>CM010312.1:33622694-34018812 GCA_001923025.3 Taenia multiceps
CCTAACCCTAACCCTAACCCTAACCCTAACCCTAACCCTAACCCTAACCCTAACCCTAACCCTAACCCTAACCCTAACCCTAACCCTAACCCTAACCCTAACCCTAACCCTAACCCTAACCCTAACCCTAACCCTAACCCTAACCCTAACCCTAACCCTAACCCTAACCCTAACCCTAACCCTAACCCTAACCCTAACCCTAACCCTAACCCTAACCCTAACCCTAACCCTAACCCTAACCCTAACCCTAACCCTAACCCTAACCCTAACCCTAACCCTAACCCTAACCCTAACCCTAACCCTAACCCTAACCCTAACCCTAACCCTAACCCTAACCCTAACCCTAACCCTAACCCTAACCCTAACCCTAACCCTAACCCTAACCCTAACCCTAACCCTAACCCTAACCCTAACCCTAACCCTAACCCTAACCCTAACCCTAACCCTAACCCTAACCCTAACCCTAACCCTAACCCTAACCCTAACCCTAACCCTAACCCTAACCCTAACCCTAACCCTAACCCTAACCCTAACCCTAACCCTAACCCTAACCCTAACCCTAACCCTAACCCTAACCCTAACCCTAACCCTAACCCTAACCCTAACCCTAACCCTAACCCTAACCCTAACCCTAACCCTAACCCTAACCCTAACCCTAACCCTAACCCTAACCCTAACCCTAACCCTAACCCTAACCCTAACCCTAACCCTAACCCTAACCCTAACCCTAACCCTAACCCTAACCCTAACCCTAACCCTAACCCTAACCCTAACCCTAACCCTAACCCTAACCCTAACCCTAACCCTAACCCTAACCCTAACCCTAACCCTAACCCTAACCCTAACCCTAACCCTAACCCTAACCCTAACCCTAACCCTAACCCTAACCCTAACCCTAACCCTAACCCTAACCCTAACCCTAACCCTAACCCTAACCCTAACCCTAACCCTAACCCTAACCCTAACCCTAACCCTAACCCTAACCCTAACCCTAACCCTAACCCTAACCCTAACCCTAACCCTAACCCTAACCCTAACCCTAACCCTAACCCTAACCCTAACCCTAACCCTAACCCTAACCCTAACCCTAACCCTAACCCTAACCCTAACCCTAACCCTAACCCTAACCCTAACCCTAACCCTAACCCTAACCCTAACCCTAACCCTAACCCTAACCCTAACCCTAACCCTAACCCTAACCCTAACCCTAACCCTAACCCTAACCCTAACCCTAACCCTAACCCTAACCCTAACCCTAACCCTAACCCTAACCCTAACCCTAACCCCAACCCTAACCCTAACCCTAACCCTAACCCTAACCCTAACCCTAACCCTAACCCTAACCCTTACCCTAACCCTAACCCTAACCCTAACCCTAACCCTAACCCTAACCCTAACCCTAACCCTAACCCTAACCCTAACCCTAACCCTAACCCTAACCCTAACCCTAACCCTAACCCTAACCCTAACCCTAACCCTAACCCTAACCCTAACCCTAACCCTAACCCTAACCCTAACCCTAACCCTAACCCTAACCCTAACCCTAACCCTAACCCTAACCCTAACCCTAACCCTAACCCTAACCCTAACCCTAACCCTAACCCTAACCCTAACCCTAACCCTAACCCTAACCCTAACCCTAACCCTAACCCTAACCCTAACCCTAACCCTAACCCTAACCCTAACCCTAACCCTAACCCTAACCCTAACCCTAACCCTAACCCTAACCCTAACCCTAACCCTAACCCTAACCCTAACCCTAACCCTAACCCTAACCCTAACCCTAACCCTAACCCTAACCCTAACCCTAACCCTAACCCTAACCCTAACCCTAACCCTAACCCTAACCCTAAACCCTAACCCTAACCCTAACCCTAACCCTAACCCTAACCCTAACCCTAACCCTAACCCTAACCCTAACCCTAACCCTAACCCTAACCCTAACCCTAACCCTAACCCTAACCCTAACCCTAACCCTAACCCTACCCCTAACCCTAACCCTAACCCTAACCCTAACCCTAACCCTAACCCTAACCCTAACCCTAACCCTAACCCTAACCCTAACCCTAACCCTAACCCTAACCCTAACCCTAACCCTAACCCTAACCCTAACCCTAACCCTAACCCTAACCCTAACCCTAACCCTAACCCTAACCCTAACCCTAACCCTAACCCTAACCCTAACCCTAACCCTAACCCTAACCCTAACCCTAACCCTAACCCTAACCCTAACCCTAACCCTAACCCTAACCCTAACCCTAACCCTAACCCTAACCCTAACCCTAACCCTAACCCTAACCCTAACCCTAACCCTAACCCTAACCCTAACCCTAAACCCTAACCCTAACCCTAACCCTAACCCTAACCCTAACCCTAACCCTAACCCTAACCCTAACCCTAACCCTAACCCTAACCCTAACCCTAACCCTAACCCTAACCCTAACCCTAACCCTAACCCTAACCCTAACCCTAACCCTAACCCTAACCCTAACCCTAACCCTAACCCTAACCCTAACCCTAACCCCCTAACCCTAACCCTAACCCTAACCCTAACCCTAACCCTAACCCTAACCCTAACCCTAACCCTAACCCTAACCCTAACCCTAACCCTAACCCTAACCCTAACCCTAACCCTAACCCTAACCCTAACCCTAACCCTAACCCTAACCCTAACCCTAACCCTAACCCTAACCCTAACCCTAACCCTAACCCTAACCCTAACCCTAACCCTAACCCTAACCCTAACCCTAACCCTAACCCTAACCCTAACCCTAACCCTAACCCTAACCCTAACCCTAACCCTAACCCTAACCCTAACCCTAACCCTAACCCTAACCCTAACCCTAACCCTAACCCTAACCCTAACCCTAACCCTAACCCTAACCCTAACCCTAACCCTAACCCTAACCCTAACCCTAACCCTAACCCTAACCCTAACCCTAACCCTAACCCTAACCCTAACCCTAACCCTAACCCTAACCCTAACCCTAACCCTAACCCTAACCCTAACCCTAACCCTAACCCTAACCCTAACCCTAACCCTAACCCTAACCCTAACCCTAACCCTAACCCTAACCCTAACCCTAACCCTAACCCTAACCCTAACCCTAACCCTAACCCTAACCCTAACCCTAACCCTAACCCTAACCCTAACCCTAACCCTAACCCTAACCCTAACCCTAACCCTAACCCTAACCCTAACCCTAACCCTAACCCTAACCCTAACCCTAACCCTAACCCTAACCCTAACCCTAACCCTAACCCTAACCCTAACCCTAACCCTAACCCTAACCCTAACCCTAACCCTAACCCTAACCCTAACCCTAACCCTAACCCTAACCCTAACCCTAACCCTAACCCTAACCCTAACCCTAACCCTAACCCTAACCCTAACCCTAACCCTAACCCTAACCCTAACCCTAACCCTAACCCTAACCCTAACCCTAACCCTAACCCTAACCCTAACCCTAACCCTAACCCTAACCCTAACCCTAACCCTAACCCTAACCCTAACCCTAACCCTAACCCTAACCCTAACCCTAACCCTAACCCTAACCCTAACCCTAACCCTAACCCTAACCCTAACCCTAACCCTAACCCTAACCCTAACCCTAACCCTAACCCTAACCCTAACCCTAACCCTAACCCTAACCCTAACCCTAACCCTAACCCTAACCCTAACCCTAACCCTAACCCTAACCCTAACCCTAACCCTAACCCTAACCCTAACCCTAACCCTAACCCTAACCCTAACCCTAACCCTAACCCTAACCCTAACCCTAACCCTAACCCTAACCCTAACCCTAACCCTAACCCTAACCCTAACCCTAACCCTAACCCTAACCCTAACCCTAACCCTAACCCTAACCCTAACCCTAACCCTAACCCTAACCCTAACCCTAACCCTAACCCTAACCCTAACCCTAACCCTAACCCTAACCCTAACCCTAACCCTAACCCTAACCCTAACCCTAACCCTAACCCTAACCCTAACCCTAACCCTAACCCTAACCCTAACCCTAACCCTAACCCTAACCCTAACCCTAACCCTAACCCTAACCCTAACCCTAACCCTAACCCTAACCCTAACCCTAACCCTAACCCTAACCCTAACCCTAACCCTAACCCTAACCCTAACCCTAACCCTAACCCTAACCCTAACCCTAACCCTAACCCTAACCCTAACCCTAACCCTAACCCTAACCCTAACCCTAACCCTAACCCTAACCCTAACCCTAACCCTAACCCTAACCCTAACCCTAACCCTAACCCTAACCCTAACCCTAACCCTAACCCTAACCCTAACCCTAACCCTAACCCTAACCCTAACCCTAACCCTAACCCTAACCCTAACCCTAACCCTAACCCTAACCCTAACCCTAACCCTAACCCTAACCCTAACCCTAACCCTAACCCTAACCCTAACCCTAACCCTAACCCTAACCCTAACCCTAACCCTAACCCTAACCCTAACCCTAACCCTAACCCTAACCCTAACCCTAACCCTAACCCTAACCCTAACCCTAACCCTAACCCTAACCCTAACCCTAACCCTAACCCTAACCCTAACCCTAACCCTAACCCTAACCCTAACCCTAACCCTAACCCTAACCCTAACCCTAACCCTAACCCTAACCCTAACCCTAACCCTAACCCTAACCCTAACCCTAACCCTAACCCTAACCCTAACCCTAACCCTAACCCTAACCCTAACCCTAACCCTAACCCTAACCCTAACCCTAACCCTAACCCTAACCCTAACCCTAACCCTAACCCTAACCCTAACCCTAACCCTAACCCTAACCCTAACCCTAACCCTAACCCTAACCCTAACCCTAACCCTAACCCTAACCCTAACCCTAACCCTAACCCTAACCCTAACCCTAACCCTAACCCTAACCCTAACCCTAACCCTAACCCTAACCCTAACCCTAACCCTAACCCTAACCCTAACCCTAACCCTAACCCTAACCCTAACCCTAACCCTAACCCTAACCCTAACCCTAACCCTAACCCTAACCCTAACCCTAACCCTAACCCTAACCCTAACCCTAACCCTAACCCTAACCCTAACCCTAACCCTAACCCTAACCCTAACCCTAACCCTAACCCTAACCCTAACCCTAACCCTAACCCTAACCCTAACCCTAACCCTAACCCTAACCCTAACCCTAACCCTAACCCTAACCCTAACCCTAACCCTAACCCTAACCCTAACCCTAACCCTAACCCTAACCCTAACCCTAACCCTAACCCTAACCCTAACCCTAACCCTAACCCTAACCCTAACCCTAACCCTAACCCTAACCCTAACCCTAACCCTAACCCTAACCCTAACCCTAACCCTAACCCTAACCCTAACCCTAACCCTAACCCTAACCCTAACCCTAACCCTAACCCTAACCCTAACCCTAACCCTAACCCTAACCCTAACCCTAACCCTAACCCTAACCCTAACCCTAACCCTAACCCTAACCCTAACCCTAACCCTAACCCTAACCCTAACCCTAACCCTAACCCTAACCCTAACCCTAACCCTAACCCTAACCCTAACCCTAACCCTAACCCTAACCCTAACCCTAACCCTAACCCTAACCCTAACCCTAACCCTAACCCTAACCCTAACCCTAACCCTAACCCTAACCCTAACCCTAACCCTAACCCTAACCCTAACCCTAACCCTAACCCTAACCCTAACCCTAACCCTAACCCTAACCCTAACCCTAACCCTAACCCTAACCCTAACCCTAACCCTAACCCTAACCCTAACCCTAACCCTAACCCTAACCCTAACCCTAACCCTAACCCTAACCCTAACCCTAACCCTAACCCTAACCCTAACCCTAACCCTAACCCTAACCCTAACCCTAACCCTAACCCTAACCCTAACCCTAACCTAACCCTAACCCTAACCCTAACCCTAACCCTAACCCTAACCCTAACCCTAACCCTAACCCTAACCCTAACCCTAACCCTAACCCTAACCCTAACCCTAACCCTAACCCTAACCCTAACCCTAACCCTAACCCTAACCCTAACCCTAACCCTAACCCTAACCCTAACCCTAACCCTAACCCTAACCCTAACCCTAACCCTAACCCTAACCCTAACCCTAACCCTAACCCTAACCCTAACCCTAACCCTAACCCTAACCCTAACCCTAACCCTAACCCTAACCCTAACCCTAACCCTAACCCTAACCCTAACCCTAACCCTAACCCTAACCCTAACCCTAACCCTAACCCTAACCCTAACCCTAACCCTAACCCTAACCCTAACCCTAACCCTTACCCTGAAGCAACTGAAGCAACTTCCATCACTGGTGTGGAGCTCCGTGTATCATAATGTGTTGGAGTTCAATCTGAATAGAGTTGAGACTTGTCGCTAACTGCTCGGCTGCAATGCAGTCCATTCAATGCACTCCTCTCCCCGTCTGATACTCACACTCGAGTCAGGTAAATGGTCTTGTGTCAAGCTTACTTATTAGCTGCCCTATAGTGTTAGCGAGCTCCATGTCTAGCGTGCATGGCTGTCCGTCCCTGTAGAAGTGTGTGGGCCTAGCGAATTCCACGTCTGCCGAAACATCCCTGGAACCTCCTCCATTGTTTCAAGCACCTCTTTATACTTCCCAGTGTTCCGAGAAGGGACGGGCGTTGATAAGAACTGTACACAACTCATGGTTGACTAGTGAAGAAAGGACGTCACTGAAGCGGCTTTGCAGCCAAGTGCATTGCTGATTTAGTATCGTCTCTTTGCTGAACAGCCGATTCTTAGTGGCCATGTAGTGGAAAGAAGCATTCTAGTTGCAAATGAAGTACATACAACGGCGATGCCTGAATGGCCATTCCATTTTTTCCTAAATCCATCAGGTATGAGAGTATGAGGAGATAATAGCCACAAAATGGTTTGCTTGAACCAGTGATGTGCGAGTGTGCCGTTTCCTGGCATCTTCCAACGATGAGAAGTTGGCGTAGTTGCGCTTTTCCCTAATCTCTTGTCGGTAGCGCTTCTCTTCCAACCTTGCCGAGGAGCCACTATCACATTCCATCATGTGTGTTACGGTAAGACTACCCTTCTGTTTACTCATTCATTTGAATTAACTTGAAAAGGTATGTCCCTTTGGATTCCACCTTCATTGAATCCAGGACCGATGTGCACATTCATGCGGCCCATCCATCCACCCTCGATGTCACCAAAACCTACAATACGAAGACTAATTCACCACGTATCTCTGACGGCAAGAATGCGCCTTGTAGTAACTCGGCCCTTCAAGTTACACGCTACCAACACTTGACTTAGTCTCAATGTTAAGGTTTGGGCCGAAGAATGTGCAAATGACTACAACTCTTGTGATAGCATTGGTGGCCACAGCCTGTCCATCGTCCAGTCTGCCAGTCCACCATGCAAGACAATTTTCAATTAAAAGCTGATTTATACACTTGGTAGAGGCTTCGCGCCTAGAGAATTCCATAGGTGACATCTCACAGCACTTTTCGAGCCTTTCACACATCTATTGTGATCTCAGTGGGGTAGGCACCATGAGTACGCTTGGGTGTATACTTCGGGTACTATGCTAACCATTCCTGGAACGAGTATACTCGTCCAGCTTTTGCGCTGACAACTACTGCTCCTCAAGACTTTTGCTCCAAAGTCCCAACTGGGATATTGATAGGAAACAGGACATTCGTGCACACAGAACACAGTCCAAAACCTCCTGCCGTAGAGTTTTATGAGAATTTCTAGCGCATTTGGCAACACATCTTTTCTCCCCATAAACCTAACTCTTCGTTTTTGCTTTTGAAATGAAGCGAGGTGCATCTCTAGTTGTTTTCTGAAAAGGTAATCTTCGGTTTTGGTTGCACTTTCTCTTTAGACCAACAAGTCCGCGTTAACCTTGGCAGTGGGGAATGCCTGACACCCGAAATGCGTTTCGAGTGGCTCTATTTCACCTGCAATTCCTCCTAACTGACTTTTAGTTGGCATTTGCAAAGGGACTTCGGCCGAGTTAAGGGCAACTGAGAAGGAGGAAGTGTCAATACAATCTAACACCTCATTGCTATTGATCTTCCCGAATATTGTGACAAAGAAGGAGGAGAGAGAGAAAGGAAAAGAAGTAGAAGGAGATGAGGAGGAGGAAGGTGAGGTGATTCCTGGTTAAGCATTTAACCTGGCTACTATTGACCCTTCCAGTGGGGACTTTTACAAACCGGAGTGTGAGCAGTTAAAGGAGACACACCTCATCCACCACATTCTCCTCCATCTTCTCCTCGGTCTCTAGCGGTCGAGTCGCCTTCACTCACCATTAACACTCTACAAGCATTTACGACGGAGAAAGAGGAGAAGAAGGAGCTGAGAGTCAAAGATGAGGGGGCCGAGGAGAGTATCTCAACTTCCAAAATGTCAAGTATTCAGAGTCATTATGCAATTTGATTCGAACTACATTTTGCGTCTCCTCTTTGAAGGCAAGGAAGCACTTCATCCCCAAATAAGAGGAGGAACTAGTCTCCCCGATGACAATGCAACTGGTAAGAGTCAAAGTATTTGATCTATTTTTACCTCCTCCTTGTAGAATGTGTGCTTCACTTCCAACGAAATGTTCTCACAAGTGAAAGTGCCGAACCGATCCAATACAACAAAAATTAGATATTTCTGGTGGGAGACAACTTCATGGCTTACGTTTTACTAGAAGCAGATTCGCACAGCCGACACCTTCATGATCCAAAACCAGTTGAACGATTTGTCTCGCCTAAGACAAAGCGTCGGTCCTTCTTCTTTCTCAAGCTTTACCGCATGCAGTGGGACACGCTCCTTCCTGTTGCGTGAACTTGTTCATCACATTTGTCTCAAAATATGTCAAATTGGTTGATTTCTTCCCCTGGAGTCATGCCTTATGTCACCAATGTAGTCATGCACACATTTGTCCCTTTAATAAAACTGTTCTGAGATGATAGACATGAAAAGCAAACTAGGTGATTTAATCAACTCCATGTTTGTTACAAGAACAAATCGTCCTCGACAGTCGATCACCTCTTTTCTGGCTCGAGATTCTTGTTTACGGAACCCTTCTTGCATGCATGTGCCGATTCACTAGAGAAAGGCTATCCGAGATCAAAACCCATTTTTGCTAATGATAAATAGAGCAAATCTGTGCGAGAAGTTCACTTGTACGCTCATGGCGTAATGCACGAAGCGCTAGCCCCTACGTTGTATTAACTCATCGGGTTGTCCAATTGGACGCCTGCTTCTCCCATTGGTCGCCTCCAACCAATTGCCTAACAGAGAGGGTGCGGTGATTCACTCATTAGCCAATGAGCGATCAGAGTATTGATAGTGGACACAGCAAAGGGAATTCATGAAAGCCAAAGCCATCCACACAGTACCAGCTATTTTTAGGTCTAGATTTCCTACTAGGTTGTGATGACACCTAGGATTACCTCTTTTGCAGCATTCCTTCTTCTAATGCGAATGCACAATGCATCAGATCCAGTCCTCTGACTCTCATCCACGCATGGATTTCATGACAGACTCATTCATTTCTGACATCAACATTGTAGTGAGAATTTAGGCAGACAGTGGTTCCAGTGGCTGTCCTTGTCGATTGTTAATGTCTTGGGATTCTTTTACTCCATTTTTACTGAATGATTGGGATTCCAATCGTATTTAACAAATTATTCACTTCTCATGCACTGCCTGCAATTCAATCAAAAGACCGTAATAACTAAGTGTATGGAGAAGATTTGATCGCATGTCGTCAGGCTTGGCAGTCTTCCAACTCATGCAAATGTAGAAGCCACTACTGTGTCACCATATCCGTAGAAATAAAAAAAAACATTGAAGCCTAGTGTTTCTTGGTGTGAGATGTGCTGTGCTGTGCCGTGTTTTGGTCTCTGCCTGACCTGTAGTTGTCTTGCTAGTATTCACAAAGGAACTGGCAGGATCCAGACGTGTCACATTTTTTTGCTCATGCGTCAGTTCAAATCACTCAGAATTTAACAATTTTATGGCTACTTAGATGCGTATTCGCCCTAGCTAGCATGACCAAGACAAAGTAACGAAGCCTGCAGCTAAATTCAATGCAGTAAAGCCATGGACTACTTCGTCACAACCAATTCGAAAACTTCTTCCACCGCTGCCAGATTATAATAACTGTAGAAGTATGATAGGCAACACTTTGACGTATTTTTCAATTATCTCACCATAGATTTGCTTTGAAACAAAGATAGCGACGTGAACAACTTTGCTGATTCAAAAGAACCCGACTGGTTTACTGTTTTACAGCAGCCATAAGTACTTGGAATTCCGATGCAATACAACCATGGCACAATTCCTGACACTTTGTAGTTAATAGCGATGGTTGTTTTAAATAGGAGCTAGATACCTGGCTGTTGTATGCCGCCACTAATGCATTTTTCAGCAGAAGCTAGGAAGCAGCTGGACTGGCACCTCTACCCAGCGGCTGCATCACTAGTAATTCCAAATGTTGCACTAGGCGAACTTGTGAGGTCGTGAGAGATATGTACTTGGTGGTGTGGCTCATCGCATTCCCACAATTATCCCTTCATTTGGATCACACTGACCAGGCTACAGCAGTCACAGTTCACACAAGTGGGGATATGCCACCTACAGTGTCAAGTGTCATCCCAATGGCGCAGACAGAGAGCCGTTTGCCCTCCTCTACTGGGGAAGTTTTGCCTTTTTAGTCATACGCCACCATGACATCCTCAGTCGTCCTCAGTATGGACCAAGTGAGCATACACCACTTGTGTTCTCACCTACAGCGAGCTTTCGAAAGCTCGCCTATGTGGTACACGCTCCTCTTCACCAGAGACATAGGGATCCCGGGTTAGTAATAAGGAGTCCACAAGGTTCCAACTTGTTCATCTTTCGTCTTCGTAGGAGTGTGGTGAAATACACCCATTAAATCTGCTTTTACTACTTGGGTAAGTGCTAGGTGTGGAGGATTTTGTGGACAGTGCCACAAAGCAAAGCAAATGCTTCGATACACGCACCTATTAGGTTACCTGTCTTTCAAACTTCCGCATTTTCTAGTGATTGCAACGTGGCCATTTACAGGTTTTGCCAGCTCCGTCAGCCCTTTGACTGCGAAGAATGCGATGCGAGCAATGGACGGAGATTTTGTGAGAGGGGAACGATTAAAAGTTGAGTTTTAGCGCTGTTGCAACTTCTATCATTGTGCTTTAAAGGATATTTTGTTTAAGAAGCCGGCCGGAAAACGATGCATCATGCCTTCCGAGGTTGCCTAACAGATGACTAATTTACTTTACACCTCTTGACTTCGTAAAACAATTCACAGTCTTCAAGGTATGAGTAGAATTCTAATTTTGAAAACATTTTGCATGGTTTAGATGTCACCTTTCAGTATTTGCATGGTTGATGTTTGGGAGCGTGGTTTCTGCCATCGCCACTGCCTTCCATGGCTGTCAGTATTGAGTGGTTTCTGAGTGACTTTGCTTTGACAGTCACTCTCGCGTTGAGAGTTGTGTCTAACACGGATTTTACACAATCCCTTACGCACAGTTTTGCTAATGCAACACCCTAGCTAGTCCGTTGAATCGACACGTTTCACCTCTTCCAAACACTTGAAGGCTTGGCTTCAAGCATGCATTGCATATTACTGTTTTCCCTTTCCTTCGCTCCACTTAAGGACACATTTTGTTGGTGAGGCTCATGCCTGACATTGTAGGTGAAATAACCTCGTCCAGATAAAATCGCAAATCCGTGATTAACTAGGCAGAAAACTATGGTGCAACGGAATCCGACCAAATAGCTCGGAGGGACACTGACGATCGTGTATCACCAAAGCCTCATAATAGTCACCTAGCGCAGCATTTGGGCCCCTTAAAAAAGGGCTTTGTTGGGGTTTGGATATGGAATTGATAGTAGGACATATCGGTTGGACGGAGCCACCGATCCAGCTGCTTCCGTGTTTCTCCCGAAACGTGCACCGGTAGCCGCATGCGGCAACAAGTTACCCGGTCTCTGTTCAAAACAATCACCATTGTTAACTACATGTCATGGACAGTGTCATGGCTCTGATTGCTCAATATCCAATCGGTGCATCACTGCCTCCTCCCCTCCCCGGACGTTAACAATGCAGGAATGAGGCATTTAACTGGACAAACCGATGAGTCCATACAATGCGAGAGCCATCGCTTCGTACCTTACGCCGCGGACGAATAAGCTATCCTCCTTCATAAATGCGCCTACTGCGTGTTAGAAGAGATGGCTTTAGGTCTACGATCACCATAAAGTGACACACCCGCTAGCATCATTGCGCATAGTTTATAGGTTCATTTAATAGATGGAAATTTGAATAGCCCTTGCAACTAGTTTGTCAAGTCTACAACCAAGCAACACCTGATTTTGATAGCGAGTAAGCTTTCATTAGTCTGATCAGTTTATTCGACGGTACAGTGTACTGCGCCTCAAAATCAGGCGCGATGTGATTAGAAGCAGTTTGTTGGCTGCACACGAATATTCGGCTTGTCACCGCAGCATTTCGAACGTTCCTTGATCCGATCTCCATCTGTTGCTTCCGCGTGATGGCGTTGGCTGCAATCTTGTTGTTACTGTCTAGCTTCGTAGTCTGCTGACGATGTTGTTGACTGCGTGGCTAGGTTGCAAAGTAAGGCACTCACTGCTGATGACCAGTGTCATCGCATATTGATGGAAACAGTCGAAATGCTACCTACTAGCGCTCTAACTCACTCCAGGTGGGAGAGGAAGACGTAAGTATGAGAGTGTTATGGACGATGGTGGTGTTGATGGGGCGGAAGAGGACCGGTGACCTCCAGGAAGTCGACCTCAATCAAGGCGTAGATCATTGAGAGGTTATGAGCCATTTAGTAGTGTTTAGTGCATCCAACACTATTCAATGCTTTGGATCATTAAAGTAGAAGTGTTAAAGTTGAAAGGAATATGTTTAGATTTGCGTATGGGCGCAGTGTAAATGCTGACTACATTGATGATGAGGACGCCTCCAAGAGCCCATCGCTCATCCGTCAGCATCGCAGTCATGAGAGTCAGCACTCGTGATAACAACGATGGCGATGACAGTTCAGCGGTCTCCATTGGAGATTTGACAAACGACACGGAAAACGTGGGTGCAGACGCTATTGCTGGCCACGGGTGTGATAAGTCATTAGGCTAAAAAGGTGTGCTCCATTATTGTCTAGGCTCACATCACAATGGATGAGCGAGATGCAAATCCTTCAGGAGTTGAGGACGTGCAATTTATTTTGGATTTAAGCGATCGCTGCGACTGAACTTAGAATGTGAAATTAATGCAGAGAACCTATTCACTACTTTAACGAAACCGACTTGGATTCCAATAGTTCAGCTTTTCAACGCACGCCTTTCGTAAGGTGCTATGTTATCAGCCGCCCATTTTGGATTCTGCTTTGGATAAGGTTGGATTAAACCCTCGTTGAGTGAGACATGAAAACCAAGATGCAGAAAGAAGGAATTCGGAAGTAGAGAGGTGATGTCTCGCTGTCGCCTTCTAAACTTTTGATTAGTAGAGCCTGCTAGGTGCTGATACGTTTCAGATCTTGTAGCTTAGGTTAAGGATGTCCTTGAGGTTCCCATCGAATTGGTGGTGCACAGTTTTGGAGGAAATGGCACGGATGTCCTTCCACTTTTTGCAGGAGGGGAGGAGAGTTGTAGAGGAGTAAGCAGAGGAAGAGAAAGGAATGGGGAACTCACGGATCTGCGTGCATTACGCAGAGGGCTTTGATGCGAGGTTGAAGGGTATAGTCGTCCATTGCGGTAGTTGCAGTGCAGGATCGTTCCCAGTGAGTTGATACCAGAGCTGCAGTCAGTGAGCAAATCGCTAGACAAGCACACTGGTTGTCATCCAGCTCCTGGCACCTATTCGAGCTTAGAACAAGTGACAGATGTAAGGAGGCCACTCTATTAAACTCAATTAAACTCTCCGGATCTCCCAATATGCTGCGACTGAATCTGCTGAAACCCATCCAAATGTCCTGAATGCAGTGTTAGTGCAACTAATAGTGATCCCAAAGAGGGACTCATAGACGTACAGACTCTTTCGGAGCATGAATAACAAATTCCTTCTGCAGCACATTTATTTACTTTTCCACAGTTTCTAATCTATTGACAAGCAAACAAAATACGACTGTATACAATTAAGTCGGGCTAACCGAAGGGAGGTTTAAAAGCATACCAGAATTCAGACGGGTCAAGCCTTTCTTTTACAACAATTGCTTACTTGCATGCGATTGTATCTTCATGCATCCATCGCTCTCACCACGTGGGTATGAGATTCTTCGCCTGCTCAACGATTGCACAACAGACGTCTTTCTTGATGCATCAATCCACAGATTGGCCAGTGGGATCTGCCTGCCTGTCTGCAGAGACGTGGCCTCTAGAAAGTGTGCTCTTTCAGAACAGGAATGATTTTATTTGGCTCATTGCGTCTACATTTATTGCAAGAGAGGGTTAAAACTGAGTATCAATGCGAGTTGGAGGCTTTGGTAATCCACTCTTCTCAAATGTCTTCCATATCTTTCCAGCGACGATGACGGTTTGCACAGATCTGAGTGTTGAGCTTCCGATGATTTCGTGGATGTCCACTTCAAAACTTGACCAAACTTGCACTTTCTTAGTCGCATTTTTACAATGGAAAACCTGGTAGTACGTGTACGATGAGGTCTTGTAGCATATAAATCAAGACTTGTCACTCCCAACCTCATCCATTTGACGTCCTTTAAAGATAATGTTATGAACAAGGTTTAGTACGAAGGTTGATAAAACTATGCAGACAACTCCTAATCTATAGGGCGAATAAGGCCTACTCCGCAATTGGATCTGGATCAGCAAAACGCTCCTTGCTTAATAATTTTTAATCATTTAACGTTCATTTAAACGAAAGAGGAGACAGTGGGTTGGTAGTTGAAATGGGCAATAGAGGGCGGGGATAGGTAATGGATGGGATAAAGACTGGTGAAGGATGGATAAAGAGGTGAAAGTAGGGCGAAGTTTAAAATTAATTGACGCAGGAAGGTTCCGTGCCGCTACTCCTGCTAGGCGCTTTGGTTTGCAGCCCTTTGAGACAGGATTGCCTTTCCGCCGACACTACTGCACGACCGAGGGGATAAATGCTTAGGCAGAATGCGAAATGTCGATGCACAGTTAACTTGGAGCAGTTACGTACGTAGGCGTAGGTAAAGGTTTGGCAGAAGGACAGAGGAAAAGACAAGACAGATAAGGAGAAGCTGGCGGTGGAAGAAAAAAGAGGAAAACACCGTATCGTAGCGAGTACAATGAAAGAGATTAGTTAAGAAAGGTTGTTGGGTTGAAGGATGGAAAGAAGGGGATTGACAAAATGGAAGACAGAAAGGACAAATAAGTAAAAGTAGGGTCCTAGGAAACGAATAGAAATTGGGGCGCTTTTGTGAAGAAGTACGCTGCTGGACAGGCAGAGCAAAGACGTGCCCATGGACGGGCACATACATGGCTGAATGACTGCTTCAAAGCAGCGACGGCGAGCGACCATGTAGTGAATAGCTGCACTAACGGAATGGTGGAATGACCAAATAATAGACCTTGGTGGACAGTGCATAAGCAGGCATGCAAGCATAAAGGATCAACAAGCTCGATGCTGAGTGCAAGGTGGAGAAGAAGTGGCAATGGCGAAGCATGACATAGGGAACAACGTTTAGCGGCAGCAAATCTCAGTGCCTCAGTGCTGCTGCTCTGCGAGCACAATACCGATGACGCCAAAGTTCCAACGGCAAATTGAGGTGACCGGTTATGTAAACAATGTCAAGGTGTCAAACGCTCTAATCGCACAACCTCACTGCTGACACTTTGTACAATCAAGTACGGGTAGTCAATGTGAATTGCTTTCATATGTGAATTCGTTTCGATACTCGTTAGTTAAATGGAAAAGCAGTAGCAACTCTTATCACTTCCCTCTGCAACTGTGACAGGATGCAGAGCAAAATGGCGCATTCTAGTGTAAACACAAAAATGATCACCAAATCTGATTATTACTGGCTGCGGGTTCGAAGGGAATATTCTTGCGGTTTGTAAAAATTCCATCTAACTGAAGGAATGCTACACGTCAACTACGGACTTTAGTCAAATCAGTGTGAGAATTGATGCTCCTCATCAAAACGACTTTTGCAGTTGTTCAAGTAAAAAACAACACGGATTAAAGAGGGCGCAACTAGCAATTAGAGCTGTTTTAGCCTTCATTGCCAAAATGGGTTCTCTGCACATCAGGCATGTCAAACTTGTCATAATTTAAAGCAAGTACTGCCGCATGCAGTGACAGAGTTGAACAAATCGCCAAATCCCAATTTCGGATCAAAGTTGGGCCACAAAAAGCACAAAGCAGTGCAGATGTACACCCGTGCTATCCCCTCTTTCGTTGCTAAAATAGACTCTCCACACATGGGACACACTCAATGCCAAAAGTTTTAACATGTAGGATCCAAAATCGCCTTTGCATAGTTGTCCATGAGGGTACCTTTCATTGCAGTCTATGCGTATGCTGCTTGCGATTCTCAAGTTGTGCTTCTTCCACTCAGTTAAAGCTCTCTTTAAGGTAGGCATGGGTAAGTCCAGGTGTATTGAGCCTCGTCGCTGTGCAGTCGTCACTCCTCATTGTCTAATTAACACAAATTTAGATTTAAGGGAGAAAAAGTAATTAGTGGCGGCATGATGGCACTCAAGGTGCTGGTAGAACCACCCAGGGAAAAGAAGACGTGACACAAAAACCACTTCAACATAGGCCAACTCCCGCGACTAGCTGAGTGGCTTGGCATTCCACAGAGGTGGTGAGCAAGTCGACGCATTCAAGCAACAATTAATTCAAAGGCGGAAGACTTTTTGAAAAGCATAGTCGAATGGCGATAGTTGGAGCATAAAAGAGGCGTGAAAGTCTGTAGACAGTGTTTAAGGAATCGCAAAGTTGGCTTGGCTTGACTCAGTTGTCGAGTTCCCCCTTTCTAAGTTGAAAAAACCAATCCTAACATCCCTTCAGCCCCAACATTAGAACTTAACCCAAAGTACAGAGGGAAAGGGTAGATTTGGTAATGTGTGGGTAAATTCACAAAAAGGTGCCACCTGTTTGACACTCTCTGCTCCAACTTGCCATAGAAGAGGCCTGAAATGGTAGTCTGTTGAGTAGACTACTGGTTAGTGCTTCGATGACGACCTTAACCACTGCTAGGTGGAATGAAGACCAAACTAATGCATAAACCTCGTAGCACCGTTCTCCCATTCATCCATTTGCAACTTTAAAATCCTGACCCCATCTGGCATTGGGAGGGAAAAGCACGCCAAATTGGGTGGCTTTCTACTCGTTGATGCAGTGACATTCTCCCTAGTTTGATGTCTAGGGATGTGATCTCGTGGACCAGGCACGCTATGCTCCTGCTCAAGAGAAGACAGCAGCACTAGTGTACAGTCATATTTGTTGAAGTCAATGTCATCAAGCGATGGGACGGGCTAGACGCGGTACCCAAGGGGAGGCAGATGGAACAAGAACACTGCTCCTTGTGTGTAGGAGGGAGGAGAGTGTAAATCTGTGGAATAACTGCCACGCAATATAGACCCTTGCGTATAGCTGGCAGTAGAAGCATCCTACACTTTCACTTTCATTCTCTTGGTCTGCTTCTTACCTGAGCCTGCTACTCCATCCCTTCGCCTTCAATGCGCTCTCATGCAACAGGTTTGTGGGTTCCACTTCTCACTTTGGAGGCAATGATTGGGTGATCGCCCACCTGAACTCCAACTCATGGAATGCGGAGATTGGCGACGAGCCGCCTTCGTCTACCATCAAACGTGAGGGTACTCGTCAATTACGTATTGCTGTGCAATGACAGCACCTGTTTGGTTTCGACTACTGCAAGTGTGGAAGGTTCGATTCGACGTCTACTTCATCGTTTGCCTCCTGCATTGCATCGTTTAATCTGACGGATGTCATTGTTCGTTGCTTGCACAAGTAACTTAGAATGCTGGCTACAAAGGAGACAAATCGTCTCCATCTCTCGTAGACGTTTCCACTAGTTTAATGTGCTACGTTACTTAACTTACTTCTCCGTGGCTTTTGCCTGTCAGATGTCGCTCGCTGTGATGAGGAGGAGTTTTTTTGGTCTCGGCACTTCCCTATTTTTCCACCACGAGACGTCCACTTTAACTTAAAGGAAGGAGGGAGGGAGGCCACTGGAGGGGAGAAAAGAGGTTAAAGGAGACAAAGCAAACTAAGGAGTGGTGGTGGCTAAATTCAAATAATTAGTTTACTGGCCATCAAACGAATGGTCAGATTTAAATTGTTTAGTCTGAAATAGTCATGTCGATTGGGTGGACTTAAAGGGACGAGTTTGTAGGACCAGACACGGTAAATGTGCCTACATACCCACACACACCCTCAAACATGACACCAATTTTTCGAAAGGAAAAGAAAGGAGTGGGTAAAGACGCCCATGCACACACAAACACGGGCAGACAGACTGAAGCAGACATGTACAGTTAAAGAAGTGTGCTTGGGCTAAGGGACCGAGTGCACATTCGTACCAGTTATTGTGAAGCTCCAGAAGGAAGAGTTCTTTGCAAGGCTAGTAAAGGAAGTGGACAATGAGGGAGGGAGGTGGAATTATAGCCGGCCTACGAATGGAGGGGTAAGGAGTGGGAGCGATACAGCCGCCTTCGCTCTTGAGGAAAGAAGCGGAGAAGACGTAGGTGATAGAACCAAGAGAAGAGGTAGTGAGGGACAACCTGAAGTGGCGGAAAGAAATGTAGGGTTGGAAATATAAGCCAATTGAAGCCACTCTATGCTATGACGCGACTCGCTTGAAGGTGGTGGGTTATTCAAGTCTAGTCTAGTTCTACCTAGCATAACCTGGGCTGTAAATCTCTGCTTTGCTAAAGCTTGAAACAGCAAAGAGTGACGAAGACAAGCGAGGAGATTGAGGGAACCTACAAAGAAGGTGCTGGCAGTCGATGGGACAGGAGGCAGGGGAGGACTGATGTTGGGTTCGAAGGAGGGGATGGTGGGAGATGCGTGAGATTGCCATATAGGAGAGGCATTCTCATGACACCAAAGTAGAAAACAAAGGCACAATAGTGTACATATATGTATGCATAAATGTATGCAGGGAGCACCCACTCCTCTTCTTCTGATGGGTTGAATGCATGGAGCATGCATGGTAAGGCATAGTGCAAGACGCAACACTTGAAAGCATATGGAGCGTAGTGGGAGTCAAAGGAGACACTCACTGAAGATGCGTTGGAGTAGAGCATGAGGCGACCTCATCGGATTCACTTCCTATGTGTGCATTTAGCTTATGAAGACATCTCTGAGGATGAGGCAGGTACGATAAATCAGCCAGCTCTGCCTGCTCTCTCCTCTCCTACTTATCCTTGGCTGTGGTAGCCTATTTAAGGTCTGCTACTGCTGATTTGGAGATCGTAAACACAGGTGGGAGTCTTAGAAAGTGAGCGTGGCTTTTTGAGAGCAGTGGAAGGTATAAAATGGACTAAAGAAATTGGCAGCTTACCTCCAAACTATGCTACTAGGCTAGCTAAGGTGAGTGTCCTACAACCACTCACATCATGGTGACGTCCAAGCAAGGAGAGGCCTCGTATCAGGAGACTCAGTTGAAAGCGAAGAGGGAACAATTAAGTGGGAGGGTAAGGTGGGGAGGTGACGAAAGGGGAGGGGATGGAGGAGTTATTGTCAGAAATGCCTGCATAGCTCTGTGGCACTGCCCTCTATGTTTTTATGTTTTGTCTATTCCTCATTTAATTCGCTCACTCATCCACCTAGTCATACAGCTATGGATGAATTAAATCGACTTGATTTAAGAAATATGAATGCCCATTTGATGGTGTCCTTAAAGTGGCTGTCCACAGTGTGAAATACACTGGGACGCCAGTAGTAATAACACTGATTCGATGCACGAATTTAAGAAGTAAAGAAAGCTGAGCATGTGGGGTAGAAAAAGGGAGCGGTATCTTACATTACCCCTAAGTTCTGCTAATTTCACCTTCTTTGTCTCCTTGACGTCTCTGGTAAGGCAGCGGGTGAGGCTGGGATTGACAGGCAATGGGGAGAGAGGCGACCGAAGCGGCGAATGAGGGGACTGAAGGTAACGAGAGGAGAAGACAAAGCCGCTGGAAGTCTTTTCCGATCTGGCTTTAGTGTTATGCAGCTGGCGCCTTAAATACCTCACAGCAGAGGTTAATGTCGGTTAGAGCGCTTGCATGCTGTGTTTGTGTGTCGTCAATGCCATTTTTTTGGCACTCACTGTACTGCTGCTGATTTTATCGCAGCTTAGAAAATCCTTCTATGGTTCCATCCTTCGGGATGTTTCGATCTTCTTTACCCACTGGCCGTCGATGAATGGTAGGATTCTGCAGGTTCGGTGAGTTAGAAATCTTTTATCACTGCTACAGTGAGTTTCTGGTGAACAGCTAAAACATCTACGGTTTAGGATTATTTGATGTGCTTTGGCTAGTAACTCCAGTCAATGCAAGTCACTCGTCAACTGTGACGTCGAGTTCTGTTTTGCGGTGGAAGATTACGAGTCGGAGGTTGATGTCGGACATTTGAAAGTCATCCCAATTGAAACAGGACTTAACATAGAGCATGTCGCTTGTCTGGACATAAAAGTGGAAAGTTGTACAGAGCATAAAATTTTGGAGGAGTGTGGAATGTATGGACGTAGCTGTAAGAGCTTTTGTGCTAGTCCAGACAACACAGGTGAAAATGAAGCTCGGAAAGTGCCTACGAAAGCATCGTTTTAAGACAATTGGATGAACACCACTGACTTGACAAGAATGCGGACTAGGGAAGAGTAATGACACGTGAATGCTTCAAAGAATTTGTAATTTATCATACATTCAGTAATAACCTTTGAGATCATAGGTGATGCAAAAGCATGGTTTCGAATATTAGCAGGACACCAAGAAGTGGGAACACTACCAACGGAGCATTGACAAAACAGCAATGTCGTGCAAGTGGCACAGGAGCTCTAACATGAAGCCAAGACACATCAGCTCCCGGTAATTGAATCCACAGAGGCTCATAGATAAACGACAGAAACTGCGCCGACTTCTGACAACCATCCAAACTGATGTTCTGCCACTTCAAGCTTCAAATTCTCATTGAATACGTTGGCACTTCAATTGGAGCAGATAGAAAGGACTAAAACGAGGTGAAGTCAGTCATAGGGGATGATCAGCTACTTATTTCGAATTCGGTAGTCTAACCGGACACACAGAGAGAAGTAGACTCAAAGGAATGTGCTGAGCAGGTCGTTGGTTAGCACGTTTATGTGCCGTACACTGGCCACCTACCCGCGTGCCCGTCCGCTTGGTTGTAGCCACGCTCGCACGAGAGGCGGAGAAGGCGGCTGGGATGAGGATGGAGCGACAGTCGTGGGTAACAAAGACACCACAAACGATGCCATCTGGCAGACGTGATGACTCGATTGACAAAAAGTGCTCTTTTGAACGGCTCTCGTGTGTTTCAGTAAGATTACTGTCTCAGCTTTGGCTTCCTCCTTGCAACATCCCTGTGAACTTAATCCACTCCATCTATCAACCCGAAGTTGCGGTGACACCGAGAGCGGCTTGGTTCATTCCAACACATTCCTTTGTATCTACTCCATCTATCCAATCGACACCTGCCCCACCATAGATGGAAATGCACGACTATCATTGTTATCATCCTCGCTTTGTCTGAATTCATGATGCGCGTTGTGTTCATCGCACTTTTATAACTGTCTTTGAGGTTTGGCCTGATTTGGCGTTCCTTTCAAGGAGTTCACCATCCCATGAACAAAACGCTTTCAAGGCTGTAGGGCAACTTGCCCACACTTCGTGCTATCGAGGCAAAGTGTATTTCAGCACGGAGTTCCTAGGGTCGACAGCCCCATAAATGACACTCTTCTTTTAGTTCACCTCTTTTCGCCAACTAAATTTGGATGACAAAGTGAGTTGAATGGACTGCATCACTTGATACTGTAGTTCGTCTCCATTCCCACAGCCCATTACACTGGACACCTCGCGTTGAACCTCTGGATTCAATGGATGTCTAGGTAATGACAATGTCAATGAACATTCTTTGATGGGTACCGTGCCAACAGCCCCCAAGCCCTCTGTTTCCAGAATATATGTATTCTACCCCCAGTACTAGGCCTTCTTTTACCTTCAGGGAAGTCTCCGGACGCTATAATTACAAGTGGCAAACTGAAATTTCATGCGAATCCCTTCACTTGCTGTGCTTTACTCCCTTTGTTTATCTGGATGACAAGCGTCACTTAGTAACGAGCGTTTTACAATAGGTGACTACGTTGTCGCTGTGTTCATTCACCTTGTCTAGGGGCTGTCACTGTCACTGCTGCCCTCGAGGCAGTTTGTGCTCTGTGGCCTCGATTCCGAGGAACGCACACATGCACCCACGTGCTCTCTCGATAGCCTCTTGCAAAACGACATTTGATAAGTCATGACAATCGGCCGGGTTTACCTTTTTCGAGCTTGGTGGCTTGTTTTTCTAAGCTTCACTTCTTTTTGATTAATGGGTTTCTTGAGACGGAATATGGTAGAAGGGAATTATGGTTACCGAAGGATTGGTCGTATCTCCATGATTGTGTCATTTGTATCCATCGGTAAATGTATTTTTCACATTGAAATGGCTTACCCCTTCAATTTCGACTAAAACAGCAGGTCATCCCCTTCAATTCCGTGTGATAACAGGGGAAAGTGTATCCACATATCCATCGAAGCAGTGGTTGCTTCGAATCGCACTGCTGACATGGAAGTGATGCAGCAGACGATTCCATCCTCTATCAAATAGCCTGCTGCCAAAGATGATCAGCTTCGAACCCCACTACTTGTGTCAATATTATTTATGGAGATGATGAGGTGATGGACACAGTTGGACACTTACAAACCGCCAAACTCATCCCTGAAAATGACCCATTGCTGAAATTGTGGCTCCTTTTCATTCTCACTCTCTGTGCTCCTGTGTCAGTACACTTCCATGAAGATTTTCACCTTTTCTTAGCACTGTCATTAGACATACACAGGAGTGCAGAAGGGAATAGGCAGTTGAGAAGTGAAGGTTGGATTATTCAAAGGGAGTTGACGAAGCCTTAAGCTTTTTGTCTGCTGTGAAACAAACTCGTCACGAAAGCGGAATTCAAAGGCTTTTGTTTCGTAGAAAAATATGCTGTTATATTGGTGTGCATTTCAATAAAATGGGACATTTAAAGCCGCCCTTTGCGACTAACTTTCATTAAAGAAAATCTTATGAACTTGTCTGCCTATTCCACACCTCAGCCGATATTTGTCGAGTCCATTCATCCAGCGTTGTGGACTGTATCCTGTGCGCCAAAAGGCAAAATGAATGCACCTTTTATTTTCGCTTTGTAGCCTCCGTACTACCTTGCGCATTGTCTTCGGTGCTCCTTGTGGTCATTGTTCTGGTTTGATCAGCACAGGAACTCGATTGAACCGCCACAAACCATGGGTTGGGAAAGCAGCCCTTTTGAGGAATTCGTGTCACAGCAAAGTGGTCCCCATTGCATCCTATTAGCTAACACAGAGTCCTCTTTGCTCTGACTCCACTGTTAGTCCAACTGGTTTGATGGGGCATACGTTTGGAGGGCGCGCAGGCCGGTATTCTGCATGCCAACTGCTGATGGGGGGAGTAGTGGCTCGACAATAAGACATACACTGTGACTCTTCTTCCCACCTTGCTCTTCGAGACTACTCGTCCACAGTCCTAGTTAATTCTCAACTCCCTGGAACGGTGAGTCATTGAAGGTCTTCTACTGACATTCAACCCTGTGTTAGCGTAGCAGGTCAGTAACCAAGTCGTTGTTGAGGTCTTTGATGTGTCATTGATCTCTGTGCCGTGCTCTAGTTTCGTTGTGCGAATCAAAGGTTGACTCGATTTTGGCAGCTCTCTTGTCGCTAGAGCCACGACATGCATCCATTCGGCCAGCAAAATCTGATTGCGTAATGGAGTGAATTCTCCAACTCAACTTGAGAAGGATTGGGTTACTGGAAGCCAAAGCTGAGACAGTAATCTTACTGAAACACACGAGAGCCGTTCAAAAGAGCACGTTTTGTCAATCGAGTCATCACGTCTGCCAGATGGCATCGTTTGTGGTGTCTTTGTTACCCACGACTGTCGCTCCATCCTCATCCCAGCCGCCTTCTCCGCCTCTCGTGCGAGCGTGGCTACAACCAAGCGGACGGGCACGCGGGTAGGTGGCCAGTGTACGGCACATAAACGTGCTAACCAACGACCTGCTCAGCACATTCCTTTGAGTCTACTTCTCTCTGTGTGTCCGGTTAGACTACCGAATTCGAAATAAGTAGCTGATCATCCCCTATGACTGACTTCACCTCGTTTTAGTCCTTTCTATCTGCTCCAATTGAAGTGCCAACGTATTCAATGAGAATTTGAAGCTTGAAGTGGCAGAACATCAGTTTGGATGGTTGTCAGAAGTCGGCGCAGTTTCTGTCGTTTATCTATGAGCCTCTGTGGATTCAATTACCGGGAGCTGATGTGTCTTGGCTTCATGTTAGAGCTCCTGTGCCACTTGCACGATGAACGTTAACTCTTGGTCAGAACTGGACTTCCTGCTCAAACTGTCGACATTGCTGTTTTGTCAATGCTCCGTTGGTAGTGTTCCCACTTCTTGGTGTCCTGCTAATATTCGAAACCATGCTTTTGCATCACCTATGATCTCAAAGGTTATTACTGAACTGCAATGGCACAGAAGGCAAATAGCCCAAATTTTAGAGAGGTTCATAGGAAAATTGAGGATAATACTGGCACAACTGTGGCTCGTTTTGCCGAAACTACGCTCCTTGATCTTTTTGCGATTTACCTCTGCAGGACGGCGTGAAGGCAATAAGTCGATGCTGGAACGAGGAAGACATGCATCAGGACCTCTCCAACAGTCAACTGCACTCTCTGCCGACGAGCATTCGTGTACTCGGTGTCCGCCTCTGCAACCTCTACTGCTGCCGGCTTGTCTAGGGGGTTCTAGGAACGACCGGTATGGAAAGATGCTGTTGCTGAACACCAGGTGCCAGACACCCAGTGTGTCTGTGTCCACTCTCAGTGCACCATAGGTGATCGCTTTGGCGTCTCGAAGCAGTGACAATTCAATGAGTCCAGACGAGTGGAGCCTCAGCTCTCGCAAATCGTTGTTGAAGCAATCAGTTATGATTAGTTTGTGCCACCTGAAATGCTGTCCATTTGTGGTGGGTAGACGCTGTTCTGACCGTGGACTTGGAGTGGTTATTTGTGCACGTAAAAGTGCCTTTAGGAGGAAATCAGCGAAGACTCAATTTTTCCTATGCTTAAAAAATTGTTCAGAAATGCATGTATGCATGTCCATCTTGAAAAAAATGGACTGCGGCGACGATTTCTACTTCACAGGTATGACTTTGGGCTCTGTCACTCCTTCATCCATAGTAGCCAGAGGACAGACTCCGACATCGCTTGCTCGAAGAGAAGTTGTAGGTGAATACGGGCCGCACGAAACGAAGTCTAGGTCGCAGGCACTCCTATTGACAAGGGCAATGCAGACTTGTTGATCTAAAGTGGACTTGCAACCGAAACTGTGGATCAGCTCTCCTGAACACAATTAGAGGCGTACCTCGCTTCAATATGGAAGCGTAGAAGACGAGCAAGTTGAAGGAGGTCGTCCTGTTCTCAGAAATTCGTATCTAAGGCAAGGTCAACAGTAGTCTGCATTGGCCATTGCCGTAAACCCAGCCACAGAAGTCTGTGGACTGCAGTCTGGGTGTGCTTATGCTCTGAATTATGCCAATCACCCTATCAGGACTTCAGGAGGAGAGTGTTCGCACTTGTGGAATGGTTAGCAGGGCGCTTGATTCATACACCTGAGCGTGACATTCAAGTGTTCCACGTATTCGTGGTGCCTAATTAACCATAAACTTTAAGTTGTGAGACCAGTGAGATCAAAATGGATGTGTGGGTGGTTCTAAAAGTGCTTTGGAATGTCACCAACTGGATTCTATGGATACGAGACCTCTACCGAGTGAACCGATCCCATTTAACTTAACTGCATTTCCCTTGCATAGCTGACTACACACACCTCTAGGGCCACATCAGTGATGTTCGGACGTCGGGCCAATTGTTGTCACTAATGCTACCACTAGAATTGAAGTTGCTTCCGCAATCTTTGACCCGAAAATTCACATTATGACTAAGCCAAGTGTTGATTGCGGCTGCTGATATCCGCTTAGTAACTTGGAGTACTGGGATCCCACAAAGCATTGTCTGGTCGTCAGAACTGCCTCATGAATTAGCCTCCGCCATCCATGGTGGGCGGGTAGGTGAGTGGGTTTGATGGATGTGCGCATCAATTCTGGATTCAATGGAGGTTGGATTTACCCTTCGAAGCTGATGGAAATGGGTGAGTGAGCAGGTGCGTAGACTTGCAGTAACACACATGCAGAAATGTGGTCATGGCTTCAGAATGGCTTATTGTTGCACAAATTTGAAGGGGGCGGAGGCATGACGAGAATCTAGAGAGTAGATGGTAGAGTGAGTGATTGGATCCTCAATGCAAGATGGGCTAGGAAGTGAACAACAGATGGACATGTGAAGAAGGAATGAGTGGAGCGCATTAACACTGAGTGTAACCAAGGAACTGTCTGTCAAAGTAGATACAGAAATGGGTCCATAAGCAAAAAAGCAAGGAATGGGGAAGGGAGTCACCAACAGCAGTGGAAGGACTGCATCAGCCGAGAGTCTTCTCTGATGCAGGGATGCATTCGCAAGCGTCAGTGCTTCAGCAGCCGAAGGATGGGCACAAGCATGAGGCATGCAGCTGCTGTCTTGTGATTGCTGTTGTAAACGACACCGCCACTAACGCCTATCGGATCTGCCAACACGTGATCAGCCGCTTCATTGCCAGTAATGGCTAGAGGAGAAGTGCTACTGACAATGGATTGAGTAGCAGCGCAACTGTTCTAAACCTTGGTAGTTAGCGAAGGCCTGAAAACGAGGCATTTTGTCAACAATGGTTTACACGAACCACTTTGCGACCATTGTCTCCTTAGTCCCTCCTCTCTGACATCCCAATCCACATTTAACATAAAATGATTAATGGGGTTGGGAGCATGTAAAATTGGCATGAATGCATCACTTCTGCGTACTCTTTGCTCCCCACTTGTTTCTTCTTCAGACTTGGCATCTGCTGATGTCTTTCCTTCGTCAGTTAACAAAGAGTTGTGCTCGATTTCTGCCCATACTTGTTCCTTCTCAGCCAACCCAAAAACCTTTTAGAAGTGAATCAGGAGTCATCGTCTAATAATCCAAGCGTCTGCGTAACCAACTATCAAAATTCAAGTATCCAGCGTCCTGCATCTTCATCTTATCGGTAAACAAAAGCTAACAAAAATTGCTTTTGCAATGACATTATCTCTTGCATCCTTCTCAACCACCACAGCTTGAAGCGTTAACTTTACATCAAGACCAACCAACCACTCTAAATGCTAACACGCAAAGAAGAGCTCGTTTAGAGGTCGAAGGACACCATTAGACCGATTCGCTTTTACTGACCGAGCAACGTAGTTTACAGAGCCAGTGGTTTACAATTCCATGTAGGAAGAGGTGATGCCGAATGACTTGCCAACGCTCTCCTTCCACCCAAGTGCTCAGCGTGCAAAGTCAGATGGTGTTTACGCTTTCCTCATACTTGGCGCCTTTACTTCGTTAGAAGGCGTGGCGAACCGTAGAATGTCAGGCATTCCCGACTATACACTCCGGTCTGGTTTCTTGTCTCAAAGCATTGTCAGTTGAATGTGGTGCCTGCTGACACAAAGGACGCCAAAGACCTGGCTCTGCTCAGCCAGTCAACATGTGACACGTCTGCCACCTTCAATAGTCCCTTGAGTAGCTCCACCCGATTCGGGTGTGACAGAGGCGCCTTTGAATACAAAGCGCGGTGAGTGTAGTGTAGAAAAACCGCATTCCATTACCACAAGCCTCCTAATCACATTTCCTTTCGTGTCTTCGCCTGTCTGATCATGACGACTAGGGGATGTGCCAGTCATTTATCGCGTTGTAGCGAGGAATCCAAGTAAAATGGTAAGCAACGCAGCGCGTACACAGAAACCATTCCATCGCTAGTTGTTGAGGCTGTTGTTGACCACGCGGTCAACGCCTCTCACTCTAATGTGGACATCTCGTAAAATGAAATGTTGCCCATATTCGTTATTGCTGTGCAGACAGTAGTGTGCATGACTAACCACTTTTGTGAAAGGCTGGTGTCTGCCTCTGTGTGTGGAGGTCTGCATTACCTCCACAAATGTTAGGAGGTGGAGAGAAGAGAATGCTGTAGCGGGAAGGGAGCAGTAAGAATAAAAGGGCGGGAAGGAAGCTGAGATTGTGGGCATCCTTTTCATAGGAATAAACGATTTCAAATAACGGTCTGATCAATATCACTGGACTGCTCAACAGACTTGATCTCATCATCTGGAAAATTAATGGTCCAAATCTGCTCGAGTCCATGCCGAAGATTGAGTGATCAAACGCGGCAAACGTGGGTACGTTTTTGTGCCACGATTATGTTGGACGAGTGGCTTCACGAGAACGCATCGCATAGGCGTGGAGTGGTGCGCCCCTCACGACAAGGTGGTGTGCTGACCGCGGTCCTGTGGCACGGCCTTGTGAAAACGCTGACACACGTGGCATGACCGTGAATGCTTTCGGAGCTTTTGGACTTATTCGACCCATTCCTTAGAACCTGATCGTATGCCATAAAGGTGACAGTCACTACAGTCACAAAGTAAGACCGCTTTTTGAATAGAAGCTGCTGGAAGAGGAACAATGCGATGTGTCCTTTGTTTTGATTAATGAGTGATCTTCATCAACAAGCCCTTTAACAAATCATTTCAATTAAGTCGTCTACAGGTGTTAACTTAAAACCAAAATTTCTTGACCATTGCCAAAAGTGCCCCAGCTTCTCATTATCCAGGAATGAAATCATTTGCCTGAGGCTAGGACAAATGGTTCGGTGACAAAGGGTGACGAGACCATGCAGCACAACGCTCAACTAGTTCTTGCTAGAGACAGCAAGGACAATGAGGAGGGCAACAAATAGTGGACAGGGCATTCACAATCCGTGGCTTAGGTCTCACAGTCATCAGATTAGTGTCAGTCAGAGGTCAAAACAGTGGTGTCCTCACACTGCTGCAATTGTGTTAACTACACGTCAATATGAAGCTGTCGCCACTTCCCCTGCCAGAGCTCACTCACAGGGGTATTCACACCAAGGCCTGCACTCTGCGTCATTGCCTTTCAAGAGAGCAGTCGACAGCTAATGAGAAGAAGCCCTGCAGCAGTGGCACACGCTGGCGGGATGACAGCATTCGAGTGGTTAGCGCGCATCGTGGGTTGGTTCAGCATGATTAGCTCCAACTGATATAAAGGAAAGCAGAGATCATACTCATAGCCATCATTGAACTATACGTTCCACGAAAGCATGCCAACAGGTGCAGCCATTGGCATCGACTTAAGATCGACGTCCTTGTGCATTGGTGTTGTCAAAGACGACAGGATTGAAGTCATTGCCAGTGATGAAGATAACCGCCTAACCAATGAGGGTGCAAAGAATCAGTCGTCCACGAAGCCTGCCAACACAACGTCCGACATGCAGCGCCTGAAAATGGCTCGCCGGCTGCTCATAATTAAGAATTCTGATAAAATATCGAAAACTAAGTTGCAGCAGTATGGTTTGACGATACGTTTCACTGCAATGCACATCTTGGCCACGGTGTTGCTGAAAATGAAGAAGACGGCAGAAACTTACTTGGGAGAAAAGGTGGAAAGTGCTGTCATTACGGTGCCGGCGTACTTCAGTACCAGTCGGCGTCAGGCCACGATTGGCGCTGGTAATATTGCGGGTTTGAATGTGCTACGCATCATTAGTGAGCCGACCGCAGTTGCTGTTAACTATGGAATAAACAAAAAGCTCAACAATCAGTGCAATGTGCTCGTCTTTGTTTGGGGTGGTGGCTCCTTCGGTGTGTCTATCACGTCACTGGATAAAGGCGAGTTTGAGGAGAAGGCGTTTGCTGGTGACGCGCATCTGGGTGGTAAAGCCATCACCTCGCGACTGGTGAATCACTATGTGAAGGTATTTAACAGAACGCATGAAGGAAAGGATCTGCGAACCAACGCAAGTGCCATCAGCCGTTTGAGGAAGGAGTGTGAGATGGCAAAGAAGAGGTTGAGTGCGGCCCTGGTATCGAACATAGAACTGGGATCGGTGTTCGAGGGCATTACATTCAGCGCTATCCTCACACGATCCCGACTTGAGCAGTTGTGCAGGGATCTCTTTGAGAGGACAATGAATGCAGTAGAGACGGTGTTGAGTGATGCGAAGATGGAGAAGACAGATGTGCACGAGGTAGTGTTGGTGGGTGGATCAACGCGTGTTCCAAAAGTACAGAGGATGTTGCAGGAATTCTTTGGGGATAAAGAAGTAAGGAGCTATGAAAACACAGACTTGGCAGTGGCGCACGGTGCAACGGTGTTGGCGGCCAGGATGACTGGTCATGGATCAGCAACGCTAAACGCGCCAAATTCGACGGAGCCGATACGGGTGCCAGTAGGTGTTGCAGGTGATCAAATGGAGAAGTTGAAGCAGGAGGACGAGAAGGCAAAGCGTATGATGGCAGTTAAACTTGATTTCATGTACTACATACACAAAATAAAATGTGAATTGGAGAGTGAGGAGGTGAAGCAGAAGGTACCGGAGGAGCATCGAAAATCTCTGTTGGAGATGTGTGATAGGACAATCAAGTGGACGGTCACCGAAAAGGAGGCCACAAAGGAGGACTACGATAAAATGCGCACCAAGTTCGTGGACGTGGCCAGTCTCTTAATGAAAAAGGGACAAGGCAGTTCTTGAGCAGGAAGAGACACGACGTGAACAGAGGGGAAACACGAAGTAGCCTCCACTATCAACCGACGGTGGTCAATGCACTTCACTTCTTATCGCGCCTTCTTCAACTCACCATCAACGCATTTGTGTACGATGCACTTGATTTAACCTTACCCACAGTTTTTCTTTTTCCCCTCCTCCTCCTCCTCCTCCTCCTTCTTCTACTGTCCTCACGTGCATATTGCAGAGTGTACATTTGAGTTGGGTTGGGAAAACACAGATTTTGTGGATGTGCCTGTGGATGGCTGATTGAAGAAGGGCATGACTGTTTTTGGGGAAGCAAGGTAGTTGTCAGTTAACGAGAGTATTTTTAGACCGAAGCCACGACTAAGTCTTTATTTGCAACTTCTTAATTCTCAGTATACCAACCACCGCTTGGTCAACATTGCTGCTACAATTAGTGCGATGTGAAGAAGATAATTTTGTCGGCTCAAAAAGACTCTGTGGTTGTTAGTCTTTTGCATGTAATGTGGGTCAGTTACAAGTGGAACAGGACTTGACTGTCAGCCGTGATGGCACATTATGGAGGCAGCCGCACATCTGACTCCTTCATTCATGACTGGCATGGCGTTAGATGTGAAAGTCACTGACGTGGTTTGCGCACCGACAAGTGGCACACAACTCCTCTAAGTTGGACCCAAACAAGTGACCGCAGTGGGGTCAAAATATGCCATTTTCTGGCTGCTCTACTGTTACTCAAATTTAAAATTTTTACGTCCTAATGCTTACTGAAAGCTGTCTTTTCAGGTGTGATCACATTCACCCTCCTATCTGCTCACCCTCCCAACCAACTGCCTGCCAATCTAACGGAGGATGAAGAAACATGCGACACTGTGGAGTAGATGTTTCACACAGAGACAACGGACTACGGAGAAAGTTTTAGGCAACACTGAACTACTGTTGTGGAAACCCGTGAGAGTTAAATGGAAGGAGACGGAGAGTGGAATCCTGTGTATGAATATGTGTGCGTTGGAGAGGAAGGATACGATACGATGATGGAATACCAAATATGTACTGCATCAAGTATTGCAGCTCCAAGTGTAACTTCCGAGTTATGGCACTTTCTTGGTTGATTGGACGAGGGACTGATCAGAAGAGCAAAAGTTTTAAAAAACTTGCTTACCATAGGTATAAAAGGAGGAATTGTAGATTTGGGGCGATTTTGAGGTCTTAACTAAATAATAGGACTAAAAATTTCATCTCTGTGCTTGTCGATCACCTCGACTTCTGCCACATCGTCCTGTGCTGCTGGCACAACTTGCATCACAATGGCTACCAACATATTTAAAAGAGACAAATGCAAAAAAAGACTGTGGTGTGGAGGCTTATGTGTTTAGAACGTATTCCAACACAATGATTGCCACACTTTGCATTCCAAGGCGCCTCTGTCACACCCAAATCGAGTGCAACCACACAAGGACCGATGCAAGGTCGTGGTTGGCACCAGATGAGTCGCGTGTCGATTGGCTCAACCAAATTAGGCGTTTTCAGTTCCTGCGTGAGCTGTCACCGCATTCTAGTGCCAACACGTTTGATTAGAAAAACAGAGCTTAACTCGTAGAGAGGACCACCTAACTAACAAGATTAGTGGAGTCACACCTAAAGTACGGTCGAGCCACTCCAAGCTAAATTGTTGACAAGGCAGGTAGGTGGATGGCTTGAGAGAGACATAATTGACAAGCAGATTGTCTACGACTTCAGTTTCCTTGCCTGGATTGCATAAAGATGATGGAGAATGAAGTCTTCATTGTCAAGCAGGGACAGCTTTGCGAGCTTTCAGATGGAAACGAGAAATTAGCATCTAGCTGACCTACAGGCAAAAGGAATGGGTGTGGGTGGGGGGAGGAAGGCGGGAAGAATCGTGTATGGATGCTTGGAAGTGCGAGGATTGCTGACTGTTGGTGAAATCAAAGAGAGAACTGTGGCTGTTGACTGGCGGATGGAGGAGGGATAGATGTGGTACCCGTCAAAGAATCTCCACTGTAATGTAGCGATCAAATGTTCTAACCGGAGCATCTACCGCATTCTGAGGTGTTTGTTCACCCCAAAGTGTGCAGTGATACATATTAGTGTCTACTACATTCGTTTTGTCATAAAACCGGGTGCAAAATAAAGCATAAGTAAGAAAATGAGTCCACCCTAGTGTTTTACGCATTTTATCGCCTCGGAATGCGGTGAAGTCCCTTCCACTCACAAATCCGTTGGTTCACTGAAAGGAGAACGAATTCAGGACCAAATCGGAGGCAGCCATAGGGAAGTGTGACCCCTTGAAGTGCATCACGATGTTGGGAAGAGAAAGAACAATACTAGTGACAGTGGTGAAGGGAGCATAACTGATTTACGCCAAGACACGAACCACCGTCTGTGGGAGGGCAGACTTCAGGTTGATGGATGGAGCAGATTATTCCAACAAAGTTGTTGCAAGGACTAACTCCTGTCGCTACTGTGGTGTAATGGAAGATGGTAGAACGAAGAGAGCCGCTCTCATTGACAGCGCAACCTCTAAACTGCCAGTCGAGTCGATGTCTCAAGCAGGTGAGGCAGTACTTTGAGTAAATTTGTGTGTGTCAAATGGCGCTAATAGAACGAACTAGTGGAATGCGAAGCACACGGAAGCAACCAGATTTCGTGCTGCCTGCACTCTGCCACCTCTTCTCCTTCGGCTGCGCTTAGTCCAACTTGAGGGCATAGGATGATGGGTAAAAGTTGAGGAATAGGGGATAAAAAACCTCATCATCAGCAGTGGAAGAGCTTCAACAGTTGATAGCCAAACCTAAATGCATGGAGGCACTTGTTCCCTATTGTCATGCGACTGCTGTTATGGCTAGCAGCAACATCATCAACAGCCCTCGCACCTGCCGACACCAGATCAGCAACTTTGCCTTCAGCAAGGCAGGAACAGAAGTGCTACTGACAAGAGACTGAGTAAATGTGCAAATGCGCCAACTCACGATGGTTGGCAAAATGTGAGGAACCGATCAGTTTTGTCGACAATGGTCCACACAAATCACTTTGTGGCGTCCTTCTCCTCCTTCACTTCTCATATCTGGCACCTGAGGGACTACCAACAAAGCTAATCAATGGAGTTTGTGGCATGGAACTAGTTTCGAATATGTGCGAGAACCTCCACGCCACCTATTAATGATTATGCTTGTGAAATCCAACGTAACAGGAATCATCGGTGTGACAAATCAAATTGTCTGTGGTGACACAATACTGCTCCAGGTCTGCTTTTCCTGCCTCAACCTCTGGGTCGAAAGACACCTTCACTTGTTCCCTTCTTTTCCTTCTCCTTTCATCCAATCGGCTAAGGCAACTCCAACAGCCAAAATGAGGAGTTGAAGCTGCGATCATTGTTGCAATCCATGTTTGGCTTCCAATCCACATGCTGCATCTGCTTGTGCTGGCTCAAATAAAAGTCCGCTGCACTCCACTCTCCGTCCACCTCCATCTTCCTCTACAACGGGGTGCCGCTGTGCAGTCCCATGTCCCTCACAGTGTCAATTCTCAACTGCTCGCTTGTTAAGCCAACAGACAGACATTATTAGGAGAAGGCGCGGCGAGTTCAGCACTGGGAGAGGAGGAGAAAGTGGATGAGGGTAGACAGGCTTAGTGGAGTGTAGGTGTGGTCAGATGGACGTAGGATTGACAGACATACTGTGAAGCATGAAGTGAGGAATGAAAGCTTGTTCGTGTTCTCTACTCAAATTTCTGATTGATGCTTGCGCCTTCTGTTGTTCAGGGCATTCGTTGAATTTGTCGAACTGTCGCTTGCACATTTTGGCATCTGGCAATCCAAAAGTGGCTTCAAATCTTGCCTGCCTTCCGACAATGCCTCTTGTCTGTATTTTTTCCCAGCAAAGTGCAGAACGCCCTTTTTAGCCATCAAAGTACTAAGCAATAAAATCGACTGCAACAGAGGAAATCAGTTGAAGTGAATGAATGCAACTTTGCACTATGCACGTGGAAGTGTTGGAGAGGCAAGGAGAAGAGCAGTGATTGGCTCAAATCGCGCGAGCTTTACATGTCTCCCTCAATCTTTCTAAAGGCATTAAAAGAGGCTCACCAACTGGTGCAATGCACTGACCACCGTCGACTGGCCTTTGCCACTGCCTCCCAGTAGTATTGCAGTGCTAAGTGACTTCTTCCGTCGTGATTGTCCCTATGCATTGCCTTCTATCACATCACATCACAAACTCTCCTCCCCTTGTGCTCCTCAGCAAGGATTAACAAACTGTATTCCCTTCATATTAAAACCGCCCAAGCAGCAGTGGACGTGCTCACACCTACATCTCTTCCTGCACCATTCATTTGGGTAAGTGTGCACATCCGCGTTTGGTGAATTCCACTTTATCAAAGTCGTCTGCAAAGGAAGTGGTTTGATTCCCAAGTTACAGAACGCAACACGTGTAAACAACCCACACACATCTGCCCTGTTGAACGCCATGCCTTAAAGTGACCGCCATTCACGATTCCCCACAGTTGCGCTTTGTAAGGACTCAGTGATTCGCGGCCTTCTACACGCTCATGTGAGCTGTTTCAGGGCTTGGAAGATCTGGTCCTCATCTTTACCAAGGCTTTCAACGAGACACCCTCACCAATGCTTGGCAGCTGGCGACACCTCACTCTCCTCCAATTACCAGTAAAAGAGAGTTAATCATGGGCTACCGCCGAACGAAGGGGTCTCTTTCGACATCCTGACTTGTCATTTGCACTAACCCACCCAGTGGGATAACACACTCACAATCAACAGGAGGGTTGATGGCATGACGAAACACCAGGCGCTTTCGTGTGGCCATTGAGAGGTGGCGCCAACATCACCCTCATCCCTCGCTTTGGTGGGCGCTTCCACTCGACCAACGTCGAGAGCGTCAACCTCAGTGGCTGCATCAACACGTCTTCTAAGACACCAGCTTGTAAGCACTGCTGCGAAGACGGTCACAATTGGAGTGATCCCTGCCTCCAGCCTTCGACGAGACACACCATTCACAATCAGGTAAAGCGTGAAGCAAACTAACGCTAAGGAGCTCTTTAGCATCTCCCTAGAATCGTGCCAATTTGTGAATCGAGAGACGAGAAAACACGTCGCCGTCCTTGTGGATGATTGCGAAATCAGCAAATGAATGGCGCGACAATCTTGCATAATTAATGTACTCATAGCCGCCAAAAGGTATTTCAACTCATCCACCATCCAATCTCGACACCATCCAATCACCCTCTACAGCTTCCCTCTGTGTCTTCACTCCTCTTCCATTTCGGTGTCCATCTAACCATTCTGGATCCAGTAACACACCTCTCCATTCACATTGCTGACATACTCTCCACCAACTCACTCATCCACTCTGGTCGGCTCCGAGCAGTAACTCAATTCCCCATCCACCTCGAGATTAGCCAGCCCCAATCAACCGTTCACCAATGCACCCCTCACCTAGGCCCTTCCACAGAATCGCACTACTGAGGTGGGCAAGTGACAACTCACTTCTCATAACAGCGACCTCTTCCACCACTTCAGTAATCACTCATCTCCACATCCCTACTTCAAGCACAATGGGTGTTATCCCAACTGAGGAGATCGGTGCATCCTCAGTGCTTGATGTCCATCCACCACACCAGATAGGCTCCCACATTCTGAGGTGTTGTTGAATGCCACGGCTGGAAGACGAATGCGATCCTCGTCGAAACTTCGAGCTTTCGCTCCCTTGGCCTACAGTTTGGACATCTCTCACTGTCCAACGCCCCATCATTCCTTGCATCACTTCACTCTCCTCCACCACGGTGCGGCTGTGTGCAATCGGAGACCACGTTTGCCACTGAATGCCTTGTCTGTCATCGTCATGTGAAATGAGTGCCTATGTGTTCTCCTCAACCAGTCAACAGAGTCATGCACCTAAGGTTGGGACTGCGATGTTCCTTCGTTTGTGCGTCAACGCTTCCCTGAGCCGGTAGCTTCGATTGACCTGATGAGTACCTGCTGCGGTTGTGCTTTAAAGACTGTTCGGTTGTAAGCTTGGTTTGCAGTTCCTGTTACCATTGCGCCCTCCCACATCCTACCACCTCCACTTCGACTAAGCGATAGGCAATCGTGTCAAGTTGTTCTATTCCCGGTCACACAAAGCTCACGTGGTTGAGTTGTGCAAGTGAATGCCCAAAGGAGAAGCACGCTTCCATGCTCTGTATCTTTAAGGCTCGTCGAGGGTTTCGAGACTCAGGCACAATAGAAGGCCTGCTGGATCACTTCGTACTTGCAGCAGTGAAGAAATGATAGCGTCACTCTTGGACTCTTCTAAGCTTTCTAGCACTGCCGATCACTTAACTGTGTCCTTCCTCAAGAGGGAGGTGCTCACCCAATCAGGTGTGAAGTGCTTGCTCCTCTTTCTCGTCGGTAGCAACTAGACAACAATGCAACGTGTGATTAGAGGACAGCCTGCACCGTCGCCTTTTTAAGTGGATCAAGCCACGCAAGAGAATATGTGCACGACTGCATGCAGATGTGATGGTTTATGAATTGCCCACAGATCCAAGTCTACCACTCCCTCCCCCCTCCCACTCACCTACTCAATCCATCCAAAACTTTAAGAACAGAGATTAGGCAGACAATCGCGACATCAAGATGGCGATAAAGACGAGTGAGTGGTGGAGAGGAGTGAGTGAGGTGTCGGAGCTGTGAACATCGCCTTGCTTCACTGCAACGTAGTCGATGCTAATGTACAAAGACAGGGCGTTGTTCGCACTTTATCTGCCAGAAGGGGACACATATGGCCACCGATGTCGTTTATGCATCTTGTGGCACCCGATGGAATCACTGCCTAGTTTCAATGCGTATCGCCTTAAAAGTTTCCTTCCAGATATTTCACTGCTTAGAATTGACGAATTGGGCATGGTTAGTGTAGATCCCATTTGGATTTAATGTTTTTGGTACTACTCAAGCTTACTTTTGCTATTGTTGTGCCACATCACTGCAGAGGCGTTTTTAGTTTTTCGTAGCATAAGGATTGATAACATCTTGAGTGGCTTAACTCATTTCAACATCCGCCAACATCCTCTCGGTGCTACCAGGGGGATCTCCAAGGTCACCCTAGTTTTAACACTCACTTCACTCGCCAACTTGAAGACCGCCCACCTGTGGGCGTCACATCTCGTCTGGAGGTAAAATCAAAGGTACTCCCTCAGCTTTTATTACCATCACTTCGTCCAGACTTGTCTTGCGCTTCCAGTGGCAGCCACTTTCTTCCATCCCACTGCCCACTACATTGCAAGTCTTGCGATGAACAAATATTTTTGAATGCAGTAGAGGTGCAGGAAATGACACTTGCCTTATGCTTGTCAGTGGAGGCTCTTTGATCAGTGACGTCTCTGCCCACCTTCCTCAGCCTGTCGACATGGACGCACTTGCTTAATGGATTTTACCAGCAATCGCGCATTTTCCACCAAAATAATCTATGTTCCTTCATCAATCTTTTTCAGCTACCCAACAGGTCGGCCAAATTGTGTTATGTCACATTTTGCGCCATCAATTACCATTCTCGTGCAGGTAATACAACGTCAACCGCATGACAAGAAGGCAAGTCACTGCCACAACATCACTTACCGCATCGTAAACCAGACGGTAGCTAACCACCTCATCTATCTACTTATTCCATGCCAACCAATTTGTTTGGCTAATGCACCGCTCCGCAGTTATCTCCTCACCTTCTTCCACCACACCTCTCCACTCAATTGAGATTTCGCCGCTTAGCTGTCTGCCTGCAATTTAACTGCGACTCCAATCCTCCTAGTAAATTGGGTAAATCTATCTCTCCTTTCTTACTCCCCACTGCCCAATGGGTCCTACCAGCGACACATTCTAGCTCTTCCAGTTACCCTTCATTTCGTCCATTCTGTTTCTATTCTTATTTTCATTTACCCCGAAATCGACCTCCGTTGTCTACTACCCCGTTCAAGTTAAATTCTTAGTCCATGGCTTGTATTCATTGCCTCTGTAGTACTCGCTGCAGGCTTTTCGACACTTTAAAGGCCTTCTTTGAGTGTTTCACTGTAAAGTAGACAGGCGAGTCGACGAATCCATTAATGAATGTGGAAGGATGGCCCTGCGTAGGACAATAATTTTAAAAGCAGTGATTCTATTAAACGGAAGGGAATCACTGCAGGGTCTGGTGTAATTGTACAAAACTGATTTCTCTAAAACTCTCTGCCATTTTATTGGAGCTGCATCAATTAAAGAGGGTAAACGAAGTGTAGGAGTGATCACCCTCACTAAGGTTTGACAGGCATACAGTGAGTCCAGAGGTAAGGAATATGTATTGTCGTGGCTTCTGTCTACATTCCTCTAGCTATTTAGTACCTATCTAATCCCCAAAAACAGTCATGCCCTTCTTCAATCAGCTATCCGCAGGCACATCCACAAAATCTGTGTTTCCTTAACCCAACAAAATGAAAGAGATGGGCTAACTCAAATGTACACAATGCAATATGCACGTGGGGACAGTAGAAGGAGGAGGAGGAGGAGGAGGAGGAGGAGGGGAAAAAAAACTGCGGGTGAGGTTAAATCAAGTGCATCGTACACAAATGCGTTGATGGTGAGTTGAAGAAGGCGCGATAAGAAGTGAAGTACATTGACCACCGTCGGTTGACAGTGGAGGCTACTTCGTGGATCCCCTCCGTTCACGTCGTGTCCTTCCCTGCTCACAAAGTGCATTGTCCCTTTTCCATTAAGAGACTGGCCACGTCCACAAACCTTGTGCGCATTTTATCGTAGTCCTCCTTTGTGGCCTCTTTTCCGGTGGCTGTCCACTTGATTGCTCTATCAATCATCGCCAACAGAGATGTTCGATGCTCCTCCAGTACCTTCTGCTTCACCTCCTCGCTCTCCAATTCACTTTTTATTTTTTGGATACAGGACACTAGCTCAGTCTTCGCTGCCATCATACACTTCGTCTTTTCATCCTCCTGCTTCATGGTTGGCACTTTTGGCTCCGTCACCGTCGCCGTAGTAGCAGGTGGGGGCTTTAAAGCTGTAGACGTTGGCACCCCATCCGATGAGTTTGAATTCTGCACCTTTGCTGGCCCAAGACCTCCATTTAAGGGGCTTTTTATGGTTGGCAGTTTTAGCTTCGGCACCGTCGCCGTAGTAGTAGGTGAGGGCTTTGAAGCTTTAGGCGTTGGCACCAAATTCGGTGACTTTGAATTCTGCACCGTTGCTGACTCATGACCAGTTAACTTGGCCTCTAACAATGCTGCACCTTGCCTTGTTAACTCGTCAGCATTTTCGCATTTCTTTACTTCTTTACCCTCAAAGAATTCCTGTAACATCCTTCGTACCTTTGGAATGCGCGTTAATTCACCCACCAACACTACCTCGTGCACATCTGTCTTCTCCATCTTCGCGTCACTCAACGCCTTCTCTACTGCATTCATTGTCCTCTCAAAGAGGTCCTTGCACGACTGCTCAAGTCGGGCTCGTGTGAGGATAGTGCTGAATGTAATGCCCTCGAACACCAATCCCAGTTCTATGTTCGATTGCAAAGCCACACCCAACCTCATCTTTGCCATCTCACACTCCCTCCTCAAACGGCTGATGGCATTTGCGTTGGTTCGCAGATCCTTTCCTTCATGCGTTCTGTTAAACACCTCCACAACGTAATCCACCAGTCGCGAGGTGATGTCTTCATCACCCAGATGCGCGTCACCAGCAAACGCCTTCTCCTCAAATTCGCCTTTGTCCAGTGACATGATGGACACACCGAAGGAGCTACTGCTCCAACCAAAGAAGAGCTTATTGTTCATAACATAGGCAACGGCAGCTGACAACTGATCGCTGCAGCCCTTTATATCAGCTGGATCTGATCAAGCTGAACCTATCCATGATGCGTGCTAACTACTCGACTGCCGTCATCCAACCAGCATCTGCCACTGCTGAAGGGCTTCTTCTCATTAGCTGCCGACTGCTCTCTAGAAATGAAATGATGCACAATGCAGACGCCCGCGTGAACACACTTGGGAGTGAACAGTGATGACAGCATCATGTTGACGTGTGATTGGCACAAGTGCAGCAGTGTAAGAACACCATTGTATCGACCTCCGAGTGACCCAAGTAATGGGTTGGACATGTGCTGTCCAAGCATCGGAGGCATTTATGTTGGTAGTCAGATCATGTCCTTCCTGTTCCTACTTGAACATCTCCACTAAGTTCCAGACATCTCAAAGGCATGGGATAGGATGAGACGTATTTCACTGGGAAGGTCTTCCACCCAGAGTGGAGCCACAGCCTTAAAAACCGGTGATGAAGTCGAATCCGTGTACATACTACTTGGCTTGTCATTAACTTTAATTGCTTGCCACAAGTCTCCGTGTGTGTGTGTGTGTGTGTTTGTGTGGCACACCTCAGAGCACAGTGACAATCGTCATGATTGAAGAGACGGAGATGTGGAAGAAGTTATTTTGGGTGCTTGCAGTAGTCGAGTGCATTCCAATGCCCCAGTCACCGAGCTTCGTATTGGCGGGTGTCACCGTCACACATAGTGGAAAGCACCACACGAGTCGCGTGTCGATTGGCTGAGCAGAGCCAGGCACTTGCAGTGCTTGCGTCAGCAGTCACCACATTTGACTGTTAATGCTTAGGGGAGGTGAATCGAACTAAAGCACCTAGGTGGCATCGAATACAATTTGAAGAATCGTCAACCCTTCCGATTAAGTAGAGACACTGAGAATGTGGGAAGCGGAATCACCATTGGAGTTTGGATGGATTGAGCAGGTGAGTGGGAGGGGGAGAGAGTGGTAGACTTGGTTCTGTGGGCACTTCATAAACCATCGCATCTGCATGCAGTCGTGCACATATTCTCTTGCGTGGCTTGATCCACTTGGAAGGTGACGAGAAAGAGGAGCAAGCACTTCACACCTGATTGGGTGAGCACCTCCCTCTTGAGGAAGGACACAGCAAAGTGGCTGGCAGTGCTAGAAAGCTTAGAAGAGTCCAAGAGTGACGCTATCATTTCTTCACTGCTGCGAGCACGAAGTGATCCAGCAGGCCTTCCATTGTGCCTGAATCTCGAAACCCTTGAGGAACTCAAAGATACAGAGCGTGGAATCGTGCTTGTCCTTTGGGCATTCACTTGCACAACTCAACCACGTGAGCTTTGCGTGACTGGGAATAGAACAACTTGACACGATTGCGTTTCCCTTAGTCGAAGTGGAGGTGGTAGGATGTGGGAGGGCGCAATACTTGCAGGAACTGCAAACCAAGCTTACAACCGGACAGTCTTTAAAGCACAACCGCAGCAGGTACTCATCAGGTCAATCGAAGCTACCGGCTCAGGGAAGCGTTGACGCACAAACGAAGGGACATCGCAGTCCCAACCTTAGGTGCATGACTCTGTTGACTGGTTGAGGAGAACACATAGGCACTCATTTCACATGACGATGACAGACAAGGCATTCAGTGGCAAACGTGGTCTCCGATTGCACACAGCCGCACCGTGGTGGAGGAGAGTGAAGTGATGCAAGGAATGATGGGGCGTTGGACAGTGAGAGATGTCCAAACTGTAGGCCAAGGGAGCGAAAGCTCGAAGTTTCGACGAGGATCGCATTCGTCTTCCAGCCGTGGCATTCAACAACACCTCAGAATGTGGGAGCCTATCTGGTGTGGTGGATGGACATCAAGCACTGAGGATGCACCGATCTCCTCAGTTGGGATAACACCCATTGTGCTTGAAGTAGGGATGTGGAGATGAGTGATTACTGAAGTGGTGGAAGAGGTCGCTGTTATGAGAAGTGAGTTGTCACTTGCCCACCTCAGTAGTGCGATTCCGTGGAAGGGCCTAGGTGAGGGGTGCATTGGTGAACGGTTGATTGGGGCTGGCTAATCTCGAGGTGGATGGGGAATTGAGTTACTGCTCGGAGCCGACCAGAGTGGATGAGTGAGTTGGTGGAGAGTATGTCAGCAATGTGAATGGAGAGGTGTGTTACTGGATCCAGAATGGTTAGATGGACACCGAAATGGAAGAGGATTGAAGACACAGATGGAAGCTGGAGAGGGTGATTGGATGGTGTCGAGATTGGATGGTGGATGAGTTGAAATGCCTTTTGGCGGCTATGAGTACATTAATTATGCAAGATTGTCGCGCCATTCATTTGCTGATTTCGCAATCATCCACAAGGACGGCGACGTGTTTTCTCGTCTCTCGATTCACAAATTGGCACGATTCTAGGGAGATGCTAAAGAGCTCCTTAGCGTTAGTTTGCTTCACGCTTTACCTGTTTGTGAATGGTGTGTCTCGTCGAAGGCTGGAGGCAGGGATCACTCCAATTGTGACCGTCTTCGCAGCAGTGCTTACAAGCTGGTGTCTTAGAAGACGTGTTGATGCAGCCACTGAGGTTGACGCTCTCGACGTTGGTCGAGTGGAAGCGCCCACCAAAGCGAGGGATGAGGGTGATGTTGGCGCCACCTCTCAATGGCCACACGAAAGCGCCTGGTGTTTCGTCATGCCATCAACCCTCCTGTTGATTGTAAGTGTGTTATCCCACTGGGTGGGTTAGTGCAAATGACAAGTCAGGATGTCGAAAGAGACCCCTTCGTTCGGCGGTAGCCCATGATTAACTCTCTTTTACTGGTAATTGGAGGAGAGTGAGGTGTCGCCAGCTGCCAAGCATTGGTGAGGGTGTCTCGTTGAAAGCCTTGGTAAAGATGAGGACCAGATCTTCCAAGCCCTGAAACAGCTCACATGAGCGTGTAGAAGGCCGCGAATCACTGAGTCCTTACAAAGCGCAACTGTGGGGAATCGTGAATGGCGGTCACTTTAAGGCATGGCGTTCAACAGGGCAGATGTGTGTGGGTTGTTTACACGTGTTGCGTTCTGTAACTTGGGAATCAAACCACTTCCTTTGCAGACGACTTTGATAAAGTGGAATTCACCAAACGCGGATGTGCACACTTACCCAAATGAATGGTGCAGGAAGAGATGTAGGTGTGAGCACGTCCACTGCTGCTTGGGCGGTTTTAATATGAAGGGAATACAGTTTGTTAATCCTTGCTGAGGAGCACAAGGGGAGGAGAGTTTGTGATGTGATGTGATGGAAGGCAATGCATAGGGACTATCACGACGGAAGAAGTCACTTAGCACTGCAATACTACTGGGAGGCAGTGGCAAAGGCCAGTCGACGGTGGTCAGTGCATTGCACCAGTTGGTGAGCCTCTTTTAATGCCTTTAGAAAGATTGAGGGAGACATGTAAAGCTCGCGCGATTTGAGCCAATCACTGCTCTTCTCCTTGCCTCTCCAACACTTCCACGTGCATAGTGCAAAGTTGCATTCATTCATTTCAACTGATTTCCTCTGTTGCAGTCAATTTTATTGCTTAGTACTTTGATGGCTAAAAAGGGCGTTCTGCACTTTGCTGGGAAAAACACAGACAGGAGGCACTGTTGGTAGGAAGGCATGATTTGAAGCCACTTTTGGATTGCCAGGTGCCAAAATGTGCAAGCGCCAGTTCGACTAATTCAACGAATGCCCTGAACAATGGAAGGCCTAAGCAACAGCCAAAGGTTTGAGTAGAGAACACAACCAAGCTTCTATTCCTCACTTCATGCTTCACAGTATGTCTGTCAATCCTACGTCAAGCTGACCACTCCTACGCTCCGCTAATCCTTTCTACACTCCTCCACTTTCTCCTCCTCTCCCAGTGCTGAACTCGCCGCTCCCTCTCCTAATAATACTGTCACAATAAAGTGACGGAAGTGAAGCGATAGGGAGGCATCATACACGACTGTGCTGCTTGCCTTCGACATGGAGGGTGATTCTGTGAAAGGTGCAGCAGGACTCAGTAGAATTACGACTCTACGACTGAGGCACTGATGTCAATCAAAGTGACACCCGTGGCGACACAATGTGGTGACAGCCGTGTTTGTGGTTCCTGCATTGGCTCCTCGCACGAGCATGAGTATATCCATGCAAGTGGGTACAAGGTTCCCAATTGACATGAGGAGTGGTCTCTACACAAGGAATATACTGTTGTCGGCACTGCACAGAACACAATGACGAGCGTCATAATTGAACAAGCGAAGACGTCGACGAGAATGTGATTTGGAGGAGTCCTCTCTTTATCACGTAGCCTCGCAAAGCATCCATCTCGGGTGTCTACGTCTACATTATGTCGACGTGACAGGAACAACTAGCATTAATACACGTTTGATCACTTAGACTTCGGCATGGACTCGAGCAGATTTTGACCAACAAATTTTCAGGTGATAAGAGGAAGTCTGTAGGGCGGACCAGTTGCATTTATTGGACCATTATTTAAAATCGTCTCCTCCTGTGGCAAGGATATCCTCACTTTCGATTTTCTTCTCAGCCTTTCCTTCTCACTCCTCCTTTTCCCCTACATCTTCTTCCCTCCACCTCGTATACCTCCACACCAACCTTTCACACTACCGCCTGCATAGCATTGGCGAATATGGGCAACATTTCATTCACGAGCTGTCCACATTAGAGTGAATGGCGTTGACCGTGTGGTTAAGAACGGCCTCAACGACCGGCGATAAATTGGTCTCTGTCTACATGCTCTGTGGCTTGTCATTCACTTCGACTCCTCACCGCCACGCCCTGTATGACTGACGCAGCTCAGAGCACAGTACTAGTTGTCATTATCAAACAGGCAGAGACGTGAAAGGGAATGTGATTAGGAGGCTTGTGGTAATGGAATGCATTCCTACACCACAGTCACCGCCCTTTGTATTCAAAGGCGCCTCAGTCACACTTGAACCGGGTGGAACCAATTAAGGGACAATGAAAGGCGTCGGAGGAGTCGTGTGTTGATTAGTTGAGCAGAGCTACGAATTTGGAGTCCTTAACAGTCATCGCATTCAACTCTTAATGCTTTGAGGCAAGAACTCAAACTAGAGCACACAATTGGCGTGCCTACATTTTATAAGATATATCGAACCTTCTAACTACGAAATGACGTCAAGAATGGGGGTGGCAAAAACACCATTTGGTTGGGAGATTGAGCACGAGGGTGGAAGGAGAGCGGCGGCGTAGTCGACACTGTGTGCATGTCATGCAGCATCACCTCTTTGTACATCCCTTAACCATGCCACTCGTTTGGCTAGAGTAAATCGGAGTAATGGTGGTCTTCCGCCTTCAAACGAACCCTTTCCTTGCATTCAACATTTGGATTGGCTGACTGCCTAATCTTAAAGGGAGAATACTTCAAGCTGTAGTAGATGAGAGTGATGCAGGGGATATTATTGTTTCGGGAGCGATCCTTGAAAGGGCATGTCCCTTGTTGAGAGTAAGATGCGAGATGTAATTCCATGCAAATGATGTCATGGGTTCTGAATACTTGGCAATTTGGAAGTTGGGGCCGTAGACGCTGCGAATTGGTTCTGGGTTGTCTGCGGAGAAACAGGTGTTGATTAGAACTGTACACGACTCTTGGTTGCCTAGTGAAGAGAAGACGTCACCGAAGCGGCTTGGCAGCCAAGTGCATCGTTGAACTAGTATCGTCTCTTTGCGGAACAGTCGAATCTTAGTGGCTATGTGGTGGGAAGAAGCATTCTATTTGGAAAGGAAGTACGTACAACGGTGATGTATGAGTGGCCATTTTATGTGTTTTTAACTCCATCCTTCTATTCACTTTTAAGGTGGATTTGGGTGTCAGGTATGAGAGTGTGAGGAGATGATGGCCACAAACTGGTTTGTTTGAGCCAATGATGAGGAACTGCATCGATTTCTGGCATTTGCTAACTATAAGGAGTTGGAGCAGTTGAGCTTCTACTTAATCTCTTGTCAGTAGCACTTTTGGCTTCCTCACACCATCTCGATCACTTCTTAGCTAATCCTGCCTTGAGGATCGAATCATTTACTCTATCCTCCATTTTCAATGCCAAATTTACAACCTCTCCGAAGTCCCATTGTGTTTTCACTCCTTTTAAAATTTGTGTAACCAACAAGCCATTCTGCAGCCATCATCACATTTCCGCATGTTTATTGCTGTTATTCCATCCACCCGCTAACATCCATTCTGATAGACTTGGAAGGGTGATTCCTTCCCTTTGGATTCGACCTTCATTGAATCCAGAACTAATGCGCACCTTTATCGGAATCATCCATCTACTGTAGATGCCATCAAAACCTATAAAGCGGCGACTGAATCTCCAGGTATTCCTGACAGTTAGGCACTGCTTTTAGGCACCCTGCACTTCATGTTATTAGCAATCAACACTTGGCTTAGTCTCAATGTGAATTCTCTGGGTACAAGATTGTGCAAATAATTATAATTTTTGTGGTAGCATTAGTAACTGCAACCAGGCCGACATCCGAACATCACCGATGTGAGCCTTTGGGGATGTGTAGTCTACCGGCAAGGAAAATGTATTTAATTGAAATGGGATCGTTTCACTAGGCAGAGGCCTTGTGTCCAGAGCATCCCGTGGTTGACATCCTATAGCACTGTCTGTACCTTCAACATAGCCATTCAGATTTCAGTGATCTTATAAATTAAAGTTCAAGGCCAGGCGAACTACCCCTACACAAGCAGGAATATCATGCTTGGGTGTATGCTTCGGGCACTTTGTAACCCATCCTCCAGGTGCGTACAATCGTCCAGCTTTTGCCTTGACAACTGAGGGACTGATGGATCTCAGAACACAAGTGCACATGGTTTATGACAATTACCAACGCCATTTGCCAAATCTTTCCTCAAGCAATAACCATCAATCTTAAGCCATGAACACGATAGGTTACGCCCTCAACCGTGAACAACCTGCGTCGAACTTCTGAGAACAGGACATCCTCCATCACTTTACTCGTCTCCTTTGCTTCCAAAGTGAAGCGAGATGCAGCTCCAATTGTGTTCTAAAAGGTTACTCCGTCGTTTCGATTGTAATTCTGACTCAGGGCAAAAAGTCCACGTCGGCCTTGGTACGAGGAATGTGTGCGACCTAGAATGCCTTTCATTCAGCTATTTTCCACCTACAATTTCTCTCAACTCACTTTCGACTAGCACTTGCCGAGAAACTTCAAAGTAGTGATGTCGACTTCCATCCTGTAGGAGTGGCAGAGCCCCAAGTCATGCATATAACGAGGGAATTTCCTCTGCTGTCCATTTTAACAGGCACAGAATGACCTCCTGTACAGTTCTATAAATGCTCAAGAAATCGCGTCCTCGCTGAGTCCCTCCTGAATGCGCTTTTGCGTGTTACAATATTCACTCCAAGTACGTGGCCAATCTAAAACCACAATTCTGTTAGACCAAGGCGCTGAGATTCAGGTAAAGCCTTTTGCGACCTCCGCCGTCAGGCATGTAGGACTCTACAGTAGGCTGTTCGAACTCACATCGGTCGAACAAGAGGAACTAGCGGATTGACAACGTGGTAGGGCACTCGGTAGGAACCAGGAGACACAGACACACAACGCTCAGTCAATGACATATGGTAGCTCAATTTATAACAAATGACAAGCCAGTTTATAACACTACCCTTAGCCCAAACGTGAGTCGGATGTACATCTTCAAGGAGGATATCATACATAACGGCTGTGGAATGCATAATACAGAGCGTACAAACTGGTCTTCAATATGGAGTGGGATTTGGCCACGGAGGTGGGAGAGGAAGAGGAGGAGGAGGAGGAGGAGGAGGAGGAGGAGGAGGATAAATATCAAAAATTGGGCATTCACTCAGCCTGAGTGACGGTCGGGGTTGCGGACACCGAACAGCATTCCGTTTTGACGCGTACAAACTCGCGTGCAACTTCATCGGTGGCTAGTCGTTGCGAGAGGATGCGCAGCACCGTCCAGCCTGCCTCTGATTGCATCTGTCTACGCGTCAGTGGCAGTCGTACTGGCGCAGAGCCACCCAAGTCAAGCGCCTGCGACAGTGTCAACAGACTGCTCGCCACAAGGCGATCACTGCGACCGAAGCAGTAGTCTTTCACCACGAACTGCAGCTCATACCACTCGGGGTCGCTGCGACTTGAAAGGTAGCTACAATCACACCGTCAGTGAGGCACTTACTCACCTGCGTGACAAATACTGATGACCACTCCCTCTACAAATAGCAACTACAATCCCCTCCGTCACAGTTTCTGGACCTTCTTTACAGCCTCCCAGCTCTTAAATTTCCTACTAAGTAAAGCATTCGCTGTGTCAGCTATGTGTCACTTGATGGAAGGCAAGCCTACGTGGTCGTCAAAATGATCAACATGGAGTATCTCGTATTCTGCTCAAGTGCCTGCAATTGATGTTGAAGAGAAGGGAGGAGTGGAAGGAGTAAGGCAAAGAGAAACCTACTAGACAAAAGTTTCATTAAAAAGGGGTGAGATTGTGCCCGATTTGGATTTAGTCGTGAAGCGTCGTTTGCGGTCTGTTAGAAGTGGTCCGAAGAGGTAGACTTCGACGAAGGGACGGAAGAGTCCTGACACCACCACTCCGCCAAGGTCAGAAGCCGACAGCACTGTGAATAGACGCAAATTCACTCCCATCAACATTCATCCATCCCTGAGTGCCTACGTGTTGCCTCATTCAAGCGTCCATCCATCCACCTCGCAACCAATCACCACCTGCCCATTCAAAACCCATTCAATCTCTTGCCGATTCTAATTCCTTCTCAATTCTAATCATTTGTCAACTTGACATGCCTTCAGTAGTTAAGCCGTCCATTCAATCATGCATTCATGCAAGATCTACTCCATTAATCTAGCCATGATCCACCAAACACTTTTGTTCATGCATCCAACGCTTGATGTGTCCCACGATCTTCGAACGCATTCATGCATTCCTGGTGCTCAGTCTTCCACAAGACTGGCTTCTTTATCCATGCTTAAGGCTCAGACCTCACGAGTTTATGCATGCGTATTCAACAAACGTGGCATTTCTGCTCTCAATTAGCACATCGTCCTCTGTGGAACGGTCTTCACGTATTGACACGCTGGTTGACTGCACACAGATGGATGAATGAGTAAGTGGCACGAGATTTGCTTGCCTTTGACGATGACTTTGTATTCCCCTGTCCCAGGGTGCTTGAAGACCTCCACCTGCGCGTTGAGGTATCCACACGCATCATCGGGTGAGATGGTGTCTATAAAGCAGCCGTGCAAATGTGAACAAATGTGTGCGACAGCCAAAGCGAAGCCCACTCCACCATGCATCTCAAACTGTGCCCTTTAAATTGTCCCTCCTTGCCCAAGTTAGGCAGCTAGACAACTCAACTTAATGGCATTGCTTAAAGTGGTGCTGGTTATGTAAGCATGGCAAGTAGTTACAAGGGCAGGCGCACCCATGATGAAGACTTCGGTGGTGACGTAGTCCTTGAGGAGAGCGTCGGTGGTCTGCGAATAGAGCGCCAAGGCTTGCTGTAGGTTGTGCAGTTCGGGAGAGCGTTGAAGGAAGGAGCGTTTAAGGCCACGACCACCAGCGTGGAAGTAAACCTGCACAGTTTCCAGGCAGTTGGTAAGGACCTCGCATTGGTAGGGCGTGAGGCCCCTGTTCACTGCCGAGCTGTCGCCTGCAAAGTCCTACAATCGTACAAGCTTTGTTGAGGGGAGAGGAAGGGGGTAGGTGCGGAGGCAGCGGCAGAGATAGAGGCAGAGACAGAGGCAGAGAGAGAGGCAGAGGAGGACAATGGCTCCTACCTGAAGGAGTTTTGCAGCCGAGACATTTTGTCCCACGTGGCTGAGCAAACTCTGAGCTCCACCAATCAGCTTGGCAGAGGCCGTACCCTTGGCACCAACCAATCCAGTTGACAGCGTCTGTACATGAGGTAAAATCGGTTCTATTAACGCCACCACAATGAATTATCTAGCCGATCAACCTCAGTGCTGCCTTTAGCCAAAATTGGTGGAGGTGAATGCATTGGCTGTCCCCTAAAAGGGGTTAGTCTCACGTTGCATGCAGGTAAAATCAAGAATCATGATGCGGAAGTGCAATGAAAGAGCAATGCAAATGCTTTCCATCACTTAACTCCATCTTCCTTTTTAAATAACATAAGCAAGGATGGTCGTGCGAACCTCCTTGATGGAATGCTAGAGAGGCAAGAGGACGAGGTATGCAGACATGCAAGCGGAGAGACACGTAGATGGGGTGTTGGAGAAGAGGGGCGAGGTGGATGGTGCTCACCTGCTTGGTGCTCGCCACGCCTGGCAACACGACGAGTTTTTCGGTGTTCTCCATGGTGATGCGCCACAGTTCCTGCAAAACAATAGAGGAGAGGCACGTTAATGCAGAGGTCGAGGAAGTAGAAGCAAGATTTGAGAAGCTGCACTGATTGCAGCGTCACACCACCTTGAGCAGGCGTTTAAGCACAGTCTTTTCGCAAGAACTGGCCTGAGCTGACAGCACCAACTCAAAGTAGTCCATGAGGGGGCGCAGACAGTTCTCGCAATCGGCTTCCATTTGTTCGGCACCGCTGCCACTAGAAGTGGTCTCTTTACACTACAAAGCGGAAAGAGACAGGAGCGAAGGCAACAGAACGTGACACTGCAGTAAGCAGTTGGTCATTCATAGAATGTCCTTCACCTACTCCCTGTAGTAGATGACCCATTTCCAGCACACTCCTTTGGATGTCCTCTTCAAATTCACCGGCGAAGGAGATGACAAGCAGGTCTACGGCGTTCTTTAGACGCACTTGCAATTTTGTCAGTTGCTCCCGAGTCTCCTCTCGAAGGTTAAAGCTGGAAGGAGCTAATCATTCTTGTGGCCTGCCACATTAGAGCATCGAATGTACTGAAGGAACTCACTCTTCACCCTCCATCGCCTCGTAGACCTTCTCCAGTTGGACGCGCAACTGCTGAGTGTTGTTGATGAGGATGGAGGCAATGCGAGCATCGCTTTTGAATTGGGCAAAGTCCAGTTGAACGCTCTCCGAGTAGGCTAGCAGCACCTTTTCTACAGTCTGAAAAGAATCCACCCCACTAGTGATTCGCTGGAGAAATATTATCACCTCCTACACCTTCGTGTCCTAATCGTCTCACCCCTTTCACCATTTGTGCCTTCAACAATGAAGCCTGACATAGTGACGACAGAGGAATTACTCACTGATTAAGCGATTCTAGAATTCCAACAATGCCAAATGGACTAAGAGAGTTTGCCTAAGAAGGATAGGATCAAAATGAGTTGTTCTAATTTGGGAGCACAGTTACTTCTCTCCTAGTAAGGCTTCTTGGAAACATCCTCCCTCCCAACACGCGTCTCATCCGAGAGCTTCGGGTCAACCATGGATAGACGACCGAATTGCTTGAACAACTTACTCGCAGTGAAGGAAAGCATGTCAATCTCAGCATGATATTTAGGAGGCCAACAATTGCTTCTTAATTGCTCATCAACTACAAACGCTGCTGCAAAGGGAGCAAACCATTCCAATTGACATCCAATACTTGATTGTTTCACAAAATTTAGCAGATTCTTAGTCGAGCAGACCGATGGAGGGATAGGTAGATGGGAAATTGGATGCAAAGATTATAAATGGAAGGTAAAAATTGTGGCGGGTAACCGGGTGGAAGAAGTGTTGGAAAAGACAACGGAGAGGAACACCAACCGACCTGAGCAAAGCGGTGCATGTAGTTAGCTTCCACAACCCGATCAGGACACTCGAGCTTTCGAATAACGTCAAAGCACTGATTAAGCTGCGTGAACACGTCCACCACGGAGTTGGAGTAGAGTGCGTGCTCACTGGAGCGTTGGAATCCGTCCCGCTTGTCCCTCTCATAGGCATTGCGCAGGTAATTCTCCGACACCTCGTCGTTCTCGCTCAACCACAGCATCACTAACGGCTCAAACCACCTACACAGAAAAAGCAAAAAAATCATCATTTTCGTCGATAGTTACCCTGTTCCCTACTCCCTCTAGCTTCCCCATCGCGTCACAATCTTCAAACATCTAAATCAGTGCCTCTGCTCCACTTGCTCATCTGCGTTCCCTTCATAACTTTGTCGCTCAAACCAATGACTAGAACAACGGCATCTCCAGCCTTCAGCAGAGACATCAAAAGGAGAATATGAACGGGAGAGAAGGGGAGGGCCTCTCACTTTGGGTACTCCGGATCGTCCTCATTCCCGTTCCGTCGACTAGGCTGCACGTAGGTGTTGTAAAACCATTTGATACGGAAGCAGAGATTCAGGTAATCAGATGTCTTTATCTTTGCCTTCGACAGGCGCGTGGTGGTGATCTGTTCCCCCGTCTGCTCCACTGTCGTTGTGGCACCTAAGCGTTTCTGCTTCGACGACGTGGTAGTTGTGGGCGTTATGTTGGTAAGACGCCGAATCACTGCCTCGTAGTGTTGCACCAGGCCGACGGAGATATCCTCTGCCAGTAGATTCCACATCATCTCAGCAGAGAGGTCGCCCAAGTTGATGTCCTGTGGAAATCTGCAATCATGCATTCACATTCCTCATCTCTATCCTCAAGGGTTACCTACTCTTCTACTATTCGTTTAGGACGGGCCAGACGGTGAACAAAGAAAAGCCTTACTGACTGAGCACGGGTGCATAGTGCTTGCGGTCGTCCTCAATCACCGAGACCATGAGAGAGATCAGTTTGTGCCAGTAGGAGAGTGACCTGACCCCCAACACCGGGTCGATGTCGCCCTGGGTCTCAGCTGAGCACTTCTCGCTGGTTGACACTGCAGCAGCATGTGAACTGTCATTCTATGACAGGGCAGGGAGAGGACAAGTTAATACATTTTCAGATTTTACTAATTTCCTTTCCATTGTGCGTTCTTTTTGGAAGGGATCAGAGTATCCATGGTTTACTAAGGTGATAAGACAAGCTAGAGACTACAATGAAGTGACCAGTCAGACAAAGGCTGACGCATGGGACTTTAATGAGAGGGTTTTAGAGGTAGCGACTTCCACCTCCCTGACTTTTCGCCATGGGAAATTGCCTTTTGAAGTGCAATTAGTTGCTGGATGGTGTCGAAAACATGGAGACAATTTTTCTCTCATATCCTGAAAATTTTCACGAATAAAATAAGAAGCTGTTATAAAAGTGAAGGACCGGCACACCTGAAAGTTGCCACCGTAGAGGGCTTGGACATTGTCGGAGAGGCACTCGTAAGTGGCCTTCATGCAAGCACGAATGCACTCGCGTAGCACTTGAAGGGTTCGTGGTGGAGCTGCCAACTCTTGCACCTACAACCACAGACAACGCAACTGCGTATACAACAGCAATGGGAACACCCTCGCAAGTCCAGCGAACTCACGAACTCGGACTTTAGCAAAGGCGAGTAATCTGTAGCCATCAATAGCTTGATACCAACTAACTGGAAGTAGTGAAGGAGTTGGAAACAATTGGAGGGGAAGGCACTTGATGGGTTCCTCACTCACCTTGAGGCGGAAGAATGTGATGCTAGTTAAAACATCGACGGTGGATTTCATGTCTGCAAGCCGTTCCGGCTGGGAAGCAGGGAATACTGTCTGGAGGAAAGAAAGGAAAGCGATTTCTAGCTGGAAAATCAAGAGGGATAAGGCCAAATGCATAAACCCTAGTTTACATCCAGTATGATCTAATGCTTCCACCGAAAGTTAGACATAAGTGGTAGAGGAAGAGAGCGAGAACGGGCAGTTGGAGAGATTTTGTCTCCTCGCAAATAAAAGGAAGCGGCCTTTCGGAGACGCTTCCAATCTCAAACTTACTCGGTATTTTGAGAGGTCAATGCGAAGAGCGTTGTGCAGATTGTCGAGGATCTTGATGAATTTCTCCCTCTGAAAGAAGAGATAAAAGTGGAAGGAGCTCTGTGAATGAATTCTGTTGGCGTTCTCAGCGGTATCGTCGTGTAACAATGCATCCCTTATTGAATGCCTTGCCTTATACCAGAGCTAACAGCACTTCGTAGGTGTAGTCGAGAATACCAGTAAAGGACAAACGTTATGTAGTATGAGTGTGCTATGAAGGGAGTTGGTAAGAGTCATTCGACGCTTGGTTATGGAAGGCGACTTTACCCCAAAATTGCTGGCAGCGAATCGCTCAGAGGCAGTCTGACTGTTGTTTGAGCTGGTGTGTGCGTAGAAGGCGTTGATGTTGGCCAACAGGGTCGACAGTTGTGCGGGCACACCGACGCAGTTGTACTTGGTTGTAAGGCACGCAAAATGGCTATCAGAAGGAGGAGAGGGAAGTGGTCGTGTGCATGTGAAAGTGAAGTGACAGTTGGAGGGGTTGTTTGCAAGAAGGACATTTATCTGTGACTTACGTCATAGCCTGGAAGATGCTTTCAATGCCATATCGCATGGCGAATTCATCGCTTATCTCCTGCCTCAAGGGATCGAAAAACACTCTCCACAACTCCTCCTGCACCGAACCAAAAGGCAGTGAAAAGTGAGCGGATGAGTTGGATCGCCGGCATTAATGCCAAAGCGAGGAGTCGCAAAGGGAGGCACTGAACTCACCGTTACGGATTTGCGTTTGATTGCATGGCTGGGCAGGTAGACGGGTGGATTTTTGTCACAAAGGTAGTTAAATATACACTGCCACAAGAGAATGCAAAACAAGGTTGAGATTTAGACACTACTTCCTTCAAAATGTCATGAAAAAAGTATTCCTCAACTCTAAGGGAGGATCTAGAGACCCCTACAGAGAACAGCACGCTGGCAAATTTTGTGGTTGCCTGGGCAGAAGGCCTAGTTTCAAGATTTGCGCTATCATTTAGGGGTTTGACAATGCCGCGTCATTGTGGCTCCGGGCAATGAAAGTGTACTTTTAATGAATGCATTTTATGTTCCCTCATTCCCTTCCCTTGGGGTTAGAGAAGGTGGGAGTTAAGAGCAGCTAGACTCACTTCATGAAGACAGGTGTACTGAATATGATAGGGGGCTGAGTTTTCTTCACCTTTGATTTCGATGGAGATGTTCAAACGAATGGCACCGGAAACTGCTGATTTGTCGGTCCGTTTTTCTATAATACATAATGGGAGGCCAAAATCACTGCGAGTCTTGCATTTATAGCAATTTATTTACACACTTAGTTAATCTCGGAGCCTTAATCAACCACTATTGGAACTAAATGTCGGCACACGGATGTAGCGTTGGCTTTTGTGGTGGAAACAGGCAGGTTTTGGGGGTTAGGTGACCTGAGAAGAGACTTACCAAGGTTGTACCATAAATCCATTTCACCACCCAGTGTCCGCACTTCAATTATCGCTTGTCCCAAAAAATCGTCTGATTCGCGAGTAAACTTTTGGCGAATCTTCGATTTCAAGTCATTGTCCTCATCCCTACAACGCATTCCGCATCGCTACTTAATTAAGCAATTAAGTAGTTAACGAATTGGTACAACGACCTATTTCATGCCAATGAGCAATTAAGCTTTCTCGGTGTCGGCTCTGCATGCAGTATGGGGTAACGATTCTGAGTGAAGAGAAAGCACAGAACCCAAGACGGTGGTACTGTTAACATCATATCACACGTAATTGTTAAATGTGTCTGATTACAATTACTTAAAAGCGGTGGAATTAATTCTTACCATATTCGAACCTTGATGCGATCGGAAGCATTATGGCATTCGCTAGAAGGCAAAATAAACACAAATCTGCTTATTACAATTAACTTTATGCAGCAGAAGTAATTAAAAGGCCCCTTATTAAGTCCGTTAGAAGGCATACACAGATTGCAATAATTACAGAATGAAAGGGGGTTAATTTAATGGGTTTTTCAACTCCTTTGTAGTTGTTCAAATTACCCAATCAGCTAGGTGAGGATAGCATTCAGCTTTTGGAGTGAAAAGTTGGCCAATAAAAGGAGGCAGAGTGGGTGAAAGGACTCACAAGTAGAACTTTTCGTCCCACGTGGGATTGAGCTCCTGAGGCACTGTCTTTGTCCGGCGTCTCACCTTGCCCACCTGAACTGTCACGTAGGGATCACTGCGACCACTCTTATCCTTTCCGATCAGGCCTTGAGCCGACTTCACTGATGCGCCAAATATAGCAGAAAAGAGCTCAATTTTGCTTCAAATTCAATTTTAGCTAGCTATGAGTGTGGGAGGGACTTGAGAACAATAAAACAAACTGCTTGTCTGTATTTGCCACACCTACTCAAATCTTAGATCGCAATGTGTGTTTACTTCGACTTGCAGTGACTAGAGATGCCTTGACAAATAACCAAGGCAATATAATTCATGGAAGTCGCTCATTTTGATTTGAGTAGCAACCCCAGAATCCTACACCCAGATTTAAGCTTTCAATTTTTTATGCAGGATCTTATGCAGCAAAGGGCGAATCATCTTAGAAGGCACTAGAACATGGCATTAAATGCATAGAGCATAAGTAGGTTACCAGTGATGGCAAGTTTGGCAGACCACTGACTGGCACCGGAGAGGATGCTTCGTTCTACTTCTGCCAGACGCTCCGCCCGTGCCGTGCCCTCAACCGAATCGATGGCGAAGACGTCAAAGATGGCCTCGAATATGTCTGGTCGCTCTGCCAAGCGTCGTTGAATCAGTGAGCGCATCGAATTCATCGCCGCCTGTGCCTTATCCTCCGCTCCATGTCGTGAGGACTTCTCGGCGGAGCCTTTCATTTTAACAACCAAAACGCAACTTTTAAACTCACTTTATACAGAAATGGTTGGATAAAATCGAGTGTTTATGCCAAGTTTTACTTATTTTTCAGAGGAGAGAGAGAAGTGAACCTACGCTGCAGACAGTCAGCATTGAGGAGGCGTTTGCACTTCTCGTGACACTTCACACCGCATTCAGAGCAGCGTAGACCCTGCCTTGCCACACCCCACAACAGACCCTCACACTCATAGCAGTAGGTCGGACTGGTGGCGTTGAACACTTGGAAGTTGTGTGGTGTATTGCCCGAGATGGGATACGCCAGAGCGTTCAGTGTCTTCCGATACACCAACAGCTTCTACAGGGCGAATTCGGAAGCAGTCTTTAAACTTCGGGTAGAATCGGAGGCAGTGATAATTAAAAGGGGACTATGGGATATCACTGCACCACTCACAAGATCGGCTCCACTCAAGGTGGTGCTTTGTCCAATGCTAGCAGGTAGGACACTGGCTGTTCTCTTTTGAGCCGACATTGTCTAAGAAAAGCACACACATCTGTCTAAATACACAAAATAGATACAAGATTTTAAAATTAAGAGTGGATATATGCAAGGTAGGACTCACTTGAAGCACCTAAAAGAGGAGGAGGGAAAATAAATGTTAGAATGAAGAAATGGGGTGCAGTGCTCCCTGATCACCGAGTCCTCCCTCTCCCTCTAGCTTCTCCCTAAGCTCGACCCAACGCTTTGTGTGGATGCAACTATCCAACTATGAAAGAGCGACTAGGGTCACTAACATGCCAGAACTCTTTCCTTTACCTCTCCACGGAGGACATTAAAACAGAGATGGAGGCGCTCACCAAGTCACTGACAAGTGGCAAGGTTCGCTTGTTCCAGCGTCGTTCTGGAGCGCTGTCAATCGACTGATAAAAACTTTTGGCAGCACTGCAGACAGGAAAAAAAAAAGGAGGCGAGAAGCGCATGCATTAGCAGAAATAGTGGAACAGTAAACAATGCGTTCTACCACCATTCACTCACCGATTGAATGTTTGCGATTTTTCATCCGAGTTCTCCTGGTGAATGGCGAAAGAAAAAGTGCATTAATCACTGCTGATAATGAATGAAAAGGGGAAAATATAGCACGTGAGGCAATAAACGCAAGTGCTGGAGTCAAGCCTCTACTCGAATAGCCTGTCAAAGCATTGACGTCATACTAGAGCAAATCATAACCATTCAGCAGAGAGCGCACCCGAGTGGGGGACACATCACATCACCGGTTAAACTGTCAGGAGTAGAACACGTGAGTTTTACCTGAGAAAATACGAGGTCCCTATTCTGACTTAGCAGAGCCCATCGCCACCTCGCACGCATATGTGGATCTACTTGTGGAGGTGGACTCTGACGTTCGCTCTCCTCGGTCACCTCATCTTCGACTCTCAGTTCATTCCTGAACTCGTCCTCCTTCCCCGCCGTAAGTGCTTGTGGAGTGTTTGTAGTAGGTGAAGGAGATTCGGCTGACGGAGACAGAGGGGAAGAAGAGGAAGGCGGCGGCGGCGGAGGTGTATCTTCTTCAACCACCAACTCTCCAGTTTGTAAAAAGTCCTCACTGGAGGAGTCAACAGTAGCCAAGTTAACCGCTTCATCAGGCGTCATTTCAGCTTCCTCTTCCTCGCCATCATCTTCTTCTTCCTCCCCTTCCTCCTCCTCCTCCTCCTCCTCCTCCTTCTCCTCCTTCTCGTCTTCCTCTTTCTCATCCTCCTTCCCCTCTTCTCTATCCTCTTCCATTAGACCGATTTTTGGAGATCCAGTAACAGAAGACGTGTCAACTTGTACTGATGATTCCTCGTTTTTTCTCTCTTTCTCTTCCATTTCCTCCATAGTCTCACTGGATGCTCTTGATTCGACAAAGGATCTCATGTCTCCAACACATTTGTCTTCGTCGAGAGTGCTTTTCTCTCTCTCTACTTTAAAAAATGGCTCCGAGTCCGTTGTTGGAAAATTGGTAGAAAAGTCAGTATTGTCACTAGGTAGTTCCACTTCTGGAGGACCCTCCGGAATTCGTTGGTGAGAGGCCTCTTGCGACTGTCTCCACCGATCCACAGATCCATTTGCTGTGGAGGTAGAAATCGGTTGCAACAATTTCTCTCGCTCCTCGAAATTACTTAACCATCCGCTCTTTGAGATTAGTGTACTAATCGGTACATCTTCGTCGGATACCTGTCTTTGATTGTTGAATTTATTGGGAAGTGCTGACACCCGGTGCAAGGTTACAATGTGCCTTGGCGCCACTTCAAAGACATCACTTGCCTCGGAATCGGATGAACTATCAACCAAATCGTCAAGGATATCTGTCTCTCGACTCGGTAGCATTGCGACAATATTCTCAATATTCTTCGTTTCAAAATGCGAATGAAGATCCTCATGAGGACAGCTACACTGTTCCAGACTGTGCCAATGGTTTTCATTCCTTAGGTAGGGACAAGAACAGCCCGGATGACTGGTCGCCGTCATGAAGTAGGGATTCCGTATGGTCAAATGGTAGTCCTGCGCTTTCGTAGTAGGTGGTGGTACTGGAGCTGGCGGTGGCGGAGGGAGGTGGTTTCGGTAGACGTGAGGCTGTGGCCGATGCTCCATAATCCTCGCCACTTCCAAGTCGCTTGTCGTTCGCATCTGCTGCATTCCCAAGTATCCCAATTGCTCACTCCTACTCCCCCTCCTCCTCCGCCTCCTCCTCCTCCTGCGTTGCCGCACTCTACTGAGGCCAATGCAGCAGCAAGCGCAACAGCCGAAGAGGCGATAGGCAATCTCGTACAACTTTCGCTGACGGCTGACTGTCACCGTCTGGTGGCTGCCCACAGGCAGCGCTGTGTAATTCCACTCCTTCGTAATTTTTTTGGCTAATAAATTAGTCCCCTGGAGGGCAGCGCCAACACTGTCTCTGCGTACTTCACCTCACCTCACTTAGCCTTGACTCCTCTTGCCTTGCCTCTCCTCTCTTCGCTTCCCCTAGCTAAGCTACGCCAGTGACTACGCGCAGGCCCTATTTATACGCGGTGCGAACGCGTACGTATCGATTTTTCCCGCTCACGCTTAACCAATCGCTGTGCGAGGATACTACGCACGCACTTGATGCAGGCGCAGGGTGGGGGAAGTGGAGTTTCTCGCCTCAGCTGCCCTACCGACGACGGTGACGACGACGGCGACGACAACAACGGTTCACGCTTAAAACAGGGGCGAAAGGGGAGGGGGGGAGTGGGCAGAGGAGAGCGTGAAGGCTGAAGGAAGGGGGAGAGAGGAGGCTGATATTTCAATGGCCTGTAGTTATGTAAATTGGTCCAAGCTCCAACTTGGATCATTAGTGCAGGGCAATTCCTCTCTTCCAAAACCGTCATTTGCAGCTTTATTATCATCAACCTCATTATCATTGGCTTATCTGGGGTGCCTCTAGTGTTGCCATCTAAAGGGCTGTTGGATGGAGCAAGTGCCAATTTTCCCTCTTACCCACATTATAAATTATTCTGTGATAAGAGAAATCAGCCTTTCCTTCTATCTATTGGTCCTTCCATTGGTAAGCTCGGGCATTATTATAATGGGTTAATAATTACAGCATACATTTTTTTAAAAAGAACCGAGGTGAATGAGAGTGCATGCATAAATTATGCAGGAAATCCGGAGAAATGACTACTCCTAGTGACTTAAGGCCCACATACAGCCTCCAGCAAAGTACAAACAGTCATTTCGTCTCATTATAAAGTCAGTGGCATTCATTGCCCTCGCCCTGTATGTGCATATTAAAGTACTTCATGAGGTAAGATGCTAAAAGAGCCAATTTTTTACGTCCTTCTGTCGTCCTAACTGCAGGGGATAAAGCGGTTTTGGAAGTGGTGCCTCGATGCAAAAAAAGTGAGGATGTTTTTTGCCCCAAATTGTAACATTCGCCTTGAAGCACATTATGTTTGCTCTCCCCAATGCGCTTTGGAGAGCAATTTCGGTTTGAGCTACAAAATCGGTGAATTAAAGTTGCCTGAGCACCACATCTTCTGTCAAAAGAGACGACTTCTTTTGCCCCTAATTGTTATGTATGGGCAATATTTTGTTGACAAGTAAACCCCACACAAAGCATTGTGCTAGTTAACAGATGTTTACTTGGAAAGGCATTATAATTGTTTTGCTGACAAAGCTCAGTATGTTGACTTGACCAGCCGCCTGATTTAGTCTCCTCGATGGTAGCGGACAGAGCATTGGCAGTTTCCTGCCCCTTCCAACTCCTTCTCTCCCCTCTCTCCTTATTTCAGTAGTAAATTAAGCACTGCCACACTCGCAATGGTTTATGGCGGTCGTGAGTGTGAAATCTTTGTGATCGCGCACACGAAGTTTGAACATACTACTAATAAATCCACTAGCATACCCGAAAGCTATGACGTCCCATTGGCAATTGGAAGGTGGAATTGGAGATGTCAGTTTCTGTGGAAGCCATGCGAGCGTACCATGAGGGTAGACGTCTAAAAACGCACGGTGTCTCGGCTGATTCGTGATCGTGGTTGATCCCCAGGTGTTTGTTCTTGCCAACCATAGCGGCTGCTCTTTGAAAACGACGTAGAGCTACATCGGATGGATGTAGGTGTAAAGTTAAAACACCACTGTAAGTCGGTAAATCAACTTCCAAATCCAAAAATCATCCAAAATAAGGCCAGCTGAGTGCAACTTTAGGGAAGCGCACTATGCAAGTCTTCACAACACCTTCAACCAAATGGGCATTTATGTTAGCAAAACTTCCTGTTCTCCACTAGGTCCCGACAGGAAAGTCAAAATCTCGTGGGATGTTTGGATTGCAGAGGAGTCATACCTCCCAATTACTTTTAAACGACTACTGAGTTAGTTATTTTGGGTCCTTTTGAAGAGCCAATGCGTGCACTGCCTCCTAAAAGTTGCCATAAGGGCTATTTTTTTTGTTTTCAAGTCTAAAAATATCAACCCACATTTGCTAGGCTAAAAATGGACTAGTCGTTCCCATCGCACAGTGAGTAATCAACTCTCCTTCCAAAAATAAGCTCATTTGCCATGGTGAAAAGGTGAGACTTCGTGACCTAACTCCATCCTGTTTCAGCTATGGCCACGACCTTAAAGCAACTCATGCAAGCTAAATAAACCATAGGAGACACCACGCATATGTCCGGAGCGGATTGGAAAAAGCACGGAGGTTGTCTGCTTGAGGTATGAGAATTGTGTCGCATGAGGGAAAATTGTACAACCCTGTGACACTTTTTAGACTTCACTGGTTAATTTAACAACCATAGTGTGTCAGCAGTTGTCAAAGTCACAGCGTTGGGAGAAGTCTTGTCAGTTGCTTTCGTCTGGCAGATCCATTAGTTAGGCAGGTTAGCCACGCATACGTCAACGTTGCTCAGTGAAAGACGTGCTCTGGGAGGGAGGTCCGCCTTTTGGCAGGGACTGACATTTTCTCGTCCGAATAAGCCAGAAGTTAAACACTCTCAACGGTAAGAACACTTGGAAATCCTGCTAAAGGTGGTGTCACACAAGAAAGCATCAGTAAGACTCCTGAATCCGTCCTAAATGGCAGCCCACTGACTTGGTAGTGATTAGGCCGCACTAAAGTTGTCTCCAAGGCGTTTTTGTCCCTTTAAAGGTCTTTTAAATGTGATCCTCCAAATTCCTAAACGTATTTCCTAAAAGTCATTCTAAATGGCAGAATTAGGAGGAGACTTGTGCAGTGAACTGACAATGGGCCAGAATTGCTTCTTCGATGGCAAATGTCTCACTTTTGTTTACTAATTTCAGTCTTTTCATTAAGACTCGGTTTAACTGCGCAAATGCAATATGCCAAACATCAACTGTGTGCTCTTTTTCTCTGGCAAGGCATTTGATTTCTTCCTCCTTGGAAGCAGTAAAATGGTGAGTGAAGTTGACTTTCGAAGAGAGACCAACTGTTCGCTGCCCTACGTGCTACTCCAGTGAGTCTCCCAAGCCAGTGGGATGGAAGTACGCACTACGGAGGGATTGCGAATTTCCTCTCCCAGCTAATTCCAGACAGCAAACCTAAAGTTACCACTGCTGAGATGTGGGAAGGAGGCGGATTAGTCAGGCTTTAAAGAGTTCACTCCCCTGTCAGATGCAGAGGCAGATTAACTTGAGAGTTGAAGGCGAACGAGGGAGTGGGATGATGCAAAGCGGACGTGATGTGTTGCCCCTTCCGCCTCCACATTAATAATATGAACATAAATAGACTGCTTTGTCCTTTTATAGGCGCTAACAGCGATTCGGCCACTGAAACTTGACTTGGCGGCACTTAAGTTAAGGCGCTACTTTAAAGGCAAGCTTATAATGGCTGTAGCTTCTTGCGGGGCCCTAGCCAATGAGTTGTTAGCTTCTTGCTTCGGACTTTTACTGGCCAACGTCAGCAGAACTGGTGAAGGAAAGGAATTTTGCTTGCACAAAGTCTTGGTGGAACTGTCTGGGTCATGTTTTGGTGCCACGCGGTTTCAAACGGCACCGCGCAGATGCGACACCACCGAAGTGATTAAGAAGGTGGAGGAGAGGCGAACAGGGCGACTTCTGCCCGTTTGGCGATGTTAAAGGCGACTGATGACAGGGCAGTAGAAGTGATTACCTTGTCTGTGCCTAACAAACACTTTTTTTGCACGGAAAAGACATTTGCCTCTTACAACGAAGCAAATTTGATGGAAAACGGGATAGGCGAAGGTGAAGTTGAACGGAAATGTGAAGTAAAACCAGCCAACTGAAAAATGGATGGAAAAAAAACGAGGAAATGATGCAATCGTAGTCAACATGATTGACACATTCTCCAATACGAAAAAAAAGTGTTAAACAAAAAGAGGAGGCAATTTTTCTCCTCATTTTTTAAGCTCCACCGCCACTTCACCACCGAGTGGCCTGGGATCGAAACAATAACTCTTATTCCACATACTTTTAAAAGCAACTAAATAATTCGTACCTCAATTTATAATACTAGGAGGTAAAAACGACTAGCAGAAGCTTACTTTTATGCCTAAGTTGACATTGAGTGGCAGCGGGTTTGAACACTTACATACACGAAAGCATGTTGTAGAGGAGGGCAAAATGTGTGGGGATATAATAACTGCCGACGGCGCCATTATTCCCTTTAAAACGTTCCGAGTGTTTGATGACAGCAGAGGGAGGCTACGAAAGTGCCCAAATCAAAGGAGCCGACTCCATTGTAAGCTTGCAATTAATTAAACATTCTTAGTGAATTAGACAGCCAAATTAATCAAATGAGAAATGAAGTGAGACCTCAATTCTGTAATCTCTCGATGGGTTTCTGTGGGAGAGAGCTGAACCGGTCGTATGTTACTAAGTAATTCCCTCAAATGATGGAGAGAAAATTGAGCGAAAAAAAGTTTGCAGCGGAAATGGACTAGGTGTTTGGAGTTTTGTTAGAAACACGCAATCCAACCATGCTTTCTTAAAGGACTTGGCCATAATCTAGGCAGGAATAAACTTGGCATCCCTCCCTTCTTGGGCAATAAATCCTGCAAAATATGATGCTTTTCGGTTTCTAAATTGATATTTAAGTAAGTGAAAACTGCTCCATCCTCATTAATAAAGAGGGTCTAGAGAATTTGATTTACGGGGAACACGCCCTGGCCACACGGTACTAAATTTAAGTTTCCTATTTTGTAAAGATAACTAAACTGTCGTCATGCTTTGAACGAGCTTATCTACCTATTTAAATAGTAAAAACGGTCGTGTTTGGCAGACGTCTAAATCGGAAACACCAACCTATTACTTCACACCTAATCATAGGTAAAATTTCCTTGATTTGTGCCTTTCTAGGTATAGAGACTGCTTTGAGGGCAGTGTGCTAAGTTAAGGAGGTGTTTTAGGGATGATCAGGGAATTTATAAAAGATGAGCCATTGGATGAGAAGAATTGCTGACTAGATATTCACTTTTAAACAATTACTACTATTTTAATATCAGTAGTCCATTTATTAATTAGGAAATCCATTGGTGTATTGCAATTCAGCTGTTAAAAATCTATGCATTTTTGTACCAAAGCACTGCACTTTTCTTTTCATTGTTTCATGAGATTGCACACCTTCTGCCACACTTAAATTTTGGAAGATTTATAGGAATTGTCTATTTCTAATTAGGAAAAAGCTAATCCTGTTTGTACAGAGGAAGTTTAACAAAATACGGGCTTAAAGCAATGTGTCCAGCAAATTTTGCTGGATCGAGAATAGTTGCTTCTTAAGCGGACCTATTGAGCTTCCTGCTTAATGGCCATTACGCAGATCGTACCGGTTAACAGCATACACCTGAAACAGACCCACTAGTTACATCAAACGGACGGATTTTTTGGACTCATTGAACGCATAAGACAATAGACAAAATGTAGCAGTTGCGTCTGATTTGTGTCGGATTTGAGTGCATGCACAAGAGCCATACATGTTGGTCCCAAAGCGGAGTGCCGTGGTGGGATGGCAATCGCAGTAGATACGTCACTAAGTCAAGATTCACGATCACTTATCCAAAAGACAAAATGTGCTCTCTAATTAAAAAAAAAAAAAAAAAAACTATTTCACAATCTAGTCTGATTGTGACCTCAATTGAGTTCATTTGTCCACACAAAATAAACCTTCATTTTGGGTAAGGACCCTCGACTCGTAAGCTGGCTGGCCTTGTGGACGAATAAATGCTTTGTTTGTCAAAGAGAAAGAAAAGGCGAGCGCCAGGAATTGTGGGCGGACGAGTTTTCTTAATGGGACGAGAACTCATTGTGTGAATGAGGATCTCTTGCTTGGATGCGTTCTGGAATTGGAGCAGTGGACCATGAAAATGATTAGCGCAACCTATGGAACAGCAGTATGAAAGATTTCTGTCTTGGCGATTGCTCACACTCTGGTGCACGAAACTGTAGTGTCGAGGGGACTGGTACACGAGTTTGAAGTCACTGATACTGATTGAGACGGTTGCGTCCGCCTCTCTGCAAGTTTTTCGATTTGCGATATTTCCAAGACCCAATTAACCCACAGGTTCTTAATTCGAGGAAAGTGGAATCTGGAGGCGGTTGAGTACCTATTTCCTATGACAGAGACGGTTTTGTTGTGCCTCAAACCGAAGACACTTCTCTTGACCGTCTCTTGAGATTCTGCTGTGCCACTAGGAGGACTTTACGTTCAAAATTAGCCTTCAGAAGACCATCCGAATCGGTATTAAAAGCCAAGGATGATATGAGGGACGAGTTCCTGTTTGTCTTTAAGTTATTTACAAATATAAGTTATTTTAATGAACTCTTATGGAGGAAACAGGCGGACTGACTGACCGATCAAGTAAAATTTGGGAAAGATCTCTTGCCAAGACGTTTAATTTTTAATGAATTACTTTGCGTGCTTTGCATCAGTTGTCAAAAGTAGATGCTTTACCAAAAAAATTTGTGCACAAGGAAAGCAGCAAAATGGACAAACCGTAATTTTCATCGACCTTTCGGAGCTCGGCTCCCTCGTTCATTCTCATTTCGCTCTCCTCTTCTCCATTCCACTGGAAAAAAAAGAAAGTGTCCTTATCAAAATCCCGTGAGGCACTCATTTTAACAAAAATAAATGGAGCTCTGATTTCATTTTGATTGCAATCTAGGGTTCAAAGGAAAAAAGAAGTCAACAAACTAAAAGCTTTTAATGTATCCGGAAAACGATTCCTGAAAAACATTTCCTAAGGTCGAGAACAAAATGCTTCGAAGACAAGAAGCCAAGTTAATCTTGCGTCAAGTAAAACATGGATTAAATAGGTGGAGATAGGTATCTGCACGAAATACTACTTAAATCCCACTTTGTTAGTAGCATGGAGTTAGTTGTATGAGCCTAAATAGGGGGCTGACAAAACCTAAATAAAATACGCAATAACGTCTAGCTCTATTGACAATTTGAAGCAAATTTTTGTAAACAATTTCTCATGTTCTCTGTGCAATTCAGAGACTAGAAAGTGCAAGTTTCTGTGTTTATCGTGACAAAAAAGTGGTGCGCGCGCGTTCTGCTTTAGTTCAGGTCATTCCATAGTTAAAAACAAAACCAAAAGTGCATAAATACAGCCGTGACTTTGCCTTTCCAATCACTCAAGTATTGCCAGTCCATTTTGGGTAGACCCAATTGCCTCGCTTCACCGCCCACTCATTATTGCAGCCTTCAATAACACGTAGTTGTTTGTCCGACCACTCACTCATTTGCCCACTCACTCCTGGTCATCACCACTTCCCTTTTATCCTCCCAAACAATCTGTTGCAAGCCATTCGGCTTCGTTCCATCCATGTTCTTATCAGTCGTTTTATCCTTTCAACTGTCCATCCCTCATTGTGAAGACCTTTGTCCATTCCCCGATTTGCCCATCAGTTTATGTCCTCCCACCCCATCCTCTATCCACCCGTCCATTTGCCGAATGGCCTGTTGCATCGTTAAGACTGGCCTGAGGTCGTTAGGACTCCTATTGCCATCAAATAAATCAAAAGGAAGGGTAGGCGAACCGCAGAGATGGTCCATACCAGCATTTCATTCCGTCTTAATTTTATTCTCTGGGCAGCAGTCTACTAACACCCTCTACAAATCCATCAGACTGCGTCAAAGTCGAGTTGCATTGTTTTACTGGGAATTTTAATTCATTTGGGATTTCGTCAGCAGTGTGTTTCCTCGCTCTTATCTTTTATCTAGCCAGGTGGTTTGAGTCGCAGGCCTTTATTTACAAGAAAAATTATGACTGTCGAGGATAGAGGACGCGGAATTGCTCTCCAACGGGTCTATTGCACCAGCCTCGGAATTCAAGCTATTCGCAAGGTAGTATTAGGGGTGAGAAATAGCGCCGAGTGCTTAAATTTTAGTTTCTCACCTCCTCTCCCAACCCCAAATCCTCGTTGTTAAATCAGTGGGAACGAGAAGTGGGTTCTCATCGTCCACATTCATTTCTTCCCTTGTGGTGGCATAAATGATTGGTTTCACGACTACCTCAGCTGTATGCGAAATCTTGTGAGAGACTTATAATACGAGAGGGGGAGAGAAGACGACACTTCAAAGGTGCAGGAGGAGACTTTGTACCGGGAACGGCTTTTATTACCGCTCAGGCCTCCCAGTATTCATCGAGGCAGTGCCCACCTGTGCCTCCGGCCTCTCCCGCCCTCTGTTTGCCCAGGGGCAGGTAATTTTCACACGCCTCTGTCACCTCACGTCTTGAAGGGTAAATCACTCGTGAAGTAACCAGCCAACTACAAATTGTCGGGGCGTAAATTACCCAAAATTACCTCCTCCTCCTCCTCCCCACCTCTGTTTACTCCTCTAAGCGCCTCAATTTCGTGTAAAAGACGCATCTCCTTGGCCACATTGACAAGAACATCCACTTTATGCAACTTTGGGGGAAGAAGCAGTGGAGGAGCAATTGAACTTGCCCTCTTGTTCATTTCCCTACTCCTCTTCCCCACAAAAGGACAATAAATCACCACGACAAAGTTTTCTGTCAAAAATTCTGCTAGGAGTGGCTGATTGGTTAAAAATAATGCAAACGTTATCTGAATTTTAAAAAAAAAATAATACAAACAGGAAGGCGTCCTTTTTGTAAAAAAATACTGAGGCAAAGAGCCAAAAAAAAGTTCACCTCGGACTTGGGCAAACAAGTGCCGCCGAAAAGTCTAGCCATAAAATTGCGTCCGAGTTGTGTGTTTGTGTGTGTGTACACACACACAAACACACACACACTTGGTGGATCAATCGGTTGCTCTCAATCTCCCACGACTTTAGCCTCCACGCTGGTGGCAATGGCTGCCTTGAACTTGCCTGCCACCTGGTCCGTCTGCTCGAACGGAGTGGGCCTACTCCCAGACTGCTGTGGCTCATCACATCCGCCCAGAAGGTTAAAAAAAAATTAATTTTGAGGGCTGAATGAAGTGTTGAGAGGCTTCTTCATAGTGGATGTGCTCGCACTTTGAGCTGTCAAATCGAGCCAAATGAGGAGACATTAAAGGGTTTTTGGGGGTAGTAAACAATATTTGTGTGGGCAAAAAGATTATAAAGTGTACAGATTTGGGAGCCCATCATGTGCGAGGACAGCACCAACTCAGACGAGTGGCTGGGATGCAAGAAAATGGCTTTTGGACACGACGACAAGACAGTGACAGGACGAGTAGACGAAATGTCAAATGCTACCATCATAGCTGAAGCATTAGGGGATAGTGAAAGTGGATTGTAAAGACTTCAGAACTCCCAGTATTTCCTTTTAATACCGTTTCTGATAACCGCGTCGTTTTAAATGGTGACATCATAAACGGTAAGAATAGTATTCCTTCCAATTCATCCAATTTTCCATCCAACTCTGATTGCTCTTTGTGTACTGGAAAGATTGTTGGGTTCCCTTCTAATTTGGCACAGGGCTGTCAGTACTACTGATTTCTATCAGCGACCTCGAGGACTGTGGACTACCCAGAAAGAGGATACGACGGAATTTTCTCGTAATGCGGAAGGAATTAGGCAGGGAAGCGCATACACAATAGGCATTTCGCTTTGTTTATTTAGATGTGAGGTGATACGTCTTGTCAACTACAAGTTGATGCGCTACTGTTCACGACACTGACAGGAAAAAATATTCTGAACAACTCCTCCAAAGTTATGCATGAATTTGCAAGAAATTATTCATGAAAAAAGTCACGTAGCATGTCAAGTTCCATTTCCAAAGCAGTTTGCAATAGTTAAATTCTAAACTTTATTTTTACATGTTAAATTCAATCCTGTTGAGTGATTTGTTTAAGAATTTGAACCAACTTTTGAACTTGATCCACTGCAAAAAGGTTCACTGCTCTTAGTAAGGATGGGGCGTAGTCAGTACACTCTTCTGACTCGTCTTGATCGTGACTCGAGTCGCCATCACCGAGCGCACCCACCGACGACTCCATCAAATGTTGTGTGATAGAAGTCGCCTTGCCGAGCTCGGTGTTGCTGCTTTGTTGCTTCTCAAGAGGGTCACACACACACCAAAGAACTCGAGGATGCTCGCAATTACTTTTCCCCTCCTTCTAGTCCACTTAGTCCCGGTAAAATTTGGAACAACTAACTTCTTCCTTCTGTTTTTCTTTTCTTTGACAAGCAATGTGGCATAGTTGAGGGGAGATAACTCTTGCTTGCTCAATGTGTGTAGCACTACCTACAGAGGTAATGACTAAAAATAAACTTTGCCACATGTTGCTGTTGACCATTAATTACTATCCACAATTCGCCTTCAAATCCACTTCTCCACTTTTAATAGCACAGTCATGCCTCAGTCCCTTCACTTCAACAGGCGGCACCGTCTTCATTGCCTATTTTTAGAGTCCCTTCCAAGGTCTAATCGAATCGCGTAACTCTCTGTCTCCCTCAGATGAACTAGGTGTGTGCACGAAATGGGGCTAGAGGAGCGAAATGCCTCAGAAAAGGCAATTTTGTGGATGTGTTACGAACACACTGTTTAGCTTGGTGATAAGCTGTAAAGATTAGGCAGTTAGAGGGAGAAGTAAACAGCGACAACAACAACATTCAGACTGCTTATCTCAACGCTTTCGAGGGGAAGGATCGTTGTGGAAAAAGGAGAGGATTTAACACCACCATCGGACAATTCTTCAATGACGGCTTAAGGGAGAGAGAATTGTGGTTTGGGGATGCTGGAAGGCTGGAATCTTCTTTAGATTTGTGAAGCATCAAGCATGAACTGAAACCTTTCAGTTATCAGTAAGGATCGTTCTCTTGCCTGAATGGAGCTTGAAGTAATTTGATTTGATCAGTGGGACAGCGTTTTACTGCCTCGCGTCTTGAAGCCACACTCTCATCGCGGAGTCATCCTTGATACTGATGGATCTGGTGAATGCACCAATGTTGGCGCCTCGTTTGCAAAACGATGGAGTAGCTGACTAGTCTACCTCTCAACAATGACTTTGTTGATGAGCCATTGGCGATGAATTGCCTTTTTGAGAGCTCTTCTACTTCTCAACGGAATCGAGGTGCATGTCACTTTCGATAAGGAGAGCTTGGAATGAAGGGCTCTGGGACAGCCTTCAGTAGTGTTTAACGTGAGTGATGCAAGGGTCTGTGTTGAGTCTTTCATCATCTGACAGTCAGGAAGGCTAAATAAAGCAGTCTCACACCTCAAAGAACTAGTGAATTGTCCAGAGCACTCTCGATTCTTTACTGATGAAATAGTGATTTTCTAGGCGAATTGAGGTCTCACTTCTTCCCCCAGAAGACAATCGAAGGAACTCTTAACCACAAATTGTTTGCATGCATGTGGAAATCTACTCAATAAAATCACCGACCCACATTTTAAGTGGTTTTTTTCTCACTTTTTTTGCCTAATTTGTGTAAATTACCGACGCCTTCATCATTGGGCGGTGCTGATGTCAACCAGCACTGGTGATCCCACTTTGAGTGAGGGTTTTTTCCCCTCCCATGGATAAGTAGGTTTGGATTGAGAGGATTTTTCTCCTAACCGATCCCGCATTACATCCTCGTTGCCTTGTTAATCTACCTTCAACACACAGTTAGACATTCGAGTTTCCTTTTCTCAGTTAAGCCCGACTTTTGAAGCGCGGACAGGTTTCTGGAACGCGTTGCTGAGATGTTGTAGAGGTATCATGAGTTGGAGGAGGAAAGGTCCATTCTAGCTAGTAATGCAGCTCCCTCCAACCCGTCCCAGATCGTCAAATATCGTTTTCGAGGGTCAAGTAGCACCAATTCAGCATTTGAAGGTGCTATGCGATCTCAAAGCTTCAATAAGGACGTGTGGAGGTATCTCGAGCACAGAAATTGCATCTTGACAAGCCAAATGTCATCAATGGAATTCGTATTGTCAAGCTGATGAATAGGTTGACCCTTTATTCCCATGGTACGAGATTATCCAGTCACATTGGCGGTTATTAACTATCCAGATGGTCAAATTAGCTGAAGGGTTCTCTGAGTGGTTTGAATGAGTTTGACAGACGCTGTTAACGTAGTTGGTTTACACTCCAAGGCTCGCCATACCGACCAGTCTTACCCTTGGGAAGCCACAACTGTTCAAATCTCTTGTATCTGCATGGCGGTTATTGTATCGTTTATGTCCAGTCGCCAAAGACTATCCCTAATGTAACAAACACCACAATCCTAGTGAGTGTCCCATTGACCATGTGTTTACTGTTTGGAAGAAGCTTGGAGGCATTAGAGTCAGACGCCTGGAAGGCCACTGTTTACTTCATCCACCATTGTATCAACTGAACCGTTCAAAAGGCTACCCTGTCTGCCTGTAACCTACACAGCGAATTAGTTCCCTGTGCCTCTTAGATGGCGGCTTTAACACAACGTCGGCTGGTAGTTTAATATCAGCCAAGCTGATCCTTCAGGAAGGAAGTCGATTGACTCTGACGATTCGGTGGCCGACTGGCACCAAGCCAGCAATTCTACTGGGACCGACCTCGTAGACATTACGTGCTTGAAGCTGACAGGAGTGGTTTAAGATTCCGCTAGTTGCCTAATACTGACTTTTAACCCTTTAAAGCTGCTTCATGTCTTGCCTCGTAAGTAAATCGCTTGATGTCACACGCCCAAACGTGTTAGGTGGATGCTCAGTCTAGCGAAACGAGCTTTTGATGTTGACTAGCCTGGGCGTTGAGTGGGACACTGTTTCAGACCATTTGCTTAAATTGCTACGATAATTATAACAGTTAAAGTTCTTGCGTCATCAAAGTCACTTTATCGCAAAGAAAATCTTTCACCAAACCAATTTTAGGGATGTGCGCATTTAGTGCAAGTAGGCACAAAAGAAATCTTTCTGTGTCGCAAGATAATCAACTGCTTTCCATTGGTTTGTCCTTGTGGTAAGGAATAAGTGCAATGCCTAGAATGTCCTCCATGTCATCGAGGTCAACAGCTATGCATATTTAGTAAAAAAAAACTAAAAATCACGTCATTTTTCTTAAAAGATACTTGATTTTTTATAAAAAATAACACTGGTTCTTGAATAAAGTCGAAACAATCAATCTGAATTCGGTGAGAAAAGTACTCAGTGAGTAGTTATGTTCATTGGTAAGGAGAATAATTAAAAAGATTTTTTGTATCTATTTACGCTGAGATTGAAAAGAAAAAAATTATTTGAGCATCACAACAGTTGAACAGCGGACTCACCGTTCGTGATAGGTCCGAGGAGCGGTGGCTGGGATGACCGGGTTGAGTGGACGCCTCCATTTTGCATGTTGTGAGAAGTGCAGAAGTGAATTCACAGTCTTTAGGTGTGAACTTTTTCTTAAGCTGAGTCCTTTCAACCAACTCGTGGCGCGGTTCGAAATCAGTCCCGACGTCGACCAATCAGACGCGAGGCGACGGTGATTGGTCCGTTGGCGCCTTTTTGCTGGTGGGTGCCTGGGGTCCACCCTCGACGGGTTGGCGACGCATTCCCTTGACAGGATCACTTTACTACCCAAAAAAACTATCTAAACTTTCAATAATTTGAACAACGATTTGAAATTCTTCTAAAGTGTGGAGAGTAAGTCAATCAGTGGCGTGACAGGAAATGTGGCGTCGTCGGATTCCCCCGTAAAAGTGTCAACCCACAATTCATTTTTACAGAAAATAGGTGCTTAACCACCAATTTTAAAGCATCTGTAGGAAAATACAATTACGTTGGTTAATTAATGGCTGCGTCCTTTCGCTGTAGTAGGAGACAATGAAACCAAATAAGGTCAAGTCATTTAACGTAGGTTTACAAATGGAAAAAAGCTGTTATATGAGGTAGAAGAAAATGAGTGCCTAAAGTTTAATGAAGCTGTGTTCATGCCATCGATGCTGATGGACTTTCAACACTTGTCTGTGTTGTCATGGCACATGTGTTGCGGCTCACTTCCTTTTTAAAGTCGGTACCAGTGAGCTGGAGCAGGCGAAATAGTGATGTGAAAAGCGGAAACGAAGACCGGATGTACCTTTGTGTTACGCCATCACGTACTGGCTTTGCTGTTTCAAAAAAATTTCCTGCAACTATTCCTTCACCCCTCAACAATACTTTCTCGATTGGTTTTTATCAAGGTGGTTGAGTGGAGGACAAGCCATTACAACCCTCCTGACCACTGTCGCAATTGGCGTCGCAGATAAGCGGTTTCCGACATCGTTGAAGGATACACAACTGTGCGATGGAGTGGTGTTTGTTTGAAATGTGTTTCCGTTTCGTCATTTCCGTTGTTGCCTGAATTGGAAAGGGACTTTCATTCTTAGTCTCTCACTCCTTTTGAGTGCTGTTTCTAGACCCTCACGTCGCATATCTCTTTGCAGAGATGACAACACCTCAGAGTCTTAATTTTGTCAAAGGCATTCAACTGAAGTTTGTCATAAAATTCGTTGCTATTTTCAGGTAAACTGAGAGGTTGTCATTTGTGAAATTAATTATGCAGTAGTTAAATAGTGATGCTTCAGTTATCTACGCATCTACGGAACGACAATCAAAATTTGGAGGCAGTTGCAATGTGTTGTCAATCTGGAGCACGCAAACCAGAATAAATCGCCCTTCCAGAGCATGTCAGATTCCCCATTAATCAAATGAGCTTATGATGCGAGAACGTTGATCAATTTGAGTGAAAAAAAAGTGTCATGGCCTACAGAAAGCTTTACCTTACCATAACTAGTCAGAGTGAAAACCTATTGTGTTGACATGGCGTAGTTTTCAGGCTTCAGCAAATTGATGTGCTTTAAACACTTCCGGTGTTGGAACCGTTTATCGCAGCTGCCAAAATGGCCATAAAATGGGGTGGAAGGTAGTCTACGCATCTAGCATCTCTGTTTGTAGTTTAAGAGACGCATTGATGGGCGTAGTTAAGGGGGTGAGGCTATACTTGGGCACAATTTTATGCAAATTTGTTCCTTTTGAAGTAGTCATGCATTACTCGGTCGTGAGGACCACTTGAGAGGTATTTCAATGCAATCATTGTAAAAGAAGCCAGAGAGCCCTCATTCTCGGCGTTAAAATACAAGAAGCCTTCTTGTATTTTGATTTGTCTACGCTACAACATTTCAACAAAGATAGCGCTAGGCAAGCGTACAACATACCACCAGGCTATAGTACGCATCTCAGGTGTTTCAAGAGATCTTACAAGCACTTTAGCTATAAATTATTTAGAATTTACTGTATTTCGACAGCCGTTATGGCGCAGAAATCAAAACTAGGCATTTACCAAAATTTTACACCACCACATCCCTTTTGTATCGAGTCCTAATCTGTGACCCTTGTAATCAGGATTGCACCTTAATCCAAACATATTTGCACGCGAGTAACACTAATGCATGAAATATTATTCTCCGAACTCATGATAAAGTGTGTCAATTGAAAGGAACACTTTGGTGTCCGCAAAAAAGGGTATTTGATGATGAATATTGAAGCCTTTGGAGGGAAAGCCAAGATTGCACCAGCTGAACATGCTACACTGCATCCAAAAATTACAGTAACTACAACTTTATCAAAATAACAATTTGTGTAACATAAATGTCACATTTGGATTAAATGTTATTTGTTGTACGTTGCATTGCACCTTTAACATTGCAAAGCTAAGTTTTTTAAGCAAAATGGGATATTATGGACCTTCAAAAACTTTACCTGACGTATCTAACCATCATAAAATGTGCATGCTAAGCAAATTTCAAGGTCAATGATTCAAGAAATTAAAAGTGACACATTTGAAATGGTGTGTTCGAGGACTAGGGCAGATTTTACGTGGCTGGCCCATTAGCCTGCTGTCTGTCATGTCGAACCCATGTAGGATGCGACCGAGTCAATCAAGAGAGGCTACGTCGTTCATGAATTCCACCTGTGCCTCCCAAAATTCACTATTTCTTTCTGATACTGCGCTTTCTCTAAGTCGGTCTTTGAAGTCACTCAGCGGGCTTGGTAAGCCAGAATCCGCAGTTCAACGACTCAGCCCCTGTATTGAAAGCATCACCAAAGCTATCGGAATGATTATCAACTTTAAGGTTTGCATTACCTTACCCTCTAGTTTCTGTTCTTACCAATCCGTATAGTTTTGTCCTATTTTTTTCCTAGGACGATGCCTATGCAGCAGCAGCTAACGTCCCAAAGTTGACGCGTCTCCTTGATCCAAATTCATCGACTCCAGAGAATCATTACAATGCCTGCGTTATCTTGCATAAGCTTTCTGAAAAGGAAGCGTCTCGAAATAGCCTAGCTTACTATCCCCAAGTAAGCTTCGTTTTGTTTTAGCATCACTTCCAGTAGTGGAATTGGATAACTATAGTGCTACCTTCCCCTCTCTTTTAATAGGTAATTGAGAGTTTAGTACGCTTGCTTCAGACAACACAGGATATCAATACACAAACAGAGGCAGTGCTGGCTTTGCGCAAACTTTGCTATGCTAAGCCGGCGATCTCTGCAGTGCGTAATGCTCTTTCCACCCCTAATCTTGTTGATCTATTGAGGTATGTAATTGTTCGTATTGTTACTCTTAGTTTTCTCCAAGGATGCAGTGTGTAGACATTTGGGATGCGCGTTGTGGCGCTGAATTGTGTTTTACATTGAGAGCACCTTATTTGTCACTATGCCTTGTAGAAAAGCTTAATTCAATACAGGATTTGAAGTTGACGCTTGGAAATTTTTACGTCTTGCGGCATATAGGGAAATTGTTTCCCCAAAATTTTATTGCCGGTCACAGTGTCTGACTTGAGTTTTTTGGAACTTAGTAGCAATTGGCATAATCTGTAAAAGTCTCTTGAATGCTCCGTGTAAAGGTTTTTTTCGATCAAAGTAACCATTAGAACTCTTCTATTCACTACCTAGTCACCCAACGGAGACGATTTTCCTCACCTCCCTGTCTATCCTGCATCGGCAGATGCTTTTACTGCCGGATACGACTCGACCGGAGGTGAAGGAGTGCGGCGGACCCGTCCAGCTAGTCAGTCTTCTCACTCCCGAGAAGATTCCAGATCCTGCCTGGTTGACAGTCTGTGCTGATGCCATTCGCATGACTGCCTATGAGGACGCTGAAACGAAGGTAGGTGGTCTGGCCCATTCTAATTCCTGCTCCTTCGATTGTGGGAACACCTAGTATCCGCCCACTAGAACAGAACCTGATTATGTATGGGTGCTTTCCTCCAGTGCGCGTTCTTTCGATGATTCACCCGGATTTGTGAGATCCAGTCTAATTTAAATTATCCGAAAATCACTCACATAAATGCGGAGAAAATAAAAATCTACACCCTTATTCAAACAAATGTCGTTTATTTATCGCGTTTTAAGTATCCCAGTGTGTTTGATAATTCTTTTTGCACACTCCTGTGCGCCTTTTTTGATCGTACTTATAAAGTGTGCACTTTTCTTCGGAGAAGTTATTGTGTTCTTGCGTTTTTAAGTACTTGTTGATACAAAAGCTTGGATATGACTGATGGGAATGAAAGGTGCATTGTCTTTTAATCTCTTTGACGCGATAAGTTGCTTTTATTTAAGGCACTCAAGAGTCGTCTCTGTACCTCTACTAACTTAACCACTTGTGGTGCTCTTGGCAAATGCCAAAATAAGTCTTCTTTTTATGAAAAACTTTGCACCTTGTACGCTTACAAAACACTGACGAGATTCTGTATCTTCTAACTTTAATTCAGCTGAGGAGCTGCTTTTTAAGTGCCTATTTGTATGGCTAATTCTCTCTTGATACCGATGAGAGATCCATGCTTGAAGGTGTGGAGGTTATGGCTATGTCCCATGGCCAAATGTTGATTCACTTTGATCAACACTGTTTTCCAGTAAAGCAGAGGGTTCACTACGACTGCTGATTCTGTAAGATCCAGTGCCAGTGGTGCCATTCCCAATTTGAACTTGTCGATTACAATGCAAGAGGTGAAGGATGTGGGAGGGTGTGGGCTAACCTCATGACATTGTGAAGCATTGCGCGAGAATACGGGATTCAAAAACCCCTGAAATGTTAAGACCAAACACTGCCGTCCGCCTTTGTTGTCAAAGGGAATCGCATCGGATAAATGTCCCTTATAAGCCCTTCTTTTGCCTCTAAATTGAAAAGCATGGAAATTTTATGCTAGTGTGCATTGGAGCGCCTTTTTGGCTCAGTTGTAACGACGCAAGTCCTCACATAACCGCAAAAAATTTGCATGCACACGTACGTGAGTGCGTGAACGCAAAGGCAGTATTTAAATTTTTGCTGCAGTGAATTCCGTCCGCTCACGCACACAATGCACGTTTAAGTTGCGTGCCTCACCCAACTCCTCCTCACATCTCCGCGCGCATTCCACACGCCAAGTCACCTGCTCTCCGACTCACCTCGGCAGTGGCCTGGCTATTATAAATTACTCGCTACTTGAATTAAATCAGTAACATGTGTTTTATAATGGTCCAGATTATGATATCAACCTCGTGTTTCAAAATCACGTCAAGTCTTGCCATTCACTCATTCGACAACTGTGTCATTTAAAAATTGTGATACTTTGAGATACTTGCCCCCGAAACTTCTGTCCTGCAGTTTGTGCTCCCTCCTAACAATCTTTTTTGCCTTGACTTCAGCTCATTCTGCTGGATTGCGACATTGCAGAGAAAATTGTCTACCTCTTGAATACGGGCCCAAAAAATGAGAAATTGCAACACGCACTCGCACGTCTCGTCAAAGTTCTTAGTGTTTCAACAGAATGCAAACAGGGCTTAGTGGAGGCTGGTGCTGTTCAGGTTTGTGCAATGAAGGAGACGCTACCCAAGTCATATTTACACATTTAATTGATATACTTGACTATTGCAGGCGTTAACTCAACTCCTCAATTCTAAGCACAATTCACTTATTCTGGAAACACTCTGGGGCCTGCGAAATCTGAGTGATCAAGCCTTTCATTTGACGGATACTAGAGACCTTCTGCAACTTCTTGTACCTCTGGTCTCCTCATCTGTCGAACATATTGCGATTTGTTCAATTGGATGTCTGTGCAATCTCACTTGTCAAAATGCCACTAATAAGGCCACTCTCATTGAGATAGGTGAGGATGGTGAAAGAATGCATGCGCTGAATTTATTTCGATAAAAGTGTTGTTCACTTTTCCTTTGTGGATATTGTAGATGGCGTTCGGGCATTATGTAGCTGTCTGACGGCCTTCTTAAACCGCGATGAGGTCACCGAACCTGTCTGTTCTGCTCTGCGGAACCTAACCCACCAGAATGAACACGCATCGCTCGCCATACGACAGGTATCTCTTATTTTTTGTTTACCCATCCAACTACCCAAAGGTCTACTTCCTTTCAACACTTCTGTTTCAGATTCACGATTTCGGTGTACTGAAGACTATTGTGGGTCTACTAAAGTCCGACCACTTTCCAGAACAATTGCCCCTTGTCAAAGCTGTCATCGGTCTTATTCGCAATCTTGGATTGTCAAAATCCTGCCGACGCGATTTGCAGTAAGGTTAAGATGGTCTTGGTTTTCCTATATTCTCCTGATCATCCCTCTGCTTATTTAGGGAATTTAAATCACTTTTAATTGTAATCTTCATGGATTTTCTGATGCCTTGCTACCTAAGTCAGTAGTATCTCCGAACAGTAACATTTTTTCAGTCAACTTGGGACTACAGACCGCCTAATCGTGCTGTTTCAACGCGCCACAAGCGCCTATGAAGATGCCATTCGACAGCGCTCCTCCATTCTCTCAGCCGCCTCCGATCTGAGCTACATCGAGGGTGTGAGACTGGAAGACCTTGTCGAATTGCTTCTTGTTGCGTTGCAGTCGATGGCGCAACACTCAGCTGCCCGGACAACCATCATTAGGGCTCCCGAAGGCGTTTTCGCCAGTTTTGTTCAGGTCTGTTCGTTGGCAGTCGAGTCCTCTTTGATTGGTTGATGCATCGAATTGTTCAATTGCTTTCCCCTTTTGTTAATTCATCCCCCTAGTATTTGTACAGCAGTTCGGAATACCTCCAGCGGGCATCACTAAGCTTGTTGAGTGAGGTCTCCGTCTATCCTGAAGGCAGTCAAGCCATCGAACACGAGGGCGCAATCGCAAGGATTACCGAACTAGTGCACTCATCGGATTCCAAGATAGGTTCGTCTTGATCGTCCACGACTATAATTCATGCATGATCGGTGAAGTGCTCTCAAATGTTTTAACAGGCACTGGCTGTCGCTTATTTCTTGTGTGATTGATCCGCAACCTTGCAAAGCCCTCGGAAACGTCGTAATTGTCCTCAGATTAAGGCCTTGAAATCGGCTAAACTGATTTCGACACATTTTGGTCCTTTTTTATCAATTCTTAATCAAGAACACAATGTATTTTTGACTCAGGGATTGGAGAAGGTGGCGAATACGTGAACCACCATACCTTGTCTGTATTGTAGCCACCTACAGTGCCTCAATCTTACACCGCACAGCCGCTCATCTGAAGCCAGTGGACTACCAAATGCGACTTTCTCAAGAATTGAAGAAGTCACTTCGTGATTCCGGTGTTCTCCCCACTAAGGAGACTCCATCTGAAGCCGCCACCGTTGACCGGCTGCCCGATGTCCCAGAACAGTTAATCCCCAAACCCCGCTCTAGAACCACCCTCAACGAAGTGAATAACATTGGACGTGAGTCTGAATCTAGTCCCCTAATTATCAACTCGGAAGTCGAGTGTTAGGTGTTCTGGTAAGTGGATTAATGGATTGGATGGCTTGGCGGTAGTAAAGCCTGCTGAATGGATTGGTATCACTGACTAAACAACATTATTGCTGGATTCCACTTAATGCTGCACACGGGTGGCTTTCACACGCTCAGCTCTTCAAGGTGGTCTGTGTGTGTGTGTAATCACGAGTTTGTTGGTCCCCTCAGAATCAGTAACTCTCACGATTTACAGCTCACAGGATCGTTTATTCCATGTGTTCAACTGCGGAGATTTCACATCTTAGACTATTTGACCTTATTAGCCACTCTGTTTTATGCACCTACAAAGGTGTAATTATCCTCTTTTTCAGTTGGAGAAGACGGCAGCTACTACTGATGGGACATAAGTAACATTCCAAACTCACTGGTTTTTTGTGCATTAATCTGATCGCGCTTTTTCCTCTGTTTGCGCATCACTAACATCACTTAATGGCAGTTAAATAACTCTGCCTTAAAAATGAATGAATAACTTCGTTGGCTTCGGAAAAAGATACTTTTTTTTGCGGACTTTTTTCATACAACGCGTCTAGCCCTCAAGACCTACAGTGTTGAAAGGACGGTGTCTTCTTGGTGTTAAAAGCTGGTTGGCTAGATGGATAGCTGGAGGGTCAATTGGCTAGACAGCTAGTTGGATGTATAGTTGATTGGATGAGTTGCAAAATAGTTCGATAAATGAGTACTTACTTGAGTCATTGTCTAGAGGCATGGAAGTAAGCGTGACTGGACAGTTCAAAGGCCAGGTGGAACACTGACTGCATGCTCTGATTTCTCCTTCGTCCTAAAGACTCGTAGTCACCGGCCTTGTGCATCCACTTTTCGACTCAGCCCTACTCCTCTCCCCCTCTCGCCCTCTAAAAGCGGCATTTCCTCCCCATTGCTTCTAACAGGCCAATTTTGGATCCACTGGATTTCTAGGTTTATCATCGCACTTAAATCTGATCAGATTTTGTATCCTCTTTTTCCACCTTTTTATCTAGCCGAACAGTGTCTAAATAGCAGTCATCCATCGTTGGACGAACGACAAGTTTATCTGGAGGGTCGTGAGGCGTCGCAAATGATTTGAGATGTTGTTTAGCAGCAGAAAGGAAGCACCACTTTTACCGTCTTTCATTACCTTCACTTTTTCACAACAAATTACCTTTGTTGACTATTCCTGTAAAGTTCTTTTGCCTGTACATCTCCTATGCTGTTGTTCCTCCCGAAGAAGCGCCCAATTAAACTTTTCGAATGTATCTTTTGGCATCCTTGATCGAACACCTGGAAGGTCAGTACCGTAATTGTCATGTCCAGAGGGATCCAATGCACTTGCCTTGAGCAAGAAGCTCCTTCCCCTTCGGACAGTCTTCATATCACTTCTTTGCAGGAACATTGAAGATAAGGACAACTTGATGAGACAGTCCAGTTTGAGGCTCTAATTTGGCCATTCACTTTCCACTCTACGCTGTGGATTCATCTACCTGGCTTATTCTCAGCTCCTTGACTATTTCTAGTTCACGAAGGAGGTACGTGGAAACAGTCCCCTTGTTATGAAATTCCAGTAGTTCACTGATTCACGTCGCTTTGGTAACTAGCTCCTCCGCTAGGAACTAAAACGACATTGAAAAGCATCTGGAACACTGATAGAGAGCCCCATTCGCCTCCAAAGGCGAAGTCCACTGGTGGCTCCGTTGTCGGATTAGCAAGGACATCGATGTGGACAGAGCGTCCTGACATCTACGTAGACGTTAAATTGTGGACGACTGAGAAGGTTCGTGTAAATGAGACTAGAGAGTTAGGCGCTAGGCATTGCTCTTAAGAAATCGTCAAGGACGTAATGTAGCACTTTAAAATCTACAATTCTCAGGGCAGTTTTGTGGGACAGAACAAGAAACTAAGAAGTTGACATCATTTAGAGGCGATACGGTGGGGTTCCCCTCGTGTCATCTTATTGACCGGGGGTTTTGTGAGACCTCCAAAACTGCTTTGACGCAGCGCTGCAGGATATGATTATTTTCGTTGGTTTTTTTTCGGTTTGATCACTCGACTGGCGAAATCTGCTAAATTTTGGAGATGTTTAGACGATCCATGCTGTTGGTGACACGATTAAAAAGTAGATTTCAAGGAAAAATCGAGGCAGGCGATGCCTCCGACGAACCATTTGTATTGTCTACTGTATGGCAGAAGAAATTCATGCCTTCCCTCGAATGATCTTATGTTGGACGGGATCTACGCGTCGAGATGTGGAGAAGTGTTGCCGTTTTAATCATCTACAATTAAACCGCCTCCGATGGTAGTACGAGTTTGAGTTGACAGAATGTCACTGGCACAGGTAAGTTACTTTTTTGATTGCACACCTTGTCAAAGAAATGGAATTCATTTAACCATTAGAATGCATGATGTCGTTGAATGACTCGGTGTTTCATACCTTCAACGTCATTCTTCTTTGACTGTAGCCAATCATGTGGTGCTCCAGCTCCGTGCTTTGGTTGGAGGGAACGGAGTGTGCTGCAACTCAAGAGACTGGATACTACAAGTCTTATTTCATGTAGACAGCGTTTACACTGAGGTAGGATTTTGATTGCTCCTTAAATGTGCCTCCTTTTTTGCCTTTTCCCAAGCCGCTTTTCATTACCTTGCCTTGCCTTTTGTCATTAGGACTATTGACAGGTTTTATGCTCTTTATAAGAAGTGGGAAAACTAAATACACATTTATTTTCAAGGGAATATAAAATTCTCAGTCATTTAGGCATTCGCTCTAGGCCCCAGGAGGGATCAGAGGATCGGTGGATTCGCTAGTCTCATACAACTTGTAGTTGATAGTCTTCTGTAGGCTCCGCTAGGCTCCACACTCCCCTCCTCACTCCTTGTAAGCGTGGATGTAGGTGGCTTAACAGTCGCAATGTTCTGTATCCGTTTCATCGAATGGGTGGCTTTTGAACTCTTCAGTTCCTTCTCCAAAGGGAAAATGTTTGTATTTTTTTTTTTTACAAAGCAGGGGACGTAGGCAATGAGAGCGAATTGTACTTAGGGCAGCCGTCATGTGCTTCTTGGCTTGGTTACAATTTGCATACCGAGTCGATCCACCAGATTGAATCACGCTACACCCTACGAGAGGCTGGAAAAGTCCAATCATCTTTACGATATAGCAACTTAATCGGTTGTGTGTGTTCTCAAAATTGACTGCTCTTTCACACACACACACACACATACAGCGGAAATTCGATTTGAGAGATTAGGGAATGTCACGTCCTTCTTCACGGTTGGGTCTACTTGTCATGGTCTCATTTTACAAGCAAACAACGACCAAAACAATGAAGAAATTGTGAATGGGACGCAAACCTCTAAAAAGGCGGGAATTTAAGCTTCATGATGGATTCTTCTGTGCTTCTCTGCAGGTGAAATGACTCATGAGAACGGACGACACTGTGGACTTGGCAATATCCTGCTAATTGGCGGTTTGGTGTTCCTCCTCATCTTCTCTGGCATCCTCTTCATCGCAGGCGCGAAGTTCATTCTGTTCGATGCGAAACCGTCCGCCAATTGTTCACATCACACATCCACGAGTAGACGCCTGATGACCGTCGGACCCTGTGAGAATGAAAAGCAAATGCAACGGTGACTAATTGTGCCAATTTTAAGTTGCCCATTTAAGAATGGCTTCGATGCATGCATCTGGGAAAGGCGACATAACTCTCAGGGACGTTTAAATCACGCCAGAGCCGTTGGGTTTGTAAGAGACAGAAATGAAAGTATTTTAACGTATGATTTATCCTTTTGACGTATATCGACAGATTCAAGAGTTAAGAATGAACGGTGTTGGTTATTTTACATTTCTCTAAGTTAGCAAAACCATTTACTAACCCAATTTTCGATTAAAGGAATAAGTTTTGGCGCGGTGTATTGAGGCAGGAATCAAGGAGAGAAATCAGTGATCTTTAAAAGTCGAAAGAGCAACCGTGCTACACATTCTGGACAGTCTCTCTTCATTTTTTCAATAACAGTTCATCGTTTTTTTTTTGAAAAGACGCAAATGACAGTTCTCCATTATTTTGTTCCACCATAATTAGTTTTACGGTCGGATCTGGTTATACAATGGCGAGCATCGCGTTACTGCTCGGTATGGCTTCCGTCGCGATCAGTGTTCGTTTATGCCTAAAGTTGAACCATGGCAGACTACCGAGGGAACTGCAAACCACCCCTGATACCATTCCTACACCCCACGACGCACATTCCGCGCCTCGAGAAGACGCTACTGAGACTCAACACGACGAATCGGTGCCAAATTAGACTCGCTATTCATTAAATTTTAGTAGCTATAATATTACAGGAATTTTTCTGCTTCTTTTAGACCAACGCTTCCACCGCGAATTCGATGGCGGATGCGCCGCCGGATTATGAAACGGCTTGTAGAGAAGCGCAAACAACTCCCAACGACGACTCGATGATCTACCAACCACCTTCAACGGATCCCCCTCCTCTTGAAACGCCGACTCTAAACAATGCGTCATTGCAGAGATACAGATGAGATGGCGATGTAACATTCGTGGAAGACTGCTTTGCCGGAGACTCCTTCCCTCATCCAAGTGGATTTAGTTACTCTGTTGTGGGACTTAATGCACTATGCTGGACTTATTCACAGGTCCTTCTCATTTTGGACTATCATAATGCATGAAATGTACCTAATAGATTTAAGTTTGTGTAAATGGTACAAAACGACTTGTCACACTGCTGAAATCACAGGCCAACAGGCCACCATTCAGAAGAAGCCGAAGACGATAGGGCAAAGTGAGTCTTAAATGTTGATGATAAGAATTTCTTTTCAGTCCTGAGCATAGTGTGTTTCACACTGAAGGTATTCAGTTAACTGGTTGATTTGCAGAGGTGGCTCTTCCATAGACGCGAGGGATGCAATTTGTTTCGAGTCCATCGCACTCCGATGGAATTCTGGTCCCACCTCCTTGCCTCATCGACATCGAGTCTGTTAACATTGAAACTGTAGAGCACGAGAGGCCAAGACTCCGCCCGACTCTGATGACCCTCCTCTTACTGTTTCCCCTCAATGAGGGCAACAGTTCTGACTACTTTTCCTTCTTCACAGTTGAATGTCACCGTCATCAACTTCACCTGAAGACGATCTAGTTAATGGACTGTCTTATGGACGCACAAAAGAATTGGAAGAGCTCGAGTTACCAATCATGGCTCTAGTCGAGAGCGTTGAAAGCACCCACGAGGCAGAAGAGGATGCCGACTTCGCCCCACCTCATCATCATCCATATCGTCGAAGCAGAAGCTCCTTAATCAAGGTGAAGTACGGCTAGTTTACACATTTCAGCTGCATAAATCGATTTGAGGTCAAAGTAAAGGTCAATCAAAAAGTGCAAACTGCCAGAGAGTACGGAAGGGGTGGGGAATGAGAAGTCGTAGCTCCAAAAAGGCACCTTTAGGGAGACCCTGAACCACTTCCAGACATCCGCTTGTAGTGCAGGATGCGAAATCCGTTCCTATGCTTTGACCTGATGGTAAAGAGTTAGCAGCGCTATGGAAAAGTTTCCGTCAGCTCTCTCGCCTCCCTCTTGGCTAAATTGCGAGGCAAAGTAGAGAAGCAAAACAAAACAAAACAAAACAAAACACTTCAAAACTGCCAATGAAATATTCAACAAAGCAGTAAGGCAATTTGAAAGTGAGTATCTGGTTGAAAATCGACTTCTTTATGTACACAAGATACCTAAGTTAACTTAAAAAAAAAAAAAGAAAGGTGAGAGAAGACTGCATTTCCCTTGTTAAGGCCCCTTTCACGGCAGAAGTGCGATATCGAGATGATGGCTGCAAAAAAATGCCGTCGTGACCGCGCTCAAACAGGGAACAAATCAGAAGGATCAAGAGAGATGAAAGGAAAGAAAAAGCAGAATGGAGGAGGAGGAGGAGGGGGAGGGTGGGGAAATAGTAAGGGGGCTAATCTTGTCCGAGGTAGTAGCCTTATAGTAGGCGAGGTGGGAAGGAGAGGAGGGATGAAAAGGCAGCTTTACAATTTGGCAGCTCAATTCGGTCGAGTGTCTCGACTCTTCGGTTGGTAGCGTTGTTGATGTCGGTCTTGGTGTTGGTAGTGATGGTGCAGTCGTACAAACTCGACAAGATGGCTAGGCAGTCGATGGTGCAGAGAGCGGGGCAGAGCACGCGCCGCCAGACATTGGAGGTTCACATGCCGTAGCGGATGCAGGCCCGATATCGCCAGTATCCGCGCGCACGCTCGTCCCCACGGCCACGTCATTGTGCTGTTGCGCGTCGCCCCGACCACAGGCGCGGCTGTCCAGACGCCGGCAGACCTAGCGAATCGAAGAGTGGAGGTCGTGACCGAGGAGGGGGAGGAGGAAGAGGAGGAGGAGGAGGAGGAGGAGGAGGAGGAGCTAGCAGCGAAAGAGGCTATAATAACAGCAGCAGAGACAGGGGCAGATCTTGGAGCGGTGCTAGTAGCTGACAAGGGACCGGCAGAAATAATGTTCACTCCGATATAATCATAATCATTTGCAGCGGTAGCGGGGGTGGTAGAAGCAGCAGCATCAGTGGCGGGTCTGGGAGAGGAGGAAGTAGAAGCAACGGACCTAGCTGATGTAGAGGGGGAGGAATCAACGTCCATTGCTTCAGCTCTGCCTGAAGCGCCTCTTTCTTTTTCCACCACCGTATCCTCGCCAAAGGGCGGAGGCATGGCAGCGGCATCAAAGTGAGCCCCACAATCCAAAACGAGAGTGGCAACCAGCTCAGCCTTCTGAGACTCAGAGAGGGCGTGGGAAGAGAGGACTCGACCAATCGGACGATGACCACAAGCGTCCATGGCGTCAGGATCGGCGCCTAGCGCGGTGAGGAGACGAAGGAGGTCTGCGTGTGGCAGCGGCAAAAGATCGCATCGCACCAAGCGTGAACACGATGCGGCCATGTGCAATGGACTCGCACCCTCGTGAACGCGTGGATCTAGTCGCACCAGTCTATTCACCTGTGTGATACAAGACAATATGTCTTTTTTGGTTCGTGGTACTGCAACGCCTCAGACTGGAGGCGCGTCTATTCCAAAACTGGTAGCTTAGACAACATTGCACGAACAGAGCAATTATACTCTTCGTTCACATACTGCTCATCTCCCTTCTTTTTTGAGTGCCATGGAGTTTTGGATGTGAATTCACTTGACACGTACGCACCTGTCTAAAGAAGCGTTCCAACAATGCAGGAGTCATTTTGCTACGCATCTCGGCATGCTCCGACTCCGAAGGCACAAAAATGCCCCACGCTGTGGAAGTAGGCAACTCCTCCGAGGTCTCCGTGGCGTCAGGCATTGAAGTGGTTGTTTCTGCGGGAGTCTCCAGCAGCGGAAAGGCGCCTGAGAAGATGGGTGTCTGTGTGGGTACAACTATCCTGTTTGGAGCGTTATGGAACGCTTCCAATCGTTGACGATGCAGCGGTGGGGGACGCGCATCAGGTGGGCAAAAGTAGTAGGCAAGCAGAGCGATAAAGTGCAGGCAGAGGCGTACGTGACGGTGCAGATTTGTCGCCTCTTTGTCCGCGCTCGTGTATGCCCATGGCATGCGCCCGTACCAGTGCGGATAGGAGTACTCCATACCCCTGATTGTGATAGCGAACAATTGAAATCATTCCAATCTGACTTGGGTGGAAATTTTTTAAGCGCAGAATACATCTGAAAAGTCCACCATAAAGAGAGATTCGCAGTCTTTGAGATGTGATTGCACTCCAAAAACAACTATGCGCCTGTACTTCACTGACGATACCCGCTACTGTAGTTCCCAGACCCTGCCACAGCAATCGGCCCCATGTACAGAGAAGAATTTTCAATAGCAACAGCAAACACAATCGCTGAATAGTGCTTACGATTTCGAGTGGTTAACACACGTCCCTCCTGTGACCTGTACAGAAAGGATGAATGCTGACCTCGATTGACAAGGAGCCCACGCATCATATCAAGATGACATTATCGGTCTTCTGAAGCAATTCACGAACTGAGGGGTCGCGTTTCCACTTAACCAACCATTACGTTTAACTGGGACTAGAGCCCTCTAGTTTGGATCCCTAAATACACAACTATTTCCTCCATAGCAGAATAAAGTAAACCGCTTCCGCCTCACCTCTCGATGTTATCAATAGCAAGTTCGATGGAGTCGACGATGAGAGAGGGCTGTAAGCGGACCGCGCGGAGGCCGGAGTACCGATTGGAGAGGACAATGTTGTACAGCTCCGCGAAGGCCAAAAAGGAGGACTGCGAGACGTAGGAGAGGGGTTCAAGAAAGACGCGCTGCAGTTCAATGGCGTAGCGCCAAAATGCGAGGCACTGAGGAATTGCTCCCGTGTCCGCGTATGTTGCTCCACGGTAGCTATTCAGGGGCAAAATAACCGAGTCAACATTTCTACTCTACTACTTAATTGCTGAGAAGCATCAGCAAGACAAAGTTAAGAAACGCGATGATTTAAACTGCCAGTCATGGGTTACTCAAGCTCACTTCTGGAGGAATGGTTGATTAGCACTGCCAGTTGATGGCCCAGACTTGTCAGAACAAGAGCAAGTAAAAAAAGCGCCTTTAAAACTCCAAGAAAAGCACAAGCGGTGTTGGACACCCACCATTAGCCTTCAATTCAAAATTGATAAGCTCTACCAAGCAGTCCACAATCGCATCTCCTCACCGCAGAAAGTAGATGGTATCAGGGTGATCAGGACCCAAAATCCGCAATCGAATGAGTAAAGGCTGGAGAGGCAGTGCGTAGGCATCCTGGGTGACGTACTTCAGCTCTGTAAAATCGGCAAACTCGCGGACCAGTCCAAAGGCGGTTAGGCTGTACCGTCGCAATCGCGTAATCAGCAGAGGCTCCGGTTGGAATGATGCCACCTCAGATTGGAGTTTCTCCTCCGCTGCCTCAAAAATTTCGCACGGATCGACTGAACCGCGCGAAATCGCCTCCTAGTATTGATAATTGCCTCATTATTTGTCGACAGAAATGACAATTCGCCATGGTTAGAGAATACATTAAAAGATATTATGCCAATAAAATAAAGTGAATTGGGTAGGTGATACCGTACTTCTGAAACAGCGAAGTAACGGAGCCTATATGCCTCGTCTGATGCGGAAGGCGACTCGGCCTGAGGCGTGACATCACCTAGAAAGAGGCAAAAAATTCAAAGGAAGACCTAAGTTAGCAGTAACCTTAGCAAGTTGGTAGCTTACATCAGTCCACTTTCTGCTTTTCCTGTGCTAACTTCGGCTTAGAAAGAAACTAGTACGATTTGAGTCAGCGAGATCGTCACAGTAAATTATCTCAAGATAGAGGTGGAAAGCTTGGGTGAATTTTAGAACACACTAGTGCCCTCAATCCATTGAAAGCGACTTCTACCTTCGAAATTAAGAAGGCACGCACAAACGCTTTTAGCTCTTTTGTAGTGACGGAGGCTACACTGGAATGTGCCTCGGATCCCGAGGGGCACTCCACTGTTACAAAACTGCACTGAAATTGTGGGAGATAAACGTAGACCTTCAGATAAATTTCAGTAAAGAATAAATTATGCAGAGGTTTGAACAAAACGATGTAGAAAGACGAGCCATTCACGGGACTTGTGTGATTGTCGTTTCACACGTGACTCCTCCGGCATGAAAAGTTGGCACAAATAATTCTCTAGCACTTTTAGTTGGGGAATTGTTCCATTCGTAAAAAACTTGCCAACTTACCTGGGCCGCCTTCAAGTGGCCGACGAATGTGACGCGAGGAATGGGGATAAAAGTCGGGCTCCACACCGAGCACCGCATCAACAGCCGATTTGAGCTGTTGCTCAGGCGACTTCAAACCGTCACTTGTCCAATTGGAGCAGAGAGATGGGTCGGCTTTGTAACGGGCAAGCAGTTGTTCATACTTCTGCGCTAATAAGTTAGCGCGTGCAGCATGTCTAAATGAAAGGATGGGTGGTTGCGAGCTAATAACTAACGCTTGATCTGTCCTTCCAACCTAAGAACTCCAGAATTAGGCAACCAAGCTATGCGAATGATAGGTCATGAGTAGAAATAACTCACTTTTGAGCCCAAATGGGATCCGCAGTGATGCTCGAGGGCAGCGGTGGAGGAGGTCTCTTGAGAAGGTCAATGTCAACTTCGTTAGTTTTAGCATTATAATTCCACTTTCCCCTCTCCCTCTTCGCCATCTCTAAAGCAACAGCGTTGTGCGCGGTGGCTCGGATGAGGCTCCAAGCGTAGTGGTTACAAGCGCCCTCCTCTACGGGAGGGAGGCGTTTGGTGTAGCCAAAGTGAGCTCGTCGCAAGTTCATTGCGTGCTGCCACTCGATGACTGCATCTTGCACCCTTGACTGTCTGTTTGGTGGGAAAATAAGAAGACCTTTTAGAACCTTGGCTGGTGGATATTTACTAAAACAGGAAAATGACCCATTGTTTTCTTAAATTTTCAAGTAAAACTACCAAAATAAGGAGCGTTTCTGGTACTAAAAGGCCTAGTAAAAGCACAATCGAGGACAGATAAATTTGGAATTTGAAAGAAGCAGAAAATCTGCGTTTTTGATATGTGACAACCTGTCATAGAGAGAAGCACCTAGGAGTTCGTGTGCTGCAGCCTGCTCTTCTACTGGGACAACGAATTCACCAGAGGGCGACCGCAGTTCGCATAGATATTCCACAATCTGAAGACGGCAAATGGAAGCATAAGCCATAAAAAGGGGCAGTGAAAGCGTTTGCTACTTATTTTCAAATAAGTAGGGCCAAGGTATTGACCAATTATCAAGCATTTGGAATGTACTTCAAGGCAGGTTTTCTAGAAAAAAAAAACAGACCTTTTTGTAAGCAGAATTAGCGCCCGAGATGATTGGCGTCTGACCATATTCATCTGGTCGCATTAAAGCCCCATAGCGAAGCAGGAGGGCAAGACTGCGTAGATTGCCGCTTTCCGCACAATCGTGCAACGCCGTGTTGCCTAAGCAAGAGAGTGAGTACAATTGATTGCTTCTTTGCTTATTTCTACTTAGAAAAAAAAGCGTATTAAAAAAATCGTCAGGAAAAAGTGACGCTGAAATCAGTATCACGAATGCACTATCTGAAACGCAATCCACCTTTAGCCGATCGTCGATTGACGCGAGCCCCTCTGGAAAGAAGGTATTTGACAATGTTTTCATGGCCACGAAAACAGGCGATCATGAGGCACGTGTGCTCGTGCCGATTGGGTGTCTCAACATTGGCGCCTCGCTCCACAAGATAACGCACAACCTGTGAGGAAAGCAAAGAACCAGAGGGCGTTGATTGGTGCACGCTAGGTCAACTTACAGGCCCCCTACGCTCCCATTCGTCAATGATGCAGTTTAATTAACTCTGCCATGGCACCTAGCACCTTGCATTCCAAAGAGACGAATGAGTGGCACGATTTGTAATTTTCATTTAAACTGCAACATAACTGTGCTTAATTCAACTTTGCATTCCCTCGTGATTCGCCTTTCAGGCCAGCGATACATTTCAGGTATCACAGCTCTTCTGTTTCAAACTCGTGATGCCTAAAATGTTTTCTGTACAAAAAACTCAGGCGCTACATTAGCGGCAGAGGTAAGAAAATGTATGGTAAAAGGGTGACAATCCCCATTCTGCTGTCTGGATGTTACGTTTAGACGTCGCTAAAGGAGGACAGCTGCTAAGGCTGGCTGAATTTGCGGTGGCTTCCCATAAAGCTAACAAAATTGACTCGAACTTCGACGACTACTTCAAGCCAGCAATAAAATGAGTCCATAAGTGTTAAAAACTGACCCCCATCTAGAAGCTTAATGCTCTTCTATGCTGAAAAGGCTGTAAAAACCTAGGCAGGTGAGTGTGTAGTACTGAAATGGTACAAAATTGGCAAGAACGACCTAAGAGACAAACAGTGAAGAATTCGTAAAGAGGATGAAACCAACGAGACGCCAAGTGACCCTTGAAATTATATGACCTTTAACCCTAATCGAAAATGTATATATCCATCACTTCCCTCTCGGATTGGTAACTCGGATACTCCAGCCCACCTGGTAAAGATTGGAGTCGAAGAATGGCAAAGTGAGGTTATTGTGGATTATGTTCGTGTTAATCCGACTATTACGCAGATTGAAACCAAAAAAATCACACAGGTGTCGGTAGCACGTGCCGAAATAAAGGATTTTGGAATAAACAAATGCACAAACACTACCGGATATATAACAGAGAGATGGTTTTTTTCCATTTAAAATTAACTCGCCCCACTTTTCAAACGTTGCATCACCTTACAGATTGGGGTCACGAAGCAATAACAATTTTTATTGCGCAGTTCAAACTAGTGCTGATTTTGTTTACTAACAGATTTTGGCACCATTCTTTTCAGAACTGATGTACTTACATGAACAAGATCGGAAATCCAAAGGCTAAAATCACGCAGAAGAATAGAGGGCACAAAGTGATTTGAGGCCACGGGGTAGACTTCACCGATGGGTTTTTAACTGAATTCAGAAGGCAAGATAGTGGTGGTCATACCTCTCAGCTTGTGCCTTAATTACGGAAGGTTTTGTGAAAGTATGGGTGCTTCTGGCAAAAGTAACCGTGTGATCGTCATTGGGGTGGATTACTTCAAGCTCAAAAATGATCCAATTACGCGCAAGACCAAAGCAAGCTGATGTACAAGCGATTAGATTTAGTGAAGAGTTGGCTTGAGCCCGCAAGTGTCCCAAAGATATTCGACGAATTGGAAACAAGGTAGCTGAAGGCGTAAGGAAGGAACTCCAGGGGTGCAAAAAAGCGAAACACCGAAAAGGGTCGCCATTTGCCGAATCACAGCAGCATTAAACGCTAAAAATGTGATAGGTGCATACAAAAAGAATGACATGAACATACAGGGAAGGCCATGAAGATAAACACTACGGAGGTCCAAGAGAAGTAATTTAAAAAGTACTGAACACACCTCCTCATGACCATCAAAGCAGGCAGCGCGCAAGGCAGTAGAGTTAGTGATAGTGGTGCGGTTCACATCAGCGCCGCGGTCTACGAGAAATCGCACGATTTCGAGGTAGTTGGCAGCTGCCGCGCACCACAATGGTGTCACACCTTCTACTGCCTCACCATCAAAATGGACGGTGCCGACCTTTCAAAAGAGAACAGCAAAGAATCATTGCACGAAAAAATCTCAAAAGCTATAAATTAAGAAGCACTGTGGATAGGCAATAATGTCAATTTCTAGAGTAAAACCAACAACAATAAAAAAGAAAACCATAGCAAAAGAACACACCTGCTCCATGTCCGCCCCACACTCATCCACGAGATATTTCACAATATCCAATTTACCTTAGAAGCAATAAAATAGTTTGTTGCAATTACCATTTCGACAGGCAGAAATCAAAACTGTTTGTCCGGAACTTGTGGGTGTATTGATGATGGCGGTAATGTTCTTCCCCTTGCGCTCTGCTTTCAGGATATACTTCTTTAACAGCTCCATATTTCCTTCCGAGCAAAATGTTATAAGTTCCCTAACTTCGATCATTTTTTCGCACCCAAACGTCTGCATTTTCGTCTGCCAAGGTACTTCAAAAGCATCGGCGGCTACCCAGTCGATTATAACAACAAAAGCTTCCTTTAAATAAAGGATTAAAAAAATCGGCCAATTAATAACAGATAAAAAGGCTACCTTACGTTTGTGTTTTTTGAATCACTGCCTGCTTATTGCATTCTAAGCAGTTTACGAAAGAAAACTCCTTGAGTAATTTTTTTAGCCCGTTATGAGGCCATCATAACAAGTTTGCATGCATGATTTTACTAAATTATTTTGCCTTATAAGTTTGCTCTGTTTTATCAATTTTAGCTTAGAACTTTTTGTGTGGCACTTTGAGACGTCTCTGAAGGCAAAGGAAGCGATAATACTGAAGCATAATATGAATTCAACCTGCATCAGGGTCTCATGCCATTGGCATGAGACCCTGATGCCAGCACGCGCGGCAAAAGTAAAGTGGCTATGACTCAAGGTGGGCTTCTTTAAAACCAAAATCCAAGCAACCACAGGAATACTTTTATTTTATCAAATTCAGTTTTAACTTACGATTGCGATTTTTCCATAAGTTTCTTTGTGATTGTGTTGGAACCCTTCCTTAGTGCATAGTTAACGTTGTTCTTTTTTTATTTTCCAAAATAGCGATCAGGTAATTTTATGTTTTACTTTCTATCTAACTTATGTGTGGTTGTACGAGGTGGACACGCCCCAGAATATCGCTACGAATTCTTTTATTATCCATAAAATACCCAACCCAATAAGTAACGGTCCACTTTGGGTGGATTCCTTGGCTTTAATAGTGTTCCTCTGTAGGGACTCTGGAACGCCTTTCACAAAATCAACTACTATTTCGGACATTTTATTAATTTACTGCAACTGGTAATACTGAACGCCACACAGTTCAAATTGCACAAAACAAACATTTCCGTCTAAAGGAATACATTTCTCAGTCATCTTTTACTGACTAAGTTTTTTTGACTGAAAGAAAAAGAAGCATGACATCTCCACAAGCAACAAATATTTGCCCAGCATCGACACAGGGCAATAGGAAATCAAACCGAGTGAAGAAAGCCTAGTAGTCCGAGTACAGCGTTTCACCCTCCACAACATCACCGCACTGCATATTCATCCCCGAGGACGGTGGTTTGCCTGTCACCTCACTCACCGCCTGCCCCTCGGAGCTGCCAAAGTCGTCAAACAAATCCACGCACTTTTGTCCGGCCTTTGCGTGAACACGCGAGTGTGCTAAAAGTGGGACAGTCAGCGCTTTATTTTCGTCTAGCAGCGAGACACCAGAATGTCTCTATCCCTCAATCGTGAGTGTGGTTATTTCTTTTTTTTTTTGCTTCAAGGTCGGTAGGAGCAGTTTTACCTACTGTCGACCTGCTTCCTCATCGCGCCTGACAATCATTGGTCGAAGGTCACAGCAGATGGGGGGTCAAACTCACATTTCACCAGAGATGGCGCACTTCTGGCCATTCGCATTGTTTGCACTGGTGGGGCACAGCTTCTAGACTTGGGCAGTGATTTGGCTTGACATCCGGATGATGAGTCGCTTGCTGATGGGTGGAGAGATAAAGAAAAAAAATACACATAAAGTGGGTGTAGGCACAGTCAAGCGTGAGCTGATGATTTGCTACTTTTTTTTCCTTGATAGCCCTAAGTGATTCCTGGATTAAAAAGCCACGCTTTGGTAAGCTCGTTTCTATTCATTCTGGACCCATCCATCCATCCATTTGTACATCCCGAATCTGCCTGTCTATCTATCCATTCACTCATTCAGCTATCTCGGATCCATCCGCTTATCTCAAACCCATCCATTCAACCCAGACCTATCCATCGATGCACTCATTCGACTCCTCATCCACCCATCCACCCAGCCCAATCTATTCCAGTTTTCAGCCCAGATCTGCCCAGCTTCTCAACCATCCATTCAGATAGTCAAATAGAGGAGTTACTCACGGCTGTTGCGTAGTGGGAGGTTGATTGCTCTTCCTGGCCTCGCGACAAAGATTTCACTTAATGATGTCGTGCTCGAAGGATTATCCTCACTCCGAATCAACAAGGGCGCCTGTCGTCTGGTCGAATTGGCCACTCGTGGCTTTGGCCTGGGATTTCCGTATCCTCGTTTATCCTTCTAAAAGGAGTGCCAAATTCCATTTTATTGGCTTATCAATTTCAGTTCCCAAGTCGCGTCGACTATCCATCCATCCATCCATCCAACCATTCACACAACCAATTCAACTGCCTACTTATACATCGCTTCCAAATCCCTTTTCCAATCACTTCCATTCATCCATCTAGACCTGACTTGCACACTGTGGATTACTGCAGGCCCAACAGTTCATCAATCCGCCTCCTCATCCATCCAACAAACCTGACTTCCATTAACCTTCTTCGCTGAATGCTTGGTGGACCTAGTGGAGGTGCCTGAGGCCACATCTCGAGTAGTCTTGCCATTCTTCTTTTGGTGGTGTGTGTAGCAAGAGAAGACACGCCTTTGGTTGGCCTTGGAAGCAGTCTGGTTGACCTTGGCGGTACCCAATTGGCGACGCAGTGGTGTCATCATACCTCGCAAAGCCGATTGAATGAGAAAAAGTTGTTCCTCCTCCGATTTTGTAGTTAGTCTACAACCAATGCAATTGACTAACTTCAAATCAACTGCCTGGAAAGTACTCCTGACAAAGCAACCACAAACCTACATTGGTTTTTTTGGATCTGCCAATTTCTTGACAACCTTCTCTACTTCTGAAAGGGTTGCATTCAAGCGAGAGTAGAGATCGCGAAGGACGTCTGTCTTTGCCTCTTGAAGGTCCATGCTCTCGAGGCGTTTACGCTGAAGTGAACACAAAAGGTAGCAAAAGCTAAAGACGTGTCAACAGTTTTGACACCGTCGTGCAACACTTGGAACAACACAACTGAAAAAGGAATTTCGTTTGACTCGCATTGAAGGCAAGGGGAACTGATACACAAGGACAGGCATCGCGTAGGTCCATTCGTCTGTCTCACCCATTCAGATGCTCTTTTATATCCTCGTCAGCCGTGTCATTTACCCATTCCTTCATCCATTCCAACCGATCTCCTGTGCCCTGCCTGCATCTGTCCAGACATCTTTCCACCACTTCACAGAGGCGGTGAGGGCACTGATTCTCCTCTCAACTCGCTAGCCCAAAAATGCCTCCAACCAACCATCCACTCAGGCTCAAGTCTAGTGAAGAAGTCTGTGCTCATGAGACAATAGCATGCCTACATAATGCATGAGTTAACGCCGGTCCGGATAAATAGAAACAACAGAAATGGGGAACTAAATTTTAAAAATTCCTCTTTTTTTCTGAAAAAGTGCGTTCATACATAGCAATGCACAGAACTTGAGCTCCCAATCAACAATTCCTCCTCTTAGATAGTGATGGCGGTGGCAAATGACCAGTGGTGAAGAAACACTTTGAACAAGGCAACAAATAGGTAACCAAGGGAGACAAGAAACGCAGCTTAACAGGACGAAAAAAAGGAAGAAAAGAACAAAAACCTGTATGTCACTCTTCTGACGCTCTTCCATTAGTTGAAGTTGCAATCGTGAGACCAACATCTACACGAAGGGAATGGAATGAGAAAGAAGTCAAATGATTGGGCGTTGCCAACCAGGCTTGTTGCATTCCATTCTTTCCCTCGATTCCATCAGAAATGGGATTTGGGGCTAACCAAGGCTACAGTCCTCCAACTGGTCACACACACGCCCAGCTCTAATCCCTTGGCTATGATGGGACGGAAGTTACGGGCACTTTCGTTACCTAGGCATCGGAGGTCTATAAATCACCACATCTTAGATGGGAGAGTTGAAAGTGAAAGGCTTTGTATCCTTCTGAGGGTCAACATCAAAGCATCGCATGGCAGTCTGTAGTCTCAAAGGCTTCTCGACCACAGCTAATTATGGGTAGTGTAGGAGACAAGGATAACAATGCTGTGAAATGATTAATGGTTGAACGGCATGAATAAACCGCAGGCAGATGACGCGTCTAGCTGTCTACAAAGGTGGCATGTGAGTGGTGTAGATGGTAGAAGCCACTTCTACATAACCGTCTTCCTAATTTTGAGGACTGAGCGGACAATACTGCATGTAGCATGTCTGAACGAGAACTGGAAGAAGTCAGTGGGAGGAGGGTGATGGGCCATTAACGTCAGACTGTATAACATGTTCTCTCCTGTCAAGAGAACTTAAGCAACTTTTGTTTGGAGGGTATAATAACCTACAATCCGCATGATGATGGACTTTACCCATTTGATCCCCCTCCTCCTGCACCTTGATCTCAATTCATCCATATGCTACTGAAATTGTCAAATCAGTAGACTAATCACAGGCAACGTGTAGGAGGATGGCCTGTAGATTATTTTAACATCATTACACCCTATTCGTCTCTCAGACATGGACCTCTGCCCTCCCATTCTCGATACAATCTGCATCAGCATATCTGCTTCCAGATCATGAGTTAATTTAGAGCTACCATACTAAAAATGAGTGAATAGAAAAGGATAAAATGACTGCTCTGTTCCTTCTTACCATGTGTTTCTTCAACTGATGACGTAGCCGGGTTTCAGGTGAATCGCCCTTGGAAAGATGGGAGGTGCCTTTGGCGGAAGTGTTAGTGGAGGATGTCAAACTGACAGGGGAGGAGGCCTTTCTCGTCTCCACAGTGCCACCACTCAAATTGGAGGGGAGAGAAGTCCTTCGTACTGATGATGTTGATGGCGACGGCAAAGAGGTGCCGTTTGTACATTGTTTTGCATTCACCAAGTCCATCTTACTCAGTGTATTCATAAGGCTGGGTGGAACCTTAACCAACGCCTTGGTTTGGGCTCTACAAGAGGCCAACACTTCATTGATAATAAAAGGGAGTTGTGTCCAATCCAATCTGGGAAGTTGGAAATTCACAACTACCAAAAGCAATTGCAAGTGTCCAAAGAATTACAATGATGGAATGCTCCGCTACAGTGGAACACTTGACCCAAAGACAGTTCTGCACCTGTTAGTGGCGATCGCCAGCGAGTCCACAGCGATATAGAAAACGCAGATGAGTTTATGGATGAGGTAAATCCAACTTTTCTAGAACGGTTCCATTGGACTGTTAAGTCTGGGTGACAATGCTGAATAGTACAAAACACCAATTTCAACCCATTATTCAAAGCGCCATAGAAATGAGGTATTTGGTGCAGGAAGGTATTGAAAGTTACTAAAAAGCATAATGAATGGGCTGTCAAAGCCAAAATGACGATTAATAATTGGCTCAGCAATTAACAGAGGTTGTTGAATGAACAAGGCGAGCTGCCTGAAGGCCTAACACACCGTCCTATTGAAAGAAGATGGCCAAAAGGTGGATAGAAGGAATGAAAATGAGATACAACCATCCAATGTGCAATTTGTCAAATCCTTTCTTGCAAGACGAAACTTCTGACAAAAAGTGATCCGTAACAAGAATGCGCTTGCGAAAGAACAACAACCAATCCGTAGTAAGGCGAGAAATGCTTTCCTAAAATGTAGTTGCCAAGGCAAATGCAACTGATGAACTCACCACAGTCTATAAGTATCATAATAGCCACCCAATTCTGGTACACATTGTTTTTTAAGCGATTAAGTTTGGATTTTGTTAAATTTCCAAGTCAATTAAAAAGGCAGACCTCAATACGGAGGTGTCTACTCATAACCGTTATAAGTAGGCCGGCCGGGAGCATGGTGAAGTGTGTACGTGACTGTTGGTTTGATAAAAGAGACACAAGCTGGTCCCACTTTCATTGTCTCTTATACTATAATTCACTAACCAACCAAAGCAGCTGAACGAGGGCGTAATGCCTGCCCAGATGCTCTAAACTGTTTAGAAATCAAGTAAGCAAAAACAGCATCTAGATAATCGAAGCACCGCGCTTTTAAAGGTTGTAGACGTCCACCAGGAGACACCGTGCTATACAGCACACTGTTCTGTCCCCTTTTCTGCTGCAAAGCTGCCCCAATGCTTATTACAGTCACACGCAATTCTTTCTCATTTCCATACCAAGTTTATCTGTACTCACGTGATGTCAGTGTTACGTCTGGCTCTGGCCGCAGTACGCCATGGAATGCCCCGCACAATGGCATTCTCCTCTTGTAAATTGTTGTTGTAGTTAGATTCATCGTCACCACCGAGGTAGACACTTGTGATGCGTGTTAGACCAACCTTCCAGGGCGTATTCTGAGCCGAGACACTGGCTGAGCGTGACAGGCGAGATGGACGTGTGACCAGACGAGGTGCTGGTTGTGGTGGTTGCGTTGCACTGACTAGACGAGGTAGGCTTTGAGCGCGTGATTGAAACAGTGGTCGAGAGGTCAGAGGTCCTCCTGCAGGCTGAGATGTGGACATTGTTTGATTAGCAAAGAAGCTAATGACTGACACTGCCAGTTGTTAAATGGCAACAATTTTGATGCGGTTTGAAATGCATTATTCTCGGTAGTTACATGCTGCTAGTCCTTCAGCTCCTTTGCGAGGGAATTGGAGAGCCAAGGGGAAAGTTCAAGTCGAAAGGGAACTTATAACTCGGTGGAGATAATGAATTGGACGGTAGAGGGCAGTGGAAGTTTATGGGAGCTCCTAGCATAGTTCAGAATGACATTTGAATAGCCTAAACACCCTAACGCCAGCCTTACATCTACTAGTGATGATTCTAACTAGGCTGGTCCTGATCTCAGCCCACATCAGTCTTTCCTTTGCATGCAAAACGTCTGGTTCTGAACGCCTGCCTGTGTGACTAGGTGGCGTTCGGGATGACTCGTTCCCACGGTAGCTGTGGGCATAATAACTCATAAATACTAGCAAATTCGTAGAGTTTCAGCATCCTCAGTGACTGGAGCGGTTACGTTATGCTGACAGATTCACCCACATCGAAGCATTCCAGGCGTTACATGAATGCTTGAAGAAACATGTGATGGGTGGATGTGCTGATCACTCCCTTCCTTGGTGAATTTGAAATTCGGTCAATTCGGAATCGTAGGGAGAGATTCTGGCACTCCTGTCAACTCCAAAAACCACCTATTTCATTTTTTTAACTGGATACGAATGGATTGTGTTTGATATGGAAATCTAGGTGGCCGGGAGTCCACATTACAATGCCTTAGGGAGAACAGAATGGAGCTAGCACAAGTTGGTCTTTATAAACCCACTGCAGTGTTGCGGTGAGTGGAGATTGAGTTACCATCGACGTCAACGTAGACGACATGTGTAATACTTTGTTTGTTCGAACTACCGGTTTCGGCCACTTGGGTGGCCATCTTGTTCTAGCCGGTTGGTCGGCCTCCAGGCCGTGCCGACAGCCCCCAAGCCCTCTGTTCCCGGAATATATGTATTCTGCCCTAGTACTGCGCCTTCTTTTACCTTAAGGGGAGCCTCGGGACGCTACAACATGGTTTTCTCGTCTCGTCTAAAAAGGGACTTGAAAGGGGGAACACATTGCAATGCGACTGTGACAGGCAATACCATTGGTGTGCAGCATCGTGTCCACAGCAGAGCAATATCCTTCTCACCTTTGAAATGACCGCCTTAATGTCTTAAGATACTCAGCTAAAATGTGTCTCCGGGGTATTGGTACCACGAGAGATTGGAAGCTGTGCATGAATTTAATCTTAGAAATAATTTTATACATCTCTAGCGTAGCAAAGTATAAAAGGGGATTTTCTTCGCTGCCAAAAGACTAAGCCAGAACAAGTTAGTTAAATATCGTCTTGAAAGGAAAAACCTTTGTTAGAAGGAGACTTTGAATGTAAATCATTCATTGATGTCGCCGAATTATGCCCATATTGTGTAATGGTAAAAGAAGAAAAGTCTGGAAACTCTTCGATTCAAAAATAAGTATCTTGTACCTTGTTTAAGCTCACCAAGCCTAAATTACAAAGGGGTGGAGTTGTGATGTTTTAACCTGATCAAAGTGAGGCTACGTCCATCGATGCACTTTATGTCTTTTTTAAAAGAAAACCTTGAGCAAATTTCATGCAAAAAGGTGTTTTAAAGTGGATTGTAATGAAAAAAGCCGGTGGGACCACTGGGTAGTAATTTGACAGTCTGTTCCAGCGCACGGTGACTGGCACCTCAGCGGACTCTCGGTGGAATGACCATCCAGACATGTCCGTGGTCTTCCACTCCTTCTGTATGTCAGGTGGCAGTGTATTCTTGCATGCCAGTCTGAGTTGAAGAGAGACTCAAGGTGTTTTAATTCACCGCGACAAATTCTCCCCTCAGAAGTCTCAAAGGCACTCCTTTTGCAACGTGTTTGCGCTACTAATGCCCTCAGTAGTGTGTAGTGGATTGCTTGCTACTTGTTTTGGGGAGACTTTGCCTGTGTGAGCTCTTCAGTAAAAATGCACGTCAGCTGCGGCGGCTTGAATCGCTGGCATTTCTTTCTACCTTAACAGTAACCCAACCTTCCACCAATGGCATGGTCTACTAACGGCTTCAAGGAGGATTCGTGGCATTACAAATGCCTTGCCACCGTTTGAAGTTAAATCGTCCTTCATTCTTTATAAAGGTATTACGTGGTAGTGGTAGAACACACAAGCATACACTGAGAACCACTTAGGCATCAATTGAAGCTACCTAATCTCCCAGCCCCAAACGAGAAAGACCTCAATCTCCAGGCTTCAACGTGGACCGTTGTGACAACCTGTTCCAACAGGCCTACAATTCAGGTCATGGTGAGGAGGTATGAAATAAACTTAAAGCTCATGCATAAACTCGCAGATGAGCGGTTAAAGGTATATCGCTGAGATTGGTTACCCTCGTTTTTGACACCTATCTGAATTCCTGCTATCAGTACTACCGCTGATAGTAGGCGGTTTTTTGAAGGTCAAACATGCTAAAATTTCCCAACAAGATGAAGTCCTCCTGTTGAAATGGAAATTTCTCGTTTGACCGGTCTCGAGTATTGTTGTGGTGGCTGAGCAAGTAAATGACTTGAAAAGTTTACTTCCAGAGCCTTCTTGTCTTCTTCGCCTCAGACTACATTCCTCAAAGGCCTTTACGGGTCATTTATGATTTCGATGGCTTATAAATTCCTTGGGAGCTACTAGAAAGGGCCAAAAACTAAATTCCACACAAGTTCAGGAGACTCACCCTAAAGTTTGGTCTCTGTAGGGGTCTTGTTGCCGGGATGGGTTTTGGCTGGTAGGTCGGGTTGGTGGAGGAGGTACGTTTCGGTGGTTGAGGAGTATCCAGATCCAATCGCTGCACGCCTTCCATACCCGGCCATTCGGACACTCGACCTCGATTTGCTGGTTTGGCCAGTGCTCTCAACCACATGAACTAAAATAAATTGAAAAAAGGAAATGGATCAATTTAGATTTTGCCTAATTGTTTTGTAATGTTTCGCTGCTCTGCCTCTCAGCTCAACTGGAGGTATCTAATGCGAGTACAGCCAGGCTGGTGTGTCTCTTCCCACCTGATCCATTCGCTACAAGGACCTCAGGGGAATGTTGGCTACGGACTTTGAAGAAAAGCTCAAGATGGACAATATTCCTAACAATGCAAAATCAAATAAGACAGTGGCGTGGATAAGATGAGTCGTGTACGTTTAATAGCAAAAGGATTACTTAAATAGCGACGCCAGACCTTCACTAAAAGTGACTGATCACATGTTTTAATCACGTTAAATACTAAATTTAAAGGCTACGGGTAAAAGGTGCACAGCCCACCTCTAGATGCTTGCCATGCGAATTGGTGAGAACGCGTTCTGTCACAGCTCGAAGGATATTTCTATCTAAAAGTCAGTTTAAAAATGGTTTCTTCTGCAAGGTCTCTCAATAAGTAAAAAAACCGTAGCAAAAGAACAAACGTTTTTTCTACCTTTGAAAAAAAATGCATGTCCACAACAATGCCTTCTCGATCATGATTAATGGTATGCAAACTACTTATAATGTGCGTTTGAGTATTCAGTAGTATGTTCCTCGTATCTCGGTTAAATTGAAGGCAGTTAGACTAGTTGGCTTAAATTTCGTGCCATTCCACCCACATTAAAAGGACACCTCGGGGGAGATAAAATCTTGGCCATTTGGCACAAGGGGATGCCACCCATACAAAAAAAGCGAGACACCTACGCTGAGGCATTAAAGTGATTCATAAAGTCAGCGTTTCTGTTCCCCTACAAAAGGTGCTTTACAGCGCCCTCCTGTTAGGCGCGATTTAGACGTCTTACATCGCCAACTCTTACACTATTCTTGGAAATCCGCTTGAGATAGGTGGTGTTAGATCTCAACTGAAATGACTTTGTGGAGCTGGAGTACGTTGGCCATTTAAGTAACATCATCAAACACACCCATTTTTTTGTTCCTTCTCAAGTCGACAATGCCCAGAGTCCTATTGCCCGCCATCTCGCTAGTGCCTTTTAATCCTTTGGCGGGCGCCTTGAGGAGGCTCAACCAGGCCTGTCCTGCAGAGTCACCAAGGCCACAGTTTTGCAGGTCAATAGCTTTGACCCACCTATCATCTCGCAGTGCCTCACACAACAACTTGGAACCGTTGTTGCCTATATGAGGGTTGTCATTCAAAGTCAGTCGACGGATGCCACTCATCGTGTCCAGATTGGGGATTTGATAGCGCAGCGAATCCTTCCACATCTCCCCTTGGCGTTGTAGGGCATGCGCCTGAAGGAAAAATAGTGTAATTCTCAATGAATTAGATCAAGTCAATAGGGATGCGCGATAAAATTTCCGAATCCAATCCGATCGCAAGATTATTACGCACAAATGCCCTGATTCTCTTATCACAATTTATGCGTCACAAATATGTGACACTCGTCATATAAGATAAAGTGACGGAGGGATTATAGTGAAGGAAGTTCTCCCATAAATCTAACAGAAGAACTGATGGACTTTCTTTACGTCTACAGCAGGTGGGGAAATGGGTCAAATGTTTTACTTAAAATAGGCGAATAATTTACCGAAAAACAGAAACTTATTTACGCAAATTGGCGAAAGTGGGTTTGCCAGGCAACGAAATTGCTCGCCTATCCTAATGTTGTTACTGATTAAAGTCGAAAATCGTTTTTAGTAATGAATTAAGGGAAAGCGACTGCGCTCTCCACGGTAGAGGGGGATCATTGAGAGACGTTAAGTCTGGAAATTGGCCTAAATGGACTAAAATTGCTAAAAATGGTCGTTACTTTGCAAAAAATGCAAATATTTTGTGTAAGTGTTTAAGCAAATCGATTATTTTTTGGAACTTTTCTGCCAAAACATGCAAGGCAGGCAATTGTATTTTAATCGGCTACCTACTTATTACAAAAATTAGTAGTAAGTTGCTCCAGTGAATCTTTAAACTTGGTCGCCGTAAGGTTGTAGAAGTACAGCTAAAAAGGTGGAGGATGGGACAATCAAGCGAATGGAATGAATTTTGGGCGTTCCATAGCCTCGCCTTGCAATTGGCACGACGAGAAAGCTGACTGTAAAGTTTATTCCACTACTGGATAATTGTTTTGTTTTGCAGGAAGAATTGCAACTACACCGAGACCGCTGCATCGGCCGAGTACATGCCCGCTTTTTGGTTATCACTAGGCAAATCAAGCCCAACTGCATCCACTCAGCAGAAAATGGGCAAAAATTCTGGGAAGAGGGGAGAGAGAAGGGGGTTGGGGGGGGAGGGAATAAAGCGGTCGTGTTTATTTTCCCCAAAGATAAATACTTGGAGGTAAATTGATTTAAGCCACCGAAACCACCAATCAGTGGCGCCTGAGGGGGCGTTTTATTGCACCTCCCGGAGGTGGCCAGTGGAATGAGTAAGAGGTGGTATTGGCCGCGGAAATGAGTTAATGAACCATGAAAATTGTCAGATTGGGTCAACATCTCATTTCTTGCATCTGACCTCCCTCCCCTCCCCTCCCCTCCCCTCTCTACTCCCCACCCATTTTGTTGGCAAAACGCCCTTTGTCCAAGCCCGAGAAGGCGCTGGCAAAAGGCGGATTTGAAAAACCTCCAAGGTGGTGCTTTCACGCTTGAATGGGGACGGGTTTAGCAGCGTCAACTTGGCGAAAAATGCAATTTTCCTAATGCCTGACAATTTCTAATTTACAAAAGGAATTCCTCAAACTACCTTAAATGCAAAAAAAAAGGAGGACAAAGAATTCTTTAATTAAGTTGAGATTACAGATGGCCAGGAGGCAGACAATTCGGCCATTTTGACCATCCTTTCAGCAGGGTAATTCAAAGTGACATCCCATTTCTGATTTGACGACGAAACAAAACAAAACCGAGTTTATCAGATGAAATTATTTTGCATTTTGTTATTTGTAAAAAAGCCAAGCGAGTTGAAAAAAGAAACAAAAAGAGAAGGTAATTAATTTTTTTGTAGCCAAAAAGGTGTATCAGTAGGTCGCCAAACCCAGCAGTTGAGGTGATGAGAAGGGGCTCTTCAGTGTTCTCACTTAAAAGTGGAATGCATTTGTTGGAAGAAAAGTCCATTTCATTATTTTTTGTAGAGGGACTTGAAGATACTGTTTTGTATGTACTTACGACAGGGGGAGAGGCAAGCACGTCAAGGTCGGATCGGGTCGGATCCTCAAGTCGATGTTCCAAAGGCTTTACCAATGAAGGAATTCCAAAGTCGATCTAAAAGCCATTCTCTTAGACGGTGGGGTGGAGTGTCTGTGAAGCCTTCGTGTGTACTGTGAGAGTAGACAAAAGAAGGGGAAAGGTGGGGGAGGAGGAGGGGGAGGGAGGGAGGGAGGGAGTCAAACCAATCAGCAAATTGACCTAATTCAAGGGGGAGACGGGAAGGAGGTTGGAGAGGGAATGTCTAATGAAAGTGGGTACCGTTAATGCAATGGCCATAAATGCATTCACTGCACTGTCACCACCTACTTTACTTTCAATTCAGCATGGAAGTAGAACGGTTGTCAGCATTTGGCATTTTAAGCTGTCGGCAATTGGTTGAAGCCTTTGATTTCTGGATCTGGAGTCACTGCTTCGATAGTCCATCAGTTCTTCAATACTCTCAGTCTTCAGGAATGGCTAGAAGCTCTCCATTAGTGGTAAAGATTCAAAAAAGCCCTTCAAAGAGGACAACAGATAGGATGTCATTGACTAAATTCCATCCAGTCTGCCTCTTCTGTGCGTACTCAGTGAGTTATCACTTCGGTATCATCGGTTTTGGCAATATGGACTGCTTCACCACCTTGAGGTACCACTTATGCCATCAAATGCAGAGGAGAGAAGAGCAGCCTCGAAAATAACCAAGGAGAACAAGTCATCGAACATCGAAACCTTTTGAAGAACCAAACTCAGAGGCTTCAAGTTCCACTAACTCGTCTATGGAAACAGTTGCCTGAAAGTGTTCGGCCTCCATGGTTTGTAGAAGAGCTTTTTAGACGTGTCTGGAGCCAACCGAAGGAGTTAAAACGGTGAAGGTGATACAAAAATGATCTAGGAGAGTCAGCGAACCAGAAAAGTCTACTCCTTTCTCCTTTTGGTCCAGTTTCACGGCCACCTTTACACCGGTACGGTCACAATTACAAAGCGCTGCCCAGACAACCGACTTACCCATCAAATAATACATCATTTGACAGTCCAAGATGCTAGCCTTCCTTCCTTCCTCCTCTCATTTTAAAGAATAATTTAAAAGCATAAGAAGCTGCTTAATCAACTCTCCTCACATAAAATTCTCTCTTCTGTTCATCGAAAATAACAAATATTCATTTTTTTATTGCAATATAATTTATTAATGGAGCGAAGAATTGCGATCACCCACTAAATTAGTGGATCAAGGTTAAAAGTGTTTCCTTGTCTAGAGTTTGGCAAGTCGACGAATTCATTGCAACAGCATCACATAACCTTCTCATTGTTCAGTAATAGAAAGGCGAAAAAAAAGGGTTGATAAAAGAAGTTAAATAAAATGTTACAGTGTGGAGAAAAAGCATCCACATGAAGTTGATCCCTATTGTACGGGATGGTGGTGAAAGGTGAAGCCTCAGTTCAATACCATTAAGAAGTTATCGTACCAAGCAAATAAGAGAGAAAAGGGAAGCAGTCTTTAATTGTGCCTATCATCTTGGCATCAGTAAAAGGCGCTTTAGGTAGTTTCCAAAATTTGGTTGTCAGAAAAATGTCAAGAAGCTCCTTCGATCGCCTTCCCACGGAATGCGGAACAAAAAAGACCCTATGAGGGCAGAACTATTGCATTACTTTCCTCTCCCCTACCCCGTCAAGATTCAGGGTAAAGGACGGTGAGGTCAAACGCACACAGCGGAAAGGCTAAAATTTGGTGTGTCTTTTTTTGTCGCCTCAGAGCCACTTTAATCTCTTTCGATCAGGTGGACTGCGTGCTTTGTTTGTGAAAGGGCTAAATTGCATTCTATCCTTTTATTACTAACACGGTAGAGCACTAAACATAGTACCGTATTAAGTAATATTTATACCTTTCCCCACTTTTGATTGGCTAGACTGGAATGATGCATATCTAATGGCTTGCATAAACCGCAAATAAAATTTTCTGTGATATCTGACTATGGAAAGGGTGTGAATGTAATGAAATTGCCTGTTGGGACAGCGTGACTCCTTTCACTGTGTCTGGACTGATCGTTCAGTACTGTGCCACCGTCGTTAGCATTACTTATTCATAGACCTAAGAACTGGTGAACACTAAAATCAAGGTGTTTTTTCTGCGTCTTCACACTAATTACATCAGGTGAGCATCAAGTTCACACTTGACTCAAGGATTTGGATTTTCCGGTTGGCATTAAATACTGCTTAAATCAGCCCATAAAGGCAAACGTGAAAAGTATCATAATAAAGACATTTAAGCAGGTAAAACAAACTAAAAAGGCGTATTGTATCTATGATATTACTAATTTCCTTTTTTAATGAAGATGGTAGTATCTAAGCTGTGCATTTGGGGTAATCTTCGAGGGTGAATTACCCAACCCCAATCGTGATACCCCACCTCGAGTGCTGATTGGTGTACCGGGCTTCGACCAATCAAATTTTGGCATGGAATCGGAATATACTAATCCTCCAACGTGAGCGTGCTAAAGTCGCAAATAAGGACAATTACAAATGAGTAAGCCGTTTTCCTCGTTTTTTTGTTCATGTTATACTTTCTCACAACTTGTCACACACATTTTCGATCATCTTTTGTCGCCTTGATTGTTGCCAGTTGACATGGAAATGAGTGAGGAAAAAGTGAGGCGTCTTAATTGACACATCAATTAATGAAATTATCAGAAGTGATATTACAGTGGCATTTTGGAAATTAGAATGAGTTGTTTGCAATACTGGTGGCCCTACAGGTAAATGGTAGCTTTTAAAGCTCACTTGTCAATTATTTCTATCGGTTGAATAAAAGCTGTCGATTTCATCACTACCTGTATCGCGTACGGAATTACAAATGCCAAACAAGTATTTCCTGTCAACTCATTCTGATCGATTCCACCAAACCGCGCCCCTCTCAACCTCCTGACAGACTGGAGGACGGGTGAAATAATGGAGTCGAGGGACAATGCCACCTATTCTACAATTTTTTTGAGGACTTTTAAAGCCCTCTTCAAAAAATGAGTGAAAATTAGTGTCAAGTGAGAGTCACTGTTTATTTGGGCTATTGCTGCCTCATCTACGACTGTGACGCTGGCAGCAAGTTTGGTAATTGAGACTGAAACGCGAGGTGGATTCAAATGTAACAATGGCAACCTTAGTCAACCGCATGTGGGGAAAAAGTCGAGTAAACAAAGCAGACCATAAAAGGTACTTTTAGACTATCCATTTTACCAAAAAAAAAGTGACCTTTCCATTTACCAGTCTTTATTCATAGGTGATGGCAACGATAGCCCATCTCCAACCCCTCTCCCCTCCCTCCCTCCCTCCCCCCACCGCCCCTTCGCCTTTGTTGTCACCACACTTTAACCATTGAACATAAAAAGGGTGGTTGATAATTTTTTATGATAAATCTATCAAAAAATAAAAATGCACTCCCTATTTTTAGGCTAAAATGTGGTGGCATAGTTGAGATATATTTAGTTGCCAAAACTGTGGAATAAAAGCGTGCCCCCATTTTATTACTTATTAGAAGGCTGTCCACCGCTCCGCTCCCTTATTTCCCCCCCCCCTCCGCCTCCCCACTGATCTTCTCCTTCGCCCTCTTACTCATCCCCTTTCTCCCCTCCTTGGCCCTCGTCTCATGAATTAGTTAGGGGACAGCGGAACACAAGTTAATTAAGAAATTCCAGACAGAAAACTCATAAAACTTTGTCGTCATTTTCCTTACTTTAACACTTTTTTTTCGGAGGAAGAGAGGAAGGATAAAAAAGGGGGAAAATTCTGAACAATAAGGGTGTTACATTACAAACTACGTACCTTGTTAGTCTCTCCTCGCTCTTTTCATCTTGCGGTGTGTGTGTGTGTGTGGTGGTGGCGGTGGTGGTGGTGGACGACTCAATAATGACGTCTTTGGCATGACAAAAACGAGAAATGAATTAAGTTTTCCAAGTAAAAAAAAAAACACTGAATAGGTCAATGAGAGAGAGAGAGTCTGCGTCTCAAAAAGAGAATCTGTTTTTTGAAAGGAAAACCCACCCTTTTTTTCCCCCCTCAAAGGGGAGAAATAAAGTTGAGTTTAGTGTCTACCAATGAGGTATTTATTTATTTGGCAAAAGCCACATCCAATTTGGCCATTTCTACCTCATTAGCCAGGGGTTGGAAGATGCCTCCCTCCACTCCACTCCACCCCCTTGTTACTGCCAAGCCAAATTGTCAAGTCCCTCCTCCTACCAGATAACCCAAAAAAATCAATTTTTATGTATTTTATTTTGCCTCCGCCAAAAAAAAACCCAACATTTGTAAAGTTTATGATTTAGTAATTTGCCTGTTCATTATCTGTCAATGTCAGGATTGACTTGATGCCGAAAATCCTTTTTCAAACAGGAGAGCTTTGTTTAACTGAGCCATCCAACTTTATTCCAGCCAACCCCACCTGAATCTCCCTCGCCCTGCCTCATTTTCTCGACCCTTTTCCCTCTCTCTCTCTCTCACATGTGACACTTGTCATGTGACTTCTTCAGTCTGACAATGCAAATTCCTTCTGTAGAGCCTAGTCGTAAGCCCTGTCAATCGGAGAGCAAAAGGTGACCATAAAATTCATACCTGAAATGCACCGAAGAGGATGTAACGAGAGCACGTGTGCATATCGAGTATGCAATTCCCGTCGGTGGGGTTGAATCTCCCCCTCCCCCTCCTCCTCCTCCTCAGAGAGACTAAAAATGGTGTTGCCCTTTCCTCGGTGACTCCTCCTCAATACTTAACTGTTACTCTTTCCACTTTTTGATACCAAATTTTTGTACTTTAGACGACTCCACCAATCAAAATATCAGTCTACCACGTGGGAAAATAATCTATCAGCACGAGGGTCGACTAGTACTGCCCCCAGAAAGTACTGATGAAGTGTCACACTCGAATGAGGGTCCCTTTTTGGCGGTCATTGCCATTGGAAGTCTCTTTCTTCTCCTCACTATCACCACACTTGCTGTCAGTCTCGCCTTTTTGCGTCAACACGCTCGCAACGAGCGTCGCCTTCGGTGTGGTGGCAATACCGGTGCCGGAGGCGTCGCAGGCAGCGGCGAAGCTAATGAGGTTGATGTTTTTATCAATCCCAGTAGTGAATGGCGCTGCAGTCTAGAATCGGACAGTTTCGAGGACATCTCCGACATCTCCATGGAGGTGGAGGTGGGCGAGGACGAGGAAGAGGAGCGGGAGAATCAAGGAGGCGTAGGAGGATGGGGTGGAATAGGAGAGGTAGGAGAATCGGCAGCTGGATGGGTCTACCCAAATCCTCGCCTGTGTCCAAGGCATTCACGAATAGCAATGATCCAAGGATCGGGCCCTATGACATCTTCCATTGTGCATCACGTTTAATGGCAAAGTCTCCGTCTCTGTTTACCCGATTTTATAAATATGAAAATTTATCAAAATAATCTTTCTTGTGGTTTTTCCTTCTTAACTGCATCTTTCGATCTTGCCAAATGGTGGAGACTTTTTCCTCAGCTTCACTTAACGATTGCAATCAACCTCGGTCGGTGGAGGTGATGATACAATCCACTCCAACAGAAAAGGTGGTGTAAGAAAAAGCTGTATCTGAAGTGAATAGTTGAGAGGATGTAAAGAGAAGGCAAAGAGGAATTAATGAACCCCCTTCACCCGACCGACGAAACGAATACTTCCACGACAGGAGATTGACATCCGAAGGAGGGATTGGGGTCTAGTAAACTGGACAGCCTTTTGACCCATAGCTATCAGTCGAAAGGAAGGCAGAGCAGAATCTCAACTTCACCACATTTAACCCTAACCCACACAGCATGGGAGTGGTGAGTACGTAAAAGCTGTTTTTAGCTTCCACGCAGTTCTTACCCCCTCCTTTAGTGCATTTTTAGAGCGGTAGTGAAGAGGAGTAAAATACTCAAAAGGAATTGTAGAAAAAGTTGGATGAAAAAAAAAAAAGACGTGTTGGTTGGAAAGAACATGATTAGCTGTCTCTAGTGCATTGACAACCACCTCCATTTCCGTCTCGACCTGGTAAGAGGAAGGTCGTGGTCTTTTGGTCACAATTTTACGGCATCCATTGGGAGACGCCGCTGTCTCCGGAGTGGACTTGGATAGGCCTTTGAAAGTCTACTACCAAATCCGCATGGAATGGAATAATACACCTTACAAAGAAGGTTCGGCTAGGTTGACAGCGAAGTGGGAGATGGGCAGGTTTGGAGCAATGACCACCTCCACTTGCCCTACGAAGCCAGGGAAAGTGAACGGTCTAAAATTTTCCCCTTCTTTAAAAAAAATCTGTTTTTTTTTATTAAGAAAGATTACCTGCCTCACCTTTTCCGTATGCATCTGGGAAGGCGACTTATTAATTCTGACAGGTGTTTGCATCAATTCGTGGCAAGATATATCTACCCAATCCGGAAATCACACAGAATTGGGGCAAAAAGAGGGGAGACGATTAAATGCGATTTCACAGGCTGGAATTTCTAAGGACAATAAAATTGCTTTGATTTCACCCTTTAAAATGATCCATTTAGAGGTGTAAACAATACTCACATCTTCATTAGTCGCCTTCTTTCTTTTTCGGCCTTTTCAACCAACATTATCAAATTAGATGGTGGAAAATGGTGGAAAATGAAAACAGACTAGTTTAAATTTATTGCTGTTACTGGTGTAGTGGTGCTTTTTGAGTCCTTCCCTTGCAATTTCAAGTACTTCAACCACCTGGAAAATTCAATCTTCCCTCCAATTACGGGTAGGCCAAGCGTAAAGACACCAGCCGCTGGGGGCTGAAGACACCACCATCACGGAAGTTGTTTCATTCAAAGTAAAAAAAGAAACTGCTTAGGGGAAGAAGACTTTTTTTAGACAATTCACTTAGTAGGTAGGAGGTATGGCCTGACAGATGTGTGTTGTTTAAGTAGCTCATTCAAGTGGATGGGGGGCTTTGACAAAACGCCGACTTCTTGAGCGCAAGTGTGCTACTACACCATTTATGTCGGGAAAAAAATGTTTTGTACTACTTTTTTGCAAGTTAAGTGAGGCAGGTAATTTTTCTCCATTTACCTACCTGTGTGTACAATGGACAGGGCCTTCACCACCCTGTCCAAGAATTGTCCATTGTTTCGGGGGTAAATAATCTTGGCGAGCTCTTTAATAAAATGTAGAATTCTTATCTTTGATCTGTTTGCCCAAACAAAAGCACTTTGCTTTCCCTCACGTGAATTTTGACGGGAGTCGCTGGGGGGAGGAGGGGGAGGGTAGGGGACGGGGAGAGGGTTTGCTTTACTCTCATCTACACAAACGTAAAAGACCTGAGGTTTTGTTACTTTCGATTCTTTTTGATGTGGTTTATAGGTAAGAAAATTTGCTTATTTGTTTTGGCTAAAATGAAGGTGGAATACATAAATAAACATAAATTTTGGGCTTATGAGGAAAAATAAGCCTAGTGTTCTTAAAATGCACATGCACTCAATGTTTGATGCGATTGATGCTGCAAAAAGTTATTTATAACCCGAGCGAAATGCATTTTCTCCTTTTTTTGGTTGCGGCTAAAGGTAAAAACATGAAAGAAGCACAAAGTGGTTTGCCAGTTTGTAATGGCATGAGAAAAGAGATGGCAGTGATTCCGCTGGCAAACAAACTCATCCAATTTTTTGCCATTTTTAAAATCACTACTGACAAAAATAGAATGAATAACCTTTCGATATTAAAAGATCACTTTTAAGACTTAAAATCATTAATGAAAGGAAATAAGTTTTCTACTGAATTCCCAAGTTAAAAACGAGTCACCCGACGGCATTTTGACGATTGCATGATCACATGTTTGACTCCAAAACGCATAGGCACTTTTGTTTTAAGGTAGCTCCTCAAATTAACTTAGAAAAGGCTTATCAATACTGAATTAATACTTCACTAAAACTGCAGCATCTTTCGTGTAAAGGTGCCTACTTATATGGATATAAGTAGTGCTTCAGCCAGCAGGTAGAGAGGTACGTACATGAAGGAGGTTCACGATCGGCCGTATTCCGTTATCACTGATGCCACAGCCACTGAGATTGAGAGCCATGACGTGGAGGGTCTTCTTCAAGGCAGCACATAATTCTGTAAAGGAAAAAACTTTTGACCGACCAGATACTTTGTAAAAATAATCAAACCCATTAACTTAAGTGTTTAGGATAGTCAAATCGACGATATCAGCATAGACGATGAAGCCGATTTGTTATCTCCACTGTTCATCAACAAGCAAAACCATTGTATGAAATTTCACACCCTCTTGTACCATTACCTTTTAAAATTTTTGGCACAAAAGATGGCAAACCACAACGGATTAATAAGTATTTCACAAAAAGAATACGAGTCTTAAAGCCATTCAGAGTAAGCTTATGGCAGTTTTATGACCAACAACAAGTAAGACTCTTCTTAAGGTTGAAAAATTTTTCTAGGTTAATTAGTGCCATTCAAATTATGATCTAAAAATAAACCAAACAAGGCAAACATCAATAACATATCAAAAAATATAGATATAAGGTCGTAATAATGCTAAAAGACAGCTATAAGAACGGCTGAATTACCTGTGATAGCACCATCGCCTATTTGGCTGTTTTCAAACGACAGAAAACGCAGGTTCCTTGCTTTTACTAATCCCTAAATGGGGAGATAGCTTAAGGTATATGATATAATAATTATCAGGGAGAAGGATCTAGCATTTTTTACATAATACAAGTAAACAACATACTTGGCATAGAAGGATGACATCATCGCAAGCTAAAGGCAAATTTTGGAGTTCCAGCATTTGAAGAGATTGGTTAGCGGTGGCAGAGATTAAAAGTGATCGACATATATCCGTAAGAACCTCCGGCTGCACAAGAGAATTCAGCCTTTTCGGCAGCTTACTTGAATCTCTACGTTTATCTGATTCGAAGTAAGCAAAAATTAGCATTATATCATGGGTATACATAATGAAGCAATTCCGTTTAAACTTACGTGGTTTCCTATAAAGTAGGCTTCGAAAAGCAATGGTTTGTGTCCTGGGAAAAACCTCTAAGGTACGAAGAACAGCGTCAAGTTCTTTGCGCCTGAATCAGAATTGATTCCAGTCATGTGGGTAGAGTACCTTATATTGTCTACATTTACATCAACAATGCGATCTTGACCATGTCGCATAACACGTTTTAAGGGCCCGGTATCATTTTGTTCGCACATAAATTTATAGGTTTTGAGGAAATCTGGCGATTTTCCAGAACGTGATCTTGGTGAGATAGCCATAGTAATCTGGCTAAATTTGTGTATATGTTGATTATTTCAAATATTCGGCTTGTTTAACCCTGTTGCAGTAAATTAATATGGTTCGCTTAAACGAGTTTAGCTATGTATTGAGCACTAAATGGCATTTTATATGGGATTCTGAGTTTCAGTTCACATTTATTAATTTTTTGATGACTCTCAGTGTTTGCATCTCTTTCATGTCCTAAAAGTTAAAATAAGCTTTCAATTCACACCTGTGTATATTTGAGTTCAAATTCTTATGCATGTTGCTATGAATATGTTCTCGGATTTTCATCAAAAGCACAATTTTACGTTTGCTGGTGGTTTTTTTTTATTCGCCGTGGTTTACCAGGCACAATATGCATCAAAATGAGTGTTCCCATATGTAGCATTAATGAACTATGTCAAAATAGCCCTTTAACGTATATGTTTCCGTCGGTTTTGCTTTTATTTAGTACGCTTTTAGTCCACTTTTATCATATAGGCCCTCCTCTACTTTCAATTGTACTTTTGCCTGAGGGCATGGTAATGCTGGCATTTTTAAGCTAACCTATTCTAGCCGAGTAGCACATCTGATTGCGCTTAGCAGCTATGGAATCGAAATTTTGGTACTGAAGGCGACTCCTAAGTAATGCTTTGATCCTCGAATCTCACCTTGCAAGAATTTTGGAATGGAGTCAATTATTAGCATCGAACTAGAAATCAGTTTCCCTTAGTACTGATAAGCTTAGTGCCAAATTTGCTCAAGGTTCGGAGACCTATCATATTACTTTAATACGATTTAATTATTCTTTCTCCACCTGATTCCGTTTTCTGGGTAACTTTGGGTTAGTTCTTAGAGTGTATTTTAAATTGAGGTGTAATTATGGATAGTTAAGGTTAAAAATAAATCGTTTTCGCAGTTATTCTACATATCGACCCCTTATCTATGCTCTCAGAGGTAACAGAGGCAAATTCTGCTGCCTTGAAGAAGACGAACTGGGGCAGAAATCTGTAAGGAATGACATCCCAAATGTATGGAGAAGATTGGGACATAGTAACCAAGATGTCATGATACAAGCCCCACTTTAAGGTATGGTCTAAATGTTGGGAAATTGGCAGGATTCTTTATGGATAAATGCCACACCAATGCCAATCCAATCATTCCCGACCCCGCCTCCGTGGTTACTTAAAGAGACCTCCTGGCAAGTGATAAAAGACCTTTTCTTTAAGCCATAGCCTTGTTGTTGTTTGGTGCGTAGAACTAATTAATGTTCCACATCGAGGGCATTTCACATTCCAGCTGCTAGTCGCAAAACCATTTCCCAGTTGACCATGCTAATTAAAAATGCATGCAAAATAAAGCATATTTACGAATCCATTAAACCATGTTAGGAAGGGGGAGAAAATTGGTCCGCATTAGAAGCCAAAGTCGCTGAGCTTGGGCGACATTCATTCCTCCGCCTGCTTACGGGTCTAGACTGCAGACCGTTCATCAGCCCGCCCCAGAAACAGAGCCTCCCTAGCCCAACAGGCGCCGTGGAAATCGCGACCTAGAGTTCCAGATGCACTACTCACTTCTATAATAGCAAATTTCTTCGTTGGTTTAGCTCTAATCAACTGAAATATGACACCGTCACCTTTGATTAGCCTTAAGTGGCTAAAATTTACATATCGTTTTGCATTCATGAATCGACAAGAGGAGTGGATGTGTTTACACAGGACTGGAGTTCTAAAAATGTTTGCCGCGTCTATTAATGTCAAGTTTTGGTTGTAAGGATTTGTATATCTTGTTAATCTGGTCTTTTACTGCGTTTTTTGTTGGAGGATAGGAGGAACTGTCAACAATTGACGCCATTTTGCTAACCTTCCTGGTGGGAGTCTCCCCCACCCACCTATCCATCCATCCACCAGAAAAGGGACCGTCCTTCCATCTCGCCTCGTCAATTAGTACAATCAACAAAGTCATTTGGCATCGCACTATGTTTCGCTTGTCATGAACCCATCAACGCCGTCACCACACCGACACTCCATTCCGACTATCTGCTACACATGGGTATGGGGTATCATTCGGCACGCCTGTCTGGCAACACCCACTTCATAAACCATCCCAACTAATCCCACAGAATGGAATTCGGCACCATTAATGTCTATGCCATGAGCTACCCACACGTAAATTGATGTACACGTCCAGTAGTGCGACAGTGACAGAGGCCGTGCCACTCGCCGCACCGCTTGGATGTGGGTAGGGAATCCACAGACGAAAACAGGCTAGTGATGCACACTACCGACATGTAACCTTTGCTCGAGTCAGGTGGATGCACACCTGAGCAGTGCCTCTCCTCCTCACTCCACTGAACTTTGAGCTTCCGTTCTCACGTTGGCGGTAGTGGCGGTGGTGGTAGTGGTGGTGGTGGTGGTGGCAGTGACGGTGCCAGCAGCCAGCGGTGGTGGTAGTGGTAGTGGTAGTGTTGCGGTGGTTGAGGACACTGGTGGAGTGTGCCTGCTCAGGCCATGCATGTATGCATGGACGCATGCACACTTACCACTCGCCCTTCTCACCACTCCACTCTCCACACACACACACACACACACACACACACACACACACACACACACACACACACACACACCACAGCTTGGTGCAATCAAACACGAGGAAATGGGAACACTTCAATCGGTCAAACATTTGGCGCTCACTCTCATTCCAACAACGCCCTCTAATGTGAGCAGTGGAATGCAGCCACCCACCACCTTCACAGATCAGTGCATCCATCAAGCAGCAACTCACTAGGGTGGGACCAACACGATAAGGGAGGAAAAGAAGACAACCACCTCGTAATGTGTTCTTCCTCTCACTTGTGGGAATCGTGAGACAGGAGGCCACACGCGTCTCGTTCATCTGTTTGTCGTGAATGAGGTGGGTGATGCTGCACCACCGGTGTGACCGACGAACAATGGAAGCATTTGGAGGCTGACTCCCAGATTCCATCCCCTTGACTCCCAGCTCCTTCATCACTCCCCTTCTCCTTCCATGAGAGACTCCACAGCACCACTCGAGGCGGAACTCATGCCAAGGTGAAATTCCAGCACAGGAATATGCCTTCAAATTGAGCAGTTGCGTTGCAACTTCATCCCTCAAATTTACCATAAATTCACAAAGAGCGACCAGCAACGGTCTTGTGTCTCACAGATTAGATTAGCTAATGAAGTTTTCAGTAGCTTCATTCATGACTTGCGGATTCGAAGACACGTACTCTATTAATCCATCTACCAACAGTCTATTCAATGCTATTATTTTGAACTTCCGAACCACATAGGCACAATCCGTTGGCTAGCAGATTCAAGATGCATGACGGATGTCTCTACGATGGCTTGGTGTTTTCAGAATCTGTACTATTTTACATCAAGCCTCTCAGCTTGGAGTCCACATCATTATTTGTAAGGGTTTTCACAATATAATCAAGCGATTTGAATGAATAATTTGGGAAATTAAACACAGAACTTTTAAGAATTTTAAGGTCATGCCATATGTCGCCTTGGCTTTAGTGAGCCAATTTGCATGCCTGGCTCAAACTCACTCAACTCGTCCATCGTGACCTTCCAAGTTTTAACCCGAATTCTCATTTGCAATCGCCTGATCACCTCACAACTCTCAAGTAATTACATGCGCAATTTCATCAGGGGGTTCAAATGACGGCCTCTATCTCCGTTGCCATGCGACCTTATAGGGTCGAAATGCGCATCCTTTATGAGAACCACGCCACCTTCTCACGATGCATTTGTCAATGGACTTTTAAAGAGACCATCCATCTGGATTGTTTAAAGAGATCTCATTTTCATCGTTCCGTTTGGAGAGGGTAAAAAGTAGCGAATAAAAAAAAGACGAGATTTTGTTCAACGTCAACTCCTGCTCACATTTCGCGTGCGTGCGTGTGTGCGCGGGTGACTAACACTCGCCCAAGGTGGAGCGGAAACCACATCTCGCCTGGCGATCGATAGACGCTCGCACGACCCGCATTTGCGTGCGCGCACACACGTACGCACACACACACATGCGTACATGTGCACACCTTGCACGGTGAGGATGAGTCATGCACGCATTTTCAGGGCGGTGATTCACGTAGCCATGGCAACGTGGAATGGGCTCATGCCGCGGCGAGGGCGTCTTTTCTCGCCACGACGTGGCAGCCGAAGAAGTCGGAGTTGCGACGTGATTTATCTTTTGCCGGGCGGAGCGACTGACCGACCAATTGCTGGTACGACTAAATGATCATGTAAACAGCACTGTGACACAATTCGAGGAGAGTTTGCACTTCAAAACGCATCGTGATGTATTACGTTGACTTTTTTGGCTCTCAAGCATGACCTCTGCCACGTTCCGCAGTCGGCAGTTTATTCCCTTCTCAGTGGTGTGTTGGATGGATCCACAGTTCCAAAATGCTGAGAAGGGAATTTTAAAGTCGTTCGGACCTAGCGGTGGCAGCACGAGGAAGTGCATTATATAGCCTCTTCGTTATAAGCATTGCACAATGGGTGGGCTTGTTACCATAGCAACCGGTAGATCTTTTGATAAACAAGCCTTCTTTGAAGGCATCGTGAAAGGAGTTGCATATTTAAAAGGCGAAAAATGTGCGAGAAATGTCCACCGCTCTGTGGCTACCTAATAGTTGGGTTCAGAGGACCAGCAGCAGGGTCCTCAGCAATCGAGCGGCGGAATAACTCCTAGCAACAACTCATGCCGAGCGCTTCGAACTCGATTTTAAGTCTCAAGCCTGCTCACCAAGACAAGGAATAAATCATTCAAATTAAATGATTTGTTTATGCATTTCTCCTTCTTTTTGCCCTTTTTTTTCCTGTCAGTTTTATCGCATTTCTGTTGCCTCACCTTGACAATCACCCTTCTTTGTCTAGTCAACAGCAAAAGTTGCCTTGAAAATCACGTCATCTTTGATTAGGGTTGAAGCTTGACAAATGCATGTGCTAGTGATAGTTAGAAGGCCATTTGACTTTTCCTGGATCACCATCCGTGCCACCTAAGAGTAAAAGGTAGTCAGACGAGTTCCTTTAACTATTCGTTGTCTCCTGCCATCCAGACTTCTGTACCGACGAGACCACTGTCTACAACTACCACTGCTGGTAAATTCAAGCTCCATCCATAGCATCCTAACCATTTGGAGAAGGAGAGAATGGAATAGCAGAATACAGTATCTCCTATCCCAAATAAGGATTTCCGGTTAATTGTAATATGCTGAGCTGTCCTGCAGGGGTATGAAGAGGGCCTGAAGAAGACCTTTTCCTTCGCCAAGGAGGTAAAGCAAAGCTGCTTTAATTTCCCATCTTTCGAGCTTCTAGGGACCACTGTCGAAGTAGTCTAAAATGGGTGCCTTGAAGCCCATCTATTGTCTACAGATTGGACACTTCTCTCCATATCCGCCTGTCACTTCTTGCTAGACTTTCAAGAACGAATGGATTGGAGTCCTGTGCCTTTTACTGGCCAATGGTCAAGACCTCTCTGATACCTTCAGGAGATGTGGAGGTTTGGGGAGAGAAAGAATTGGGCTTCTCTTTTTGGGTTGCCTTAGGGCCTATCAAATGACCAGTGAGGGCATAATAGAGAGCTCTGAATCCCCTGTCCCTCCCTCCCGCCTCCCTCGCCTTCTTCATACACCCACAGACGGTTTCATCGCCCATGTTTCCTGACTCATCACAAATAAGTTAGTCATTTTGCCATTGATGCAATCTACAGACCACTCAAATTCTCATCAAATAGCAGAAACAAAGTTTGTGCGACTTGTCTGTGTGAATTTCTAGCAAAACTGCTACCAAAGGCCCATGCGATTAGGCTGTCACAGATTCGCCTTCTACTAGATCGTGAAGACCAGTGTAGTTGCACAAAGCTATCGAGCTTGTCACTCGTAATCCCCTCATTCATGGCGGGCCGACAGATCCTATAAAGTCCTGGCGAGCGGGCCAGGAAGGTAATCAGCCCTAATGAATGCCTCCTCCTTCAAGAGTAGATTGCCTAGGGGAGGCATTTAATTTGACTTGGCCGAACCTTTGAAGGCAAACAAATGAAGGGCTATCAAAACAGCATTCATTCCAAACCCAGGAATACAACAAATTTGTTTAGTTAAACATGAACTCATTTGCACCAGTGAAAGGCGTAAACAGAGGACCACACGGATCTCGGATTAAAGGAATTGCCTTGCATTTCAATTTGGTTGTGTTATGGGATGTCACATGATCACTGCTGTTGCAAACCTTACCCAGTCGGTAAATCGACGCAATTGCTTCAAAGCGAAGGTCAAGCTTTCTCCCATAAACTGAGCATGTTTGAATTCTGTACAGAGATAAAGTTTTCTCTCCTACAGATTTTATACCCCCTGTACATTTATAAGTAGTATCTGAAACAAGGGTCCTAAAAACCTACATCCTTAACAGATTGCCTCTTTGTTGAAGTAAGCTTTGAATGCACGAATCCCTGAGTTTCCACACTTTGTACTCTCGCTCTGCGGCATAGCTTCCATGCTCTTCTCTGCGTTTGTAAGTAGTATGTTTTGCCTATTACAATTTCTGGGAAGACTTGGCGTGATACACAGGCAGCACCAATCCAAAAGGCAACTGTACTCACTTCTACGGCTGGCAAAAGGAGGCAACCCAATGCTGGCTAATGATTCTGTGAGGACTTCCAACGGAGAAATGATAACTGGAGTCTGACTATGGCAATCACCCCAATCCCGCGTTCTTCGGTGGTAACATTAAAACAGTCTACGCCAGAGCGAAACCAAGTAAATACCAAGATAGACATTCAGTTTTGTGACACTGATTTAAAGTAAAACCTGCAAGGAGGAGTAGATAAAGACTAAACTTCTGCCACGTTGTGATGGTCGGTGCTGGAAATTGTCCCAAGGGATAGTCGGTGACAAAGATGAACAAGTAAGAGAATATGTAGCAATTGGCAGTTTTGCTCGATTGTTTGACTAAGTAAGTGGACAATTTAGCCTCTGTGGGACGTAATTTACGTTCAGCAACATGGTCTTCCACCTTTTCTGAACTCAAGGTTAGTAAGTAGTATGTTCTCCCAAAGCTTCTTTGACCTTATAGGACTTAGACTAAAACTGCTATGATTCGCCAAATAAATTAAGGGATTAGATTTTACAAAATGGGCTTTTTTAACGTTTAGTGCTACTAATCAAGCGAAAATCATCAAGTTTTTAAGTCATGAGGATACTACTCTTAAATAGTAAGCGTCATGACCACTATTTTGGTAGAAAGAGGCTTTTGCTATGCATCTCAAAATCAATTTTGACAAAAAGATTATTTTTATTAGCTTTTAGCAATGGTGATTTTAAAGGTTATCCTTTCTGGAAATTCTGAGGAGCGATTTTGACCGCCTCATACACGGCATCATTAGGCGCTACAGATGGATGTCGCAACCCTACAGTCTCCCTTAACTACCCTCTTTGTATCCTTACATCACCACCGCAAAGGTTAAGATTACATCTTTTGGAAAACTTCATTTGGTGCATGGAATTGTATGACAAGCTTCTACAGGAAGTCGCATTCTCGAATGAATTTGTCCCTTTCGTTCATCCACCCTTATGACCATCGGTGCTGCGGAAAGTGCGAATTCTCCCCATCCAGTCAGTCACACAGCTCTCCAGCAAATCGGAACCGGGATTTAGTAGCGAGCGTTCTAACCTGTAGTGATACACAACCACCGGTCGGCCGGCCGGCTGCACGAATACACGGCCGGTTGACCGACTGACAGAGTGTCAGTCACTTGCCTCATCACCCATTGCATCAATCTTCGCGTCACTTTTGCCAAACAAGTGATACCAACACCCGGCATTCGACCGTAGCACACAGCAATTCCAAGCAGGAACACCATTAAAAGCTGTGATAAACAAAGTGTGGCGGAAGGAAAGGCAAAAGCCAGCGATAGGACCAACCAAACTCAAGTGATCCACCAAACAGTCACAATTTCAATTTCTATAGAACAAAACATCTGGTTCATTGCTTGTCACATTTTTATCAACGATATGATTGACGGCAGAAAGTCTAGCTGATTCCAGCGGGGCAATTTTGAGGTACCGAAGTCGTCCAAAAGCTCTGAACGTGAACAAAAAAGGAGTAACTATATAAAATGAACAAACAATTGGATGGAGAGGACCAAAGTAATGGTTTGAATTTGACTGACAAGTAAAGTGGATCAGAGGAGGTCACATTGGTCCCTGCCATCTTGCTACAAAATTCACCTTCCTTGCAGTAAACAAATTCGTTTCTTTTCTGGGTGAATAAAAAAAAGAGAGCAAAAGCACAAAAATTGTTGTAAAACCCCAGGAATTTGAACCTGGTGTGTGTGTGTGTGTGTGTGTGTGTGTTTGTTTTTTCCCCACGCAAAATCGGAGGCGAATATTTGTCATAGCAATGACAACTGTTGCCTTAAAAAGTTGAGAAAAACTTGCCTCTCTCTTTTTGGTAGGACGTCAGCACACTTTAGGTGAAGGTGTGAACATGCCATTGTGGATGAAATTGCCAGGTGGCTGGGTCTCCCTTGGCTCCGTCAAGTCTGCCCGTCAAAAGGTCAAAATTAGACTCCGAGGTCGGTTTTAAGTGTCGAGGAAGTGGATCAAGGTGCGAAAGAATTCAGGGCCCTCATGGAAGGCGTGTATAGAGTCTGAAAGAAGATGGACAAGTTGGATCCCCTCGGGTTGGAGGAGGCCAAAAGTGGTCCAAATTGATTGTGGATGGAGGAAACACGTTACAGGGCCGAAGAGGTGTCCAACGTGGATCTTTGACCCCCTATTTTAAGCAGTAGTCGATCAAGTGGATTTCCGTAAGGCAATGAATTTAAAAAGCCCCATTTATTTCGGTGGAAAGTGCCTATTACCACAAATCATGCTAAAGACAACGAAGGGCATCATTTTTCAGGCAAATGGTGGCATGATATGCGAAGATTCTCCCATTTTTCAAAAAAACGTCAATCCTACAGGAGCGAAAAGAAGAGAGAAAAGAAGAAGCAACATTGCCGCTAAAAGTTTTGTCCTCAATAGTCCAAAGTGCCTTTTTCGCCCAATTTTGAAATAAAGCCACATTCCTTAGGGAAGAAAGAAACTTTCCATGTTTCCCCACTCATAATGCAAATATCTTACGTTTTTGCAAAAGGAAAACACATTCAATCGCAGAGAAAGTACTGGGACTTGGGCTTGCAAATCCTCAATGAATCAGTAATAATCTTGAGGAGTGCAAATAGTACTTAAAAGTTGTGAGTAGACATCGGTCAATGATTAAGTACATAGCATTAACCGACTAATCTGTCATCTTCACAGGCCATTTTGTTTAAAGAAGGCTCAAAATTTGTCGCAAATTCGGCCAATCACAAAGAGGCGGATAGTGGACTAAACAACAGACGAATGACCTCTTCATTTCAGGGTGAGAAAGTAAACGACAGCATCGTCTTGTTAGTTCATTGCTACTCACCCAGTCATTTCCTTCTGTGAGGTCAGATGAATTCAACTTGTCAGAAGAAGGCCCAAATCATTCAAATTAAATTAAATGTTGACGATTTTTTTTGGATGTTAGAGGCATATTTTGTCAAAGTCAACAATAGGCTCGGAAATATCGACATGCGTGTGATCAATCTTCCGTATCGCGGATCACACCGATTTACGGACTTACCTAAGATGGTAGTTTGCTTGGGTACCTCATTAAGCTCTTCTCTCCTAGTCGATTCAGCCATCATCTCGACTGCACGGACATTTTTTGCATTGCTGCAACCACCTCGTTCTTCCCTGTGCTCCCTAGTAATGTGATCTTCTCTAGCGATCACTCAAGGCGCTAAACGACGTGGAGGAGAGTGGATGATCTGCTGGGCTTAGTCAGCAGTTTATAACAGCAGGACAGTCGTGCCCCGCTAGTCGTCTGTACTGAGCGTCCACAGGTATGCCTCAAATCGCCTCCAGTGAGGGTGTGGAAAGCTACGCTAAGGAAGAATTACTGATAGCGACGAAGGTGGGGATTAAAGCGAAACCGAGGACACAGGTTGTTTTATGTGCGCATAATTTTACGTCCTCTCAAACTGCTCACGTCATTTTAGCCATCGCACTTCAGCAAGTCTGCTCCTCTACAAGTCCGCTAGTACCAAAGCGACAGGGATTGAAGCCGTCCGACACCTCACAAGATCGCGAAATCTTGACTACAGCTTTAAGTGGAAAGAGTAAAATAACTCGTCTATTGCATTAATAACTTCTTTGGAATGACCCGGTTCAAAGGCTATAAGCACCGTCAGTGCCTCGGGGTCAGCATTATGACACTCGTTGTGGCACTCCATCACATGATTATCGTTTGAGCTACCCAAGTCTTGGAAGAAAAAAAGGCACCCAGTGGAATTAGCTTTAGCTGATTTATTCCACTGCTTCTCAAAGTCCAATACCATGTAACAATCATTTTATTTCCATAATTGATACCACTAAACTAAAAAAGCACGACTTGGTGCAACTGGACCCCCACGAATTGCTGTCAAATGTCACACCTTTGCAACACCCTCCTTGCATAACCATCTCGGTACACCACCGGCAGTAAGTCCATGTGTACTTCTCCTTGGATAAGCCATTGTGTAATAGATCAAAGGCGTGTGTATGTAGGGAAGGGCGGTAGGTGTGAGAGGGTAAACACATGCACCTTTCGCCTCTCTTAATGGACTGGTGATTATTCAATGCAATGCAAATGCTATGCAAAGCGTCCTGCATTACTTTACATTGCATTGTCTCACCTTGCAAGCGTTGCCATTAACAATGCAAGCACGCGTCACAACTAGGTGTGTGTGTGTGTGTGTGTTGCCATTGGTGACAGTGTAACTCTCAATGACCCAGCTTCATAGTCTTTTAGCTTCTCGTGCCTTACTCGCTCACTGTGAAGGGGAAATGCATGCCTTATGGCAGTGTAGGGAGGGAGATGGGGCGGTCTCCCGTTTCTAGGTAGCACTCGCTGGATAGCTGGACACAGCTTCGTGATAGAGTCAGACCTACTGAGGCAGATGACAATAGGCTGAATGAAGTGGATCAGACCTATACACATGCACTTTCACAGCTACTTCTTCAAGCGCCGTCTTTTCTTGTAGCTATGGCAGCAGTTGACTAGACGTCTGTTACAGCTGGACTGATAAAGTTCACAGACCATTTTGGTGTAAGTTGCGTTGACCTTTAGAAGCAGTACTTTTGCCTATCAGACGTAGGCATTTGGCTTAGTCAGTCCTACCCAGCGACTGTCTCTTCCCCACTTCGTTGTCAAGACATCAGCTTTTCCACACTCACTGGTCGATCACTGAGGTACTTCCTAGTACATGTGGTTTTCAAACAAGATTTTCGGTGGCAATTTACTTTTTTCTGAGACAAATAAATTTATTTTTTTTTAAATGCAAATTAGAGCTGTTACATTGGGTAAACAGAGTCTCCGGGACGAGGCAGTGTAGGTTTTTTTTCAGTTGTAATTCTGACGGAGACTTCATTTAAATACCTTTTCTGCCAAGGCTTCATCCAAAGAAAACAAGTGGATGTTATGAATATCGTCAGCGCCTCCAATTAACCGGTGAATGAATGTTTATCGATGTGTTACAGAGGCATTAATTAGGACATGCGCTGGGACGTCACATATGCGTGACACTTGACAGCATTAATTAAATTCGGTACCTAAAAGGGATAGCATGCGGTTATGCTGGTTTAAAATGGCTAATTTTAATAAGCTGTGATGCCAACGCACTAGAAGGACGTTTTTAGCTTAAATATGAGGGATATTTTGAAGTACGGTAACTAGTTGTCCCTCAAGAATTTAGCAATGACCCATAAATTTTGGAAGACTTGAGGTTTATTTATAATTCTTTTGTCTATACCCACAAATGGCCATTTGGGCCCCAAGTTCTGAGCCTTGATATGCAAATACTTAAGTTCTTGTAACATTAAGCCACTGAGACGCCACCAATTCTTCATATTGGAGCTAGTAAAAGGTGGATTGCGTCTATACGGGTAGGAGCCTCAAAATGATGGCAGCAGATGCTCCCGAATCTGCAATTCGATATAGAAGGCCCTGGCAGCCTCACAAATGACGTTTGATCTGAGCTGTGATGGGCAATAATGTTGCTGGTCGCTTCTTGCAACTCAGTTGCTCAATTTGAAGGCATATTCCTGTGCTGGAATTTCACCTTGGCATGAGTTCCGCCTCGAGTGGTACTGTGGAGTCTCTCATGGAAGGAGAAGGGGAGTGATGAAGGAGCTGGGAGTCAAGAGGATGGAATCTGGGAGTCAGCCTCTAATTGCTTCCATTGTTCGTCGGTCACATCGGTGGGGCAGCATCACCCACCTCATTCATGACAAACAGATGAACGAGACGCGTGTGGCCTCCTGTCTCACGATTCCCACAAGTGAGAGGAAGAACACATTACGAGGTGGTTGTCTTCTTTTCCTCCCTTATCGTGTTGGTCCCACCCTAGTGAGTTGCTGCTTGATGGATGCACTGATCTGTGAAGGTGGTGGGTGGCTGCATTCCACTGCTCACATTAGAGGGCGTTGTTGGAATGAGAGTGAGCGCCAAATGTTTGACCGATTGAAGTGTTCCCATTTCCTCGTGTTTGATTGCACCAAGCTGTGGTGTGTGTGTGTGTGTGTGTGTGTGTGGAGAGTGGAGTGGTGAGAAGGGCGAGTGGTAAGTGTGTATGCGTCCATGCATACATGCATGGCCTGAGCAGGCACACTCCACCAGTGTCCTCAACCACCGCAACACTACCACTACCACTACCACCACCGCTGGCTGCTGGCACCGTCACTGCCACCACCACCACCACCACTACCACCACCGCCACTACCGCCAACGTGAGAACGGAAGCTCAAAGTTCAGTGGAGTGAGGAGGAGAGGCACTGCTCAGGTGTGCATCCACCTGACTCGAGCAAAGGTTACATGTCGGTAGTGTGCATCACTAGCCTGTCTTCGTCTGTGAAATCCCTACCCACATTCAAACGGTGCGGCAAGTGGTATGGCCTCTGTCACTGTCGCACTACTGGACGTGTACATCAATTTACGTGTGGGTAGCTCATGGCATAGACATTAATGGTGCCGAATTCCATCCTGTGGGATTAGTTGGGATGGTTTATGAAGTGGGTGCTGCCAGGCAGGTGTACCGATGCTATTCCATACCCATGTGTAACGGATAGTCGGATTGGAGTGTCGGTGTGGTGACGGCGTTGGTCGATTCATGTCAAACGACTGTGTTGATTGGATTAAGTAAGAGGGCGAGACGGGACGACCTCTTTGCTGATGGATAGATAAGAGGATGGGAGAAGGCACACATGGAGAGCTATCAAGTCGACGTCAGTCTTTGACAAATTCACTAATCTTGCTATTGGTATGCTGGCCAGGAGTGGTGGAAGATGATTTCTGTCTAAATGATTTGGTAAAACTAGTTCTAAGGGAACTACAAGTCTATAGACGGTCTTATTTCCCCTCGAATGAAGGAATGAAGGAAGGTAAAGAGGGAACAGCTAGACAACAAAAGGAAACACATAGCTTCCTTTGGAACGTGACAAATATTAGATAATTTTTTTTTTGCTTTTGTCTGTCTGCAAATGTAGTTGCCGTGTGGCTATCTTTCAAATGTTTCCACTTATCTACCAATCCTGACATCTTTGCACGCTCCTGTGCGCACGTTCTTGCGTGCGTGCGTGCGTGAGTGTGTGTGCGTGTGCGTGTCTATGGTCGTGTGCACACTCCCAAAGGGTACAGCTGTCGCCGCCATCGATTATCGTGCCAACACTGAAGCTAACCCACATAGACGCTGCCACTAGAAAGAATCGCCTATTGTGTGACCTGCTCCGGGATCGGCATCTGACAGGTTCACCTGATTGTCCAATTTCTGTCTTGAACAGGCCTTGGAACGGTGCTCGCCTTGTTCTTCTTCATCTCGACTGGAAAATTGATTGAGTCGGTCTTTGGCTCGGATTGTGTGACAACCAATCCATCCTGACATCACCAAGGCATTGTCGGCCGTCAATCATGGCACTGCTTTGTCACATTCTATTTACTATCCACAAGTCGGTTAAAGGAGCCAAATTTGCTGTCACTTGGCATGACTCATTCCTAACTCTGTGTTGATGGTACAAGGCAGCACTCTTGAAGTAATCCTATTGATTCCTGGTCAGATGCTGTTGGGGTTGGGGGGCTTACGGGTACCGTCATGGTGAGTCAGCCAGCACAAAACTTCTCGCGGTAGGTGAGTTGCTTACAGAGGTGCAAAGGCCAATGCTTCTGGCAAATATTACCGCCTTTGGAGGTGCTGTATGTCTAGTTGAGTTATAAAATTACTTGTTTTCATGCCGGTCTCACCTCACCTTCGCCTGCTACTTGGAGCGCCTTTGAGGTCCGTCACGTGATTAGTTGGATGTCATAGGTAGTCACCCACCAGAAGTGCGACAGCAGTGGCTTTATCTACCCGCTTGACTGCTCAATACACTACTAATTCGCCAAATCCATACATATTTATTCATTTTTCGGCCTTTGTGTGGACATCTCTCCATCCATCTAACGCCTATTTATACATTCACCTCTCCAGCCGACCCCCTCAAACGCATTGTCAGGTCAGAGAACAATTTATGGACCAGACAAGCCCAAGATTCGTCCTGGGAGACATTAATTTAGTACTTGCATTTCAACACTTCAGTTGATGCTACTGCTGCCTCACGTGTGAAGCATTGACACGTCATAAAGACGACCTTGAACTTTATTTGCACGTGCCAGCATTGGCTAGTTCGCATAATGAAAGAGGAGTGGGTGTAGTCGCAAGCATTAAAAAATATGCTTCTTGTAGGTGGACGAGGATTGGATAAAATTCACTACCCTGAGCCTTGAGGTTAATCCACATAGATAAATGACTTGGGCAAATAAAAGGGAAGAACATGTGACTAATCTTCACCACCAACGCACAGGCTGAGTTCCTTCAAAATGTCTATCACTAGTTGGCAAGTGGGAGGAGGACGTTTGGGCACCTTTGTTGACTTCTTTTACTCGTTTTTTTTCTCCATTGTGAATGCATTCATACCTTTTGCTTCTGCATGGATGCGTTGTATGCTAGGGTGGAATCGTGGGCGCTGATACCACTTGTTTGACAAAAAATGACGTTAAGATTGATGCAATGCATGTATTCGTGCATCTGGACGGTCAACCGGTTAGAAGGCTCGCATTGCAGGAGTTGAAGGCTACTGAATCTTGCATCCGATTTGCTGAAGAGCTGTGCGACCGACTGGATGGGGAGATTTCGCGCTTTCCGTAGCACCGATGGTTGAAAGGGTGGAGGAATGAAAGGAACAAATTCATTCGAGAACGCTTTTTCCTGGAGGTGTTTGCCATGTGATTCTAAGCACTGAATGAAGTCCTTTCAAGGCCAGTTAATTTCCCCTTGTCTCTCCCATCCTCCTCTGCCGCCCACCCCCTAAATAATTCAAAATACAGTCTTAAGCATCACCCCTCGATGTTAAGCGACAAGAAGGAGCAGTGCTGCTATAGAAGTGCCTGGTTTAAAATTTGAATACCTCTGCTGGCCGAGAATCCGTCTGTTCTTTCCAGCTTTTTCCAGTCAGCCCTCGCCCTCTTGATTTGATGTGTCATGTACAACTGTTTGCGCTTGACAGCTGTCTTGCTTATCACAAAACCATTGACTTGCTATGAAAACAGATTTTCCAACAAATTTGTTTGCAACAGAACGACATCATCCTACGTTTTACGTGTGGTTTTGGAGACGCATACGATGCGACGGTAATGACCAGCCATCGTAAATACCACAGCCACGGAGAGTTTGACATGGAGATGACTGTAGAATGGGTGGACGGATCCGAGATGGACTTGGTAAAGCAAAGAAGCAAGGTTACGAAGCGATACATCTGACAGACTTCTAGCTAAAGACGTCGATACTCGGTCTTTAGATTCTCCGCCACATTTGTCGTGAAAGTTCCTGTGTGTACAAATCTATTTTGTTTTAGCACCTCCAGTCTTTCCCACTTCAGCTTGCTACTGTGGAAAAAAAGTGGAAAATGTCTACTTTGGAATGTCATGCCGATAACATGTTCACTAGTGACAACTCAAATGTAACGCATGCCTATCCCCTCTTTCCTTCCATCATTCCAGTCTTATATGCCTCTAGAACTGCTTTTAGTTCAGGTGACTTGACAGTACCCATCCAGGTTGAGGGCGGGTGAACTTTTGGAGGAAGGAACATTAATTAAGAGGTATTCTTTCCCAGTTGCAAGCCTTAATCACGCACCTTTGTGAAGCGCCATTAACAGTAATAGAAGTTCCAGAGCTCAGCTAACCTCCACCCGGTCCTTCTAACCACCGACGACTGACAGTGTTCGTAGAACCATTCGCTACTCACAGAAGATTGAGTTCTAAGACAAGTACCAAGATCACGCGGTCGATGAGATTGTTAAAAGTGAAACCCCTCTTTGACAGTCCATCCATGGTGATAAAACTCGGTCCCTGGCTAAAGGAAACAAAAGGTATTTATGTGTGCTTTGGGTATAGATTTACTGCCTACTACTGCTGTCATAAGGCAGAGGAGGCTAAAGAAGTTCAATGGGAGAAATTCTGCAGGAATTTTTATGTCGATACATACATTTATCTTCCGGTTTAACCAAATTATTGGAAGCCTCCTGGTAAGAGAGGGTGATACGATCAGCCACGGTGCTAATACCGCATACTTTCGCTTCTTTGATGCCCATTTTGCTGCCTGAGCGGAAGTCCACGTGTCAGTGTTGGCATGAAATTCATTATTATTCCTCTTTCATAACAGTTAGAAGCGGAGAGGTGTCTTAAAACTCAGTATTTGTAAAAGATTGTTTTTTTTTTTACCTATCACACAGAGAGTTTTGACAGATTGGTTTGCGTCGATCAGAGGTCCAGAATCAGGGTTTTTACACACTAGGTGAGTGTTTACAGGATGCAGTGATTCCTATAAACCGGCTACATAATCCCCATCGTCCAAATCTACAGTGACAGCCCTTTTTAACGGCAGTATTTTCCGTCGGCGCAAACTAATGCTGCTGCCTGTCATCCTAAAATACTGCTTGACACGCTTGTCATGGCACAGCCTCCTTTGACATTAATACTCCAACACAGTCGGCATCATAGATAGGGTAGATGTTAATTATGTTTGGACCATTTTTAAAGATGGAAGGGATAAATAACTTGTCTTCCCCTGTTTTCCCTCTCCTTCGCCGTCTTTGCCTGCCTACACACCCACACACCCACCAACCCACTTGGAGTGCTCATAGCAATGGGCGTCAACCGGACAAACGGTGGAAGATTGAAATTGCGCGAGCGCATGTCCATAAGTGCGCACGTAACACTCGCAGAAAGTGGTAACCACAGCGACTTATCGATTTCTTCCCCCTCCTTTCCCCTTTGTTGCCCACCTACCTCCTCTGTGGGTGGAATACGACTGCTCCCACCAATGTCACTGACACCATTGCTACTTTGGGCTTTTTTAAACTTTCAACCACTTTGTTTGGAGGAAGATAAGGATAAGAAAAGTCGTGGATGCAAAGTGGACAAAACTTTCGTAGCTATGCTAGAAACTATGCATTAAAGGGTAATGTCAACTTTATTCCTTTCATTTCCTGTTAACTGTCAGGCAAAAGTCAAGAGGTGATTGTGTCACCTTCAACCGAATTATCCACTGGAATTTGAAGTGGGCTAAAAACGGAATTTTTTAAAGAGTTTATATAAAGTAAGTAGATAAATATGCTTGTTTGCCATCCTCCGATTTGCTCCAAGGTGGAGACAAAGACTAATGGATGGCCTAGTTGTTTCGTTCAACTAGTTGACCGTAATTTCTTTAATGATTGCAAAAAGTGGAAGGAAGATGAGTACCACGTTTAGCTTCGCAAAAAGTAGGGACGAGGGTGTGGCACTGGGCGATACCAAAATGTTTTCCTTTCTACTGAGGAGGCTCCTAATGGAAAACGCCTTTATGCAGTCGGCCTTTAGTTATGATTAAATGATCAGCCCCTCCTTTATTTGTTTCATAAGTTTATTAAAAATACTACTGAATCGGCGGTTGGTAAATTATGACATAATTTAAAAGCAGACATTTTGAGACGGAATTAGGGGAACCGGATGGAAAATTCGCTGGTGCCTACTTACAACAGAAACTAGATCGGCCTTCGTCTTTTTTATTCTTATCTCTCCCGCCTAAATAGACCTAATTAGTTTTATTCGTGAAAAATGATTGGAAATCCTGTTATTTGAGGGCTTTTGTCAAGTTATTGCGAAAACTGTAGCCAATAGAATCCCCTGGCGTTAAGCCAATGGTAGGCCAAGCACTCTAGCCAATCCCAGCTCGCCACTGTTGGCCAATAAGGCGGCTGCACATGCATGTGTGCGCAGGTGTATGTGCATGAGTAGCATTCAGCGCAGCACTGTGCAGGCACATAGACAGGTTGGTGGAGATAGGCAGATAGATAAGTAGAGGCAGGCTCCTCCTCTTTGCATGTCCACGACTCGCCACCGGCATTATTGATCCTTCAAGAGACAAGCTGGTGCGAGGCGAGATCTACAGTAGACGCGAAAGTCGGTACCCGAACGCAGTGGCCTTGGGATTAAGGAAACCCCTTAAAGCAGTGCCCACTAGTGGCCTGCTTCTCTACGCGCGAAGTTGTTTGAAGCGACAGCATAACACCACTGAAAGTAGAGAGACGGAGACAGAGGAGGCAGAAGAGATGTCCACAAATTTAATGCTACCACCGGCACCTCCACAACAACTCAGCAACGGTTCCACGTGTAGGATCAAAGTAGATCCTCAGTCACAACAACAGCAGCAACAGCAACAACAACAGCAGCAACATCAAGGTGTTGAGGAAGCTAATGATGGAGTCAACCTCAACGATGAATCTATGATGGCGCTCTCTCAGTCTGTAGACTCGATCCATACTGTTGGAACAGCTGCTGGAAGTGACGCTCTTGACGTAAGTTCAGTTTCTAACAAAAAGTGAAACCTTTTTTTAATTGATCACGAGGTTAAGTCGTCATCGTTCGTTGACCTTTTAACGAGGCAACTAGAGATTCTGTCTTCTTTTAAATTCTACGTGATTGATGTCACTCTGTGCTGTTGCCGTCTCCCATCAATTTGTCCATCCTTTTTGTGTGCCCGTGGCGAAAAGAAAAAAAAAAGCATCCCTCTAAGCCGAAAAGGCATTTATCGCCCATGAAGAAGCATGAATAATGTAATCGCTCCACACGCATCCACTGTACCCTTCTCGCGCCTTTATACTACCGACATTTAAGTCAAATGCCACTTGGCCACTTTAAGAGGAAACGTTTATTTTCACCGCCTCTGCAAAGTACTCTTTATGCATGACTTTGTGTGCAATTTTTTCTTAACAAAAAAAGAATTAGCACGTTGGTTAAATTACCATTTTCAATCATCCGACGACATTGATGAGAAGGTTTAAGACTTTTTCTAGGTTTCCTTCTCCCATTTCAGGCTCCTATGCTCCTAAGACCGTCCTTTTGATCTATTTAATTGTCTCCATGCCTCTTGAATAAGTAGTCACTTGTTTATTTGCCCATTTCTTTTGCGCGACAAAACAAGTCTGTTCGACAATTTTTTTTTCTGATCACTGGCATTTTATTTTGTGTGGCGGCCTCTAGCTCAGGCTTTGATTATAGCCAAATAATCTGCAACACTTTAATCCCCATCAGACGGCAGGGAGGCGAGTAAATGAGAAAACGGTTTTTTTTGCTATCAAAGATTACAAATTAACCAATCAGAAAGTGGGTCCAAAGAGATTGACACTTTTCTTGTCAAACGCCATCAAATTGTCATTTCAAGGCCTACAGATTAAATATTTGAATTATCCTATCCAACAATGCATAAATATGTAATTTGAGTTAATCGATTTTTCATTAAGAGGTAGAGGAGGTCTGTTCCCTCCTCCCCCTCCTCCCCCTCCTCCCCCCGAAAATAGTTAATCAACCAATCGGAATGGAGCAGTGTATATACGGTGGGCAATTGCCGATTTTCCGGCTTTATCATAAAAATAGGCAAATGCTACTTTTTAAACCACCATCGCCTTTAGTTATTTAAGTTAATGTCAAGAGTATTGCTAGCAGAAAGGTCACGAGAGATCCAGAATGCTCACTTTTTCGCACGGGAGGAGGCAATGCCCTGTACTTTCTCTTACTTTCTGCAAAAAAAGTTTTCCAGCTTTAGGTCAATTATTGCACCATAATTCTTATTCCTTATAGCAACTGTTGTTGGACCACTGGGCATTCATAAATTTGGAATGCCTCACTGGGTCCACCCTCACGCCCTTCTTGTTGCAGGATCAATGCATTGATTGGCGCCTTGAAATAGCCCAATTTTTCTATTGGCTGGTTAAATAACAAAGGAAGAAAGTGGCTACATGCATTAGTCCCCAAGACGAAGTTTATAGCACCACACTCAGTAATTAATTTCTACCGCATTGTAGCGTCACCTTCCGTGGTGTCTCGTTGAAGCTGAAGTTTTCTTCAATTCTTGAAGTGAAATCCCTTTTGATTCCGCACCTCTTTCCCTGCAAAACGGGTACATCAAATGAACAGCCGGATGCGATCACTAATTGACCCTAGACTGCTAAACTTCTTTTTTTCTGAGCCGGCGCTTTACGCAACGAATAAGGAATTTGTTTATCAAATGGGCAATAGGGGAAACCGTTTTAACGCTTTCAACGGATATTGGGTAATTGGATTAGTAAGGAGGTTTCCTCTCCATTTTACGCCTGTTCTCAGACTGGGTTAATCACAGCGTGAGAAATATGTACAATTTATCATTGCTACAGGGGGCCTCTAACCCTCCAGAGACTGTGCTAAAGATTGCGTTAAACCAGGGCTTAATGAGTTGCCCCGCCAATCAGTAATGTAAGGCGGACATCCCCTAAAATCGGCTCTTTTTTACATTACCTTTGGTGATTGCCACTTTTTCACCGAATTCATCTATTTACCTGCACGTGTGTGTGTGTGCTTGTATGAGATACAAAATTTTCGTTCTCACGATCACTTAAAAAATGGATGTCCCATGCTGTGTTTGGCTGTATGTGAATAGCAATTTGACGCCGGCTGCAAAGTGAAAATTTTGTCAATTGCGCAATGCCTCTGATTGGTTGCCCTCCCACCAATCAGAACTTGAGACGGGTTCACAGAGGGGCGGTCAATCAATATTGACAGAAAAGGAGCCCTTTGATATCATTTTTGGATCTACTTCCAGCGCTTTTTTTTGCAAAAAGGGTGCCCTTTCTAAGGTGTGTAAGGCCAACATAAATTTACGAGCTTACAATGAGTCAGCGCTATTGTGCTGGTATCAGGCCCATATTCAGCAGTTCTAGAAGTTGTGAAAATGCTAACTTCTTGCCTCTGAGGGTGTGGAGGAAAATTTGAAGTAGGTCAAGTGAGCGAATCGCCTTTTATGACTTTACAGCACACAAAATCAGCTGCTATTTAGTAGAGACACAAATTTACAATTGCAGAGCATCCAAGAAAAAGAAGGGAGTGAGGATAGTGGATTGGTCACTGGGTGGTGATTGGTGGAGGTCAGTACACTCTTCATGAAGAAAATGACTGTTTCTCAAGCCATTCTCAATCTTGGCAACATGTGTGTACGTGTGTGTGTGTGTGTGTGTGTGTGTGTGGTGTTGCTATGACAACCACCTCGTAAACACACATGCAACACGGCCGTTACTTGGTAAGTGCGCAGAAACCTGGAATTACAAATCAACTCAAGAAGTGCGCTCATCCTCTCACCAAGGTTGGATGTAAATAAAACAAAAAAATCGGTTCACTGTTTCAGTGACTGTCATTGCGACGGGGGATGTCGAGCCGCCTTCGAAGGCGGTCTCGGACGTGGACACACAAACTAATGTGGAAGTTGGGTCCCCGAGTAATTGCTCAAGTCTGGTCATAATGCCTCCCCCTCCCCCCCCTCAACTACCATCTTGCTGTGAATTCGAGCATGTCTCTGCTCCAAGACTGCCTTTTGTTGGAAGAGTTATCGAAGTTCCAGCACCCTTTCGATGTGGGCCACCGTTCTTGTGACTTTAGCGCATAACAGCTGGCTGGCAGAAGTCCTGTCGAAGTACTTTTGGCCTGGACACCTAGTTCCAGCTTTGGAATCACACCCAAAGGTGGTACACACACATACACTCCGCGAACCCAAAAGTGAATTTATTACAACACTATCGAAGGGGGCAAAAGGAGGGGGAAACCAGGAATTCAGGGCGAAATAACTAGGCGTCCGCATAACTAGAAAGTGGATTACAAGCTTTAGAAGTTCACTTCTGTCGGTATTTGTTTATTAATGGATGAATAAAAACGGTGACTTTAATCCACTTGTTTGACTGCAAGAAATTTGGAGGAGTTGAAATTCCCGCCTCTGCCCTTGCATTGATTGAAAGTGTGAGTAAAGAAAAAGGCTAGGAACTGCAAAGCCATGTGAATTTTGCATTCATTCTCACGATCTCCTCCATCGACTATGCGTGTGGTTTTTTCCCCTCCTTCACTATCGGGGCAGAGGGCATGATAAGAGGGAAATGCTTCTAACCCTCATTATCCCTCGCCAATTTAGCGTGGCGGCGAGGACGACCATCTTACTGGGCTCTTTCATGTTTCAGCATCAGGTTCGAACGCTATTCGTCAGCGGTCTGCCCTTGGACACGAAATCGAGGGAATTGTACCTCCTGTTCCGAGGATTCAAGGTACTGCGTGGTTGGTGGACCTTTTTCCCCTTCCTTTTTACTGTCTCGTGGATAAGAGCCTCGTAAAGAACCATGAAGATCTTAAATTCCATTGTTTGGGCTGAGACAGAGGAATTGAATAAGATTAAGCACCTTTTTACGCGCGTTGCCATGACGACAGCAATTAAGTAGTAGGGACACAGTTGTCTTTTATTCAAAGACAAAAAAAATCATTGATTTAGCCAGAGCAGTTATCTAACTCGAAACTCACCTCCTTTATTTATTTAAAAAAATAACAAATTGCAGTCACTTTTTGATAGAACTCGTCCAACATCCCCGTGAGACGTCCTGCTTCCCCATTGGTCCACTCTACTTGACTTTACATTTCATGAATTTTCTTCTTGCATAAAAGATAACGATGTGCATTGAGCTGTTTAATTTTTTATTTACATACAATGTGAAATCCAAGATGGCGCGCTTTTATTAAGTCTTGCCTTTGATACATTATTCAACTCCTCCTTTTCCCGAACACGGCAATGCCTGACCTTTGACGACCACCCTCAACCAATCACCTCTCGCCCTGCTGTTGCGACGTCTCGTGCCAACAACGTCATCGTCTGGACCAAAAAAAATAGGGCTACCTATCGTCTACCCTTAAACCCGCCGGCAAAAATGGCAAACTCACTGCGGTAAGACATCTCCTTGACTGCATTGGCAGCACAGCCCAGGCAATCCCCTCTCCATCCCCCCCTCTCCCCAGTGAACCCGTCACTGAGGGGATCCCGACACTAGTAGCTTAGATGGCATGGGCAGAGCACATGCCACTGGCGTAGAGACCGAAGAACTCGCAAATCTAGAGATGTAACCCAAAGAAGTGACATTTTACAAGTCCACTGATTAATTGAGACAACCTTTTTTTCTTCTAGCCAGTGGGATTTGTGACTTTTGAAACGCGAGAACAAGCCGAAAATGCCCTCAACGAGCTGCAGGTGAGAGGCGCGTCACAGAGTGACAATCTCTAATCAGTTGCCACTACTGCTCAGGTCGATAAATCGATTATTTGTTGTAGCAGCGCGAGGCAAATTTGAGTGGACAACCAGTAATGTGCGTGGCCTGTTTGACACGTCCCATTTGTAGACACTGACTTAATCCATCACTCCACCCGCAATCACCGTCACACAACCAATCACCTTACACTTCTATGCGCGTGTCACAATGCACGAACAAACACAAATTGAGGACACTGCCTATTGGCTAGGTATATTCTTCAGCATGTTGATGATAAAGTTGGTGATTCCAAATTACCACCTGCACCTATTACAAGCACAACCGAAAAGACATAGCTATTTAAATCCCTTTTGTCAGTAGGACTTCAAATACATTCGCTTTATTACCAGTTTTAACCACTATTTCATCATTCTTTCCCTTATTCTGCACTTCAACCATTGAAAGGGCAATTTTGAGGGTCTCCGCCAATGCACTGTAGGAAGGTGTGAGAATTCATCTTGATGGCGGATATTGTGGGAGCACATTTACTAACAAGGACTTAACTAAACTAGTAAAGCATTTGTAAATCGTGACAATAAAACGTGATAATTAACAATGCACGTTATTAGAGTGCGCTAAATTTCATCATCATTATACACACGATCGCACTCACGTGGCCGTTGTGAAGTCACTCACATAAACACACACATACACACACACTTACTCATGATTCGATAAATTGGGCGCATTTATCAACTTGGCTCTGGTCTCCTCTTGAAGGGCATCAAGTTTGATCCCGAAGGGAACCAACATATGCGCTTAGAGTTCGCGCGAAGCAACACAAAGGTCACCAAACCCAAGTGGCCTCCAGGATTCCCATTACCCCCGGGTGCACCTGCTGGATTCCCCTTCATCCCCGCTACCAGTAACCCCGCCAGCCTATCGCCTCTCGGTCAGCAGACGGGATTCCCCGGCGTCTTGCCGACTAACTTTCTCCCGCATTTAGCTGGTTGTAAGTAATTTATATTACTAATTTTATCCTAGCTACATGTTTCCTTTTAATGGAAATTTCATAAACTCTAAAGTAGGTGGAAGCGTAGTACCAGTTTTGATTGCCCATTTCTCCTTGCCTTCACACCCTAGCGATACGCCCCTTATGGATCATATTTCAAGTTAGGTGGTTTAATGGACGTCTAAATTTCCCTACCATTTGGGGAATTGCAAGGGCGGTTAGCAATAAAAATGGAGTTGTTTTAACAAATCCCAATTATTCTTTAAAAACCCGATGTTGTTTTTCGTTTATTGGTTCTTTGGAATTAGTAATAAAAGAAATTGCTGTGGTTACAGCTTAAATCTACCAATCAACTTTCAAGTAATATTTGCAAGATTCTAGGAATTTCTAGAAGAAAAGCTAAAAAGTGTTTTTTGTACAGTTGACCCCACAACAATGGCCTTGATCGCCGCACAGGATCCAACACAATGGACTGCCAATCCTCACTTTGGATATGATGGCACAGGACTCTTCACTTCCATAGGTGCTGCTCCTGCCGCCTTCCTTCAGGCCTCAAATTTTCGTGTAAGTTTGCTCTTCCTGTGGCAACTGGAGGATGAATCGATCTTTGTATCGTCAATATGATGGTCAAAACTGTGGAGACAGAAGTTGTTTTGTCGGGCAGGCGTCTAAACAAACGCTAGAGCCGTGAAGTACGATTCCACAATAAAATGTTAAGCTTGCAGTCGCATTGTGTCAATGGAAAACGCATGCTATCCGTCATTTTGCCTGTAACTGGTACTACAGAGTAGTCATTCTGATTCTTCTTACCACTTTCAGCTTGAAATACTTACTTGAATGGTGATGTATTCGCCTGTAAATTTAACCGAGTAGATTGCACATACAGTGCAATAATTATGTCTTGATAAACGGGTCAGTCGAAAAGTTTCTTAAAAAAACAACTTGAGCATTTGAGGATGTTTTTAATGCAAAACTGGATGAAAATATTTTATCCGCCTTGTTTCATTTCTATCAGCCGATTCTACCAATGAATGCAAGCGGAACGACACCAGTTAGCCAATCAGGGGCGACTCCAGTAGCCAATCATCTTCACCTTGTACAAGCTGCCCTTCAAGCGACCAATGCAGCCGCAGCTTTGGGTCTCATGGCGACTGGAGGCAGTAATGGCGGCGGTGCTGCTGGAAATCTCCAACAGCAAGCCTCAGGCGCAACTCCTCAAGGCTCCTCACCGACTGGATCGGTGATTTCAACAGGCAATCACTCGCAAACCGCCTACTCTGCGTTGCAAAATCACCAGCAGCAACAGCAGCAACAGGTAATGTGACGAGGACTGATTCACTGAAGTTAAAATAAGTTGTATTATGAGCCGAAACCAACAAAAAAGGTAATTAGCAGTCAAGGTTGTGTGTAAGTTAGCGAATGGAAAGCACGGAACAAACAAATCCTAAATCTAGTCCCTTGGTTCTAGTTAACATTAATAAGGATGAACACCGACAACTTGTGTTTGTATATTTGAATTCGCCTTTTTTACCTCATTTACAGTTTCTGGCAACAAATTCGACAGTTCAACATCAACAACACCAAAGACAACAAGCAGCATTGGCAGCAGCTGCGGCGTCTGTTGGATTACCAGCTGGGCTCCTGCCTGGCATGCTCAGTGGACTGACAACACCTTCAGGGCTGAAGGAGGAGCACAATCAAAATGGAACGTCTGTTGCGGTTGGTAGCCCATTAAATCGTCAGTAGAGGTGGCTATGCATTGGTAGTATGTCCGTCAACCCTCTCTTTTGCTGTCTTTCAGATGCCATTTTGAAGGCAGAAAGGGCCGACGAGTCCATCATTCAAAGACAATCTCGTGATCTGTTGCGATTAGATGAAATATAAAAAAGCAAAGATAAAATAAGCGAACGTCCACTTCCTACTCCCCCATCCCTCCTTCTCTAACTTTTGTTCTTTCTACGGAGATGCATGTTGATACATTCCAGCTAATCTAAGGCTGTGTTTTCCTCCGTGCCAGTTTGTGCAAAAACCAGAACCCATCGTCGCATATCAAGGCTGATTTTTTGCTCTACAGGTAACACTCAAATCCCCTACCTATATTATCCATCTTTACGTATGGTTCTTCAATTTATTGTCAAAAACAATGCAGCATCTGGTTATTTGAATAAAGAATTTGTAGGAAGAGGGACGGGCTTCAATTCTTGCCTGGGAAAAACAGGTGCTAATCCTCGTCCCGAGAACTCCCTAAAGTCGGGAGAGGACATCATACTCGGGCAGAGCACGCATTGTCTGCTGTCATGGCTCGGTCAGACTGGCCAGCGGACACAAAGTTCCCCTTTACCAAAGCCGAGAGCTAAACAATAAAAGGATCGCATGGTCCCTCTCCTTCTCAAAGCATCGTCCTCGGCACTTCTCCTAGTCGGTCACTACAATGTAGCCGGTGCTGGGTGAAAGACAGCCATCGAATCGCCATGCTACTGAGAGGACACTTGACTGCAACTTCATTGAGGCTTTTTTGTGCTTCGTCCCCTATGAGGATTGGATCTGGAGACAGGATAATATCCCAGTGCGTCCGTGGCTAGTCGTAAGAACACTGACACAAGATTAGCCACACCAAAAGGCAGAGTTCAACGTGGTTCCTTGCAGACATAGTTTCTTGTTTATCCCCACTTTAGAGCTGACTCAACGTATCCGTCTGGATTCCATTAAGCTGGTAGAGAAGTGGAGGACGTCCATGTCTTCATGCAGGTAAGGTAGGCAGCTTAGCAATGGGTAGTTTAGCCTCCTTGCAGACTGCAGGCCTGGAAAAGTCACCGAAAACGGACGTCATTAACAGCCCTTTTTGCTGGGGCCCGTCATCAATCATTTTCGTCTGCTGCATTTGTACTTCTTCCCCAGCGGTGGAAGTTAGGGCGTTTGCCCTTTAAGATCCGATTGCTTTTCACACTAACGCAAATGCATCGCAACAGACTTCCTTAAAGACAAGAGAAGACCTAGTTCTATTGGAGTTGCCCGAGAATCAAGCCAATGAAGGAGCCCTAAGCTCAGATCTTGCCTGTTTTATCACGACAGCAAAGTTTGTAACCAAATGTGTACCCTGAACAAGTGTTTCCTTGGTAGGCTTACTCGTTTCAACAAAATGGAGGCCAAAGAAGAGGAGGTAAATGCAGCATCTATTGCACTGGTGACAGCGGTAAAAAGGAAATGTTAAAAGTTTTGGGTTGCCCCTATCATCAAACAGACCAAAGCAGACCGGTGGTAGATGGATTAACGCCCCACACTCATAAAAAAGAGATTGTCGATGGTGATGCTGAGGTTGGTGGGGCGAAATGCATGACACTGAGGTTGACTGCAGGATACAAGGCCACACAAGACTCAAAGCAGTGCGATGCTCCACGAGGTACCAGAAAGTAAAGATAGGGCTTTGCAGGTGCGGTTAAATTTGGGTTCAGCCAGAGAGGGTAGAGTTAATGGGTTTCAACTTAGTGCCAAAGGTAAAAGGAAGTGAATGATAGATAGGCACGGTTTAGTTATTAGGTAAATCTAGAATTCCTTTGCCGTGGAGCTCAAAACATCGAGTGTAAGTAAGAAAAATGTTGATGGAGTTCAAAGAGGAAAAAGGCGACTGAATTCACTAGACTAGTGGAGATGAGACTCAAGGATAGCTAAGGGCTAAGGCTGAACTGGATAGAATGCAAATGTTTGGCGTCACGACGCTATCCTTGCAGAACTGTAGAGGTGGCAAGGTTAGGGACAGTGAGAGAAAAAGGAAGATGAAATGCTTCGATTTCTTGTACCTAAAGACATGACATGAATCGCCTCGGGTGCGGCGAATCTTTAAAGGCCTTTACATTGCGTCGATCCTTAGTTTACTGGGCTTAGCATCCACCTTAACCTTCTTGTTATCTCTTTTAATGGAACATAAAAAGTGATTTAATAGGAACACAGCGATTAAAAAAGGGACCAGTTAAAGCAAAACACCAAAACGAGAGGATGGCACGTGCTTGATAGCTAAGTTTATCAACATATTTATTCTCACCCAAAAGGCATAAAATTAAAACATGTACTAAGTTAGGATTTAGGCCAAAATGGGGACAAAGTGGTCAGGATTTAAAAAAAAAAACGTGAAAGTAGCGGGTTCTCGTCGATGTGAGTTGTAGGAACTTACACGGTGATTCGGGCAATTTAGAAACAAAATTTCAAAATAAATTTGCTTATTTAAATTTTGCATTATAAAAGGTACGGCGAACCTATTAGATGCTGTTTAGGAGAATATTTGTCACGTTAGTATTAAAGTCCATAAGAATTTCTACTTCAGAAACTAAATCACAGCAACTGATTTACTTCCTTTCTCCTTATTTAAAAAGTTTATATTACTTCAGGCGGGTTATACTGCTATAACTGCTTAAATTCTTCATTCTAGCCTTGGATTTTGTAAATTTGTTTATGCAAGCCGAGCCATCGATCACACTTTCAAAAATACTCGATAGCTCGCATAGTTGCTTTTTTTGTATCCGTCGTTTCTACTCGAAATGACGGAGTTGGTCAACGTGGACGACTTCATAAGTGATACACTTAAGGATATTCAGTCCCCCTCGCAGTCTGAATTTAGTTCCAAGATCTCTTCCATTCGGCAGACTGTATATTCTATGGATGAGGTTTGTAAAGTTACTTGTCTTCTGATTGCTTTACAGGGCCTAGATGCCGATAGATCCCTTATCGCTAAGTCGCGCAAGTTTGTCAAGGGTGTTGTTGGAGCAGGGGTCGCCTACGTTGATTCAATCTTAGCACTTTGTGATCATCTTGAGAATCTTGGCCAATTTGCGCAGTCTGACAATAACAATGGGAGTGATTTAACGCCTGGATTTTGGAAATTTTCCGTTATTCATCGCGACTTAGGAAACATGTTTAGGCATTTGGTGAGTGCTATGTGATGTGTATACATTAATACGATTTTTTATTTCAAGTAAATTAGTAGCCCCGTAACTGCCTGACCTCTGGGTTTTAGATGCAGAATCTGAATAGCATTCTGGTCTTCCCGATGGAGACATTTCTTCAAGGGGATTTGAAAAGCGATCTCAAGAAGCCATTTGATAAAGCCCTAAAGGAATATGAGTATAAGTAGTGAGTTAATTGTGCATTCATGTTGTTTCAAAACTTATTTTTAACCAATCTATTTTGGACTATAATGTGTAATTTATGGGTATTCATAGCGGAAATTGATCTTACAGTCTTGAGTGGTGCTGTCTAGGAAGTCTTTTTACCTTTCCTCAGCAATTCACTGAGATCTATATCCCAACTCCCTCATAGATTGCATAAGCGCTTTGCTGTATCTATCCTTTTACTATCAGCGTTTTAGAAATGTGACGGGGGTGGGCTTTATTTCGGTGCATAAATCCACTCTTGTTTACGTCATAAAGAGGTTTTTCGCACCATCGACCATACAGAAATTCCAGTTTCCAGTCGTATCACAGAGAGCCAACTGAAACTCCACACTACACCTTTACGCCTCCTTGTAAGGAAAGTCGGTAAAATTGTTCGATGAACGCTGTGGAAGTAAACATGTTTTGCGAGTAATTAAACTGCAGCATGTCCGTGTAATCATCGTGGGCTGCCATTTTTTAACATACTTGATAAACAGCGATAAAAAGGATAAAGCGACTTTGGAGGTGGAACCAAGACAATGATTGATAACAAAGAGTTAAGGAAGTTGTATTAGATGGGCTGAATAAAATAGTTTTTAAGCATTTGGGACTTGGTGGATTAACCAAGCTCCTGCTTGTGACAAATGCGTTTTAACTCATCAAAAGTTGACCCCAAAGGAAGAGAAGCAAGGAAGATGTGGTTCATCAATGAGAGGCAGAGGGGAAGCTGAGGAGACTTGACCGCCGGTGGGCAGTAATGCGTGATTCACCCATGACGGCCAAGAAGGCTACTGATTGACCCAGGAGGTCAACTACTGCCATCGATTTGGTATATTTGGGGAGAAAGGAACGGCAAAGCAACAAAATTATGGGGTGCTAGTTAGTTTGAGTGAAAGTAGTGGCGGGGATTTTTATCCACTTTTTAATTCGTCCCTGGGACACTAATCATCCCTTTTGCGAACACGGTTGCTCAAAACATTAGTTTCCTCACTGCAATTTATCGTCGCAGTTAGGAGCTTTCTCAGTTACGGCCGTTTCACACCGCTTAACCACCCAGCGTTAGTAATCTCTTTTCGCCTCAATATTCTCCATTGGGCTTAACCATCACTAATGAAAGTGACTTGTAATCCTTTGATTTGTTAAGAGCGAATTTCCAGACAGATTGGAACCACATACCCATTACCACCCTTATATTCAACAGCAGCATGGAATACCTTTTGAAATCCATAGCTTTTTTTTCTGTTGGCACAAGTAGCTTCTCTCACACGGAAGTAAGCATGTTCTTTTTTATACGAGAATGCTAGTTGGATTTATCACAACCGGCTAACTGATTTATCTAACAGGTTTGAAATGGTTGTCTATTTTTGCTCCTTACTGGAAAATTTCTCCTTGAATCTGGCTGATTTCTGCTTTTACTTAATTTTCCACATCACGCAAGTCCAGCATCTCATTAATTTTACTTCCATTGCGCTAATTTCATCAAAAGGGGGCTCTGTTCGTGTCTGACAATGCTGAGTTTCAGCACTTGACAAGCGAAATTCTGCCTACCCGGCATGAGTGAACTTCACGTTCCGTCGGTTTGTGGCTTGCGGCTTCCGCACTGCATTTTGTGTGTTATCACTATCCATTCCGGCTGTCTTGCCATTCCAACATTTGTGCATTGTTTATCAGGCATCGAACGTCGAGAACGCACGTCCGCGTTGCAGACATCAACGTAACAGGTGGTAGCTCTTACCAACCCCTAGAAATTGTTTAAGATGTGGGAGCCAAGGAGTATGCCGGATTTCTCCTCATGCTGATTTAGTTTTGACAGTTGGACGTCACACTTGTGCATGGATGCATAGTCCGCGTGCTTGCTGGTGCCTTCAGTGCTTCTCCAGTTGACAACTGAATGTCAGACAGGGAAAAACTTGGCGTATGCCATCAGGACGAGCTAGTTCGCAGTTTGGGTTCTCGTTTTTTTAAGGAAATGCAAATAAGAATGCGCCATGGCACGTGTTCCTACTGGACGTAAGTGCGCTGTGTATTTTAAGGCAAAAAAAACAGGCAGAAGGGCGAGTCAACTCCATTTTTTAATGGATCGGGAAGTGGTGTGGTCGTGTCGGTGAGGTCGAGAGATCGGGACCTGACGGCCCCCATCGGTCTTAACTGCCGGCAGTTGCTCTGTGATTAACACCTAACAATAGATGTGACGTGGCACCTCTCAGTAGACCAATCGCTGTCACCGCTCCTCCCATTTGTCCACACCCATTTCCCATTAATAAAGGAGAGAGGTGATTAGGTTCCTTTGCAATGCAGGAAGTAACCAGTTTAATTGACGTTGCAATTTCTTACGTTTGATTAGGCAAAGTTGTTGGTAGATTTTGTTTATGTAAAATTTACCAAAAAAATTGATTCGCGGCCACGGATGGCAAGGTAGCGAGTTGTGAGGCGCCTTCTTGTCAAACTGATTGATTCTGTGAGTGTTGGCGCCTTATTTATGTGTAGAATGTAAACTCTGAAGGGTGCTAGAGAGTGGAAGGAGAGAGAGAGAGTTGATCGAACCCTACTAGACCGGAAGTGGTCCAGCGTTGGTGTATCACTCGTAAGTCCTGTTCCATTTCGTGGTTTGTGGGGTAATTTTTATTTAAGTGGTGACATCTGTTTATCCAGTGGTGCTGATTCCTACCCTTTCATCGTTTCATCCGACTAAGTGTTGTTTTTTTTTTTTAAGATTTTTACTTTGTTTGAATCTGGTTTGTCCTCGGAATTAACTATCACGTTGGCCGTCTTGTGAGTCTCGGCAGATTCAGCTGTCTATGGCTGTATGACATAGGCGTGATATCCGTGTCAGCAAAATTGAAAATAGTTGTTTGTTTGGGGTGAAGTCGCCTGATGCTGCCACCAGCGAACCGCGTGAGCCAACTCTGCGTCGTCTGAAGGCAGTTCCATAGGACTCGACGCCACTAGCGTAGTCAAATACACAAGCAAAACAAATTTCGTTGTGTTAGGCTTAACAATTGTCAAATATCCACCTGACTTCTTCCTGAGACGGTGTGATGGTATTACTCTTGTTAAAGTAGCTACCAAGGTACTCAGGGTTCGATGGAAGAGCGTATTGTCAACATGATGTTTGATAGACGGTACCGTTGGGGAGGAGGAGTAAACAAAGACTTCTTCCCTTCCAGTGACAAACTGAAGAAGGAAAAACTCCAAGCAATGAAAGAGACGGGTCTATACACACCGGAGTCTTTCACGGTGGAAATGGCGGAGAATTTGGAGAAGGAACGTCGACGTCTTCAGTTGGAGGTTTGTGAGGTGGGTCACTTCCTTTTTTTTTTTACTTTTTTTTTAAAAGCAATCTATTCATCACTGTTCAAAGTGCGCAACTCTCAAACCCTTACATCCCTTATCTTGATCCTCAGCTGTATCATGTGTTGGGGCTTCGTTTTAGCTCTTTTTGAGCAAAAAATGTGGAACTCTGTAGCTAGGTTCGAATCTGTCTCACTTAGCTATTCTGGTGGTTATAGTCAATGACAGTAGCATTAGTTTTGTGTTCCATTAAGACGGCAGACACTTTGTTGCCACGCCATACACCTCCTCCAACAGTCGTTAATGCCTTTGTCCGTCTCTTGAGTTTGTTTGTTCTTACCAAGGGCGATGAATGGAAAGCCCCTAATCCTCTCTTGTTTATTTGCTCACCCGGTTAGTACTTCATCAAAGTGAACGAAGTGAAGTCGAAAAAGGGCTCAGATTTTCTGCAACACCTAGTCGACTTCTACCATGCGCATTTACAGTGAGTTTTGGATTGTCTTCCCCTTTATTTGAATGCTGCAAACCAACCCTTGTCTTTGGTTTTTTGTAGTTCCTGTCCCATCCATCCCGAGCACCCGAACCTACTTAAAACAGTTATAAGTAGCTCATCCTTTTGACTACTCCCGTTTATTATTTTTTTTTTCATTCAGTTACCTAAGAGAGAGTTTGGGAGTGATGGAGCACTTTGGTAAAACTCTACCCGATTTGGCCAGCAGTATTAGCAGCCTGCAGAGGCAGCACGACATGCAGAAACGCCAACTTGTGGACACGCGAGAGGCTGTGAGAAAACTCCTCGAGAAGGAGGTGCGTTGTTGTCAACTTGTCTAGCCGTTTCAGTAGTGGACCCCATCCTCCACCCCTTCGATCCGATGTCTTGATTCTCTCCTTGCACATGGCGTCGTGTCAACTTGTACCGTGTTGTATGATGAGTCAGGACCACGTGTTTTTTTTATCAAAAATTAGCCACCTTGTCATATCATTTGCCTGTTTTCGTACGAAATCACGGGAATGCCTCTAAATACGCCTAAGCGAGAATATTTAACTTTCAGTCGGTCCAACCGGTGAACAGCGGCTACCTAGGAGCACAGGCACTGCCCCTGAACCTTGCCTACGGGAAGCAGAAGAGCGGTTTTCTGTTGAAGAAATCGGATAGCAAGGTGGGTGGACAATGAATCCCTTGGAGGGCCGCAGGACAGGGATGAGCTATTGTGGTGATTTTGTTCTCCTCGTAGGTGATGAAGCGATTGTGGCAGCGGCGCCGCGTCTGCGTCGGTGAGAACGGTGAGTTCTGCCTCTACCACGCAGACGAAACAAAACCTCCGGTGCGATTGTCACTGCTGACCTGTCAACTGAAACTTCCCATCACTCCAAGCACTGACCAATCCTCCACCATAACGACCACTACTGTAGCCTCCATTGAGACGACACCGACGATTATGGAGACGTCGGATTCCGCCGTTTTATCTACCAGCGCCACCGCAGCCCCCAACAGTAACAAGCGCTCCTTCTTCCTCGTCTCTAGTAAGTCTGCCATGTATGAAAAATTACTTTAATGAGCAATAGGTCATTAACTAGAGGTCTAGAAAGTCAGTGTATCTATTTGTTGATGGACGTCTAAACTCGAAAGCCTAGTCCTTTGAGGAATTTAATGGCGAATATCTGTTTCACTTATTTTCTGTCATCTAGACAATCGAACGTATCAATTTCAGGCTGAGGATGACAAGGATTTTGAGGAGTGAGTTTCACTTGTCCTACCCTAGTGCATTCCTTCCCCCTTTTCGGTGTTGACGTATTGGATCTGACTAAGTAACCTTTTTCCCCCTTCCTGTGATCCCCTTGTCTACTTAAATATGCTAAGTAGGACTCGTGCGAAGGCTTGAACTTCTTTTGGCAGATGGACCAATGTACTGTCCAACGCCATGCAAGCGGCATTCAACGAGGCTATGCACCATCCCGATTGGAAATCAAGGAGAGAGATGCCTCAATCCACTCTCTGCGATCTTGAAATGCCCAATTCCACCCACCATTATGGCCATCAGCACCACAGTCGTGATAGCAGTCTTAACGGCAGTGACACCGATCTACTCGAGTTAGTATTTTCATCCGCCTTATGGGCCGTTCTTTCCTTCTTTCCTTGTGATAGTGTGTGTTTTTGCGCCTGTTTTCTTTTAGTGGTATGAGTGCCTTTTAGTTTGTGGTAACACTTCTGTTTCCCATCTCCCACAGATCGCACTTGAGTCGCGGGGTGGGGTCGCGATCCTCGCACTCCTCTACTGTTGGTTCGGACGAGGCGGCAACGGCGGCGTTTTTCAATGGGCTTTCCGGCGTCCAACTGCACCAGAGCATTCAGCACGTCATGCGCTCCAAAGTGCCTGGCAACCGTGTCTGTGCTGATTGCAATCGACCCGGTGAGCTCCGCATCGTCTCTTTCCTGTTCATAATTTTATAAGAGCGAACATCCTTCTCATTTATGGCATGTAAGGCATGGAACATTGAAACCAACCTTATAATAGCTTTACAGAACAACTTAGGTATTGATAGCATTGGTGACGTGAACAGAACCCCATTCTTGCAGCGCGGTGATCAAACCAAAGATCGGTAGCATTTCGATCCATTTCGGTAAGCTCCGTTCATCACGGTGCGAACCCCTTCATGAATTATTATTACTGAATTGGTGTGAAAAGCAGGGCTACTTGCTACCACCTCTCATGTTGACGTCAATGCCGGCGCTATTTACATTGACTTCGACATTGCCATTAACACCAGATCCGGAGTGGGTGAGCGTGAACCTGGGCGTGCTGATTTGTCTGGAGTGCTGTGGCACCCATCGGGAGTTGGGCGTGCAGTACTCGCGAACACAATCCCTTCTCATGGACGATCTTTGCGCTGCTCAGCTGCTGGTAGGTTCTCTCACACCTCTCTTATTCCTCTCGTTGTTTCTCCCTTCTTTTACAAGCAGTAGTAGGGTGTACATTGTCTTTGCGTCATTTGAATTAATTGATTTATCAGAGGTCTCTCTTGGTTATCATCGTATGAGTTTTTTTCATTCCTTTGTAAATTTCAAGGATTTTTATTGCTTCTTAGCTGCCTCGGTTCATCGGTAACCGACTCTTCAATGATGTGTACGAATCTGCCCTGGTCGATGGTATCAAGCCCACTCCCGATTCAGATAGCGCCAGGTTAGTCCCTCCTACTTTCACCCTCTGAAAGTTCTAAACGTCTTACATAAGGGAAAAAAATGCTCAGTTCTGCAAAACTCTCCACTTCTACTTAACGTTGAACTAAGTAGTATATGCACTCCATCCCTCCTGTTCTTTCTAGCCGACGTGCGTACATCCGTTCGAAGTACCTTGAACACAAATTCATCACGGGTAGCGACATAATTGCCCGACGTCATGCACGACAAAGAAGCCAGGGAGACGATGATGAGGGCCGTCAAGACGACCGGTTTTTGCGTCGTCAATTGCTTCGCGCAATTCGCAACGCTGATCTCTGCGCTTTGCTCCAAGTAAGAATTTTTTGCCAGTTATAACTCGCAGTTATTGCTACATTCCATCCCGCTGCTTCTAAAAATGAGATATAGGCGCCTGATTGTGCGATAAAAGAGCTATTCACTCCTTCCTCCTTTCCTTCCATTTTGTTGGCATTTCAAATGTAATCTTTCCATCTAGCCGGGTTATTTGTCCGCCTGTCACGGTGGCTGGTATCTGACTCACAAAGGAAGCTTAAAATATCTGGATTTCATGCAGTCAGCTCTTCTTTCAACTTGTGAATCTGGTCCAGTTTTTGTTACTGGGCATCAGAAATTGGCGCAGTTTCTATGGCACTGCTGTTTTAACCGAGACTTTGCAATATGACGATCAACAATGAAAGGAAGCGGCGGAAGGCACACTAAAGGAGATTGGTATGCTAACACCTTCCTCTGATTCGTGAACGATCGCACGCACTTTGCATTTCCCCACTCCTTACAACACGAACTTTCGTGTAAGATGTCTGGATGTCCCTCTAGCAGGACGGTAAGGAAAGTCAAATGGCTCAGTTGAATAAACTGGGCAAGCATAATATTTTGGTGGGCTTGAGGACCCTCACCAAGAACGGACAGTCTTCAAGAAGACAACTTTTCTGCCAAAAATTCTACTCCTCTTACTGAAGGCGAGATCACTCCTTTGTTGGAGGATTGAACAGTCGATCAACCACTTATGCGACTTCACTTTCCTTGAAGGTCCACGCGGAGGGCGTTGATTTGACAGCCCCGCTCTATGTCGATCGTGAAAATGATGCTGGAGGAGTGGGAAAGGAGCTGGTGGAAGGCGATACACCGCTCCACGTAGCGATCGCAGCAGCGGCTATGACTACAGAAGCCTGCGATGCCTCTTCGTCCAACACCTCACTTGCTTTCGTGCAGTTTATCCTACAGAACGCGCTTTCATCTGCGTAAGTATCCGATCTCTCCCTACCTACATAACTGTTTCAAATACTTCAAGAGATGTATAGATGCTGCAGTTCCGTCTCTTTTTCTTTAACAGAGTCATCCTCCAACGCACCAACGCGGCAGGTGAGACACCTCTTCACTATGCCGCCAAGTTTGCTCTCCCCGATGTTCTTCGGCTACTCCTCGGTGTCGGTGTTAGCGGCAGCGGTGGCGTCGGTTGGGATACCCTTCTAACTACGGTGAGTAAACTGTTGTTTGACTAATTGGTTGTGTGTAGTCATTACCAGTTAATTTTTCTGTATTCCGTTTTCTCAGATGCTCACTGCAGTCAACGAGTTGAAGCAAACTCCATTGGACGTCATTGAAGCACGTCTGTTAGCATCATCTTCCTCTGTTGACACCGACACCGAGGTGGAAGCATTGCGTCGATGCGAGCACCTTCTCCAGTTGGCGATGGACGCTTCCGTCGCCGCCACTGGCAACACATCTGGCGTCGATTGTGCGCCTCCCGCCTTTCTGACCTCCACCTCCACAGGGACGATGACGGCGCGGGAATTGGTGGCGCGGAAACAGCTTTTGGAGGCACTGGATGATTTTGAAAGCGTGCAGTGGGGTGCTTTTGCTTCTCGACCCCTTTCGGATACCTCTGCGGTCATTACCACTTCCTTGCAGAAAGGTGACTCATTTCGAGATGGAGATGAGACAGATGAGGAGGATGGCCTAAGTAGAGTCTTTCGTGAGACTCTGGCTGGAGCTCTCAAAGTGAGTGATGATTTTGGCCGAACAAGTGAGTGAGCGATAGATGGGCGCTTTTTTGTAGCCTCGCCTTTTTTAGTTATCCAATTCAGCCTTCTCGCGGTCACCACCACTCACATTCACACCACGAGGTGAGGAAACGATCTGCATGTATACTGGTTGGCTCTGTCCCCCTGCTTCCTTCCCCTCCTTCTAGCCCCCTCTCTGTTCCTCCTCGCAGACCAGTGGCGCGTGGATAGCATTAACAGTAACTGCCACCGTCCCTATCACCGTTCGTCCAAATGTGCGGACACCTCTACTGCTGCTTTGGCTACTCTGCCACGTAAGAAGGGACCCGCGCCCCAGCCTCCTCTTGCCGAGGTAAGCGCTCACTCCTACGCCACATTTCAGTAGATAAATGGACGCGTGGCAGCACATAAACGCGAACCATTTTACGGCACGGCAGTTGTCTGTAATTGCGCGTCTGGTAAATCACCTCCCCTTTTACGTCATTTGGTCCTCGTCCAGCCTACGCCCATTTCCATTTAAATTCTTCGACCGACTATTCACTAACTAAGCCAGATTTCCATCCTCCAATCTGCTCATGAGTAGTAGATCCAGTTGATTACCTCAAAACACTGTTGGGGAAGCGAAATGGGCCGATGAAATACGGTTCGCGTATCCTTGCAATGGGAGAAAACTGCATTGTCATTGTCATCGGTGTGCCTCTTCTCTTTGCCCCTAGCGGAATGCCTGGTTCTCCTCCTCCGACACGCGCTCCTCACGAACCCTTGCGTCACCGTTGCGAGCACCTTCATCTCCACCCGCCTCGGACCACATCGAGGTGTTGCTGGACGTGTTGGAGGAGCATCCTGATACCGGCATGGAGGCGTCTCCTCCGCCTCCTCCCCCTTCCACTGTTGCAACCTCTCCCATCACAGTCACCAGCTCTGCTGTTGACATCGATAGAGGAAGCAGAGCCGTCAACGGGGCTCCGGCCGCTCCACAGCATCAGCGTGCTATCGCACTTTACGATTGTGACGCGGAGAATCCTGACGAACTGACCTTCAAACGGTCTGAAGTCATCGTGGTGGTGAAAGATGTGGAGGTCAACTGGTGGGTAGGTCACTAATTCAATCCGTTTCCTCTGTCTCTTCCCTCCTCCTCCCCCCCGTCTCCTTTATTAATGATATTAGTAACAAGAGTTGCATCTACTCTACCTAGTTGGGCTACATTGAGGGGCAGCCCAGTCGAACTGGCCTCTTTCCATTGACTCACGTAAAGCTTTTGCCATCCTGAGGAGAGCACGAGTATCGGAGAATCACTCTGTCAACCAATCTTCCCCAACCGATCAATCAATCAATCAATCATCCATGGTGTATCGAGTTGATTGTCTCTCCGTTCCTCCTCGTTTCTCTCTCCCTATTTTGTGAGTAGGTGTATATTGAATGGTGATGCTGGATTTTATCCACTTTTCTTCTACCTTCCTCCTCGTCCTCCTCACCTGGCTGATGCACATTTGAATTGCCCTCCTCCCCCTTCCCCCATGCTCCAATCCTGTGCAAGAGACGCTAATAAATGCCTTCACCGCCTTACTTCCTGCCCATCTCAGTATGGATGGGATTGGGGCGGGGAATTAGGCGACGGTGTTGTGCTTTGTGGTGGTCGGTTCGTCGTCTTTGGCCCTCGCTGCATGGAGAGTGGAGGCCTCGTCACCCACATCCACCGCCAACTGCTCTGGCGTAGCATTTCGTGGAGTGTGTTTGTGAAGAACGTAGAGAAGGGAAGTTGAATTTATTTGACCTAGTAGACTGACACACGAAGCAGTTTACTTTTTATTTTGCACCTTTAGCATGAAATTCTTTCCTGTTCTGTTGGATACTACTTATGGCCGTGGAGTGCATTTAAGTAGCTTTTGAACTTGCATTAAACTTTTGCACTTAATTTAGTAACTAGGGCATGTTGGAACCAAAAGATTTTCGGAGAGATTTTGTGAGGAAAACCTTTTTGTTTAATGCATTTAAAAATTTAATATCCACATTTGTTGTTAATGACGCCTAAATATTGGCAGCGACCGAGATAGAGAACAGGGTGATCCAGCCGACTTGTCGCTTGACAAGTGTGGAAGAATGCTTTGTCAAAGAGAAGGATGTTGACGATACCTCGGGAGCAGGGAGTCGTAAAACCAATGTACTGAGTGAGTGTGTCATCAAATTAGGGTCTCTCAGAATGCCATGGAAGTCGATATCTACGGGGCTGGAACCGGTGAGGATGTCATGGTTCTGCAGTTTTCTATCGAAGCCACAGAATTGTTAACTTAGAAGACACTTCAAGCTGGCCTTAATTTTTCATGCCGTAGTGCCACCAGCATCAATTTAGGTGGCCTCGTGAACACCGATGGCAGGAGGCAGTTGGGTGGAGTCCGAAGTGTCGCACACGTGACCTCGGTAAAACCGCTTTTGGTGCAGGCGAGGTATTCCACATTGACGCTCAAGTGATCGATTGTGGTGTGCCTTGGCTCTGTGATCATTTGGCATTCCCTTATCATTTACACAGCAGCTAGAGTTTGTGGCATTTCTTCCAGCATCAAAAGGATGCTAGGGGCGATGACATGACTCCGCTGTGTAGTCGAAATGCCGCCCCTCGGGTCCTGAGAAGGGATTCCAACCTTGGAGTCCATATGTCTAGACTGTGAACGTGCATAGAGTGACCGCGCATCGCCTTGCTCTTCCACATACTTCCTCTGCATGGACGTATTTTGTTGGAGATGTGGACTTGTTGCAGTGTCAGACCCTTACTGCTGAAGATCCGCAAGTAGTTGAATCCGTAGAACGATCAAGGGACGAAGGTGTAGGAGGTGGGAGGACCACCACAACAAGGCCTACCAGGAGAGTATTCGAAAGTGATGTTCGCATTGCCTCCATCCAGTAGTTTCGCGTCCAATTGGAGAAGGTCTTCGAGGCGATGGTGGGTGAAGAGTGAGTTTCTTTAGTGCATTCGATACTCTGATGTGACAGCCCCTCCCAGCCCCAACCTTCACGAGGAGACTCGGGAACGCCGTAGACCTGCTTGTCATCGCCTTTTCTGGTGAACTGAACCTGATATCTCCACTTGCCTCCCCTCTCCTTCCATCATTACCTTAGCAAGTCAATTGGACTGGAAGTCTTGATCTCCACATCGCTTTGGATGCATTGAAAGCGGCTTCACAGACTGTAAGTGCATTCGTCCTCTCCACCTTCTTCATCCCAGCTGGAAGAGCTTTCGTTCAGGTGGAGTTTACAAGGATCTTTCCATCTGGTATCCAGATTTCTACTGTGCGAACACTGAGACCCTGCTAAATACACGGACCGCGGATCTATGTGCCAGGCACTGCGAGGCAAACATGGGGCCGCTTGTACTCTTCCTCGTTGACCACCTTCCAGAGGTTGGAAAATTTAACCCCCACTCCTTCCTTCAACGCATGAATCTGCACATTCAAGGTTCACTTTTCTACGATCATATGAGAACTCTGGAAAGCCACTTTCATGACCAAAGCAGACGGTAGCACTTAAATAGGCCAAACTCGGGTCCCTGCGAGGGGTTCCATGACGAAGTGAGGTTCCACAGCACATCATTGACTAGTAGACATTGGTAGAGGGGGGATAGAGCAGGCGCAAAGGTTAGTGAGAGAGAAGCCACAAGATATTTCCATTGCTTGACCTCTGTCACGGCCCCCTAACCCAAGGAATCATGTCAAACCTCACTTGTCTCACTCGATATGGAGAGCGAGTAATGCAGGGAAGCCACACTTCCCCTCAAACCACGTTCTGGATCAGTGAGAGCGCCGGGCTTCCCCATCCCCCTCCCCTCCACCTAATGATCCCACTGTCGCTCTGCCTTTGGGCCACGCGATTCCATCCGACTAGGCATACTTCTCTTGCTTCAACACCCGCTCTTTGACCCGCTTTACCCCCACATGTCCGTCCGAGAACTCTCTGATGGACGACACTTTAGAGTTGAAAACAGTTCATGCTATCCAATTGCCTCCGAAACGCAGCGCAGGTCGGAAAGTGCTGTAGAGTAGGCTGATGATGGATTCATCGGCCGGCGTGAGCGAGATCGATGCAGTACCCACGCAAAGTCTACGAGGGGACGAGTACGGGCAAACACGTTCTCCAATTCACCCGGCCAGTAGATCCACGTCTGCAAGCCAACCAACTAACCACTCACCTCTCCCTTGGTCTACACCACTAGCCTGGATTTGTTGGGACCGGGCTTGGCCTTTCAATCGGATTCATTCAGCATTCACTGACCGGTTTCAGAAAGAACTGCTGTTGTCAGAATTTGCACCTTTTGTAAAATTTTGCTCGAGTAGAGTAGACGGGGTGAGGGGAGGAGAGTGAAAAGACAGGAGGGTAGGAGTAAGGGCTGTTCAAGAAGCGATTCACGTCATTAGAAGTAAGAAAGTACTAAGAGGTTGAGGCGGACACGAAGATGACGATGATGGTAGTGGTGGCGGTGGGTGGGTGGAGAGACGGGTGAGGAGACCAATAGACAGAGTGCAGTAGGTGGTAATAGAGTGGACCAATCAAAAAACGCATCAATCGAGAGGAAGCGGAGAGAGAGAGAGTGGGTGATAGGTTGCGCTTCTGTGCTACAGCGACACAAAAGTGGACGCTTCGACCTCTTGACACCACAAGTTGAATCACGAACCATCGAAGACTAAGTGGAAGAGAAGGAATCGCGTTGAAGTTAAGGTGATAGGAAATGCAAACTGATAATGCGTCACCACCTACCCTTGAGAGCATCTTGTGCATAAAATCGGACGTCGAAGTCTTTCTCCTCCTCCAGCACTTTCTTCAACGCTGGGATCACCTGTTTTTGGGTCATTCTGCAAGAGAAAGCATGAGGAATCATGCGACTGGATGGCTAGTCACGAGGTGAATGAGGCGGATGTAACCAAGGCAATCATACACCCCCTCATCCGGTCACAGGCACATAAACCAAAAAATTTCCCCTTTGCCAATTTCAGGTCATGTGGTTCAGGAACTTCCTAAAGGCGCTAATACTGGAGAAACAGCACCAGAACCGCCCCTTGGTAATCACCTTGACCACGTTGTGGAGGAAAAAAAAAAGGAGGCGCCAAGTTGGTAGGTGGATCGGTGCGAAAAAAGGCGACGTTCATGTTACCCTTGTAACACTCTTGCAACTCGTGAATTGTGGACTACGAAATGTCAATTGAGCTAATATTAAATCCAGAGTGAGTATGCACGCTAGCTGCAGGCTTCTCCATTCAAGAGGCGCATTGTACCTCTACTTTGAAGGGTACGGAAAGAATCTACTGAAATAAGTACTCAGTAGCAATGATGGTGGTGTCGGTAGTGGCGTGACTCACTTGGCGTCAAGATTGGCGGAAATGATGACAAGAGCGCGAGCAGCTGCGAAACGGACATTAGGCACAGGATCGGCAGTGAGCAGTTGCAGCAGCAGTTGGAGGCAAGTCTGCAGGCCACTTGCCGGCAAACCAGCCGGAGGGGGCGCACACTTGTCTGGCGTCTTCCGCTGCTGAGATTGCTGCTGTTGCGGCTGCCGTTGCTGACGATGAAGGTGGAGTGCGAAATCGTAGAGCAGAGCGGGGGATATGAGACCCACGTTGGGAGAGAGATCACCCAAGGCGCTATAGGATGGCTCTTCCGGGATCCCTGGTCCCCACAGCGCCTACACGTCAAAGCAGTGATACTGATGGCTTGGAAGTAGCCTCCACTCATGCACGTAAGCTAGGCAGTCGAAGAACACACTTCGACCGAACTCTTCAATGACTGGCTCACTGAGACCAATGTTGCCACTCAATTCAATAGCAAGTAAGGCTATGTTGGTCAAGGAGGGTGTAGTCTCCTACCTGGACGGCGAGAATGAAGATCTGACGCAGATGGTAGTTTGAATCGTTAGCCAGGGCACGCAGACCCCTGGCGGCCGCATTGGCAGTCAGAGTGGCGATCGATATCGCACCTCCTACGCCGACGCCGGCCCCGCTGTTTCCAGCATCGCCTGACGCGTCAACCGACGTCGAGGCGGCAGCTGAGCCCGCAGGACCCACAATGCTGGAGGGGGTGGTCGCAGAGGGAGGAGAGGAGGCGCCGCCAGCGCCGACTTCTTTATCTCCACTGCCACCACCACCACCGCCGCCAGTGCCCATGATAGCATCAGTGGCGGCGGAGGGACAGACACTGAGGAGGCGAGCAAGACTTCGACACGCACAGTCACGCACCGCCCAGGTGGGATCGAGGAGCCAGGCCAGGGTGGATGGGAGAATGGTCTCCCGCAGGCAACTCTCCGGCTAGGTGGGTAAAAGAAACAAAAATGTTTAATAAAAATGCCAAATGCATTTTCAGTCGGATACACAAATGGAGATTGGTGGAGACTAAATTCTAACAATCGGAACTTTGGTGGTAGACTTTTGTAGTAAAATGGGGGCTGAGAGCAGTTCCAGCAGTAGGAATGCCTCTATAACTGCCAACTTCTTGGAAAATGAGAAAAGTAAAAATAATTTGATCACTACTGACTTATGACCGAAGTGGTGACTTGCGCAAAGGAACACCCCCAGGTACTGAACTGAGACAGAGATGATGAGCCTCCTAGAGTAGCTCGGTGAAAGAATAGCACCGGGCTATCAAAGAATAGTGACTCCATTTGTAAAGGAAGATAGGTTTCAGCACTGGAAGGACCTCAATACGTGCAGATGGATGAAACAGACTTTCAGGACTAGGAAGAAAAGACGCCTCCCAGTTTAACACCGACAGGCAGCAGGACGGAACCGGACGTACCAGAGTGGCGAAGAGGCAGGGAAGGGATTGCACCACACCGAGTCGAACACGCCAGTTCTTTCCCTGCCACAAATTCACCAGACTCGGCAGGATGGTAAGTTGGATCTCACTGGAGGGAATAAAGGACATCAGCTGGGAGAAGTACTCGAACACATACTGCTTCGGCTGCAAAAGAAAAGAGATCGCACGTCCTCAATCATCACTGCCTTGTTTAACACAACTAGCCGCTGGAGGGGTGACTAGACACGGAGCGGCAACCCACCTGGTCCAAGTTGTGATTGAGGAAGGCGAGAATAGGCCGAACGAGGGGTAAACAGTCCTCCACTCGCGCTGACGGCAGAAGTCCCACGGCACAGCAGACAAGCTCGGAACGAACCCGCTCCTCCCGCTCCATGTTGAGGTGTTCTTGCAGTCGAGGCAGCAGAAAGTCTGTCTGCACATCCTTCGGCGAGGCGAGGCAAAAATCTACAAAAGGCGGACACAGCTTCAACCCTCCTTCAGCCAGTCCTGAAGCGTTCCTACGTTGACCCACCCACCCAGGCGTTGGTCTATTGGCCGCAAACACCCACAGTCGCATTCCAAACCTACCGCACAACTCCCTATATATATCTCCACGGCAATCATTATCATTTACAATTACTTCCAGTTTTCTTCTCCCCCCAGGCTCCAATTCAAGGCAAGTGGTGTAACAACCTTGGCAGTGTCCTTCCTCAAGCTTCGACATCGATACCTGGAGGCCTCGCCGCTGAAAACTAAATCAACGATGTCACGTACGGAGTAGGGATTAGGAGCAAGCATCGAATGAGTACTTGGTGAGTATGGAGAGAACCATGTGTGGAATGACGCCATTTCCCACGTGAACACGTGAAGGTGACGAGAAGTTGGTCTGCGGACTGATTAACACTCCCACCAGTGAGTTATCCTGATTGCAGCATAGGGGAAAGTGAATCGAGCTTTCGTATGAGAGGAGAAACGAGCAGATGTTAGGGGACAAAAATTCTGCTCCCTCGAGATTTCACACCAAAATGACATTCAAGGTCACCGTGGTCTAATACCCTTCCAGCTTTTTGGAGGCCAAATATAATGAAAAAGCAGCGATCCAAACGCAGACGTCATGGCAAATTCCACCACTGGCTTGACACCTCCCACCGTCTAAACAATACACACCTTTGAATTGACTAGCCGCAATTCGTCTCGTTTCCACCTCGTTATCCTCCAGCAAATTCATCATCATCGTGTGGAGCGATTTGCTGTTTCCTCCTCTGGAGATGGCGATTTTTTGCAACTCTGCCATATTGCTGGCCAATGCGCGTCGAGTGTCTCTGAAAATAAACACACAAATCACGGAACAAAGAAGGTATCAGGGGTAGTCGTCTACTTGACCAAGCAGCATCCTGCCTCATTAAACTTGTTGCATGGATGCAAAGGGTTCAATGCCTACTTTACCCTCCTACCTCGAACCGTCCTCGTTAAGTTTGTCCAGAGAGGCCTGAACCATCGTCTCGTATTCAGCAGTCTCGTTGTTGTTCAGCATTTTCCCCAACTCCAGGATTGGTCCGACACAGGCAGCCCGGACGATCCGCTGACTGTCTCCAACCAGACTACAATCAAAATGGGCTGGAAATGTCAGGAGTACAGCACTTCTCTTAGCAATTACTATGCGAATCTAACATCTATCTCAGTAACTGGAAAAATGGTATAACTTCATCTAACTCTGTACTGGATCCATTAAAGAACGAGATCAAATTAATAGGCAACTCAATATCATACACGCGTGGAATTAAAAAATTAAAAAAAAACCGTAGATATCGGCGTGGGATGAATCTGTGAATTAATTAGGGTTTGATGCAACTTACCCTGCCAGGAGTGGTGATAATTCAGCCTTGAACTCGTTTCCAATGAGACGTGCCAAAGTAACGAGCTGAGAGATCGCAGCCGATCGAACGAGTGGCACTTCGTCCTCATTGTCCGCAAGGTGAATAAGGCGACTGCAGTTGGGAAGTGAAAAAAGAAAGCCAATCTATCGGGGTGTCCAACACTGCCGCTACTACACACGGAAGGTATGGATTCATTTAGCATTTAATGCTGGGACAACGCAATTCTCGAATAATAGTAATGATAATAATACATTTAAACTCACTAAATAAGCTCAGAAAGTGGTGCTATGTCAGCCCTATATACAGCTCTATAAGGAGAGGGGTGTACATGATAAGATAATTCATCAGCTTCCATGATTCCCATGGAAATCGGATTCCGTCAAGGAGCTAGTAGTCAACTCAGAGGACTTTATGACGCGGACACAAGTAGCAATGCCAAGTGATCAAGAAACAAACCCCATCATGTCGTCAGATTCCCGCGATGTATGGGTTGGCACTTTCGAGGTTCGCTTCCAGATGGCCAATGTGAAGACTGGAACGCCAGAATGGCAAAAGCGTGATGAAGATGCAGGAGTCCATAAATGGGCATAAATCGAGGATAAAAATGCACCCTCTCCTCCCCAAATCATAGGTTTCATGACGAAGATGAAGTAAGGAGTGGTGCGTTTTGATGCTGCGTGGAACTAATCTGTCGAAATGTGCTTGCCAGGAGCCAAAACCCAAAAATAGCGTGGGTACGAATGCAACCCCCCATGGCAATGGGAACAGTACGTTAAAGATGAAATTAAGAAGGCTAAAAGTTTGATATGCGTTCAATGCTTGTGACGCAAGCGATCAGATGACCAAGGTAGACAAAAATGATTTTTGGGAAAGTGATGATAGCACGGCACTCACCATTTCAGTTCCGATTGCACTTTTGCAGGAACGATGGGGTAGCAAGTGGTCATCATTTTGCTCACGACTTTTCGCGAGGCACAAAAAAGATCCTCTAGTGGGCAGGATAAAGGAAAAAATAGTTATATATTTAAAACAGACAACACACACAGACGCTAAGCGAAATTCAAGGTCTGCATAAATTATCAGAAAACATACACTCACTAACTGCTTCAGAAAGCAACAATTTACTCAATAATGAAAGGAAATCTAAATAATACCATTTCATTTTGCTTCACTGAGTCTAATGTCAACTTTAACAGACTCACCTTCGTGGAGCTTCCGAATCAGAGGGAGGGCCTTTTTGTCAATTTGTTCGGCCGTGAGATGAGGCAAAATGACGCAAAATGCGTCAGCAGCAGCTTGAACTACGACGATCTCCTCCACAAAGACCAAAATATCCGAAATGATGGGCTGAAATTTAGCGCAAGCCTGACACGACTTACAATTAGGGAGCTTGCACCCTCTCCATCACTACCCAACACATCTGCTAGATCCGGTATTTTTTGAGCAATCACCATGAGAACTTCATCATCCCCGGCACCAATAGCCTTCTGTACAAGATCTATTACGTGAGCAATTTCAGTCACGAAGGAATTCAACTTCATTTACCACCCAACATTGGGACCAGGGTTTTCTGACATTCTTCAATTCCTAAGTTTCTCGCGATTGTCGGTAAGGATTGAAATACACGCAGCTTTTCCTATGCCAGTGCACTTAAAACCTAACGTACGGCTGTTTCCAGGGTTTCATTATCAAAAGTGGTGGGACGAGGGTCAGGTTGTTCCGCTGGCGTACTTTCAAACTTTAACGCAGAAAGTGTTTGCAGAACAGCTTCAACAACGGACATACTGAAAAAAAACTAAATAAAGAAAAAGTGATGTATACTTCTAATAATATGATGAACAATATCATTAAGGGGTGTACCTAAAATGGTTTGGAACCGTCAAGCGCGCCACTTAAGTTGGCTCATTATAAAGACAAGAGAAGCTATTTGCAGAATAAATTAATAATATTGAAAGTTTTTAAGTCAAATAGGACCAGTATACTTGCCTAAGAAAAACAAACAAATTTTTCTGCGTTGTTGATATTTAATATTCTTTTGATTAAATTAAAAACTAGTTGCTCAATCGCAGCAAACCTTCCAACAATTAGAAATTGTTGCTATTACTCACGCAATCATGGACACGGCAATGATGCTACCAGTAATAGCACAAATTGGGTGTAATCTTCTCTTGGACTTGATTTCTGTAGATCCATAGCTTTAGTTTATGTAATTTCAAGCTATCTACCATACAAACACGCGCCATTTATACATCATTTTTGGCACATGACGCTTGTATACGTTGTAATTGTTAGCTGCTTTTAGGCTCCCGGTTTCGATTGCTGTTAATGCCTGTAATACCGTATTTGTTTCGGTTTGGGTCCCTCAGATGACCATACTGCCATAGCCGGGTGGGCCAAACTCCGGGCCATGCCAGCAGCTTCGTTTCCTCTGTTTACTGAATATATTCATGCATATGTTCTGCCTTAATACTATACCTTCTTATGCCTTCGAGGTTGTTTCTTGACGCTAATGTTACAATTACTTTGGTGTCTAAAATGCCCTTGTGAGGCAAACTGGCCTCTGAACAATGTCAGCAGTCTTAAAAAATTTTGTTTTTGGACTGTACATATAATGCTTTGTTTGTTCGAACTACCGGTTTAGGTCACTTGGTTGGCCATCTTGTTCCAGCCGGTTGGTCGGCCTCCGGGCCGTGCCAACAGCCCCCAAGTCCTCTATTCCCGGAATATACATATTCTGCCCTGGTAATGCGTCTTCTTTTACCTTAAGGGGAGCCTCCGGACGCTACAGTACACATTATAATTGAGAACTACAACTTCTGCTGTCGCTGGGGTATTTTGAGATTTCCTTGAAGGCACGAAAGGCCTCACGCTGGTGTTGACCATCAACGTATCCATAGAGAGAGGTTTGAGCACCAGCTTTCCTAAACAATTGAGGCAAAGAAATTTTTGAAGTGAAACTATTTAGGCTGTTCTCGGCTAGTGTCGCATCCGCTGGTAAACGCTTGTCTGCAGAACACGAAGATAGTATATATATTTGAGGCGGAGATTAATCTCAGCCCCTCTCTTAAGGGATGTCAGGGATTTTCTTAACCTTAAAACATGCACTTCTTTCGCGTTGTTGCAGTTTGCCACGAGCAGTGCAGTTCCGGCTACAAATTTCTTGAAATTCTGGTAAGCATCCAGCTGTCACCAATAAAATAACGGAGACATACTTAAAGACGAATGCAGGCATAATGGCAGAGTATAATGTACATGTTTTAACAAATGGACAGGAATTGTTGCTACTTGAATGGTCTGGATATGAGCCTATCAACCTAGGGCACTATATGGCTATCCAATTGAGCATAGACGAAGCCTACAGTCAACCCAAGAATTGCTGCAGCAATTCTTATCTGCTTTAGATGTAGCTGCAGGCGAGGGTTAAGTGAAAATTTTAAAATAAGGACTTAGGCAGGCAAGCCAACGCTCAAGTTGTAGAGAGGTTCTCTTTCTGACTCCTATTGATATGTTAGCTGCTCTCTGCTCGACTGATATAATAAAAATGCCCAGGAAATTCAATCTTTTATTACCATGAGTAATAAAGGGGAAGAGAAGATGGAAACATCTAAGGGAGCCTCATTAATGATTTGGGCGATTCACAAGACCCAAGACCTATTCATAATAGCGATGCTTTTAAACTTGAGCAATAGCGAATTAGAGCGATAAATGCGACCCAAACTATACCCTTTTATCATGCCACACATCCTTTCTGAATGCCTATCAGTGCTTAGTGATAGGTTATTTATGTTATCAGCCATCGTTGCTATCTTAGGGCGCAAATAAGGGCAGACAAAATCATGAATGTTAGTTAAGCGATCAAATACTGGCATAGAAAAGACTATGCCAGTAGCACACCAATCCTTTTGATGCAGCTTCAGGGTTTGTGTATTTTTAGATACTAATCCACATAAATTGTTTTCTAAGCAATATGCGAATTCGTTTTTAAACATTTTGCTTTGTTTTAAAGGACTATCTCGGGTCCGCCTCCTTCGCGAACTCTCGTGCTTTAATTTCTCTACCGTATTAATCGGTTTGTCCCTAGTGCTTCGTCCGTTGGATGGGTACGTTGAATCGCGATTCTGTTTCACCAACTCTTAGCCCCCCACGAAGAAACCTTGAAAAAGATATTGTTGTTTGGGACACCAGTCCTGATAGCCTCGGTAGCAGGGCTCTACTATTACTATGTTTACTCAGCCGCACGTAAGGGTAGGTTTTGATGTGCGTTTTGCCGTTGCTATTGCAATCTATATGGTTGTCTTGCTTCTTTTCACCGTTTGCGCCATTTTGAAGTAGAAGCCTCTGTAATCTCTTACGAGACCGCGTTTGTATTTCCCCGGACAAAACTCAAAACTTGTCAAAGTGGGCATTACGGGATTCCACACCTTTTTCGAAGGGATATCAGGACGATGAATTGATTAATATCAAATTGCGAATGCGCTGAAGCGAATCTTGGTTGGAAAGCGGTATGTACTAGATGTGGGTGCCGCTGGAATGTCGTAAGACAGTGCTCATCCATCTCGGACCCACCCAAATGCTTAGTCACTTATCTATAGAGTCGCATAACATTCCTCTTACTCAGTTCCATTAGTTTGTTACTACCCTTTCGACTGTCCGTTCTTTAGCTCACCTTAGCTCTCAGCCGTGTCAGCATTCATTGACATTTCTCCCCACCCATTCACATTGTATCTGCGCCTACATTTTTGTGCATACATGTACTCTATTTGATCTGTGCATCCTTCGGTTTGTTGATTGTTTTGTCGAAGAACCTGGTTACGCACTCATTGCTATTGGCCAAAACTGCGTTCCACTGTGTTCAGATATCTAAAGATATTTGAAGCCCATTTTTTTTTTACCATCAACTCTTCCATACTCTCTCCGTTTTTTGATACCTTTACAGAGCTTCATAGTCCAGGGAACAAAACGTCACCGGCCCCTGAAGAGACGCCATTGGAGGCGGCGATTGGTCTGAAGGATCGGGGCAATCGCTTCTTTAAAGCGGGACGCTACGCAAAAGCAGTCGAATGCTATACAGAAGCACTGGAGCAGTGCCCACCCAATGAAGTGAGACAACGAGCGACTTTCTTCCAGAACCGTGCGGCGGCTCGTGAGAATCTACGTCAGTTGGAGGCGGCAGTGGAAGATTGCAACGCAGCGCTAGAGCTCTCACCCACTTACGTGAAGGCGCTAAATCGACGTGCGCGTCTCTACGAACGGCTCAATGACTTGCCTCGGTCGCTTTCCGATGTCACCGCTTGCTGTTTGCTGGAAGGCTTCAAGAACAATGTAAGTGTTGCTACTACTCATTATGTCATGTCTGTTGGAGGATTTCCAAAACGCATACAGCTGCCTTCAGTCAAGCATCATTGTGCTTCCCTATTTATCCGCACTTACTTCTTGCTAGCAAAGGACCCAACCAAGCGAGTTGGGCTGGAATGAGGGGGGTGATTGCTTTCAAAGATCAAACGGTTTGCTCGACGATGCCAGTTCTATAAGCTGGACGACTACACAAGTGTGAGGTGAAACATTATCGAAGTTATGTGCGCGGTAGTTTAGTGTGCAAGTTGTATGCATTTTTACTTAGTGCCCGGGAGTACTTTTCCCTCATTGTCTGAATTGATGTTAAATTTGGGATGTGAAAAGTGCTGAGCATGGGGTGGGACGGAAATTGGAGATATACTTGGCACATAACATCAGGTTCCGACCGAATCCAAGGGGATATGGGAGGTGAGAGTTGGCGTAGGGTAGGAGCCGAAGACGCGTTCGGTCGCAATCAAGGTGTAGATTGGAGTGTTGCGACAGAGAGAAAAGCCGTGCAAAAGGGTATGTTGGATGATGTGGGAAATTGAGGAGAATGGATTTGGTGGTTTACATTGCACAATCGAGGGTGATACAGATACTAACAGAAGTCAGGCACGGGCATCTAGGCGTTGGTATGGAAAAAGGGCAAGTCAAGTTCACCGATCAGGCTAATTCATGGTTCTAGAGGGCATCGGAGGCTCACAAGCGCTGGAAAGGGGGAAATTTTGATATATACTAAAAGTGCTACTACCCTTAACGGGAACTCTGTGCGCAGCGGTGGGTGGTGTTAATGGCGCTGATTGTGCAATGATACTTTTAAAAAAAATCCAAGGTGTGTGTGTGTGTGTGCTTATCTGACTGCTATTCGTGTTTTTCCATGATCAACTGCTAGCCTTTGGTTCTAACCAATCTCTTTCTGTGGCGCACGATGGTGCGGAGTGACTTCTTCACCTGTCCATGCGGAAAATGGAGGACTTGTGTTCCCTCATTTCCTATGCAGAACACTTCAAAAGCTGCCTCGTTAGTTATTTTCCCCACCCACTCTTCCTCTCATTTTCGATCACTTCACCCTGACCTCTGGAAGTGAAACTTTTCCTCCACCATAAAATGGGTGTAGGTGTAGGTTCGTTCTTCAACTTTCGGCTATTCATAGGTTAGCACGTTGGTATCGCTCTTTTCGCATAATTATTTTCGTCTTTTACATCGTGCCACTTCCTATCTTTTGTGTGGGTTTATGCACCTTAGGCGTTCTTCACTGTTCTTTATTTACTGATGCAAACGCCCCCTGAATTTTTGCTTGCAGGATAATGTCTTGTGTATGGATCGTATTCTCAAGGAAATCGGGCAAAAGCTTGCCAGAGAGGAGCCCCCAAAGCTGCCACGGACTCTCCCCTCTTCGGATTTTATTAAATTTTACTTCAGGTGAATGGGTGGTTACTTGAAGTTAAGGTTGCTGCTTTTTCGGTTGATTCTAAATGCTTGACTTCTTTTGTACACCAGTTCCTGGGCCCACAATCCGTTCACCTTGGAGGCAATGAAGATTAAAAGGAGGTCTTCTGCCGATGCGGAGAGGACGACAAATGGACCCGCTGAAGCTGTGAAGGAGGAGGGAAAAGAAGGGGAAGCGAAAAAGGAAGAGAAGAGGAAGGAGGACGGCGAATTGGATGAGGCTGAGGAGGGGAAAGAGGAGAGGAAGGAAGGCGGCGAAAAGGATAAGGAGAAAGAAGGGGAGGAGGAGAGGAAGGAAGACAGTGAAAAGGATACGGAGGAAGAAGGGGAAGAGGAGAGGAAGGGAGACGGTGAAAAGGATACGGAGGAAGAAGGGGAAGAGAAAAAAGAAGAGAGGAAGGACGATGGGGAGGGGGAAAGGAAGGAGGTGAATGAGCAGCAGCCTGTGGAGGCTGAAGAAGTTTTCAAACTACCCAAGAAGCTAGCCTCGGCCTATACGCACTTGGAAGAGGCGTTCAAAAAACTCCAGACCAGTGAATATGAGGAGTCGTGGAATCTAGTGGCGACTGCCGTGAAGTTGTTCAATTCGGTAGGCATTTGTCTTTCATGGTCCAGAACCTATCTACGCTGTCAGGACTGTTAAAACTGTCAGTCTTATCCGAAATCCCAGTGCTGGCATCATTTCGTTCTTGTCTCTATTTTTTCCCAGAGGTTTGTTAAATATTTGAGTAGGACTTTAGACCAGTTTCGCTGTGCGGAAGGGCCGGGAGTCCGCCGCGGCACCGCGGAACCCGGAGGATCAGCGTGCTGTCCATGGTCGCTTTTCCGCCTCAGCAATGGTGCTACAGTCGAAGCTTCAAAAAAAGTCACCTGCGGACGAGTGTTTTTTTTAGCAACCCCTTCTTTTTAGCCCTCTGGACGCCCTTCCTTCCTAATTCCCTTGAATATACATCCAGCACGTTCCACGACTTTTGATTAGCATGGATAAAGGTCTACAATCGTGGCCCCACTGAAGTCTCTCTTCTAGGTCACTTAAAGTGGTATCTTTATTTCCAGGCGCCGAATGTTGATCTGCACGCGTTCGAGAGATCAGCTTTCGGGGATCGAGAAAAGCCCGAATCGGCGCGCGCAAGAGCCCTCCTCCTGGAAGCCACATTCATGGCGCTTTCGGGTGATACAGAGGAGGCAAAGGCACGATTTCTCTCCATCGGTGAAGCCCTCTTTGCCCATCCCACAATTCGTGTGAATGCGCTAATCAAAGCCGGTGCACTTTACATGACCATTGACAAGGTAGTTGGTAGAAGTACGCGCCTCCTTTTCATCTCGCATATGGCAATTATGTTTAATGTCTTCTATGCGCACTGTAGGACATATCTGGGTGTATGTACTGCTTCCAGCAGGCTCAAACTCTCAATCCTCTGTGTCCGGATGTCTACCTTCATCGTGGCCAGATTAACCTCCTAGCGGAAAATCTCGAAGCCGCAGAAAAAGATCTCTGTGAGGCTGTTCGTTTGAGACCCGACTTCTCCGTCGCTCAGGCATGTAACCCTGTTTTGTGGTCCCATTTATCCCTTCCCTTTCCCTGTAGGCTCAATGGCTGTATCTACTCTATCGCAAGAGTGATAAGGACGGAAAAAGTGTGAAGATAGAGGAGTACCTTAAAGAGTTCCAAAAGTTGATCGAAAAATGGCCTGATTGTGTGGAGACCCATTCTCTTTATGCCCAGGTAACTCCCACACATGGCATCTGGCGGTCTGTGTTTACTGAAATGGAATTAAGTAGTAACCAATATTTTATTGCTAGATTCTGACGGAAAGAGGGGAGTTTCAAAAGAGTGATGATGAATTTGCCCGTATCATTGAACTCTCCCCGAATTCGGGTTTGGCCTACTCGCATCGAGGTCTTTTGCAATTGCGTTGGAAGCAGGATCAAGATGCGGCGGATAACTGGTTCAGACGAGCAGTCGAGATGGATCCACGGTGTGAGTTAGCATGGGAATTGCGTGGCCAGTTGGCAATGGAAAGAGGCGAATTGGAGAAAGCCGAGAAGTATTTCCAACGCGCTTTAGATGAGGCTCGCACATCACAGGATCGAAGTCATTTATTTGCACTTCGTGAGGGTGTTAAAGCCCAGATTCATGCCGCCGAGGTGTACGGCATCTCGATTGCCAGTCTCTTTGCCGAAATAAGGAACGATTTTCAGCGGAGATTCGCTGCCGGTGGTGATGGAATTCCCGTCCCTGTTTAATGTCTTCCTTGCACTCTTTCGCTCTCCGCACGCCTTCTAGAATACCAAACCTAGTTTCCACTCCTACCCCTCATTTGTACTCGTGGAAAAGTATTTGACGTGAATGGAATGTATCCTGTGTTGTTTGTGCTTGAAAAATATGAAGAATTTTGCTACTTTAGGCTTTGCGAGCGATTTTTTTTCTAGAATCGTTGAAGTTTTTGTCCCAATACATTTAGTAGTAATACTTGGCCTTTTCGGTTACACTTTGCAATGCTTAAATTTTTCATCAGCTCTGGTGTTGGTTAGTAGCTAGCTTCTTTGAAACCCCAGATACAAAAATATCAAGGGTCAGAGGGCGTCCTGCATTTGTTTACTTGTCCTAAACTCAACCAATCATCGGCGACCTGGGAGCATCTCACATATGCGGGACTTTGAATCCAGGTGAGGGGCCTAAGGTGGCTCATGTGACGCCGGTATCCTACTCGATTTGGTGGCCTTAACTTGTACTACAGATTGATGCGGGGCTGTCGTCGCCTTTCGACTTATGTGGGGGAGAGGTTCTAATATATCGGCACCAATGGATTCGAAGACATTCACTGACCATAAATTAAAACTGCTACAAAAATAAGTAGACTATTTAACTTGTGAGAAAAAAAAGGGCGACAGACCGCTATGCTTGTGACGCATCCCTATGAGTCATCTCGATGTCGTGACTGGCCTTGTTGGGGGGATGACTAACTCCCCTCACTTGATTGGTCAGTTCACTTGGAACGCATACAGAGTTAAGGCATCAAAAATAGTTGCCTGGGGGAGGGAGGGGGAAGGGCGTTTCTTCAATTTGCTTGTAAAATATTGCAGAGTTAAACGTGTCTTGTCTCGTTTCCCGAATTAGAGCCTTTATCTATCCGACCAATGCCTTCGGTTTGAGAGGCGGCAGGATCCGCGTTAGATATTAACGATTGACCCCATTAATCAGCGAATTAAGTGGAGACAATAAAATTTCATGTTAAGCATGTCTACAAGAGGGCTACAAGTTCCATTTATGAGATGCTCCCTCCCGTCTGGCGGCCTACGTTAGTATCTTGCCCCGCGTGAAGAGCCAATGAAATCAAAGCTGGCGCGCTTGTTTACTGAATGCGGATTGGCCCAGTTGTGGTGGCAAAAAAATTCATCATTGGGTAAGCCTTGGCTTGGAGCTACAATTTCACTGCGAGCGGCTATGTGGGTGGATGGGCGCGAGAGGAACATTTCCGTTCACTTAAACAACCGCTGTGTTGCCAGTTCACGTGATGGGCGAAGGCTAAGGGTTTGGTGCTTGGGGCAGTGTAGGAGTAGGGCGGCTGACAGCGTGAACGGGTTGGGATCAAAGCCCTAACCATGTTATGGAATGAGCTAATCATAAATAAACCTTCAAATGCTAGTTTAAGCGCTAGAACATGCTAGACGCAAAATTTTGACCTGGAAGTAGGCTTGCTACAGGATGTATAGACAACGGAAGCGTGAAGGTTGTCAGACAACTGGACCATGGCCTTCTTACCACTAACCATGGAGTCATCGAGACAGGCAGGCAGACAGAAAGATTCACACTAAATTGACGCTAGTGTGGATGCAGGCCCCAGTTGTGTACTAGAAACCACTGTTCTCCAAGACTATTACTGCACCGCATCCCATCAGTATGATCTACTTCAGGTGGAGTCAATCAATTTCATCCTGAGTCTAAATCTAGGTACCTGCCACCTGCCGAGACTTGAAAAGAGAATCACGCACTCCCACCGACCCGCCTATAAAATAGGTAAAATCTTATTGGCTTGTGTCAACTCTGAATAATAGTAAAGTAATTTTAGCGAATTAAGTATTTACAAATGTCTAATTATAGTTAGAAATTAGGCGAGACGCTGTTAGGTAGGTCCGAAGGGCTGCACCGACCGCACAGCGCAATGTAGGAGGGCACTTCGGCATTAGCCAATCAGAAAGGCGCCTTGATAGCCAATCAAATCGGTTAGGGTGTTTTGTTGTGGCCATCATCGGCGGTTGCTTTATTCATTTTATTTTTCTTCTTGATGATGATTTAGCGCACTTTTGCCACTCTCACCATCTCCATAGGTAAATGCTCAACTCAGCCAATAGGAGCGGCCCATTTTGTGGTGCAGCTGTGGCGTGTTGCTGCTGTTGTTTATGGGGCAGCCTGGCTCTCACCGTCTTAAGGGGGGAGATGGGTGCGGGTTAGGGCGTTTTTTTTTTTTTTGTTCTTCATCCAAATAATTAATACAAGCTAGCTGTGCTAGAATAGTGCAGTGTATTTTTGGTCAAATAAGCTGCGATTGTCTGTTTGACCTCGGGATGGCCAAAAAGATGCGGGTCGGGTCTGGTAAACGCAAAAGCGGGGTGGTAACTTAAACACGCGGTTTATCTGATGCTCCAGTGTGGTCCGTCGCCTCACCGTTGACATTTCACGATTGTGTTGAGTTGTTAGAAAAAAAAGGTGAAATAGCACCAGCAGTGCCCTTGAGGCATAAAAACTTTGAGCGCCATAGGTAAAGCAGTTGCTTCTCACCGAACTGGTTCCGCTTACGATTGCGGTAAGGGCCGTGGTAATGGCAATCTAACTCAAGGGAAATGGGTTCAAGGCTAGACAAGTAGGCGCGAAAGGGAAGAGCCGTGTCAAGCCAACCTGCAGACTGGACAGTTGTAAGGTCTGGATGACCTCCACACACTCACACGTCCGTCAAAAGTGCGTAACCCCCATCCGGTGGCAGCACATCGCCAAGCAGCCCTCCAAGACACCCACCAGGAAGCCGACAGGGGGACACGTCAGCGACCCCCAAACCCCCAAGCCAACACCCAGCACCCCCCCTCTGAACCGAACCAACCAACCCACCCCACACCAGACGAACCGACCCTCACATGCCCCGTGGATCCGCACACAACCACCGCCACCACCAAGCACAGACCCACAGGAAAATCAAGCGCGGGGGGAAACAGTAATGATATTAAGACCGTAAAGACAACATGATGCACGCCCCCGCGACCCCTCCTCCCCATTGCAGAGGTGCCACCGCGGAGGACGGGAGGGGGACGAAACACACGTTAGGCGGAAAAACGCCGGCAGACCGGTTCGTAAATGCTTTGCAATACAAATAGTGAGTGTAGAAATCGGCGACAATTACATGCAGTGCTGTGATTTGAAAATGGGATATTTAACGTCTCTTTCCAAAAGTTGAAGGGATGGGGGCAGAGCAGTCAAGGACAAACTGTACAAACATGCCCATGGGTAGGTGGATATAAACGTGCTACGTATCTTGAAGGTATTCGAAATCGTTCACGAGTAATACAAAAGTTCAAAACAACGCATGTCGCGCACTAATTATCTTCCGTAGCAGCGACCTTAGCTTCGCTAACACCAACGGCGTCAGACTCATCAGCAGGTCGCTTTTGAGCTCGTCGCGCATCTGTGACACCAGAACCGGACAAATTCGCGATCTCTTCCTCCACATTTTCTCCTTCTTCACCTTCCTCATCTTCGTCTCCTTCGTCCTCCTCTTCGTCATCTTCCGCATCATCTTCTCCATCACCTCGAAAAATAAAAGACCAGTCATGCACACGTCGGAGAAGCCAACACACAGAAAGCAAAGAAAGTCACCGGGAACATAGTCCTCCTCGTCATCTTCAAGATCTTTGCTACCCTGAAGAGCCGAGATTCCGATGTCTTCTTCCTCCTCCTCATCCTCTTCATCTTCGTCCTCATCACGCCCTTCATCATCCTCCTCATCTTCTTCATCGCCTTCATCGTTGGTAGACGTAATTACGTGTCCATTCTTAGGCCCATTGACAACATCGCCAGTAATTCTTTCATTCGATTCCTCGACGCCATTTTGGTCCAAACCGTCGAGAACCTTTAATTGTGGCAAGATGGAGAAGACCTCCTTCCGATAGCCACCTACACTCACCAAGTCACAATCGCCCATCTCAAGACAAGACAGATTCTCCAACGAAGCAAGAGGGGCCAGGTCGGCGATAGCTGCCAACTTATTGCCAGAGAGATTGAGGGATTTTAAACTCGGACAGCTCTTCAAAGCCTCAAGACCCTCGGAAATGGGATTACCTGACACATCCAGCTGAAATAGAAATTAAGAGACGAAAAAGGGAGTTTTACATGCGTCAATGCTGGCAAGGCTGGAAGTCCCGCAAGGGTTGTTAAACCGACGTTAGACATGTTGAGTTTCTCCAAACACGTGTATTCGTCTGTCAAACCTTCAACCTCAGTGGCGTAACAGCCTTCCAAATCTAGTTCCTTGATCTAGAATGGAGGTCAACATAGAAGTAACCGCCTACTTCGCCAAGTTTTCGGCCTTCCCTTTCCGCTTCTATACGTTGAGTCATTGTAAGGACCGACATTTTTGCAGACAGACCGACTGCGCGAAAACGCTTTCGAGGCGAAGAATGTTCGAAATTGGCAGGAAGCACAATTTGACCACACACTTAAACGAATTATAATCAAGTATATATCATCACAAATGATAAAAATTTTCGCTAAAATTTTATCGTGTTTACCTAATATATTTTCTAAAAAGATAAAAATGTTTTTGGCTACCAAGCACAACTCCACTTTGATGCATGACCTATTCTATGAAATACTATTTAATTAAAACCGGCGATTGCAACCTTATAACCTCACCCTAGCTTTTTGGAACGAGTTTTCTGTTTTTTAAATATTTAAAAGTGGTTTTACAATCTTGGTTGCACTGCGCTTGTCTTAAAATGGCATTGTATTACTGCGTTTCTTTCGGCTACCGATTTCAGTTTCGGTCAACTGAACCACCATATTATCCTGACGGAGTGGGCTAACCTCGGGGCTGTGCCAGCAGCTCCGTTCCCCATGCTTGCTGAATATATATTCTGCCCTGCTATCATACCTTCCTTGCCCTCCGAAAAAATTTCGGAAAGCCACTGGCCCACCAAAATTTAAAGACTGGCCATTGTAATACCTTGTTTGTTCGAACTACTGGTTTCGGTCACTTAAGCGGCCATATTGTACTGGCCGGTTGGCCAGCCTTTGGGCCGTGCCTACGGCCCCCAAGCCCTATGTTTCCAGAATATATATTCTGCCCCAGCACTATGCCTTCATCTACCTTAAAGGGAGTCTCGGGATGCTACAGCAAAAACTCACATTTGCACTTCTTAAACCTACAAACAAGCAAGCACAAACTAGTTTCAGGTACCTGCATTATGCAGCAAACTGCCCCAAAGCATGCTTTATCTATCTAGGGCGGCGTCCTTAATGCAAGGCGACTGTGGTACTAATGTTCGCTATATGTACCTTGTAGGCTGACGTCCCTTCATCACTGGATCCTGTACTCCTTTAATGGTCAAATCACCTTCAGTCGAGCGATTTACTTCTGGCAGCATGAAGGAGTGTGTCGTACAAGAGATTAGGCTTCGCGGCAGCAGTGAATAAAACAAGCACGTCACTTTGCGCAGATCTGGGGCATAACGTTTTGGATTAATGAAAGGTTTTGGTTATATCATGTTCCCCAACACCGCTTTGATTTATTGTGCTCTCTGTGAAGCCTGCCTACACTTCAGATTTATCAGAAACACAGAAATGTTCCTTCTCGGGTAGGGCAGTGGGTGGTGAGGCTCGCTAGGAGGGTATGGTGAGGCAAAGTGACCCAAGAATGAGTAAAGGACATTATTTAGGTGCTATTTAATCAGTCGATCGATTCTTTGGTCGGCTACTGTTGTAGATTTGAAAGGTGGGCTGTCACCTGAAGCGTTTCGGTAGCTTTAACCAACTTCGCATGTCGAATACACATACTCTGCTCAAACATTACGTTATTTTTCGTCTTCTTTGGCGCTCCGAGGAGCTACATTAGCGTTCTGCGTTATTTCAGATGTCGTCATATTTTGTGTTTGCATGCAGAAGTGTCTAGTATTTATTCTACGCACACGGTTAAGACTCCAATTCGCGAAAATTAGATTTAAAGTTTTACGCAGAGTAAGTGGAGTGCAAAAATGAATGTAGATTTACGAAACGCAGCCTTTTTAAAATGACCTGATCTTTGCGATGCCAAAAACGATGCGCAATTCTTTTTCGGAAGCCAATTTTACTTTTTAAATCAATTTTTGCTTATAAATTTAGCACAAAAGGGCTAAAACGAAATCTTATTATTTTTGAGTGAGGTTTTAATTAACAAATTGGAAGCGACGTAATCAATCTGGGGCAGACGTGTGTATTGGTCTCGGGTCCTTTGGGGTTCCTGACCCACAGAGTATTTGCATTTTGGTGCAGTTTACTGATTCGCTTTTATTGAACTAGTGTTTCTGACTCATGTTAATTCTGTAAAAGTTAGTGATTTATTCACTCAGCAGTGATTAGCTGCAAGTCGAGTATAGTTCCACACGGAACCTTAAATAACGTTGGGCATTTGAAAATTGTGCAGGTGAACGGTGTATACTTTCTTCAGTGGTTGTAGGTATGGTCAACCCACCTGTCCGCCTTCACATTATTCTCTTGCTTGTAGCAGGCCAGAATAAACAGCTTGAACTGTGATGCATCCCGGTGATACACCAAGGCGCCACCTTCTTCGTCAAGAGGAACAGCAGGAGGAAAGTCCCGTCTCCTCTAGCAATAACCAACAAAGACAGGAAGCTGAAGGAGCAATGAGGTTGGAGTCCAGTTTTCCTGCCAACACCCCGGTTGGTCACCGTCCACAAACAATGACTTCAAGCAGTTCTACAACGACATCTGTCACCAATGCAACAACTTCTTCTTCCTCCTCCTCTTCTGCCTCCACGTACAAAACCGGCAAAATTGGACTAAAGCATGGCCGAGTTGTCCAACCTGGCGGGGGTTCGACTACCTCATCTTCAACTGAAGATTCAGAGGCTAGAGAGCGGCGTTTCGGATCCATCGATTTGCATCACCCTCTACCATTGAACACTGCGACTGGTGGGGCGACAGGGCAAGAAATAGTTAAGGGACAATTGGCTATCGACGCACATATGAAGCAGGCGTTGCTTGCGGATTTCAGTAAGTCAGAAATGGATTTGTATCAAGTTTACTGCTACCGCCAATCATATGTGGCTCTAGGCTCATCCCAAGGGATTTTGGAAGGCACGGTGGTCTATACCGTTATGAAAAAGCTGCTTTTACTGGCGTGCATAAGTTCTGGGAGACTATGGGCATTGGGAATGCTGTGTGACCGCTGTGCAGTTTGTAGAGTTGTAATGTTAAATCCCGTCTCAGTGTGTGGTTATGAATTTGTTTTTAAATTTGTCATGCTCAGTACTGTTGAATTCGTTGAGTTTTGATTTCAAATTCCAATGTCACCGTCGATACCACAACTTTGTCCCGTGTTCTTGAATGCGAATTTTAGAAACATCCTAAAAGGAATCGGTGTGTACTGGTGCTAGAGTTTTGTTAAGGTTCTCTCAACACTTAAAAGACTTTGAAGATAAGTGTGCGATGTGGATTCTTTTCTTTCTCTAGTAGTTGAAGAGGGACCACATGGAGCGTCAAGAATGGTGCTGATAACATAGCGGTGGAAAAGTTGTAGGTAGCTCCATTGTTCGGGTTTCTGTTGTCTCTGTTACCGAGCGTCAGATTAGCTTACTTATTGTGGGCTCAAGTCAAAGAGACCGAATTATTGCTCTGAAACATGGAGGCTCGCAAGAGTGGTGCAAAATTAATCGGTGAATGCTCTGGTCGTATACATGGGAGATTGTGTCTTCCGTAGTACTCTCTGGCAGCTCCTCAGAATATGCATGGAATTCCCTTTATTCGATGGCAGTTCCATTTATGGCTTCGTATTTATTCGCAGCTTCTGTGCATCTGCAGTGAAATGAACACAAGATCGTGTCTTGCTGGATTACCTAATTTGTGCTTTCGAAGGCGAGGCAATCAAAGACATTTGACGAAAGAAGCATCTCAATTGCTGGGACACCACTCCTTAGAACTTTGTGGTGATCACAGGGGATTCATGAACAAGTTGATATGTGGGTCAATAGGTGACAGGGAGCCCTGTTCGGTAGTATTAAGGTGACTGGACTATCGGTCAAGCCCAAACATCTTTTGGGTTTCGGCATGATTATTGTTAGAGTGAATGTTTCGGGTGGGCTATTTCATCATAAAATAGGAAACTCCTGTAGTTGGTTTAGCCGGAGTTCTACGCCAGCGACCAGCCACAACTGTTCAGAGCTCTAGTACCTGCATGCTATCTATTCCACCGACACGGGGTAACGTCTAGCCCAGCAAGGGGAATGCTCGTCAAAGGTTGTTTTTTCTTCAGAAACTCCTGTCTTAACAAATTCCCCATCTTTTAAGAGCTGACTCTTTCGGGTAATTACGGGTAGTCGTGAAAAGCTCATACTTATGCTACTTGCGCTTGAAGCGAAATTACCGAGTGAAGGATTACAGAGGGCAACACCATCTGTCGTTGTATCATTAATTCGCTAAATTTGTCTGGGAAGATTGCAGCGGTGAGGCACCTTTTCATTTTTGCAATCACACCCACTCTTTGTGATCCTGGTGGTTTGTATTTGTAATCCACTCGGCGAGATCGGGGACACGTGTTACCTACAGGTAGCAATGGCAACCCAGCGGATCTCACATCCGGGCCTCTCTTCCCCAATTATCATTTTTTGCTTCCATGGTTCAGACTTCCTCATCGTGTTCCTGCCGGTGAAAAAGTCTGCAGACGTCGACGTCTCCAACTCAGGCTTTAGATTATAACACCACTTCCAGCTAATCAGTTTAGGCTGCTTCCGGTCGCCTCTGGTAAAGCGAGGCATGGAAATAGCAAAACTCTTTGATTGTTCGTTTACGCGGCTGCCCGTGCGGGCAGTGAAATTAAAAGTATTTTCGAGATTTGTCACAAGGCGAGGAAGTCTTCGTGTTGTTTATAGCATCTATAGACTCAACCGAGGGACTCCAGAAGCGCTACTAGGAAGTGCGAGGCTTGGACAAGAAAGGCAAAGCGTTATGTAGGGAAATGGAAGGGTGGATCTTCCCATTACTGAAATCAAACCATCATAGTTGTTTGTGATAATATGTGAGTGGGACTGCTTGATGTGCTTGACATTTCCTTCTGGATGATTAAGACGGTGATGTGTGAAGTAGGGGATCTTAAACGACCATTCACTGACACAGACATCAGATGACCTAGTCGAGCTAGCTCTCATTGAGGAGTGCTACTACGGCAACCGTGTCTGATGGCACGACGGATGCATAGTTGATGAAGCGGTAGCAACAGGTACATCACCTAGTGGACGCGGTTTGGAGTGTTCGGTTGAAGGTAAAGAGAAAGGTTCAGGTTAACTAAAGAAAAGTTTGCAAGGATTACCCGAATGGTAGGTTCGTCAAGTTCTAGTAGATGTACTATGCAACCCTTGAGTGCCTTCCTTTTTACAACGCCTTTTAGGTGTGTTTTGTCCTGTCCATTCCCAATCCTCTGCGGCATTCAATCCTCAACTTCGGGGAGTGAAAAAGTGTGAGTTAATTTGCCATTATTTTGCAGAAATGTTTTTGTCGTTAATAACTAAGTGATCATCCAATTTGCTCCTCTTACGTCTGTCTGGTTACTGTCCTGACAGCCTGTACCGAGTGATGGATGAATGAGAAGAGGGGGGCGGGCGTATAGACGAGTGGGCTGGATTGAGGGTTCCAAAGTGGGGGATGGGAAAGTTTAATGTACCTATCGCCTTCCCTCCTTCCCTTCTGTTCACCTTCCCCATTATTTCCTGAAGCCATCATCTCTTCACTTCAAGCATCAATCACTGTTCCGTGTTTTCATTCATCAGTTTGCCATATTCTGTCAGGACGACGTTCATCTCATTCGCCATCTCCAGACTAAGGCTTTGAATCGCCCAATGGAATCCTTCACGCATCATCCCACAGGTGAATAAGTAGCAACTTTAATCGACAGACGGTTTCAAGCTTGACAATCGAATGGATGGTCGTTTTGAAAGGTGCTTCTGGACTGGATGGTTAGGTGGGAATGGAATTTCGGCTTAATGGATGAATACTTCAGGTGTAAACACGTAGGCGGATGATTCCTTGTAGACCTTCCAAGCCTCTTCCACTCCCCTGCTGTGCTGTCCACCTACTTTCCTCGTCTCCTTCCAACGCGTTCTGCGGATCCCTTCCATCTACACAACCGTTTCATCGATCCTCTCACCGCAAGCACTACCGTCGGTCCCTACCAAATGGGGCGTCTTTTGGGTCGAGGCAACTTTGCAGTTGTCAAGTTGGCCACACACACCCAACTGAATGTTCCAGTTGCGGTGAAGATCATCAACAAGGAGTTGGTTGGTGGTCAGAATTTGGCCAAAATAGCGCGCGAGTTGGAGGCTATGAAGAGGTGCTACAAACACCCAAACATCGTCCGTCTTTACCACATTATGGAGACTGATGCTAACATTTACATGGTAATGGAGTACGCCAGTCGAGGAGAGGTTTTCGGTGAGTTCAATCTTGTAAAGTCGGCATCAGCGACGTTTGCCATAGGGAGTCGCGTGAATTCGGGCAGTCAACATGAAGCAATCCGAAGTGTAGGTCGTGTAGAGAGTGTTCCTGCAAGAGTTTTACCCGCAGCACAGGCTCAATACTTTGCTATAGCACAACATGACATAAGGTGGGAAGTAAGGCTACGTCTCTCCCACCTGTAATAGGGTTACATTTCCTTTCACCTCATTGGTGGGAATTTGATTGGTGCCAGTGAGTGCAACTGTGTGATTGGTCAGCACACCAACCAATCACAAATATATTGTGTAATATTTTTAACTTGCTCTTTTGCACAGATCACATCAGCCTCTCACACGCCTTCACAGAGAAGGAAGCGCGTGAATTGTTCTGGCAAATCGTGTGCGCCATCGACTACTGTCACAAGTTGGGCATCGTGCATCGGGATTTGAAGGCGGAGAACCTCCTCATCGATGCCGATTTCAAAATCAAAGTTGCTGGTAAGGAGACGTCCCAACCGCCTACTTGGTAGCCTATTTGCTAGAATTTAGTGGATTGGTGTAGCAGTGGATAGGTTGTAGGTTGATTTGCTGTTCTCATGATGGTGATGCACATTTTACGAGCGTTCATTCAGCAATGGGGGGAGGAATTACGTTATGTGAAGGTGGTATGCAACAGGAGATGTGCACGACATGTCACGTAGCTCCCTTCCCATTCCTCGTCCGTCTGTCTATCCCTCCTTGCGTCCGTTTGTGTCATCGATAATGGTATGGTGTGGGCGCACACACAGATCTGCACCGCAGTGGAGAGGTAATGTCGGCGGCAATACTTATGACACCAACTGTCTAGCTGTGTACGGGAGGCTTCCGCAAAAGCACGACAAAGGCGACATGGTTGGGAAGCTGTTTACTGTTTTGGTTATCCTTGGGAGCCACAACGGAGCGTGCCATTAAGATTCGGCCGAAATACACCTTTCTTAATGCAACCATCCGAGCTTTTCCGTAGATGCCAATAACACATAAGAAGCTCTGCTTAAACGCGTCATCTTTTCCTCTCATTCCTTCTTTTTTTTCAAAGGACGTGAGTTTTTCTCAAGTCCTATTTGTGTCTTTTTAATAGGCTTGATTTCCTTAATGTCTGCTTCCTCCCGATGGTAGACATTCCTCGTTATTTATTAGGTTATTTCGATTTTAGACTTTGGCTTCTGTAATTTCTTTACGCCCGAGCATCTCCTGACAACACACTGTGGAAGTCCACAATACGCCGCCCCAGAGCTCTTCAAGGGCGAATCCTACGACGGTCCATTGGTAGACGTTTGGGTATGCTACTTAGATCCATATCAGCAGACCTCAATGCTCTTTATCATATTTGTAAAAAATAGGGCGTTAAAATGCAATTCGATTCCTGAACGGCATTTCATTAGCATTTGTACCATTCCTTTACCACGTGTTGATGCTCAAACATACTGCCTGAATCATTTCAGTAGTATGCAAGATATTTAACCTTTGTAGTGAAGGCTTTGTTATCGAATTGTAGGATGGTTAAGCGACCAATGACAGAGCTTCATGTCGCCCTTTTTGAATGTCTCCATGGTCTTACTCCTCTTTGGGCAAGAGTGGTTGAAGCATCCAAAAAGCATGACCCCGTTTTGAGCTGACTTATCAGTGATGTCTGTTCTTAGTCGTAGGTTTGCTTTTTGTTTTGGCGTGTCTACATGAAGGTAATCTGAGACGCTTTCCGTTTCGATTAAGTACTGGGCAAGAAGGAGCTCCAATTCTTAAAAAGCTGACTGAGGAATTGGGAGAGGAATCTAATTTTTTTGCCTCAATTCTATAGGCGTTCATTCAATGAAATCATTCAAAAGCTGAGCAGTAGAATGTCCTTTCACCTTTTGCGTCCATTATTGGGGCAGGAAGGGCCCCACTTTGTTGCGATCTAGCTGTCCGTCAACCTTAATTATCGGTCGTGTCGTCATGATCCATGCGGGTATGTCACGGGAGTCGCGAGTGAAGTGACCTCAAACCGTGTTGGACGCCCAAACAATTCCTTCCAATCGTTTGGACTGAGTCTCGTTTTCTTGCTCTCTGCTGTGTGGAAGCCAAGATTTCGCTTGTTGGTGTTGGTGTTGGTGTTTGTTGCTGCTTCAGTGGCTATTCCGCTGCTTCTTAGCAGTTCCGGTTGCACTTTGACGAAGTATTCAGCAAGCAATGTTAGGCTGCTGTTCACCAATGCGACATCAAATTTCTCCCAGCATAGCTTCTCCATATTGTCAAAGGTTTGGTAGGATGATTTGAAAGAGAAAAATTGATTTAACTTCGACAAAATTTCAAGTAGCTCATGAAGAGGAATGCTTGATTGCTTTAACGCCTCTTTGGCGGTATCAATTTGGACAATTTTTTTAGAGTCTTGGTGTGATTCTCTACATCCTTGTCTGCGGTTCCTTCCCCTTTCCTGGTGAATCTCTCGGTGACATTCGGAGCCAAGTTCTTCGTGGTCTTGTCCGATTCCCCTTCTTCCTCTCCTCTGCCTGTGAGCAGGTTATTCGCGGAATGCTACAAGTGGAACCAGCGAAACGTCTCCGACTTGCACAGGTCACTACCACGCCATGGATGCAGGCTTCACCCAACCTTGGGCACTACACAAACCTCTTGGCCCAATACACCTCCAAAGCACGTCAACAACAAGCGGATCTACTTCTTCAACGCCAGTTTCCGGAGCACAGTTCAGTGGTCTCCACAACGCAGTGCCAAAGACGAATGGATAGCCTGGACGGGGGTTTGGTTCGGGCTCTTGCTCTCGCTACTGGGGCAAATGAAGAGGAAATTCGACGATCCACAGCACAAAGAAGTTTCGACAGATTGCATGCGGGGTACGCGTTGTTGGTGGACAAGATGATGAGATTCATCGCGAATCCAAGACTTCGAGAGGTGGTAGAGACGTGGATTAGGAGCAGTGTAGTGGTCACACCAACGACCGGGTTAATGACGGAAACAGCGGCGACAACGACGACAACGCCTGTTTCCCCGGCAATTACGGAGGTAGAAGAGGCCTCGGCAACTACGACTTCGTCCACACCAAAGTTGGCGAGTTGGAGGGAGGTGGCGGAGGAAGATGAGGAAGAGGAAGAGGATGCAGCAGCATTGCTTGAGGTGAATTTATGGATGGGTGAAGGGATAGGTTCCCGATAGTTGGAGGGGCCGATGAGGATTAGGTGAATGAATGGGGGAGTTGTGTGACCTGGCCATTAAATTGAGACGGTATGGATGGATTTAGGCTGATGAGGTGGTCGAATGCAGGCTTAAAGGGGGATTTCTGGTTGTGGAATGGATGCTTTGATAAAGGAATAGACTTGTAATGAACTACGGGCGCGAAGATGCATTCCTTCTTCCCCTCTTCTACAGGTTCAGCAGAAATCAAGGTTTGACGAGGATGAAGACGTCTCAATTGCTGCTTCAGCAGTTCAAAATCTCTCTGTCAGCAAAAGTTGGGGACTGGCCAGTGCAGAAGTCGGTGAGAATGTCAAAGGGGTTGTCGGAGGTGTGGAGTCGGCTACAACCTCGCCCACGTCGACGTCGGATTTGCTTACCTCGTGGGTGGATGATTTTCGGGTAAATTAGCTCTGTTTTCCCATTTCGGTGTCTCATACCAGTCTCCAGCCCCTCCTCCCCTTAAATGAATTAGTTGCTTGAAATAGGCAAGTTTTAGGCTGTTTATTCTATTGTCTGATTTTTTACGTAGGATCTTATCCTACTTAATTAAGAATGTCTTCCACGAAAGTAGTATATATTTCTCCCAATTTCGGTGCCTCATGCCAGTCTTTAGCCCATCCTCTTCCCTACATGAGTTGATTGCTTGAAATAGGCGGGCTTTAAGTTCTTTACCCTATTATCTGATTTTATAACGTAGGGTCCTATACTACTTAATTAGCAATGCCCTTCACGATAGTAGCATGAATATTTATTTTGGGGTTATGTAAATTTGACTTTTAAAGTATGATAAATAAGCAACTGTACGCTCAGTAAACCTCAAGCTCCTTTTTTTCCGCCTTTTTTTTCCAGGCCAGAAGGACGGACGTACGAATAGCACTTTCTATTCTGCAGGTAGAAGCCGGCACCGTTGTAGCATGCCTCGAGAATGCCTTGCACAAGACGGTTTTGGCTTTGCATGGAAGCATGTTTTTTGTATTGTCTTGTGTGTTCCATTTTCTCTTTTCTTTGTGGCAAAAAAATATGCTGGAGGTTAAAATTCTTCTATCAATTCGCGGAGATCATCTGCTTTTACAGAAGACTTTGTTTGGAAATTTGGGGCCAAGAATTGAAGGTGGTAAAGGTGGAAGAAGGAGTAGCAGTTGATCACTACCTATGATTGTCATTTAACTCTTGTCTGATGGGTGAAGGAAATTGGTACAGCAATCAGCCCAAGAAGGGGCAAGGCGGGGCGTCATACCTCATTCCTCTCCGTTGACGACGCCCTTGGGTGGGAAGTGGGGTCCTCCAGACGTTCGGCCAGTTGCCGAGACAACTACGATGAAGTGCCAAATTTTACTGGAGAACTAATCCACGAATATAGACGCGGTTAACCAAGCATGGCAGATGGGGTTGTTGGGACTGCTTGATAGGTTCCAGTTCCTGGAAAGCCTTAAAGGTTTTTCACGTAGCTGACGAGTGACAGGGTGACAACTTCCCAGAAGCAGTGGTCCAAATTTGTAAAAAGTAGGTTCTTTTGTTCCGGGTGTTTACCTTTCCCAGTCTCGTCTACCGTCCATCCATCCCTACCTCATTCACTCCCCTCTGCATTCCAGATCGACGAGGCTCAACTGTTGGAGGAGATTCCGGACATGGAACTCGACTCCACCTCGAAGAATATTCGACGTCACACAATCCATCTGCCAGGTCCAGCAATTTTACATCACCTTCCTGACGACTTGCAGACACTGAATGTGGACCAGCAACTAAAAGATGACCATAAGCAGCTGCACTCGGAGGAAGGAGGAGTGAATCCAACTTTAACTGCAGGCGGAGGGAGGGAGGTGGAGACCACAGTGGGAGGCAAAAGAGGTTCAGTAGGAGGGAGGATTCCTCGACAGACGACACAACCGGAACTTGGATGTTGGAAGCCGGGACTTCAACGTGAAGCCCCAGGAAATGTGGTTGGTGAGGTAAGAACTGTTGATTAGCACATTTTTTTGCAACTGTAAATGGATGGAGAGTTGAGTAAATGAGTGAGTGAATGAGTGGAAATACAAACAAAGGATGGATGAAAATATGGAGCTAACTGCTCTGCTATTTCGCCTTTGTGGAATTTTTGTTAATGCCATGGATACTGCCATTGAAAGGCGTAGCACAGACCCGTGCATGCAACCACTCCGTACCGTTCTCGATGACAGGACAGATTGACGAACGACAGGGAGAGCGAGCTACGTGACATATCGTGCACATCCCCTGTCGCCTACCAACTTCACATAGAGTAAAGTGTGCATCATCATCATGAGAGTGATAAATCAAGCTAAAAGCTATCCACCGCTACACCAATCCACTAAATTCTATCAAATAGGCTACCAAGTAGGCGGTTGGGACGTCTCCTTACAAGCAACTTTGATTTTGAAATCGGTATCGATGAGGAGGTTCTCCGCCTTCAAATCCCGATGCACAATGCCCATCTTGTGCCAGTAGTCACGCGCCTCCCTCTCTGTGAAGGCGTGTGAGAGGCCCAAAAATGCACTATATTTGTGATTGGTTGGTGTGCTGACCAATCACACAGTTGCACTTACTGGCACCAATCAAATTCTCACCAATGAGGTGAAAGGAAATATGTTATGCAAAAGGTGGAAAAATCGCCACGTTGTGCCGGCATTTTATGTAGTGATACATTGTGTTATGCTACGAAAAGCTACTGAGCCTATGCTAAGGGTTTAACTCACACAGGAGCATTCTCTACACCCTCGCTGCTCTCTGCAACACTTCACGTCGCTTGTCAGAATTTACTGGCCCACCTAATGACAAACGACACATGTAGGAGAGACTACATGAGAAGGGAATGGATTTCTCACTCCATAATATGATTTCTTGCCTTCATTGCTTATTTGGAAGCCTTCATTTGATTTGGGCATCCTCCGGACTATGTCAACAATTTGTGGTGCTTTTTTTACTTCGTGTAACTCTACCAGTGGTAAATGGTGAGAATGATGGCGGTGGTGTTTGTGAATTCAATTTGTGAGTCCGGTTTCCCATTTCTCTTCTGTTTTTCTTTCTCCAGGACGATTTTCATTGGCTGCCTCTGGTTAACGTCTCTGAGGCAACTGCCAAATTCAATATTACCGATGTTAAGGAACTCTCTCTGGACCTGGGTCAGGAGGCTGCAAATACTCGCCCACCCCCACAAAAGTCATCATTACCGCCAAATTTTGAGGAATTGGCGGAGCCACCAAGGCAATCTCCAAGTCTGCAAATCAACGTTACTCCTGGTATGGAGGGGTATTTACTCTTGATATTCAATTCAGTGAATGCCTTGCTCACTTATTAAGTCATTGAGTGTAGTCAGAATCTGAGCTCAATTCTATTCTTCCGCCCATCCATCCACCCAACAAATTTCAAATGGGAAAGAACTTTTTTGTATTTTTTCTTTAGACCATCCTCCTGATGATTTATCCAAAGTTTCACTGGTATGTTCATTCTTGACGCATTCATTTGAACCTTCCCCTCTTCTCTTTTAAATCATGGCAATTGTTATGAAACCTATGAGGTCATTTTTGCAACCCACGGACTTTATTATTTACTTCTGTTATACTGGCTGCACTTTTTGGGGCTCAAAGCGAATTCTCTATCCTCATCGAAGATCTCCCTATGTTAGACAGGACCTACTTTTGCATTACAAGGCGACGTTGAACATTGTTGAAGGCGACGGGTAATCAAAAGACGACTGGAGACAGGATCGACAGAAGTGCATGCATTGTACAACGCAAAGAAAAGACGATTTGGTTCAAACGCCAGTGATGCAAAAGCTGAATTGTTGAATCTAGAACCTCTTCATTTGTTAAGTGACCTCTCTCAAGCCATCCTATCGGAGTGTCTTCCCTGCATTAACAACACCCGCCTTATGTGATCCCGTTTCGTTCGGTGTTCTAGTGCCAACTGTGAGATTGAATTTGCTTATCAATGCCGCTTGTTTAGCTCTCAGAGTCACCCTCAATTCATATTTAGGCAGGCAGTTATAAGAGATTACATTATTATCAACTTACGAAGCTACACGAGTGGATGGGTGTCCACACCACCATCGCAGCAATAGAATTCACTGGTAGTAGGGACCTAAGTTGTTCAGGGCATTTTACTACACTCTATCGCATATCGTTTGCAGCCGACAACACAGTTTGGTGCAAAAATGCTGGGCGAAGGCTTCAACGTCAGTGAAACGTGTTGGAACAACTTGCCGCATTGTTCCGTGGGGGAGCCACTGCCACAACTTGACCTACCAGCTTGTATTCCTTCGATGAGTCACCAGCCGGTTGCCCTATTCACCTTTAAAGATCCTAATCTTCTAGCTCCACCGGAGTTTATGACTCCATGTAAGTCTACATTTCATAATTTTTTTCCCACACAAAGAAATTGGAATAATTTAATTGAAATAGTGCCAACATGATTACCGAAGTCCTTCAAGCCAATCAAAATGCTCGATTTCCTCTTGAATCAATCAGTGAAGAATATCGCTTCTTAAACTAAATGCATGTTTAATTATGGTTGAAATTAGCAGCAATATGTCAAAGTAAACTTTTAAAAGGCCAAATTGTGCGCTATTTACCTAGATTCTTCGAGTTTTCCCCGACGTTCTTCCGATGGTGCTGCGGACATGCCGACCCTGCACAGACCATATCCCCTCTTCGGTGGAAGCTATCCGGAACAGGCAAATTATAGATCGGAGGTACAAATGAGCTTTTTGATTGAGAATTGACCCCAGTCGTTAAAATATGCAAATTTACGGTGAATTCTATCTTGCCTTATGCGACCACACCGCCTAGGTATACGGCCGTAATAAATTGCTTGAAATCTGACACTTTAGTACAATTCCTCATCGACTTCGCCTCAGTCTGCGTGTCCTGTTCAAGTACCAACCAGATCCCCTGAAGGTCACATGGCTGATGAGTCCAGTGAAGCAATGAATTTAGGGCATATTGAAATGGAGCCTCCGGAGTTGACTAATCAGCAAGCGATACCGAGTGTGGCGCGTCAGGATACTCTTACCACTGGTATACAGGTGATTTCGACGCAGAAAAGGTTCTCACTACCTTTGAGACCAGCCCCTCCGCTGGTCGAGCATTTTTCTTTTGACAAAGGTGAGCAACTACGGTTGGACAATTAGTTTAAGCCAATCAGAGGTCGAAATGAACGAACACCAACGTATTTTATTTCAGAAACAGGCAAAAGTTGCGTTTGCTGTTGTGAACAGTTGGTCAATACCTTTCTGGCCGAAAACCAAGGAAAAGTTAGTCTGGAAGCAATCAATGCTTTTAAGCTTTCTCTCCTTCAACAAGGCGCTGTCGGTTTTCCGGATATCTCAGAAGGAACTGAAAATCGTGGTCTGGGGGCCTACAGGAGCATGTCTATGCGTCGAGGCTCAGAGGCAACTCAAATGCGCCTTTGGAATCAGCGTATTGCTCAGGTACTAATCGCTGGAAGTTGCGCATTTGATTGTGATAACAAAACTAAAGGCTAGTGTGAAACCGCGCCTTTATTTAATTAGCTCTATGGAACGTCGTACACGCCGATGCGTCGTAATGCATTTTCACGATGGTTGAGCTACGAAACCAAGGACCAATTGGAGGCGCTTTCACAGGTGAAACGGCAGGAATTGCGTGCGAGTGCAAGCGCCAACGTTCCAAAAGCTGTCCAATTGGAACGGTCTGGTAAGTGAAGCTCAGCTTTGATTGGTCGCTGGCTGCTATTGGTTGAAATGCGTAGACCCGATTGTGATTGGTAGTTCGTCTATTTCAATCCATTACGTGCCTGTTTATACTGACAGTGGCCTTGCGACACCGATCTCCTAATGAGCAAACCACTACCCACAGTGGCTTTGTAGTAGATTGTTTCTTTGATCCCTTCTATTAAGTTTGTAGGTATTAGAAAAAAAGCAACCGAACGGCAGGAAGTTATTAATTTTTCAAGGTGTGGACTGTAATGAGCCGAAGGAAATTGTTAAGATCAGGCGTAAAAATGACATGAATTTTAAACTTGATTTATTTAAATGTGGCAAAAGGCATAAATTGGTTCCAATTTTAGATGAATAAACACGCCGGTTTTGCGTTGAATACTTCTTGTCACTAATTTTTGTGCATTCTAGAATGTCACTGGTGCAAAATCATGAGAAGTTATTGTGCTAGGGCTACCTTTGGCAGTTTCTTTAGGTATCTAGTGAGAAGAAATGGGATTAAATCCGCCTTATGCTCTGTAATGAGGTTTATAAACAAACTTGTTTTGCCGTAATCTGCGAAGGGCAATACGAATGCAAGTTTAGTTAGCTACGTGCCCTTTTCGAACAAATCTATGGGCGTTTCTCTCATCAAATTTGACTACCTTATGCGCTGTATCGAGTAGCACCCTTCAAATGTCCCTGTCTACTTATAATTCCGTCTAAAAGTTTTCATTCTTGAAATTATGCAAACCAAGTGCCAGCATCTGTTTGAGCACCTTGCAGTTGATTAATCATCTGGTTGAATTTGTCGATTGACAGTTGAAACTCAACGTGCGGGCAGTGTTCCCTTTGCTCATCGTCATCAAAAATCACCCAAACGTATTACGATTTGCCGTGTCGATAGTCAACACTCTCTTGCAATGGCCGAGTCCTCTGAAAGCCCTGTGAGCCATTATATTCGCCCTAGTCATTTCATTCACGTAGCTCGTGGCTCATGAGCTGACAAGTGGCTTTTGCTTTTTGTCCCTCTTTATAGGATCTTGGCGCCTCCGTATTGAGGAGGGCTGGAAGGGAGAGCGATGCATTTAGGGGCTTTCGCCCGCATTCCTCGTGGAATGAGAAATTGACCGCTGGCAATCGTAGACGACAAACGCTACCAAGGAGCAAATCTCAGGTCTCCTGGACTGATGTTAAGCGATGCGATTCCATAAGCTTGAGAACTGCCCTCGTCGACCCCGCAGCGTGAGTTCATTTTCAGCCTAGTTAGTGACAAAGTTGTCTTCAAGGGCCAACAGCTAATTTAGTACTCTGAATGTATAGAAGGAGAAAAATGTCAGATCGTGTGGAGCACGATACGAAATGGGCTTCAATATGGAGTGATTTGACACAGTAGCAGTCCTGCATTGGAGAGGACATTAGCCCTTTCAAATTTGCAAACATTCGTGCAGGACAAATGATTTTGTTGCTGTTAGTAAAAGTCATTTCATTTATGCGACTTTGTTAGGAGCTAGTCTAACATTCCGTACCATACGCTTTGACAGCGGTCTTGAGAACTAGGGCTAGACATGAAATTCAGTCTTTGAGGAGTTCGCATTGTTCGAATAACTTACGACTGAGAGTGATTGAGAGCTTAATCGTTTAAAGTAATATGGTTAAGGCCTTCCTGCAAACGTCTCCAATTGCGAGCATTCTTCCACCGCTTAAGAAAAATAACTTCGTTCTTTACTACGCCGTGTTTCATAAGTATGAGGAAATATTATAATCCGCATAACATGCCCGTTTTAATTCGCTACCGAAGCATCTGCGATTGATTGGTTCCCTAGACTTTGTAATCTGATTGGATGGAGGCGAATGTCGATGCACTCCCGATGCCTTTGAATAAGCCAATCGCATTGGCAGGAGGCGCGTCGTTTCTCATTTAGAATTGCACGCGTCAACATTTGTGATGTTATATTTTTGTTCGTGATTTTTTCTCTGGGAATGCAAATTAGTCTATTAGCTTTGAATTAGGCCATCACTTTTTGCAGCTCATTGCAGTCATAGAAGAGTTAATTTTTTTTCCTTTATTCAAGCGTTATAAGAAGAGAGTGAATGGTGGCAAAGGAGCGTCATTTTACCTCCCACTTCACCTCTATAGGTGTAGCCATGAATTCCAGTTCGTCATTGACCATTTATAAATGAAGTAAGAGCAAAGATCTGTTTAAGGATTGGTGTTTGTGAATATGAGGTTAAATCGTGCTAACCTCCCAATTGGATTGATCTGAAGGCGGGGCCGTCAATGCGGACGGCTTTACTTGTTCGATACGCATGAGCAAGCTGAGGGGTACGACTTACGTATACGTGACCGCAGATTGAGTACCCAAGACTCAGGTCGGCTTCGTTATCGTGTGGCGGTTTCTGACGAGTTCCACCAGGAATGCGTGCAATCGGCTGCATGGCATCGTCGAGAGAACTAACACTTACGAGGAGGAAAAGGTTCCCTAATTCCCATAGATCTCCCTGGGTTACTCCAAGCCTCCTCCTCTGTGTTAGCCATCGCAAATGCAATTGCGAGAGATGGTAGCGATTAGTTTGCATTTGGCAGTGAACCTGCCCACATTCATGGCCCATCCCAACTCCTAACTAACACATGGAGAGCTTCGAAATGGAAAATTTTGCCAACTCTGTTTATGCAGTTAGAGGTCGCTGACGCTTTAAGAGTGGAAGACATACTGCTTAGTCGCTCTTCATGCAACTATTTCCACACACCAAACCTTCTAGGCGGGGTTGAAGGTTGTGGAGAACAAACAATCGCTGTAGAGATAAAACGAGAACCACCAAGCCACGGCTTGTCACTGACAGGTAGGAGAAGGGACGTCTCTGGATGTCCCTCCACCTCACAGACTGTGTTTACAGTTCCACAGGCACATGGTCGCACAATCAATCAGCGCAGAGCAAAAGCCTCATCTTGGCGCCAACGTCAATTGTTCCCTCGACTGTCCTATTTTCTCGGTGAATGAAAGCACCTCTCATTTTCTCCTGTAAGATCACATGAGTTTGATGGACTAGGAGTCTGCATTGTGCCTTCACAGACCTTGAGTCTGTCCTTGCTTTCAAGCCTTCTTCATCCAATCGCCCGCGTTCACGGGTGAAGTGGAGATGAGTTGATTTTGGGTGGGATGGATGGGGGATGGGGGATGGAGGATGGGGAGGGGTAGGTGGGAAAGGTGAAGGGGAGGGGAGGGGAGGGGAGGGGAGGGGAGGGGAGAGAATGTAAACCACGTGCCCTCTAATGGCCTTTAGAGGGTGCATTAAAGAGGGTACTTTCGTTCCTTCTGGGTGTACACCCATTATGACAAAATCTATAATTAGACAATCAAGGTACTTCACCTCTCTCCTCCTCCTCCTCCGCCTCCTCCATTTATTGATATCTTTTTGGGCACATTTATGACAAAAAGTAGGCAATGGAGACTTATTTTAGTGCTCTCAATCTGTGATTGGCGATTAGCGAGGCAGTAGACTCATATTCCTGTCTGGGAAAGGCTTTAACTCCTAGCAAAAAACAGAGCTCAAACAGTTCCACTAATTTAGCGGTCCAACAGGTCTTTTATTGTGAGACGCTTCAGCCTCAAACTCCTGTAGTGAATGTCTTCTGTCTTTGATGTTTTGACACGACAACTGGTTAATAAAGCCGAGGTGGGAAAGAAAGAAAGAAAGAAAGAGGCGTTAGAGGTTCCCTCCCATAAACTCGAGATAACGAGACACCTAACGCTTATGAAGAGTTGATGATCAGATCTGGAGTTTCGTACCTGCGCTTGACAGGATCTTGGCGATTATCAAGGTAAAAGCCAAGCGAATTGGGGACTCTGAGCATGCCAAACCACAAAAGAAACTGCCGACAAATAAAAATGCTTTAAGTGACAAAACATTTTTGTAATGAGGGATACCAAGCGTTGTACTCTCCAAGAATGTGCGATGAGTGTGTGACACGATGCAAACCACACTCCTCCCTTCTCTGTCTCCACTTTCACCACTCGAATGTTTTGTTTTGGAAGGTTCTCGAGAAATCCACCTTCACATGTGATGCAATGATATCCCTCACTCTTTTCAAGACATTACACTCCGCTGTCCGCATACGAAGAGTAGCGTAGCGTCCCAACCTCCATACAAATCGAAGGTGGATACACCTCCAAAGTGCCTTCTCAAAACAATAAATCTCTGCTGCAGTCACAACAACACTTAAAGCGAGCTTCTGTCGCCTACACACCGCGACTTTTCCACCATCCATTAAACAGGCACCACCACCTTCTACATTTAGGAAGAAGAGAGAGTAGGTGCAATCAGGTAGACAGGTTCTTGAATATCGCAGGGCAACTTCACATTCAATGTGCCTGTGTGCTGTTCAAGCACGGCATGCCCATCAGCCAACACTGTCCACCTACCGACCCATCCAATTGGATCCTTCTCAGCTTCTACATTCCATTCGTATTGTCGGTTCACCTTCTCCTCACAATTGTTCATTTCGGTGTCCAACAACTTCACCTCCACCCGCGTCTCGCCCTCTCTTGAGTGATTCTCTGAAAGTAGCTGAGCAAAAGTAAAAGAGGGAAGGAGGGAGGCAAAGAAGGGTGGGATAAAGAGGAATGGATGAGTTAGCATTTCGTTAGTTTCAATTATTTTTATTTTCACACACTGCTTTGTCATTATCCATCCACAATGCTTGCCTTTTTTGACAACCTTTACCTCTACCATTGTCTGTACACCTCCGTATACCTGGAATTGGATGCTTTTTCGAATGGTATTTCAGCCGACTGCACACCACACAATGCCTGAGCCCATTATGAAGCAGGCGTTATTCAGGTGAGGGTACTCCTGCTTTCTCAAATCCCTTCCTCTGTCTAGTAGTCGTTGCAAATCACGGACATCTAGAATCCGCTGGAGGCATGAAGTTGGTCGCTTGAAAAGACGGCGGAAGAGATTTTGCCACACCTCAATGAAGTCGCGAAACCTCATGATTTCCAGTTTACCTGACGGAGTCTAGGTAGCATTCTCCTCACGGTTGTCAGTGTCAGTGAATTTGAGGTGGCTTGTCAACACGAACACAATACAATTTAAAAGAATCCACTTAGTTGCTCGCCTATCACGACGCAAAATTTGTGCTGCACTAGGATCTCATCTTCTCAAAAAAGTGTTTGGATCAATGCGACAGTCTGAAACTAGATGTTGGACATCGAAGACGGTCAACACAGACTCTTCATGGAAGCAGTTGGTCACGTGTTTCGACAGTAGCAAGAAGTTGAATCAGCCAGATCGGCTCCATGACCGCGTTGCACCTAACATTTGATCCTCAACCCTCTTGTCTCCTCCTCTCCTACTCACGTCCTATTGCCTTGAAGAGGTTTACCGATTTCCATGTCTACCAAATTGAGGACACCACAGCAGCTATAAATAAACACTCGTAGTGTGAAGTGATCAGTGATTGAAGGACCACACCAATGCAGTCCAAAAAAAGGAACTGGATTTCTCCAGACGTTGGCACTTTGCTTTTATTCTGCGACATTTCAACGAGGAAATAGGTTAATATACACTCCATCAACCGCACCATTTCATATATTGCATTGCAGGACACAGGTACCTTCCACCACTGAGTTGGCGCTTCCTCTGGCAACCCCTATGGATACTACGCCTTCAGGTGAGGCGGAACCACCGTCTACCTCCATCTCCATCTCTAGCCCTACCTCCTCTGTTACCTCTACCTCCATTCCCCCCACCACTCACGGTGGACGTAGAAGGCAGTCAAACGTGGTGGAGCGCAAATTCAATTTCGACTTCCTCACCAGTCCCCGTCGCAAGGTGAGCCACTCCACACACCTAGCAAGACTGAGTCTGTTCACCATATTCACTCTATTGTTCCTGTATCATCACCCTGTGGGGTGTCACTCATTGTCATGCTGATTGCTGGAAGATGCAGGCAGTCTTCAAATCAACTCGTTGCTATTGAGAGCATCCATCCTACCTCAATTGTGATGTAGTCTCTGACCACACCGATGGATCATTTATTTCGCTAATGCTATCACTACGTCGTCCCTCTTACTGGTCCAAAAGGCATCACAGAGGACACTAAGGCTGTCACCATGGATAACTATTTATAAAAGTGATGTACGAAGGTATCGCTGTTTCGGTTCCGCCAACGGAAGTTCCATCTCTGAGGTTTTGATTTAAACCTAAGGCGGCTAAAGTCGTCAAGATTATGACATGAAGTTGCCTCCAATGCTTTGAAATGACACCTCTTTTTATGAGCTGGATAAAAATCACAGAAATTGACCACCTTTTGAGTCGTCCTTATCTCTCATTTACAGCTCTATCACGATTGGCTGCCCAAGGTCAGCGTGATCTCGAAAAGAGCTGTCGCTGCCCTCTCAAATGTTTGTCCTCGACTTCCAGAGGCATCTGCGTCTACTGTACAAGAACAACTTTCACCATCTGCTCCAAGTCATCCCACTCCGTAAGACTTTTGTCCTCCACTTTTTAGGTGCTGAATTAACTATTTCTCTACAGGTGTCACAGATACGTGACATACCTATTTTTCTGATGGGAAACCTCAAAATTGCATAATTGTGGTAATTTCCATGCATCTTGCCAGTGGACATTTCGGCAATGGCGGTGAGTTAATAGCCCGAAATTCAAGATCAGCATTATGTGCCTTTTCGAATCACTGGGTCGTGCGATACGATTATCCTTGTCTGGGAAGCTTGCTGTTTTTATAGTTTTTTTTTTCGAAAAAACTGCATGGAGTGAATATGGGTGGAGGTTCTGACAGCAAACTCAGCCGAAAGGGCAGGAACATGGTTCTGCCATTCAATTGACGTAGTGTGAGCAAGCAAATGATGTGTGTGAGTTTGTTGGCAGGAACTAAGTGGCTACAAGAACCGGATCGGAGAGTCCATGTTGTTACTTATTGCTGCAAACATTGTTTAATTCAATCAATTTTAGACCAAATCTGAAATTGACACCTCCAGAATTGACCCTCTCCAACAGTCCCCCAAGTCCCGAAGCCATGTCCGATTCTCCCACTGACTTACCCTCCACTGAAACCGAAGACTCTCCTTCCACCTTTCACAACTTTTATCAACGTGCCTCCATGCTCACGTCACCGTTCCCCTCCAAACTTCATATTCGCTCCATGGATGAAGACGAGGACTTGGCTGTGATTGATCAAGTTAATCGACGTTTGGCTTTGGGTCAACTGGAGCCTTCACTGCCCTGGATACCGGTTCCACCAGGAGCTGGACTGCTGGGCTATCCACCACTAACAACGGAACAGTACTCTGAGTCCTTTGCCGAAGCCGCGTTCCAGCATCAACAGCAGGAGATGATGTCATCGATGATGGCGACGGCAGCGGCTTCACTACAAGGTGGACAATGCTTCTTCCCTATGGAAACAACCCACCCAACGGCAAGTGGTGAATCAGTGCAGTTTAATCTCGTAAGTTCAGTGCATGATCAGCCTTTTGGAACTCCACATTTCTACATTCTGGTCAGCATTCGAAAGTGGCATTATCGCTTCACGTCTTAATCAGCGTTGAAAAGTCGACCTCTGAGGTATTCTTACAGGCCTATAAGACACGGAAAATATGCTTTCCAGACGTACTCAATGAAATTACGTCGACGACGGCAAAGATGCCGAATCCTACTCGCCTATTCACGATTAACCCAGATCAGTCGCTTCTTTAACGCACATTCAACTCGAGGGGGGAGAAGTGGTTTGGTATCCATGGAAGGCGAGGAGGTTCAACTGTTGGAATTCGCATGGAAAATTTGGGCGTTGATCAGGCGCATCCCACACTGAGGATTTTTTTTTCCAGAGAGAGTACACATCTGGTAATTAGTAGGACACGATGACTGAATCGGTGGATCCATGCAGGACAAATAGGTGGATGTGGGATGGAAGGGTACAGAGGTGAGATAAGGGATAGAATACGTGTATCCTCGCATCCTAGCAGTGTGGTTGTCGTCCGTTTAGCTTGACACCACAGATTTCCTTTACCGAGTTCCATAATGCCTCCTTCTCTTTTGCATTCAATCGAGGTAGCCATAGTTCCCGTTCCTCTAAATAAACAGACCTCTTGAAGGCGTGATTTCTAGGAATCTCCCCTCACATGTGAGGAGGGATGTCATTGAACAATGTCATCGTTTAGCCAGGGTAGTTTCGTGGGGAAAAAATCTCTGCAGTGCTGAATGGCTTCATTTTGCTATTACAAGTTGACCAGCCTGATACCTTGGCAACGTCCTGTTCCTTTTTCATTCTAATTACTTTTATTGTACCGCGATAGTTGTTAGTTTCTGACAGTAATGGCAGTAAAGTTATGAGGCTGAAGGAATGCCTGCATGCATGGTATGTTAGTACGTTGTAGACAGAAAGGATGACTCCAAATGACTAAAATGCTCAATTAAAAAGCGCATTTTATCACACACTGCATCAGTATGGATTAAGGCTTAAAATAGCATGTGAAAATGGATTTGGTTGACAGCACTTCTTCCTCTTTTGCCCTGTTTAACAACACCTGTGGATATAGTACTCACTTCGGGCATAAGTAGCATCTACATTTTTGTTTTGTGTTTTAGGCCTCACGAGTTTTTTATCGACCCGAGGGCAATACACAACTTTCGCCTCCTGTTGAAGATCCCCAAAGTGAGGTGAGTAGTTGTTTTGTTAAATGTTAATCCCTATTGCCCATTAATGCGTCGTCTGTCATCGGGTCTACCGAATGTGGCGACAAACTCGTCGATTGGCTATCCTTTGCCTTGTATCTGAGATGCAACAAAAGTGTGGCTTCCAAAACGGATGAGTTAACGTGCTGAGGGATCCGCGATCTTAGGCTATTTTCCCTAGATTCTCAGCAACCTCCCTTCGATGACGCTTTCAGCAGTAGTGACGTGGGGGATTTGAAACTGAACGAGCTAAATGGTAACGCGGCCATGAAGGATTCCTCTCATTTGCACAAAAGACCTCCCTCAAGTAGTCCTCCTGGGTGAGGTTTTGAAGTGGTGTCTGTGTCAACAGGAAATGCGACTTTTGCGTCCGCTGTGGCGCAGATATGAGTGGGATAGAATGAGACAGAACGAGGAAGGAGGCATAGAACTAACATGGTATGATCACGAAGAATTAATGTTTTCTTTGGCGAATTTCAGGGATAAACACTGCTTACCATGCTACTTGGACGTTTCAGTAACTCGTTTGGGATGGATTACTACATCTTACTGCCTTCAGTTTACCTGATATAGAGCGGACAAGTGCTTCTCTGTTGGGGAAGCTTTATGTGGAAAAGTGGACATTGCAGATAGGTAAATGGATAAATGGATGGGAGAGGCAGATGACTGGGAAGAGAGAGAGTGGATGAAGAGATAGGTACAATACTAATTTGATGACAAGGTGGGGAGATGCCCTCAAAAGCTACAGGCTGACTTGAAGACTGCTCGTGTCTTCCAGCAAACAGTGTGGCAATGCATGACGCACCATAGAGTGATAATTCAGTTGAATGAAGTGGACTTGGTGGACGAGCTTAGTCTTGGAGGCAAAAGAACATGCTTAAAAGTGTGCTTGTTCAGGGTATGAAGTGGCTGACCTTGCGACAGAGACTGCCTAGAAATTTGGGATTGAAGATCCTCCTCACCATATGTGGTGATGAAGGTGATGGAGGTGGTTCCACCTCACTCGATGGTGTGGTATCCATGGGACTTGTCAGAGGAATTGCCAGCTCAGTGGTAGAAGACAATTACGTCCTGCATTACAATGCACGAAATGGTGTGGTTAAAGGAGGACGCAAAAATCCATTTCCATTTCCTCGTTCTAACGAAGGAGAAGACGATTCCTTGGCAGATTGTATTAATGGTAGACAATAAGGAATACAAGTGGTGATGAGCTCATTAACGAAACTGAAGTCGTGGCGATGCGATGGGGCAGACGAAGGGTGGAAGAGAGAGACCGAGGGAGGAGGAGGAAGAGGAGCAAATGTTAGTTCTGAGGTGGACAGAAAGTTGGTCAGGCTGATTAAGTCTCCGAGTTTTGCTGAAATGCGTCACTGATTTCTGACTTTTGGCAGCAGACTGACGCATGGATCTCAACACTTGGCACTCAAACGACATGCGAATTCCACAGACGCCGAGGTCATTTGTGCATCCTAGGCGGTGAAGGTGTTGCACTCATCTGAACATTCCACGAAGATGTGATGATCGTAGGCAAATACTGTGGAGGAATGCTTGGTCTTGCGGAGTGTCCGTGTTCATATGCATGCTGTAAAATGGAACGAAAGAAGGCAGTGGTAGATATAGGCCTTTGCTCCATGCTATGCGTCCATTGAATCCTCAGAAGTGGAAGAAGTGCTCTTCTGAATTGAGTGACACTAACATCTGGATCTCATCACTCCTCCAAACAGTCGTGACGACGTTGAGAATAGATGATGGCAAAGCAGCTGGATGAAGAACATCCAAGCTCATCTATCCTCTCCACTCTACTCTTCTCGCCCTCCTTACCCACCTCCCTCTCTATCTCACTTATCCCCTTTTTTTAGTCTTTCAGTCACTCATTTGAGGTGGGATGAGAAGCTCGAGAAAATCGGTTCTCCTTGGTTACTTGTAATGAGAAGGGGAGACGAGATGAGAAAGGAGGAGAGGATTGGTTGAGGTGGTGAAATGAACGGCTGTGAAAGGATTAGCTGACACAATGAATGAAACAGCAGGCCTTCAGTTGGATGGGTTGGCAGGTGGCCCGGGTTAGAGGATAGGCACGCCACGATCGGAGAGTTCGCTAGTACGTTGAATGGACCACGGCAGCAGTAGCGGAGAGAGCTGTCTACCTGACTGCGGTGGAAAAGTTGCCAATTGTAGGCGACGGGAACTTTCCATTCGACGGGCAAGTAAGAAAAGAATCGGTTTAAGTAGTGTTATGACTGGAGCGATGATTATTTATTTTAAAAAGAGAGACTTTAATTCGCCACTTTTATTGGTGTTGGACCACTGTATGGATTTCTCAAGACTCTTTCAAAACAGAAGCGACTAAAAGGTGGAAGGTGAGGCTAAAGGAGGAAGCATATTTCGAGTTGTCATGTCCTACAATCAATTGCATATCCATGAAGGTCAAAGGGCTTGGCACACTTGTAACGTGATAGATCGGAACCTAAAGCTCCCTTTTTCATTTACTCCCCACTCAAACAGGTGGAATTTACGGACCAGTGAAGGTGGCCAATCAACACAACCTCAGTCTTTGCCCACATCTTCATCATCGTCATCGTTGTCGTCCCCAACCAACAGCCCCATAAAGAGGTGTCACTTTAACTCCTCTATTTTGTTTTATCTCTACAACCTAATTTATTTAGGAATTAATAAAGCCTACCATTGTCTTGTCTTGTTTTTGCTTTCATTTGGAAAGTTACGTTGAGCCATTTTAACTCCTCTTTTCCACACTTTATTTGCCCTGATGCTGCCATTTCTAAAGCCTTCTCCTAGAATTTCCTTAATGAAATACTCCCAGGTGTAACCCACTTAAGAACGCTCTTCGGTTTCGACAATTGATGAGACTGAAATGCGGGCAGCCACCTTTTGGTAGCGTTTTCCTTTCAAGCCATCATCATCATCCAGCCGCGCCTTCTGGATCTTCTGCTGGTTGGCTATGGTTGGATGTGTTGGTTGATTGGACGAGTCCTCCCATGCCACCAAGAGGAGACGGTATTGCCTTATCCCTAGTGGCTGTCTCACTATGAGACTGAGACCCATCAACTCGAACCAACTAATCACAGAGAGAAATTCTATTTGTTGGTGGAAACCCCCCACATTAGAATGGGAGGAGCAGGAGAGATTGGGAAGGAGATGCTGTCTCACAATCCGTATCCCCTTGAGAGTTTACCCCAATGAGTGGCACAAAATTCTCTTGACGTTTGAAAATCACAAACAAAGTGATAGATAACTAAGAAATAGAAGGAGAAAAGGAGGCAATGGAGATTAGAGCTTGATATTTCCTCTGTTCATGGTATCAATCAATGGTCCTGGGTCATTTGGAAGGTCATACAAGGAGCTGACTCCTGGAAACGTGATCAAGTCGAGCGCTCTCTTTAAGTGGATAGCGGTCTGTTACGCAGCCTCGTCCTTTTCCAGCTTCACTCTTGTCGCCTCTCTGTGTCCAGTCACTGACCAGTCGCTATCACCGAGGAAACTTTATTTATGAGAAATTCTAGATGATTCAGACTGAGGGTTAATAAGTAGGCCTTCAAGAAAGTCGTGCTTCTACATAGACGTCCGCTAGGTTGACTCTCCGGGGTCAAGGTCAACCCGCATGGCCAAAATGATTGGCGGTCACAACAGTCCTTTCACGCGATGCTCCTGTCGCACACTGCATACTTCGGCCAAGTGTGTGCATCTCCCTGAATGGTACAACTTCAGCACTCCCTCAACATGTATACACACAACATTGGGACAAATTTCCCTTCTCTCCACCAGTGCCTCCACGCATTCCGAAATGTGCGGGCAATGCAGAACGCTGCGGATGCAAAACTGACCACAAGGAGTGAAGACACAACTGTCAAATAACACCACACACTTGAGGCAACCAACATTCGAGGCTTCTCTTCCACAATTAGAGCATTACAACACTCCCTTGCCCCAAAAAATAATGTTTTTGTCAAATATGCGCATCTGCAACAGTGACTGGATGCGAGCTTCGCAGCTGCGGTTAGACAATGCGTGGCTCAAACAATAGCACTCAAATTGTTCCATTGTTTGCGCGCATTTCACCGACAATGCTTTGGATGCCGCGAACCTAAATAAAGCAGAAAAAGCGAAACAGTTGGGGGAATGGAGAGGGATTGCTTAGCGGTGTGGAGAGGTGATTCGCTGTGCAGGCAGGGGAATGAGGGCGCACCGAAGTCCTCGTTTGCCTTCGCACAGGTCACAGAAATGGCGAGGCAGTGACCAGCGATGCAGTGAGATCAGACCAGGAGGAGTTGCAGAGCAGCTCTAGGTCACCTCTGAGACAGTGATTTAGGCAAATTTTAGTGCAAGAGATGGCAGTCGCTCTAGCACTACCTCCTAGGTCAATACCTACTCAAGGGACTCCACCGCAAGGGGCTCTCGACTCTCCAAAATCCTATTTGTTATGCAAGTCTTACAAGTGGGGCACAATGTATCGAGAGATTTTCCCTGGCCGAAACAGAAGGCGTTGCCAGGGCAAACACCAAGGCGGACACTCCAAACGGAACGGAAACTCGGGAGAAGAGGTTTCACTAATTTAAGGTGATATTTAGCAACAACAAGACCTCTCCCATCCCGTCCCTACCACCATCCAGGTGCAATGGACACCCGATCTCAACCACAAACCCCCAGTCCTTCCATGTTCGGGCCCATTGTGCCGCGCCGTTGAGGGGGCAGCTGGATGGTGTTGATGACCACAAAGTAGCATGAGTGAGAGGAGTCTTGGAAAGTATCCCTAAAAAAGACAAGCCATCTGTTGCGTGGCCTACGAAGGCAATAACTCGCACTACAACCAATCGCCTGCTCCTAGCCTCGCCTCCACCAATGGACAGTCGGTGGTGGCCAACACGTTCGCACGGTTGGAGTTGGCCGACAGGCTCACTACCCAGCTAGGTGGATAGGGTAAGTTAAGTTGACAGGGGTGAATAGATAGATAGATAGATGGAGCGAGTGAGTGAATGAGTGAGTGAGCGAGTGAATGAATGAGTGAGTGGGCGAGTGTGCGAATGACTAGGTTGATGTAAAACGACACATCAAGAGGAGTCGACCACAACAAAGCAAATCTTCCTTCTCCTAGACAAGAGGGCGATAGAATCGACCAAGTGAATGTCTGGACGGAGGAGGGACTTCAAGAGAGACGTCTAGACGTATGCTAAATGAGGTTGGAACACGAAAATTGCTGGACACACGCCATGGCAGATTCGATGAAGGCTCGGTGGTGTAAGAATGGATCCCTACAGGATGGGAAACGCATGAACTTGCACAACTTCTCGATGAAGCACCTACTTTCAATGCAGGAGACGATGAAGTGGACGGAGTCGTTCAGGTGAAATTTAACGGCATATGAAACAGACCTGTGGATATCGCTGTTTGTGACTTCGAGAAGGCGGCCTAGTAAATGCCACTAGAAGTGTTGATTTAACAACTTTGGATAATAGGAACAACACAACAGTTTGGTACAGAAGGTTGTCTTTTACAGAACGCATTAGCAGAGGTTTTGAGCAAATTAGAAGGCGAAAAGTGGGTAGATTCGTCCAAATAAGTGCAGTTTTTTGGCAGCTAAGTTAAGGTCTTGCTGATACTACCAAAAACATTACGCATTGATGGGATTGCGCGTACCAGTCCGGAGGGTCGTTCCGTGAAAAATCGGTGTGAAAAGGCAATTTTATGCTTTTCTGCCTATCTTGCAAACGTTGACAGAGACACTATAGTTTAAAGTGCAAACACATTCGTAGATTAAAGTTCGCATAGCTTGAGGTGTTGTATTTATGTGTAATACTTTGTTTGTTGTCTGGTCTCAGGGTCGTGCTAACAACCCGCTAGCCCTCTGTTTCCAGAATATGTATTCTGCCCTAGCACTATGCCTCCTTATACTTTAAAGGAAGTCTCGAGACGCTACATATATTGTAATAAATGCAGACTCAAGCGGGAGGCGAAAAAAGCGATTCGAACGTATTGTTTGACGTGACCGACGAGTAAGGGAAGCAAATTTGCCTTTCTAGGACTAGCGTGTCCCTTGATCCCTTACAATTACCAAGCAACATTCGTAAATTAATATAAGGACGTAAACAATACAAGGCTTAGTGTAAATGGGATAACATCAAAATAAGTGTATTTTTCAAGAAATGAAGCTTTTATTAAATTTGGTCAATTAGAAAATCGGAAGATTGTTCAAGCGTAAGATGCCAGAATATATGCGGATTATCAAGTGTAAATACTCAATCACGCAGTCTAGGACCACTTTGAACAAAAGACTTGTCTCTAAATGCAAGTCTGACTTCAAAACCCCATTTGTCGATCTAGCCTCTTGATGCATACACACAAAACGAAAAAAATTTATAGGTTTTTCTATGAAATACTAAAGTTTAGTTTTTATGTTTTTTTATTTGTTTTCGCATGTTTTAATCTTATTGACCTTGAGTTTCAAACTGTTTGAGGGGGGTCTAGTATTCGTACCTCTGGTGAACGCCATTCTTAGCTGCTTCCAACTCCACTATCTTTCATATAAAACATGTCTTCGGTTAACTGCAAGTTCGAGAGACTGCCTCGGATATATGAGCCCAAGGTCTACATTCTGGAACTCTACCCAAATGCAAAAGATTCCACTTTCTACGGAAAGGTGACAATCTGCATGTCTCTTACGCTGCCCACTAACTCAATTATTCTCAACGCCAAAAAGATTGAAATCATTTCTGCAAAAATTAGGCATTCAGCATCAAAGTCCGAACTGATAGGTAATCCTTCTCAACTTCATTTACTAATATATTTATTTTTCATTAGCTCCTACTGATTCAATAGTGTATGATGAGAAACAGGAGAAAGTAACGGTAAACTTCGATTCCCAGCTGGAGGTAATGTTTTTTTGCGTGCATTATTTGCACGTCAATGCTATTTTAGGCAGGAGATGCTGATTTGTGCCTTGAGTACAAAGGAGTAATAGCCGATGATATGCTTGGTTTTTATCGCAGCACCTACAGAGATTCAGATGGTAAAGAACGCATTATTCTTTCCACTCAATTTGAGGTAACGTTTGTAATACTATGCGTCTTGCAATTTGGAAAGCGACATAACTTCAAAGTTGGTCAGAAAATTCACTGTTCGTATTGAAGTTGCAGTCGATTCATTTGGAGGTGATTTTTTCCCTTCAAAGCGGTTTTCGGGCCGTCTATCGGGCCGGTCCCGTGTTCAGCTCACCTTAGTTGTGACTTTTCACGTATCAAGCCAAATACAGGAGAGGTATTCTTTCAGCGACTTGAAACGTCTGGATCGTGGGCCGTTTTGTGGAATACCGCAATGGAGTTGTCTCCAAGACCCTAACAGGGCTCACTCATTTGAAATGCTTTTATCATTGACACAGTGTGAGTGATGTGAGGGGCTCCCGGTCTCCAGCTAACACTGTTGATCTCTGAAATTCACCGTTTCGCATCATTTGTCGCGGTTGCATTGCATTTAGTTGAAGCAGAGTAGTTGGTGTTACAGAGGCTGTTAGCGATGCTCCTCATCATCATTGGTGGGTTTCTACGCCTTTCGGCAAGCGGTATTTCTCAGTTTCCCATAAGGTATGTAGATGGCCTTTCTGTGTTGGGATAGTCTCAAAACTCCGTACTCTTCGTCCTCCACAATTTCGATTTACCGCCTTTTTTATGCTCAGGAGAAAGAAACACCCCACTTTCATGGTTCCGATAGCAGCATTGTTCTTTTTTTTATCGCGTCAGTGTTTAAGATATGTTTGGTAAACAGTTAACTTAGTTACTGAGCTTATCACACTCAGCATCACTTGATTGGGCTTGAGGTTTCGTCACGGCCGAAGATTTTAAGGTAATGCATACCCTTTGAAGTAAATTCATCAAAAGAGTGCTGAAGGCTTGAAAGGTTATAACGGCGGAGCTATATTGGGGAATTGCCTCAGACAAACTTGGTAATATGTCTCGTGTCATCCTCTTTTCAGGCTACGTATGCCCGTCGTGCCTTTCCTTGTTTCGATGAGCCTGACAGAAAGGCCAAGTTTCGTATTTCGATGGTCATTCCCGATTGCCTAACTGCGTTGTCTTGCATGGTAAGTTCTCTTCTCTTTAGAGGTCGCATTTCTTTCTTAATTGAATCGCAAAGTCACTTCATGGGTTTATTTTCTAAGTCCTTTTAATGGACGTTGATGCTATATTTCACCCTTACATCCTGTTTATGTTAAGATGAAAGATGGTGTTAGGCAACGCTTGTTCCGCTGGCCCTGTGTTTAAAGTGTTTAGGCAGTAGGAGGGTGGGTAGCGGGCGTCAGATGTGCAGAGTCAGATCATTTGGACGCGGAAGCCACGTAACGCACTGGTGGACTGGGTGTGGTCAGCAGGGTAAATAGTGCTTTCCCTGTGTGCGCTTTCTTTTTTGATTTTCAAGTCTTCATCTGAGCGTCCCCAACTCCCCGTAACTGCCCAAACACCGACTGGCAAGTGCTACATCACCCATAGTGGCTGTCAGTAGTTGTATCGAGGCGATCCACCCTTGAGAGAACCACGCTGATGATGCAACGAAGCAGTTGCTCCACTTTCTAAGCATCTTTCTCTTTAATCGAAGTCTCGGCCGAATCGTTTCGGCATTGCTTCCTAGATATGAGCAGCAGTTGCCTCCACATGTAGCATTTGACATGACTGAGGGTCACTTGTCCCTCACTTGTATTGGGTGTGAGTGACGACGAGGTTGCATTAATCCCCTCCAGCCCGAGGTGTCGCGGAAGCCAGTGGAGAGTTGTGAATTGAAGAAGTATGGCCTGACGACGACCACCTCGCATCCCTACGTGAGGGTTGCCTTCGATGAGACGCCACTCATGTCCACGTACATCGTGGCCTTCATAGTTGGACGTTTCGATTACACTGAGGCGCAGGACGTGAACGGTGTCCGAATCCGGGTCTACACGCCCCCCAACCGCTCCCACTTGGGTGCACACGCGCTGAGAATGGCGAGAAGTGCGTTGCCATTCTTCACGAAGGTGTTTGGAGCGGGCTACCCTCTGCCCAAGTTGGACTTGGTGGCTATTCCGGACTTTGCGATGGGTGCGATGGAGAATTGGGGCCTGTTGACCTATCGGTGCGTCTTCTTTTTTTGACCTGCCTGTTGGAGTGTCAGTAAAAGTAGCAATCGTTCCCTTCCTCCCTCAGAAACCTATCAGCGTAGTTAAGCATCCTTGTACTTGCGTTTGCTGTTTCCTCGGTAGCCTTGAAGTGGAACTGTGGTTTGGGTTATGGTGGTTGGGCTTGGATGGGGTTTTGAGGGCCCCTTGCGTGTTTGCCTTTACACAGTTGCTACGTTCCACTCATTAAAGCTGAAATGGTTCTTTTCAGTCTGGTTTGCGTATGTAATTGTCGTTTCTGAGGTGTCTGAGGCACTGTGAGGAGTGGCGTTGGGGAAACAGAGTCCCTATTAACTACTGCTTTTGTGGAGGCCAGGAACGTCCATGCATTTGTGTTAGGGCTCACTCGTCTACTTAAATGTTGATGTGAGTAGCGTTTTGCCCTAAGGCTTGCAAGCTTATGTAGGATTGCATGTTTGGCGGCTCATGTTATTGAGGTGGTGATAGGACTCGTGGAATCTGCGTCATTAGGCATTTGTCATTCCTCTACACCCACGCCTGTATACATAAGTGGCAAAAGAGGTTGTACCTCGTTTCCGCGGTAACCTGTCCATCTGGAAGGGTCACCGCTGCCACATCAGCTTGTTAACTGCTCTAAAAGCATTTATTTTCTCCTGTGAGCAGCGAGGCGAGATTGTTGGTGGACGAGACAGAGTCGCCACTGATTTCCAAACGCAATGTGGCGTTGACTGTGGCCCACGAAGTCGCCCACATGTGGTTCGGCAACCTGGTTACCATGGAGTGGTGGACTCACCTTTGGCTGAATGAGGGCTTTGCCTCGTGGATTGAGTATCTTGCGGTGGATCACTGTTTCCCGGAGTACGATATCTGGGTGAGTGAGTTATTTCCCTCCCCACTGTACCTTCTCTTCGTCAGCATCGTGCACTCTGAACTGCTCATGTTGCTGGGGGAAATGAATGGATGGATGTATGGATGAATGAATGTTTGTGGTTGCAAGTTGGTTGGTGAATGAATTGTCAGGTGGATTATCTAGGGATGACTTGTCACAAAGAATTCCCGTGTAAGTAGGATCTTTTGCTCACCCTACTCACTAAAGATATAAGTAGTTCAACCATCTATGATTCGTCGTCTTCTGGACATTTCAGTGAAGTGGTGTCTATTACTTAGCAATTTTACCTTTGTTAGTTGCCTATTTAAGCATCTCTTGACTTTAGAATCCTAACCATCCTTAGCAGTGTTCCCTTATCACTTGTAATGTTATTATTAACAACGTTATTATAGCTGATATTTTCTCCATCTACTTAATTTGTTCTTCAGCGGTATGCGTCATTGTGCATAATTTTACATCTAAAAGCGGTTGCGCTGCAGAACATCCGCTCTAAAAGACCCCTGACATCACCTGTTGCTCTTGTTGATCACTACCCTGACAATTGAAATGGCGCTTGGTGCCTACCTCGCAGACCCACCAATAACGGCTGCTATTCTTTTAAATTCACTTTACCCTACTTTTTCTTTCTTTACCACTTGAATTTTGCTTTAAGTGTCATATTTTTACCCAGACTGTCTTTCTCACCGACGAGGTATCCAGCGCCATGGCGACAGATGCGCTGAAGACCAGTCACCCAATAGAGGTAGGTCGGCCGTACTGGTTCAATTTTATCCCATTGGCTGTGCTACATCTTTGCACTTCCTTATACCACTCCTAATAGGTCGAAGTTCATTCTCCTGACGAGGTGGATGAGATATTCGACGCTGTCTCCTATCAAAAAGGCTCCTCCATCATTCGCATGCTTAATGACTACCTGGGACCAGAGGTAAGTCCCACTGAATTCGGCATACAGTGAGCACCAAATATCTGTAGAAATTCACGAAAGGCCTTCAACTTTACATCCATCGTCACAAATATGGCAACACGACGACGGACGATTTGTGGAATGCATTGTCCGAGGTTTGTGGTGAAGACGTGGGCAGCATCATGTCAACGTGGACACGGCAAGTGGGTTTCCCCGTCTTGACGGTGCACAAGGTCTCGGACACCGCGGAGGACGGGCTCGTCATCTCCATCCAGCAGGATCGTTTCCTTGCCGAAGGCGGCTACAACGGTAACGGCGGTCACTCGAATGCACCTCTCACTAATGTCAGTTGAGGATGCCTTTGCTCCTTGGTTTAGATGACACGTCTGCGTGGTATGTGCCGGTGACCATTTGTGAGGCTGCTGATTCGACCAAGATATTGAAGCGTGTGTTGGTTCCACCGTCAGCGCGGACAGAGCCATTCAACGTGCACTTGCCTGGCGGCTCGCAGATTCGGCTGAACCCGAGTACTGTGGGCTTCTATCGTGTGCAATACGAGGGCAGTTTGATGGCGCCGATTTTGGAGGCGTTGGGAGAAGGGCGGTTGGAGCATCGTGATCGACTCTGTGTGCTGGCGGATGCCTTTGCTTTGGTGAGTTGTCACACGGACTGTCCACTTGGTGGTAGTGTCGTAAAGGCGAGCCATGTGGGGCTCCATGTCATCCCTGAGGGTTACTTTGGCATGTGTGCAGTCGTTATCTGCTTGTTGATGTGGTTTGGGTCGTGTGATTTGTGCGTGTTGTGCTGGTCCCCCCTTCCGCCCGAAGGGGATTGTATTTCTGCTCTCCTTACGTGCTTTTTCTGTCAACGAGGCACGCGCTGGTCGTTCGCGAATGACCTCTGCACTGACGATGGCTTCGACATTGCACTGCGAAGGCAATTATATCGTTTGGCGTGAGCTGCACGGCCAACTGGGCAGTCTGCGCAGCCTTCTTCAGGAGAGATGTGCGCCCTCCCACGACGCGGCTGGTGCGGAGGTTACTACGCCCTTTGAAGAGGCTCTGAATACCTTCATTGTCCATCTGGCTGAGCCCTCCTTGAAGCGTTTGGGTAGGTTCGGCAAAGTCACCGTCCTCAGTCGGATGGTGGGAGTTTACTTAGTGCGCCCTTGTGAATCCAGGTGGGCCGTTGGTGGGAGGAATTGTCACGTATTTGTGACTCTTGATGCAGGTCAAGTAATTGGGGTACCGGTGTCGCACACATTTGAGCCTACTTTTAATGTCTGGAAGTCAATTTGGTGAAGTGTTGGAACGTCTTGATGGTTAAGCACAGGACCCCATTTTTCACCCCTAAGGGTAGGTCAATTAATTGATTGATTGATTGGAGGTTTCGTTCCACTTCGAATGGTTTGAAGGTTGGAAGGCAGTCGAGAAGGAATCGAGCAACGACACTCTACTGCGACCTCTGCTCATCGCGATGCTGGGTGGTGCTGGTTCACCGGAGGTGGTGGAGAAGGCGAGGGCTCTCTTCGATCGGCACTACAAGGCGGTGATGTCCTGCGACAAGGGCGATGCTGAAGGCGCAAGTGCTGCGACGGTTGGTGAGGACCTAATACCAGCGGATCTGCGTGTTGCTGTCTACTCCACGTGCATGCGGCATGGCGGAGACGATGTCTACGAGCGTCTTCTGAACGTGAGTACACTGAGGTGTTCTGGTGGTGGCAGCAGTAGCTGCTATTATTGACAGGCTGTCATGTTATCAGGCAAACGCTTCACCGTATTTGCGCGCAGCTCTGGTCCAACCACAGAAGCTGGTTCCTTTTTTCCCGCAATCTACTTATAAATCCATTTAAGTAGTAATGGCGATGCATTTCGTGATAGTTACATGAACGAGCGACAATGCACGACGAGCGCGTCCGTATTCTTCAATGCGTTGGCTGTACGGGTCAGTTGGCAATGGCGAAACGCGTGATTGGCCTGACCTTCTCTGACCTTGTGCGTAAACAGGACCGATTGTTCCCCCTAATATTCCTCTCCTCGGCTTCTGCCGTTGGTCGACGTGCTGTGTGGAGAGAGATTCAAAATCGTATCGATACGCTGACAGAGGACCTCGCTGTGACCAGTATCTTGTCACATGTTATCGCGGTGAGTGATCTTCCCTCATTGAATTGTCATTCTGCGAGAAGTGAGTGCTGTCGTCATTTCAGTAGTGTATGATGTGGTGTGGGTGGGGTGGGCTGTCTCTTTGTCCTCCCACCGCTGTAGAATTGTCGTGCCACAAAAATCTTGTCAGATGTTGTTGAGGAATGGGTGACGGGTGCGACTGCATGCAAGTGGAATGTCAGCTACTTGCTTTCAATTTCAGTAGGTAGTACTGAATGCCTTGAGGTGTGTCAATTGAGTGATTTGGTTACTCCATGCCCGTCCATTGCTTTGTTAATAGCGTTTCATCTATTCCGAATCCATGCATCATGCCATCTTGTTTCTGCCTTAGACGTGCTGCAAAGGTTTTTGCACTAAGGCGGATTACGAGGAGGTTGAAGTGAGTGCGATTTTTCATTTCGCTGCCCGTCTCTCTTGATTTCCATACTGACTTTCGCTGCTTCTTCTGCTAGACCTTTTTCAAGGAGCACCCGGTTCAGTGTGTACGCACAGTTCAACAGGCTCTGGAGTCAATATCCGTGAACACGAGGCTCATGGATCGGGACGGCGACAGTGTGTCTCAATTCCTTCTTCAGTTTGCGTGTAACATTCCTGGCTGAGATCGCTAGTTCGATTTTGCCATGATTGTGTGTTTTACTCCTCTCTTGGGAGAAAATAAGGAACCGTCTCTGCGTTTGTCTACTTGGATGGGTTTTGTGTCAACGGCATGGAAGTTAGGCCTGCCAGAATTGCGCTTTGGTTTGGTTGGTAGCTGAAATGCCAATTCAGTAGTATGTTTTGGGTAGATAAAATGTCGGATTGACAACGTACAAATGTTTAATTGGTCAAACTAGAGTGAATTTTGTATGCATGTGGTCTCATCCACAGATTCTCTGATCTGACAGCGTTTGGCGTCCGTTGCTGATTGTGTTAACCTCCACCGAGGAACTCGAGGAGACTACTTAAATCGCCTGATAAGTAGGGGATGTCGTCTGGTATGTTGGCTTAATTTTTCGGACTTGGATGGTTTCTAAGTATTGTGCCGTGGGTGCTTTCTGGTCTCAATTGGAGTGTTCAGTCAACTGGTGGATTGTAGAGGCGTGGAAGGACGTTAATTTCATGAGTCAATTTCCACCTAGGTTCGGCATTTCATCTATGCAGAACACGTTTGTGACAGGTCTGTTCTCACTGATATTTGCTTCAGTGACATTTTCATCGCAGCTTCAGCAGTTCATCTAAAAGTACTCCTTGACGATCAGGTAGGCTTTGTCAAATGTTTTAACGCTCCAAATGTTGCAGCTAAACAATTACCTTCTAGTTACCAGCAATTATTTGTGCAAAGCTTTAATACCAACGTTGCATTACTCAAAACTTGTGTCTACTTATAATGGCTTAAGTAGAGCCCTCAAAGCGCCTCTGACTTGGGCATATTCTTTCCAACAGATGGTTTATTTCAATGTGGACTTTTCAGATTCGTCAGTGTTGAGTGTTGTCGGTCAATCTCTTTCTAAAAGGAGAAATGAGGTCACCTCTATAATCGTCACCTGCTTCAAATGAGCATTTGAATGACGCATTTCCTCCCCACCAGCTCTCAACTAACACATCTCCATTGTAGTCACATCTGTTTTATAATGCTGGGTAACAAAAAATACATACTTGTTAGTTAGTTTGCTTGCTTGTTGGTGTTTGAGTGGAGTTTTGGGCATTTCCCTCCCTTTTATCCTTGATTTTGTCAACTATCACACACCGAAATAGGAAAGAAGGAAGGAGTTGGTCAACACTGTACAGGACACAATACTGCTTGTAGGGATGGAATGAGGGAGAGAGGGTTCAAGGTGATGTGGGCAACTCATTGACCTGAATTTCGGGTAAATGACTTTGGAGTTGGGGTTGTCACTTGGTTTTGCTGCTGTTGCTGTTGTTCCACTATCAACTTGATGATATACGTGAGCACAAGGCCTAGAATTGCAAGCACTGCTAACAAGGTGACCAGTCGAGCCAGTCTGTGATTCTCAATTAGGTTCGCATAGTCGCCACGTCGATCTGAACTGCCTCCGCCTCCACTGCCACCATCTCGATGCATTCGGCGACGATGTCCACCGGTAGCGGAGTTATTGTCGGACCTCCTGCTATCACCTCCACTACCGATGCGGCCACCGACACCATCATTACAGCAACAGCAACAACAGTAACAAAGCACCTCCATGAGTAGAGCTTTATGGTCTGTGGAGTAGTCATTGGAAGCGTCCAAAGTGGCTGACATGGATGTGGCTTCAGGGTCAGGATCGGAGATTATTTCAGAGGGAGCACGGAGGAGATTGGAGAAACGTGTGAGTCGACGAGCCGAGTTATCAGGAGGCGCAGAAGAGGCATCAAATGTGAGGGATTTAATAACTCCGTTAGGAAGAGTTGTACTTCCGCTTGCACTGGCACCACCGGTGCCACTTACAGCGGACTCATCGGTGCTTCGCTGAACACCGCGCAGGGCGTTGAGCATGAGAGAGGGCCGTAGAGACATCCGGCCGGAACGATCTTAAAAAGAGGCAAAAGAATGTCCAATTGAGTTTTTGAAGTCTGTCATATATTTTATTTAACTTCCATAGTCTTACCCATTCCCCAGATCATTAGCAGGCTGTTTTCAATTTAATATGCCACTCGAGGTCACTGAGAACTAACCTTGAGCAATTTTTGTGCCGCCAGCACTACCACCACCAGTTCCCTTTTCCTCCACAGTGCTTTGTCTTTGGAGAACACTGATTTTACGTGCCACATTAGTAAAGGGATTGTCTGCAACAGTAGTCGCCGTGGCTACAATAACATCTGTGGGACAGTCAGCAGGATTGATCTTGATTCCAATGGATGGGGAGACTTTCCGTTTAGCTGGGTGATGGAATCGAGAGATGTGATTGGCTCTAACGACGGTGGGGGCGGAGCTGGCGCTCGCTGTGGTGGTAGTGGTGGTGGTGGTGGTTGAGTCGAGAATAGTAGGAACTTGAAGGGATTCGACCAAAGTGTCATTTGTCTAAAAAGGGAGAAAAAATTGAAAAGTGTAACATCTACTTTGAATTTTTATCATTTACGGTAGAATACGAGTGCTTCGGTATGGAAAGACTTTCCAGTACTACTGAGCAATTCAAGGCTGGTGTGCATCACTTAGTCATTAGTACATCGAAGAAAGAGCTACTAAAAGTGAGTGATTGAGTTGCGTTTGCTACTTTCTTGGATAAAATCCAGCTCCCATGAAAAGTTGAGCGGCACTGTGGGTTAACCTACGATGATCAGGTCCTCCATACACCATAACGTGAGCAATTAACGACAGAAAAATGAATGTATTTGCAAGGCAATAATCATGAAGCTCATTGTCCCACCGCCGCAGGCCTAGCCATTGGCATTTTGCGTGAGAAACGTAGCCAACAAATGTTATTTCGCACACGCACATCCATTACTGCCTCCTGTTGCTACTAATAATATTCGCACCTACCAACGGCGTTTGAGACTGCAATTACGGTGTACCCGAACATATTGCAAACACATAAGTGTAGCACCACAGTTTTTCATGTCGTTTAACTGGTAAAAGTCAGTTTAACCTGCTTTTTAGCCACCCACCACTTAGAGTCCTCTGGCACCTGAGGCTGCTGGTGCATTTTATGAATGCGTTGTGTTGACCCTATACACTTACGCGGTGTCAGTGGCCGCATTTATGGGTTCAGATCATAGGGATGGGATTTGTTCCCTTTGCTCTCACCCAATTATTTTATAACAGGAAGTGTTCCCACCAGCTTCTTTAGTCTCATTTTCCTTTAGCGGGTGCATTTCTTAAGTTTGTTGCGAAATTAAGGTAAACTCTACGCAATAAGGTTTGGGTCCACGAATTGAGAATGGCGCTAACCCTGAAAACCTGGCAACTGAACCATCGGTCACGTATGTACGCGCCAAACGCCATATGACCTCACATTATCAACACCAAAAATCTTGTATTCTCGAAGTCTTATCCCTCACATGGGACCTCGGTGGTGACCGATGCCACGCAAAATATGGTGCTGGTTAAAAGAGCCACGCAGATGGAAAAAGTCCCCTCGATGCGTCAGGTCTAGAAATCACCCAATCGGATTAAGCCTGCATCCGAATTTGCACCAACCAAAATGCAAGTGAGCGGATCCTTTGCCTAGTTGGATCGCCGTAGTATCCATCTTTTCTCTCCACCCTTGGATATTAAAATGACTGAAGTAGTGGCAATAAACTAGAATCTCTCATCGTTGCATTTGAAGATGAACCATTTTAACATTAACCTGCCGGTTCCTCCCTTAAATATGATTGGCTTGGCTATCAACCAATGATATCACAGACGCTTAAGAATGTTTAAATGTCTCTAAAATCGGTGATAAATTTGTAAAGAAAAAATCTACTACAATTATTTGAAAAGTGTACATTAAGGAGCATGTTCAGTTAGGAGCTGTACAGGGCCTAGTAAATTTTTTAAGGAAGACAAAACTGTGAATCCATCAGAATCGACAGGATGCCTTCTGTTCTAAAAAACTTACTAATCTATATGACTTCCTCCAGTCCTTGCAAGTGGAGACATGTTCTACCACCTCTTTTGTAAACCACTTCTTCAAAGATTTGACTCAGGAAGCTACAACGCCCTCTATCCACTCCGCTAGGCTAAGTATTATTCAGTAAGTTACTTCATTTCTGACTTCAAATTCTCACGATTCACTAAAGTTTAGTACAAAAACCTCTCGGCGACTTGGCTCATACTAACCTCATTCTTTTCCTCTTTACAGGAACTGTCCTCTGGCGCCGTCGCCGTTGCGTTGGCGGTGCTTGTGGGAGGCGGTCGAAATCGCACTCGCCTGGATTGGTTGGCAGTGGGGATAGCAGTGGCAGAGGCGGTGGTTGGGATGGCAACGGCTGTGGGAAAGTAGGTGGTCTCCTGTCGCCTTGAGATGGACGGACTTTCTGAGGTGGAGCCGAAGTGCTCCGACCCCGCCGATTCGGTGGAGGAGCAGCGGCATTCAAATCGGTTGCTAGGCGAGAGTAGGGGTGTGCAGCGAGGGCTGGGTAGGGGATTGAGCACTTGCAGGGACATCTGAACACCAAGCTTGGAAGAAAGAAAAAAGTATACAAATCACAAGGCATTACCACTGATCCATCGCCTCCAAAATTTTGTCCGTGGCAAATGGCCAACTTGCCAGCATAGAACCTTCTAACGTGACGCCAAGAGAAAGTAACTGATTCTCCTAGACCCGCAATTATTAATGATCAAAAAGGCAAATTTTTTGTAAAAAATCAACTCTACATGCTAAGAGTTAAAAAAGTAATTCTAAGTTATTTTGACGGGTTCAAATGTGTCTGAGGCATGAAGACGAGACGTTTTATTGCCCAAAGTATCCATCTCTAGGCTAAAATATCTGAATTATTCATTTTTTAAAGGACAGGAAAATATCTTTAATGCACTTCGAGCTCCCTGCTTGCGCAACAAACAAATTAGCACTTGTAATTTTAAAATGCACTGCAATATCTTTCTTCGACAGAAATTTCAACGCCTTTCGTACACTTCAAACCTTTGAAAATTAAGAATAATATCCTTGTTTAAATGGGCGCTTATAAATCAAAGCAAATTTTGTCGGTACTATAAACTCTTAGTTCATATGAGAAGGTTTTGAATCCTAATATAAAAATGTCACCTAGTTTTTACAGAAACCTCGCATCTTCTCCCCGAAAATGCTTTTTTTCTCTGCGCCAGCGTAGACATGCCCCAAAATTTAAATCTCATGTCGATTCGTAGCGGCGAAGTCAGCGTTAGTTCATTTTTGTGCATTTGTGAAAGCACTTTCCTAGATTTGGATTTAATTTGAACTTTACTGCAGAGAAGACACAAAAGTTGTGAGGCGAAATGCACTCCCCGTATCCAAAAATGCGTAATATCAGTGATTTGCATCTGCGGACTATTAAAACACCATCAAATTCATTTGTTTTTCTTAATACGACATTTATTTCCGAAGCTATGTTTTCGCTTTTCCGAATGCTGTTATTTTTTTGAGACAGCGGCATGAAACCGGATGCATATTCTATCAGGTTTGAGTTCGATAAGCAAAATTTCAGAGAACTTTGACAACATTTCGTAATTTACATTTTATTTTGCTCCGACTAAGCCTGTATAGCCAAAACAGGTTTACTAATTAATTTTACAACCATTTCTTTTCGTCCCATAACCACTCCGGCATGATTAATTTTTCCCTGTCACGGTGGACCTTAGCTACGGGGTAGAAGTTTAGGCGCATCCAACCACATCATTTTAGACCCATTCAGTCGTGATTTATTTTGAAATCTTATTTCAAAACGACTCTAGAATGTAATGGTTGGGAGATTCATCCTTCTCAAATATGCGCTTGATGCAATGAAGTCTGGAGGAAGGGGGGGAAGATGATTAATCGGTCGTGTCAGATAGTGTCCTACAACTATGCTTTCATGAAAACGGCAATGCCATGTCAAGATATAGCATTGACATCCCCCCGGTTGCAAAAAATTAGCGGCGACATGTCCAAGCAAATTGCATCATAGAGGACTGACTGTTTTCCTCTCTAATCCCCGCTACGGTGGATGGGCGACATACTTGTGGGTGTGGGTGGAGCAGACATGTAATTTCCACTGGCATGTATACACCCAGAATAAGGACGAACTGATGTATTGGGGAATGTGGAGCGACTCACACATCCAAGACCACGAGAAAAGACCGAAACAACGTGTGAGATGGTGAGCATGGAAAGGAGAGGTGAAAAATTGGGGGAAGAAAATACTTCTTCAGGTGTCAAAAAAGACAACTGGAAGCTTGCCTAAATTGCTCTAGCCGTTCTATGCCATTTGATGTAGATGATTGAGCGATGGCTTAGGGACTACTGCGGACTAATCGACTGGACATAAAGTGGCAATGACCCTGCAAACACTTAACCTATCTTGAGTTCAAGGTCATGTCTTACCTAAACTCATTCCCAACAATTGGACGACTTTTTTTGACACTGAAGCTCTCCAATTATGCTATGGATACGTCTTTATTAAAAATGAGCGTTTAAAACATTGCTCATCTGAGAATGCTAAAAACGTGGGAAATTTCCTTGACAAATAATTGTTAAAAATTTAGCTGGTTAAAAATCAAAGGTTGATGTGGTCCGTGCGATGATGACTTGGTAAATGAGTAGGACGGACACACATAAACCTTTTCCGTATCACCTTAAATAGTCATTATCCACCTATATCCTCAAACAGATCTAGCAATGTATCCACATTCCACTCGATGGGGATTTGTTGTTACCCGGAAGTGGACATTTTTTTACTGCAGTATGATTATTTCCCACGCTAGAGGGGTACTGCAGAGTGGGGACGTTCTTTATCTTTTGTCCTTCCGGAGCACGAACAAATAATCATCAACACACATTCACTCCACTCTACGCAGTGCCTGACACAAGGCAGTAGCTTCCACCTTGACACATGTCACGCTTTAAGTTGCCTTTTAGCTTCTTTAACACACTTTTTGCAAACCACTTCCTTTTAAATCGCAAATAACTCCAAAACCTCATCACCACGCAAAGTCTCCTTAAACTTACTCACTTAAGCTAGTCATGGTAGACCAAAATCAAGGGTTTATTTGATGGGCGTTTTAATGACTTCTTATTGAAACTACGCACATATAAAGCGGCCGCTTTATACAGGGTTTGTGTGGAAAAAGATTAAATCCCCTCTCAGCACACCTCCATTTTACAAGATGGGCGTCAGTTGGGGGTTGAACATAAAATGTGAGTAAACTGGCACTGTTTTTGCGCAGTTTGGGGGTGCTATAACTCACTTGTGACATCGGCATATTCAAATGTGGGGGCGGCACAGTCTCCTTCTGGAGCTACCAGCAACTCAACTCCAACCTACATGTTTCGGCTAACAACTCTCCCACTTCTTGATAACTGAATTATAAAAAAAATAGAATTTGAGACCTCTTAGGCTGGTTTGGATCATAAGTTAGTCCTTTGTACCCATTCATTGCGAGGAATTTGCTTTGAGATCAATTTATCTGGCTGAACAACATTGTTAAGCTAAAATAAATGATGGGTTTAGAGACTGAGCATGTCTTGAAAGGCAAAAAAGCACATAAATTATTAAATCTGAAAACTATTTGAAGGAGTTAATCAGACGTTTGCTCGCATTAATCTTTGCCCCAAAAAATCCATCATTTAGAGCATTCCAATTCTGTTTATTCAGTCGCAAAGGTTATTTTCAACCATAAAAACAAAGCAAAGTGTTGTTTCAACTTTCCTCTCCAAAGCTTCCAAACGCAACTTATCACTGAAATGACTTCAACCGGCTTTTAAAATGCGGCTATAAACTTCCTGAAAATTAGGAGACTCATTTAAACACATCAACTATTTGTAAATACTTAAATACTAATCAATTTAATTGCTTTTAAAAAGGGTAACAATGAAAATTTTTGGTTGAATTTTGTTTTAACACAGAAGTTGTAAGCGTTTAAGCCAAGAATATGCGTCTGTGAAAAAGTTAAAATCACATTTAGATTTTGCCTCCTCCCCTAGGAAAACGTTTGTTCTAAAGAGGAAGTCTGTTCGTTTTTTTACTCCCATTGAATATAAGCTTTAGTATTTGCTATAAAATCAGGTCTACCGCAAGCCCAATAAAACCGGTGGGCTTTTGTTCTGCGATGTTTCATTTTTGATCTTTCGCCTTGTAGGCTTTACAGTTGTAACCTAAGTCTACTTATAAATCATTGTAACCCCAATACCGCTTTGATTTATCCTAATTGCGGTAGGAAAGAGCTCAAAATGGGTGGTAAATGTTATATCCTTTCCGGCGTCAGTTTACCTAGTGCGACTCCTAATCATCCTCTCAGTAAGCCGAGTTGACAGTTTATCAGACTTTTGTCTTTCTTAGCAGTGTTCTTTAAGGCAAATTGCGCCAACTGTTTCCCACCTCACAAAGACCTGCGCCTCCTCTTAGCCTTGCCCAAATGGCCTCATTAAAGATGCCGTAAAGCTAAGCAATAGGACTTGAAATCAAACCTAATTATTACTTCTTAAATGTACTTGGCAGTTCAAAACCCTCCTTTGAGTCGTTTTGTAACGTTTAGCTATTTTACGGTCTCAATTGCAAACGCACAAGCACATAAATGCATAAAAAATGCATTATACTAAACTTTTAACTAAAGATTAAAATTTTTTGTACTCTCAAATAGGCAAAGTGTTTTTTTTTCAGTCATCCACTTTAAAATCCTTTAATTTTGTACCGGTAACTACCATGGGCCGATTTTCCTAGAGGGAGGGGGGAGGGAGGGGGAGAACCAATATAGGGCGTCGTCACTTCTCCCAACCATTCATTATTCACCCATTCCGTGGTTGCTATGGCAACCGTTACTCGAGTACCTTATTCGGTATAATTATGATACAAGCAAAGGACAGCGATTTGGTGGTAGAAAAGAGGAGCAGATAGGAGGAGCAATGTCTCTTTGCTTAGATAAACCGCAGGCACACGGATTAGGTAAATTCAGTGGCACTGAGTGCCAAGGCTGCAAAAACACCAGTATTCTAGTTTATGAGGCCAAAACAAAATTTCCCTTTCGTAATTATTACGCAGGTCCTTCAACATCAACTAATTTTGGTAGGATTGGCAGGAAGACTAACGGCCTGTCCAGTCATGATGGACCATTTGGCAGGGTCTGTTTAAGGGGCAGCCTTTCTTGTACTTTTGCGATAAAGTTCTTCCACTTAAAGGTCAAAATTGCCGTGAGCGCAACAAGAGGTGGAGGGTGGAAGCAAAAAATCGCCATTTCTAATTGAATAGTAGGAAATGCTTGTTAATTTCCTTCGTGGTGTTAAAAACGTAGGCCGTTTTACAAGTCCAATCGTTTATAGAATCACCTGAGAGAATAATCAGGAAGCCATTGCATTTGTGAACATTCCAATTCCATTTGCTAGTAGCAAACTGCAATCCGCGTGCTACTCTCTTCTTGATGCCTAGATAACTCTTCGCAGTGTTGTCGATTTATATATCCTGACAAAATTATTGAACAAAAGCACTGTAAGAACTTCTTGTACATGTTGATTTTAAGTGAGTAAGACTTTGGAGTGTGATTTTTATTTAGTGTCCATAGATGTGCGTGTACTTTTTCGAGATTCCATTTTGGGACTCAACTCCGAAAAAGCAATACTACTTTTAGTTTCATCAGCAATTGAATGACGGATGCAAACATTATTTTATAGCAGCTACAAAAAGGGATTGCGCACTTAAAAGAGGCCAAAATTTCCGTCATTTTACTTGCATATATATGACAAAATTCATCAAGGCCGCGTCTCTACGATTGGCTAAAGGCTAGCCAATCAGTGCTCAGCATCTAGAAGTAGCCTTAAACCTACACTCTCATCCTTCCACCCATCCTAGTCGCACGATACGCCTCTGGGATTGCAGCCACTTCCGGAGTCCTGTCCACTTAACACGAGGACACACACCAATAGCGGAAACTGTCGCGCTGTCATCATGTGGGCCAGCTGAAACTGACAGCCACTGAGATTGGGCTAACTGGGCCGATTTTTGTGCCCCTTTAGCTGTGCTATTGGACCACTACCCCAATTCCTCATTGCAATGCTTTCTTTTGTTGCTATGGTGCCCTAACAAAACTCACTAATAATTGCGGTTTTTCGAGGGAGGGGGGGGAGGGTTTGACAATCCCTTTCTACGTAAATCACTGCATATATCGTCTAAATTTTAAAAAGCTGCCTGTCAAAAACCTGAAGCCTACTTTGTGTTCCCCTGTTGGAGGCTTATCAACCATTACTTCATCAAAAAAGCTGAGGTTCTTCAAGAGGAATGGATCAGCACTTTGATACTCAAGCCTCTTCATTTAGATCTCACGGCTAAGATTTTGCCAGAAAAAGTGTAAAAAGCACAAATATCCTCAAAATCGTATCCGTGTTGCTAGTTGCAGCGAAGCAACTCTGAACCAAGAAGCAGGGAAATTTGATGTCCAGGGCCTGCCGCCCAAATAATGTGTGAATCTCCTTTACCCTGGGGAGGAGAGGAGAGGGGAAAGGGGCGGGGAGACGGGAGTTCTTAATTTGAAGATGATAGGGAAAAGGGATGAGGGTGGGGACAGGAGGGGAGGGGCGATCGCAAAAGCATCCCCAACATTTTTATGGGGTCGAAAGAGATAGGGCGTTTAATTCCTTTGAAGTGGTCCCCGGGGCATCATTATATCTACCTCGCTGCTAGAAGCAATTTATACTGTTTTTTCTTGACTAGAAAGTGTGGATCTTTTTTTATATGCTCGTAAATATATTCCGAGAGGACGGTTATACAAGTTGTTTTTGGTGCAGTAAAGAAATAAGTCGATTCTATTGGAAGATTATGGGTTTCCGGAAGACGAAATATTAGTGTTTTGTCAAAAAGCCTCTATCTTTTATCAGCTATTTGCGGAGTTCATGTGCTCTTTTCTTTTAAAAAAATGGGGAAAAGGGAAGCAATGCAGCAAAAAAACTATCCATCAGAGCTTACAAAAGTAAAGTGTTGGTCAGTCAGAGTGGACGAGCCATTAAACTGGCCATGCCCCACAGAGACGATTTGCAAAAGTCGACATCAGACAAGACAACCAGTCCCCTCCATTCAAAGACACTGATGTAGAGAGAGAGTGACAAACCAAGACAATTACTGCAGCACATTCATTACTTATGGATAAGAGCAAGGCTTAGAGGAAGTTGTTGCCTCACACTATCTCCTAAACAAAGACGCAAAGTCCTTAAATTGCATCTTATCAATAGCCGTAACATTTTTTCAGCTTGCTTGATAAAGCTTGCCTTTCTGGAATAATTCCATCATTTCCTTACGATTATGCGGAAATACCAGCATTACTTGGAAAATAATGACGGTCCCAAGCCACCATGATTTGGGGTAATATATCATTTTTAGAAGGTGTTCACCCCCTTAAGCCACCATAAAAATTGTGTAATTGCTTAAAACTAGGCCATTGTGATGGCGATTTTTCTGCACTAATTTATCTCCTCAAAATGCTCTTGATGCACTCATTTATTTCACAATTATCACTTTCAACATTAAAGTCATTTTTTTTCGAAAAAAGTCGTCCAATTCACAACAACTGTTGGGGGGTGTTTATGGGACACACGGATATTTTTAGAAGCATTTAGTAAATTGTGCTCTCTAATGTTAATGCACACTTTATCTGATCTTTGAAATTAAAAATTTTGTTTCGCTATAGCAGATCAAATCATTCTCACTAATCGGATTGTTTAAAGCCACCCATGTTGCAGCACTCATTCACAAGCAATCAGCCTCATGGAACGTATTATAGCCAGGAAGATGAGGCGATTATTTTTGCTAAAACAAGCAGATCAAGTTTCATGCCCTCCATGTTGCACATTGCGAACCTTGCAAGTACCACAACGCGCCATAAAAAGATAGTTGCAAGAAACTTAATTGTTTGTACCACAAAAGAAACACCGCAAGCTAAGGAGCCGAAATTAGAAAACGACTCAAAATGGTTCAGTCATTACTCAAGGTCATGCATCTAAACAAATAAAGAAGAACATTTGTTTTTTCTCTTTTAATGTATAATAAAATGCTTGTTCAATGGGACAGTTTACGATTTTAAAAATCAAAATATGCAGTCTTTAAAAAACGTTGAAAGTGTTTTAATGCTCACCTTGCACTTATTTAATCTTTCAAAGTGTAAAAATGAACACCCACTTGTTAAACGTATGCCTTTGATCATGGTAGTGGTAAATTTAGGGACTCCACCCTCACATGCCTCCTATCTACACTTCTTACAGGGCACTTAAAGTATGTGGCGAGTCTTTGGCCTTGGTGCATGTGAACGGCGTCACTCGTATGTGTCACATGTTCTGTATTAACTTATGATACATTGCTGCTCCGGATGAAGTGGTTAACGTCATAGCAATAAATCAGTTTCATGGTGCTACCATAATCTGAGAACAACCATGCTTAGCACCAGTTTATGGGCATCAATTCAAGAGTCATATTTCTATGCCTCACCGGTGGTCTAGTCTGCTTCTCATACCTCGACATCCAGTGCGCCTACTCAAGGGTCTCACAGTGCCTGGATATTTGCGTTTAATTTTTTTTCAAAGGTCTTTATAATTTGGTGCAAATATTCACATTAGATTGCCCGACATATTTTAGTTCTAGTTATTTTCCTTTCTGCATTTTTATCAGTGATGAGCCTTTCTGACAATTTTTTCTTATTCGAAGGTGGCGCTGTAGCGTAAAAGAGCACAGTAGGCGCTTCCTTTTGCTAAAGCAATGTCGTTTAAGGACTGACAAGCGATTAGAGATAACATGCATTTCAATGCATAAAACGCGTATTAAAAGTGACAAATTGTCACCATCTTTTGATTACCGACAAGAACAGATCATTTTTAAAAATAGCTTTGACGCTACAAGAAACGCTAGACAATAAATTGGGCAATTCTAAAACAAAATCTTTTAAATAAAGCGATGAAATTCACAAATGAGAGCAGGTTTTGTAGCCATAGCTACTGGAATTTGTAGGTAGTGCGGTGATAGATTTGTCCCGCAAATGTCTGTGAAGCCTCAAGACTTAGTTCACACCAACTGTGGTGACCGGATGCTCTGTCAGTCACTGACCCTCGACCCGGCTAGCAGTGCATGTTATGGCCCTTCAAAGAGCAATGAACCCAACCCAAACCCGAACAGATGGCACGATTTGAGGGTCGACAAAACTACCAGATTTGGACTAGCACAAGAGAGCTGAGGAGGAGTTCTTACACATGCAGTAAGGCCTACGTAAGTCCATAAGCTTAGACCAATTTTATGATTCTGTGGTGATGCAAGAAATCAAAAAAAAAGGTGAACCACTCACAAGAGAGACATTATAATCCGGTTGGTGTGGCTGTAGCTGTGGAGAGAATCTTTGGAACGCAATTGGTCCAGGTGGTGGTGGGCAGATTTGTAGAGGCGAGGTGTATCGTAGATTCGACTCTCCTTCTGCAGCGACAATTCCACTAAAACCTGTCTTCTTCTTCAATGTTATCAACGGTGGCGGTGTGTCCGTTCCTCCTTCCAACCCCTCCAATCTCAATTTGCGCGGTTTTCGTGGATCCATTCTTACACCACCGAGCCTTCACCGAATCTGCCATGGCGTGTGTCCAGCAATTTTCGTGTTCCAACCTCATTTAGCATACGTCTAGACGTCTCTCTTGAAGTCCCTCCTCCGTCCAGACATTCACTTGGTCGATTCTATCGCCCTCTTGTCTAGGAGAAGGAAGATTTGCTTTGTTGTGGTCGACTCCTCTTGATGTGTCGTTTTACATCAACCTAGTCATTCATACACTCGCCCACTCACTCACTCATTCATTCATTCATTCACTCGCTCCCTCACTCATTCACTCACTCACTCGCTCCATCTATCTATCTATTCACCCCTGTCAACTTAACTTACCCTATCCACCTAGCTGGGTAGTGAGCCTGTCGGCCAACTCCAACCGTGCGAACGTGTTGGCCACCACCGACTGTCCATTGGTGGAGGCGAGGCTAGGAGCAGGCGATTGGTTGTAGTGCGAGTTATTGCCTTCGTAGGCCACGCAACAGATGGCTTGTCTTTTTTAGGGATACTTTCCAAGACTCCTCTCACTCATGCTACTTTGTGGTCATCAACACCATCCAACTGCCTCCTCAACGGCGCGGCACAATGGGCCCGAACATGGAAGGACTGGGGGTTTGTGGTTGAGATCGGGTGTCCATTGCACCTGGATGGTGGTAGGGACGGGATGGGAGAGGTCTTGTTGTTGCTAAATATCACCTTAAATTAGTGAAACCTCTTCTCCCGAGTTTCCGTTCCGTTTGGAGTGTCCGCCTTGGTGTTTGCCCTGGCAACGCCTTCTGTTTCGGCCAGGGAGAACCTCTCGATACATTGTGCCCCACTTGTAAGAATTGAATAACAAATAGGATTTTGGAGAGTCGAGAGCCCCTTGCGGTGGAGTCCCTTGAGTAGGTATTGACCTAGGAGGTAGTGCTAGAGCGACTGCCATCTCTTGCAGTAAAATTTGCCTAAATCACCGTCTCAGAGGTGACCTAGAGCTGCTCTGCAACTCCTCCTGGTCTGATCTCACTGCATCGCTGGTCACTGCCTCGCCATTTCTGTGACCTGTGCGAAGGCAAACGAGGACTTCGGTGCGCCCTCATTCCCCTGCCCGCACAGAAAATCACCTCTCCACACCGCTAAGCAATCCCTCTCCATTCCCCCAACTGTTTCGCTTTTTCTGCTTTATTTAGGTTCGCGGCATCCAAAGCATTGTCGGTGAAATGCGCGCAAACAATGGAACAATTTGAGTGCTATTGTTTGAGCCACGCATTGTCTAACCGCAGCTGCGAAGCTCGCATCCAGTCACTGTTGCAGATGCGCATATTTGACAAAAACATTATTTTTTGGGGCAAGGGAGTGTTGTAATGCTCTAATTGTGGAAGGGAAGCCTCGAATGTTGGTTGCCTCAAGTGTGTGGTGTTATTTGACGGTTGTGTCTTCACTCCTTGTGGTCAGTTTTGCATCCGCAGCGTTCTGCATTGCCCGCACATTTCGGAATGTGTGGAGGCACTGGTGGAGAGAAGGGAAATTTATCCCAGTGTTGTGTGTATACACGCTGAGGGAGTGCTGAAGTTGTACCATTCAGGGGACAGTCGTGGCCGCAAAATCGTCTTAGCTATATGGGATGACCTTGACCTTAGAGAGACTAGTGGCACGTCCATGCACGATATGAGTCAACCGGACGGGCTAAAAGTGAGGGCATGAAACTTCTTGAATTTTCACTGATTAACATTCCATCGGAAGTGTCCAGGAATCGGTGATTAAAAGCCTTCCCGCCACCTTCATTGCTGGTCAGTGAGTGTCGAAGCATCAGCTTCATTGTGATGGCGACTGAGGAGTGAATGGCCACGGAGAGGGAAAGAAAGAATGAGGCTGGGAAAGGAGGCGGAGAAGAAGGAGGCTGTGTGACAGACGGCGAACCGCCATTAGAGGGTGTTCGACCTGATAGTGTTTTTAGGGAGGCAGAACTTTGGTTTCCCCTTCCAATGGCAGTGCCGTTGGTTGATATCACAGGTCGAGAAATAAATCCAACTCTCGTCACCACCATCTCCAAATTTTTCTTCTATATCCTAATTATCTGCCCCACATTTTGACTCTCAAATGTCAAGAGACTGTGGTGCCACTCAATGGGATGAACTATCAAGGGAATAGGTAGCATCTCCCTCCCAAATTCTCGTGCTCCTTTCCATTCTGAAGTGGGGGGGGGGGAATTTTTCCAAGACAAATGAGGATTTCCCCTGTGATTAGGTGGATCTAATTGACAGAGCCTCTGGGGATAAGACAGTACCGTCTAGTCTTGAAGCCGTGGCAATCCTTTCTCATCCAACCGTAGTCATTCGACAGACAATCCAAAAGGCGCGTCTCCGCCCTCCAATGTAAGGACGGTGAAGAGCATCGCCTCGGGAGCCACTATCACGCATGTTCCACTCCACAACAGAAGGATACTAAGCCTTACTGAAGGTGACTCCAGATATTTCAGCCTTGAGAACCCACAAATACCGGATAGAAGTGACCATTTGTTGGATAGACCAGAGAGCCTCCTTGAGTGAAATACACCTGGGTCATCAGTGCAGACGGAATTGCACGAACGGGGCGAAAGAGGAGGTCAACTCAACTTTCTGTGAGGATGGAAGCAAAAAACCCGACAAAGATAATGGCAAACTTCAATTATTGTTTAATCAACCGTGTTTGTAGGGATGAAAGAATAGAGAAAATTAAGCAGAGCCTCTTTCTAGGGCTGTTGAAAGCGTCGGTGAGAGATCAAAGAGTGTGGCAATCGTGATGTAGGTAAAATAGAAGCCAACATTAAAGAATTACTGATTTTAACATTCTTGAGTAAAGAAGAGAATAAAAAAGCCGGTTTGAGGATTCAGCACAAGTATATTAGGTAAGAAACCAAGCAACACGACGTTGAACGAGAAATTGACATTTATATGGGAGGCGGAGAGATCGCTCTTGGAAGGAAAAAAATAATTTATAGAGATTTCGGCCATTCGTGATCTACAAATATCCGCTGTGATGGAGAATATAGTGACAAGATACACAAGAGAGAGACTTCAAGCCAGACAGGCGGATACGACCGTCAGGCGCCTCTATTTATAGCTATCATTTCCCACTCCAGTCACAACAACACTCAAAGCCTGTTTGTCATCACGCCATGTGGACTGAGATGTCCCCACTCCCCACTCCCCAATCCCCACACATCCCCCACAAACCACCCCCCACCCACCATCCGTTCCACATGCAACACCATCCTCCATCTGTAGAAAAGAGAAATGTGTAGTTATAGATAGGTGGACGGTGAAGCACCTCCACACCTTGTAACGCCGTCTATTCAACGTGCCTCTGTGCCGTCCATGCATGGCACGCTCATCGACCAACACTGACCATCCACCACCAACCCATCCAATCACTGACCACTCAACCTCCACACACGCCAACATTGCGTTCAGGGTGTGGATCCGCCTCCCCTCACAACCGTCCATTTCACTACCAAACAATTCTCCTCCTCTACCCACATCACCTCTCCCCTTCACATTGCATCTCAAGTGATTGTCTCTACGCGACTGAGAAAAGGGAAAGCGGAGTGGGGAGTGGTGCGAGGGCGAGTGAAAGGCGGGAGGCGGGGGAGGGGAGGGGGAGGGGGAGGGGGAGGTGAGGAGAGGAGAGGAGAGGAGAGGAGAGGTGAGTGTGGAGGCACGAAAGACAGGAGCGAGTGTTTTGTGCGCTCTAGGTGTCTATCATTCCCACTGCCTTGTCATTATCCATCCTCAACACCGACATGCACAATGCGCTCCTTTACACACACACACTCACACACACACACACACACACAATCACTCATTCATTCATTCATTTGTTTCACCTATTCGTCATTTCTGATGATGACCACCTTCAAAGCAGTCCTCACTCCTCCTCACACCCACTCACATTTCTTTCCTACTTCATTGCCATACGATTGGAAGTGGAGAAGAAGGATATGCTCTGACGCATGAAACCACCGAGTGAACAACCCCGTTCGGAAACAACCTCCCTCGTTGCGAAGCCACTCATGAAATCCCATAGCCCTCTCCCCTCTGGCTGACGTGACCAGACACTGGCCGCATGAAGCCAGTAGATTGAGATGACGAGGCATATCATCCCGAAGCACCTCACAGCAGTCCATGAACTGTGTGGTCATGCGCAACGCTGTGTCCATTCACACCCACCCTGTCTACTTGGAAGAATGACCAGGTGTGAGTGGCGTCGCCTTCAGAGCTGTTGGCGTCATCCAACTCGAGAAGGCATCCCCTTCCCACGTGACGATACTGCAGACGCCAATCTTGCAGCATCTGTCCTCAACTGTCAACAACCTCTTTTGCCTCCTTCACTGCATGCAAGTCGACTCCGATGCAGTGCATTGTAGGGGGCCAAATCCCTTCTCAACTGTCCTGTCACACCCTCCAATCGCCAAGTCACGAGGATGGCGAACTCGTGTTCCACCCACAGCGCGTCTTTTCAAAACGGTTCTGCGGATGCAAAGCCCTCACCGAGTTGGTTAAGCAAATGATGCCCGCGTCAGTGGAATCTGTGCTTCCTGTGATTTGAAGGTACCGAGACGAGTAGAGCAGATGGCGGACAGAATCAGGACATCAGAGATGCTGGTCACTCTACCCATCCAGACACCTCTTTCTTCCCTACTCACATCTCATTGCTGTGCCATCATCGTGACTAGGATAGCGGGCTCACCGACTCCTTGGAACCCACCATTACACATCCACCGTGAATGTGATGTGCAGCAACCACCACTCGAACGACCGCATCAACACAGTCACACAGGGAACCCGATGTCTACAGATGTTGACTCTTTGCTTTCTGCCTGCGACACGTCAACGAGGAGACGGAAGTGGGTTGCTGCGTCCCCATCCGACCACAGCATTTCGTGTGCTGCACTGCAGCATGGAACCACCCTCCACCATTGAGTTAAATCCTCCTGTGGCGAACCCGTGGATGCCACGCATTCGGACGAGGTGGAGCCACACCACACCACACCACACCAAACCACACCACACCACACCACACCAAACCACACCTCCATTTCTACATGCGGTCTCACTCACTGTGGAAGCGGAAGGCACGCCAGCGTTGGAAGATGGCACACTCCACACTTCATGCTCTGCACTCCCAGAAAACACACCTTCGAACATGTTCCATTGACTCCAAGACAGGTCCTGTTCGCCACCTTCACTTCACTTGAATAACTGATCGTTGTATGATGTGTCTCTAGTTGCCAAATTAATTAGTATGAAGAGTAGGAAGATTTGAAGTCAACTTGTGACCTTGGAGGACGAAGAACTGTCACTACATTCGTCCATCTGTCCACTCAATTACCAGTTATGCATCTCTCTACCGTTTGGACTCTCTCCACGGTTCAAGATGTAACAAATTGTGTTCTATTTTACACACAGAACCCCATTTCATTGGTGAGTCACTGATCTTTTCAGCACTTTACCGAATTTCTGCAAAGTTGCTTTGTCTAAAAAAACTTCTTTTTTTCATATGAAAGGCATTTCCCCTGGAACTGAAGATCAGGCTGTATCGGATGTGCTTGAGTGTGGGGGGCCAAGGTCAGTAGACCGGAGATGCAACAACGACACTCAACCGAGTTGCTGAAACGTCTACGTGATGCGCCGACCCCTGCACTGCCATGTGGAAGCAATTCACTCCTCGTGATCCTATCCAGTGGTTTCTGTCCCTAACTCCCTCCACTGCCTCCCTTCCCCTCCATCCCATTCTCATTCCCGTGTATACATCATGGAGAATACAAAAGTGGCATTTTATGCTGAGACAAACATGTACCATTTTGTTTATGCAATTTCTTTCTTTTTTCTGCATCGGTTTTGCTCTTTTGTTGCATTAGTAAAGTGATGCAGTAGAGGTTATATTCTACTATGCACTCTGTATGCGTCTCGTAGAACTTCAAGCAGGAGAACTACCAAGGCTAGGTCTTACACATGATTCAGCAGCTCCAGGAGCAAGGAGCAAGAATCCCCAACGGCCTTTATAACCATGCAGCCTTCCTGGTTTTATTTCCCCACGTAACCAGTGTTTAAGGGAGGTTTGAGGTATTAAGGTAAAATAGCTAATGAATATGATTTTCTTGGCAAAACAACTCATTTTAGTTTAAAATTCATAGTGTTTGTGATGGAGAATCCCTTCTACAACTTTCCAGAAACAATAAATTAATGTCAATTCGACTAGCCATTCTCGATCCACATAAAATTGTTTAGCTCTGGCTGAAGACTCGAGGACAGGCAATTGGTGAAGGGTTGGTAGAAATTGACAATTCGAGGATAAATTTTCTACGTCACTTTGGGGAACTTTAACAGGATGCAAAACGTGAGCATTGTCCTCAGGTGGATAACAAACTTATTAGATCCAAAACGCATATTTGAGAGTGGGTTCTACTTATAATTAAAATAAGTAGTATACATTATGCATTCAAACTAGTCGACGAAAAAGTAAAGCACTCTAAAATAAATTTGCTTTAATTAGCTTGCCAAAGCCAAAATATCCTTTTACATAGTGTGCGATGTAAAAACGCTTGTTAAGCGAGCATTTTAGTCATCTAGGCTTTTGATCAGTTTGTCCACGATGCACCGAAATGCCAGACGCACGAGGCCTTCACGCAACCCAATGGTTTTGCTGCCGTTACTGTCACAGCAGAGTAATTAGAACATCCATAATCAACCATGGAGCAGTACTCTGAGTCCTTTATCGAAGCCGGGTTCAAGCGTCAACAGCAGGAAACGATGTCATCGACGATGGTGACGGCAGCGACTTCATTACAAAGGTGGACAATAATTCTTTACCATGGCTATCACCCTCCCAACGGCAAGCGATGAATCAGTGCAATTTAATCTTGTAATTTCGACAGATAATCAACCCTTTTGTACTTCATATTTCCAAATTCCAGGCAGCATCCAAAAGTGTTTCGGTCGGGAAGAGTTGGCAGTACCGTTGGAATTTCATCCAGCAGTTTGCTCCACATATTTATCAATGCTGAAATATCAACTCCCACGGTATTCCTGCAGGGCTTTAAGACAAGAAATGGGTAGTTGGTAAGTGGTTGTACTTCACTCTGAAGAGAGAATCTACTCCAGTTAGTGGCGTGTGAACGATTCGTTGTTCTCACGTCAAAGAAGTGTAAAATTTGTTACATCTTGAACGGTGGAGAGAGTCCAAACGGTAGAGAGATGCGTAACTGGTAATTGAGTGGACAGATGGACGAATGTAGTGACAGTTCTACGTCCTCCAAGGTCACAAGTTGACTTCAAATCTTCCTACTCTTCATACTAATTAATTTGGCAACTAGAGACACATCATACAACGATCAGTTATTCAAGTGAAGTGAAGGTGGCGAACAGGACCTGTCTTGGAGTCAATGGAACATGTTCGAAGGTGTGTTTTCTGGGAGTGCAGAGCATGAAGTGTGGAGTGTGCCATCTTCCAACGCTGGCGTGCCTTCCGCTTCCACAGTGAGTGAGACCGCATGTAGAAATGGAGGTGTGGTTTGGTGTGGTGTGGTGTGGTGTGGTTTGGTGTGGTGTGGTGTGGTGTGGCTCCACCTCGTCCGAATGCGTGGCATCCACGGGTTCGCCACAGGAGGATTTAACTCAATGGTGGAGGGTGGTTCCATGCTGCAGTGCAGCACACGAAATGCTGTGGTCGGATGGGGACGCAGCAACCCACTTCCGTCTCCTCGTTGACGTGTCGCAGGCAGAAAGCAAAGAGTCAACATCTGTAGACATCGGGTTCCCTGTGTGACTGTGTTGATGCGGTCGTTCGAGTGGTGGTTGCTGCACATCACATTCACGGTGGATGTGTAATGGTGGGTTCCAAGGAGTCGGTGAGCCCGCTATCCTAGTCACGATGATGGCACAGCAATGAGATGTGAGTAGGGAAGAAAGAGGTGTCTGGATGGGTAGAGTGACCAGCATCTCTGATGTCCTGATTCTGTCCGCCATCTGCTCTACTCGTCTCGGTACCTTCAAATCACAGGAAGCACAGATTCCACTGACGCGGGCATCATTTGCTTAACCAACTCGGTGAGGGCTTTGCATCCGCAGAACCGTTTTGAAAAGACGCGCTGTGGGTGGAACACGAGTTCGCCATCCTCGTGACTTGGCGATTGGAGGGTGTGACAGGACAGTTGAGAAGGGATTTGGCCCCCTACAATGCACTGCATCGGAGTCGACTTGCATGCAGTGAAGGAGGCAAAAGAGGTTGTTGACAGTTGAGGACAGATGCTGCAAGATTGGCGTCTGCAGTATCGTCACGTGGGAAGGGGATGCCTTCTCGAGTTGGATGACGCCAACAGCTCTGAAGGCGACGCCACTCACACCTGGTCATTCTTCCAAGTAGACAGGGTGGGTGTGAATGGACACAGCGTTGCGCATGACCACACAGTTCATGGACTGCTGTGAGGTGCTTCGGGATGATATGCCTCGTCATCTCAATCTACTGGCTTCATGCGGCCAGTGTCTGGTCACGTCAGCCAGAGGGGAGAGGGCTATGGGATTTCATGAGTGGCTTCGCAACGAGGGAGGTTGTTTCCGAACGGGGTTGTTCACTCGGTGGTTTCATGCGTCAGAGCATATCCTTCTTCTCCACTTCCAATCGTATGGCAATGAAGTAGGAAAGAAATGTGAGTGGGTGTGAGGAGGAGTGAGGACTGCTTTGAAGGTGGTCATCATCAGAAATGACGAATAGGTGAAACAAATGAATGAATGAATGAGTGATTGTGTGTGTGTGTGTGTGTGTGTGTGAGTGTGTGTGTGTAAAGGAGCGCATTGTGCATGTCGGTGTTGAGGATGGATAATGACAAGGCAGTGGGAATGATAGACACCTAGAGCGCACAAAACACTCGCTCCTGTCTTTCGTGCCTCCACACTCACCTCTCCTCTCCTCTCCTCTCCTCTCCTCACCTCCCCCTCCCCCTCCCCCTCCCCTCCCCCGCCTCCCGCCTTTCACTCGCCCTCGCACCACTCCCCACTCCGCTTTCCCTTTTCTCAGTCGCGTAGAGACAATCACTTGAGATGCAATGTGAAGGGGAGAGGTGATGTGGGTAGAGGAGGAGAATTGTTTGGTAGTGAAATGGACGGTTGTGAGGGGAGGCGGATCCACACCCTGAACGCAATGTTGGCGTGTGTGGAGGTTGAGTGGTCAGTGATTGGATGGGTTGGTGGTGGATGGTCAGTGTTGGTCGATGAGCGTGCCATGCATGGACGGCACAGAGGCACGTTGAATAGACGGCGTTACAAGGTGTGGAGGTGCTTCACCGTCCGCTCATCTATAACTACACATTTCTCTTTTCTACAGATGGAGGATGGTGTTGCATGTGGAACGGATGGTGGGTGGGGGGTGGTTTGTGGGGGATGTGTGGGGATTGGGGAGTGGGGGGTGGGGACATCTCAGTCCACATGGCGTGATGACAAACAGGCTTTGAGTGTTGTTGTGACTGGAGTGGGAAATGATAGCTATAAATAGAGGCGCCTGACGGTCGTATCCGCCTGTCTGGCTTGAAGTCTCCCTGTTTTGTGTATCTGGTCACTAGATTGTCCATTGCAGTGGACAACGGTTAGTTGTAAATAATAAAAATCTTCTCCTAAATACTTTTCACCTTGAAGAGGTGTCTGAACGCGCTCGTCGAAAAGTTGATCTCCTCAAGGTCCTTCCCAAACAAAGCATCCGCTGTTGTGCATAGCTACACAATCTTTTATGTGGTTTGGCATGCTCAGAGTCCCCAATTCTCTTGGCTTTTACCTTGATAAACGCCAAGATCCTGTCAAACGCAGGTACGAAACTCCAGATCTGATCATCAACTCTTCATAAGCGTTAGGTGTCTCGTTATCTCGAGTTTATGGGAGGGAACCTCTAACGCCTCTTTCTTTCTTTCTTTCTTTCCCACCTCGGCTTTATTAACTAGTTGTCGTGTCAAAACATCAAAGACAGAAGACATTCACTACAGGAGTTTGAGGCTGATGGGTCTGACAATAGAAGACCTGTTGGACCGCTAATTTAATGGAACTGTTTGAGCTCCGTTTTTCGCTAGAAGTTAAAGCCTTTCCCAGACAGGAATATGAGTCTACTGCCTCGCCAATCGGCAATCACAGATTGAGAGCACTAAAATAAGTCTCCATTGCCTACTTTTTTGTCATAAATGTGCCCAAAAAGATAGCAATAAATGGAGGAGGACGAGGAGGGGGAGGAGGGAGGGCATCGGTGGTGAGTAGGACAGTGGTGACGGGGGCAGGAGAGGAGGAGGCGGAGGAGGAGGCGGAGGAGGAGGCGGAGGAGGAGGAGGAGAGAGGTGAAGTACCTTGATTGTCTAATTATAGATTTTGTCATAATGGGTGTACACCCAGAAGGAACGAAAGTACCCTCTTTAATGCACCCTCTAAAGGCCATTAGAGGGCAAGTGGTTTACATTCTCTCCCCTCCCCTCCTCTCCCCTTCGCCTTTCCCACCTACCCCTCCCCATCCCCCATCCCCCATCCCCCATCCATCCCACCCAAAATCAACTCATCTCCACTTCGCCCGTGAACGCGGGCGATTGGATGAAGAAGGCTTGAAAGCAAGGACAGACTCAAGGTCTGTGAAGGCACAATGCAGACTCCTAGTCCATCAAACTCATGTGATCTTACAGGAGAAAATGAGAGGTGCTTTCATTCACCGAGAAAATAGGACAGTCGAGGGAACAATTGACGTTGGCGCCAAGATGAGGCTTTTGCTCCGCGCTGATTGATTGTGCGACCATGTGCCTGTGGAACTGTAAACACAGTCTGTGAGGTGGAGGGACATCCAGAGACGTCCCTTCTCCTACCTGTCAGTGACAATCAGTGGCTTGGTGGTTCTCGTTTTATCTCTACAGCAATTGTTTGTTCTCCACAACCTTCAACCCCGCCTAGAAGGTTTGGTGTGTGGAAATAGTTGCATGAAGAGCGACTAAGCACCACGTCTTCCACTCTTAAAGCGTCAGCGACCTCTAACTGCATAAACAGAGTTGGCAAATTTTTCCATTTCGAAGCTCTCCATGTGTTAGTTAGGCGTTGGGATGGGCCATGAATGTGGGTAGGTTCACTGCCAAATGCAAACTAATCGCTACCATCTCTCGCAATTGCATTTGCAATGGCTAACACAAAGGAGGAGGCTTGGAGTAACCCAGGGAGATCTATGGGAAATAGGGAACCTTTTCCTCCTCGTTGGTGTCAGCTTTCACGACGATGACATGCGGTTTTGTGATTAGTCTGCTAGTGATGTCTACAGCCACTGACACGCATTCCTGGTGAAACTCATCAGAAACCGACTCAACATTTGCAATTTCATTGAAGTTTACCTGATTGGACAGTTACCAGGAACGGAGAAACTTTAAACCGTCACACGATAACAAAACCGACTTGAGTCTTGGGTACTCAATCTGCAGTCACGTATAGGTATGTCGTACCCCTCAGCTTGTTCACACATATCGACAAGTAAAGCCGTCCGTATTGAAGAGCAGGCTTCCCAATCGCCTAAATTAGAAATCCAACAAGATTTATTCTTGTATCCACACAAACACTTTACTTCCTTCGCTTGTTTATACAAGGTCAATACTGAACTCAAAAGCACTGTGATGATTTTCGTTTCCTTCGTCGTCATTCTCCCGCCTCATTATAAAGTTCCAGGGAAAAAAAAATCACAAATTTGTGATTAGGGTGTACAGCGAAAAGCCATGACCTATTTCAAAGCCACTGGACTCATGCATTCACATGGGAAAAAGTAACATAAACAAAAATACAATCAACTTAGTATTAGACTTTTGCAATGAGAAAATGAAAGTTGACGCGTGCAATTCTGAATGAGAAACGGCGCGCCTCTTGCCAATGCGATTGGCTAATTCGAAGGCATCGGGCGCGCATCGATATTCGCCTCCATCCAATCAGATTACAAAGTCTAGGAAACCAATCAATCGCAGCTGCTTTGGTAGCCAATTAAATAGAGGCATATTATGCAAGCCTGCACAAGAAAGAACGAAGTTTCTTTCTTTAAACGATGGAAGAATGCTCAAACCTGCAGATGCCTGCAGGAAGACTTAAATTATACTGTTTAAGACGACAGGATTCAACCTCACGCACATAAACACCGATGTGTAACACAATCCTTAGTCTTTTTTTTTCATTTATAAACATCAACATTGCAATCGGATGCATAGCCACGTCTTCAGAGATAAATAAAGTGTGAAATCCCTGCTCTTTAGCACCAGTTGCTCATCTTGCAAAAAAGTTTGAGAAGGGAAAAAAACAATTTTACAAATTTATCACTTGGTTGTACCACAGAAAAGCGATGGCCTAATTCAAAGCCAATGGGCGCATTTGCGTCCACACGGAAAAAAAGCTGTGGAATAAAGTGGTCAACCCATTGTTTGCCTTTTTGAAAAATGCGGAAGAAATTAACGCCCATAATTTTAAACAGGAAACAGTACGTCTCCTACCAGTTTGTTAGGATATTTTAAATGCCTCAGGGGAACATCAGTTTTCACCTCCACCCAATCAGATTATCGAGTTTGGGGAACCAATCAATCGAAGCTGCATGGGCAGCCAATTAGATGGGAGAATTGTTCGAAATAAAACTCTCATAAGGATCATTTGAAATTTCAGAAAATTTTAAGAAAAATAAACGACCTGTCCTCTTAAATCATTCTACGTCTCTCGTGTGACCCCTAAAGGGTCAACTTATTACAAATCCCCAATCCCCACAACTGGTTCAACTAATTCAAGACAACTTTTATGAGTGGACACTCCCTTAAAAAGGAAAAGAGAATAACTTTGACAAGTATTCCTATGTTTCCGCCCAATAACAATAAAAAAAACTTCTTTTGCTGTTTTTTGCCAGAAATCCTGAATTCCGTCATAAAATCGCCGTTAAGACGGCTTTCACCCCTTGGACTTCTATATTTTCTTGCTTCAAGTGTCTTCAAACTGTCTATTGACTATGAGCTGAGCACTGAGCTCATGAAGTAGACCAAACTAAGAAGGTGCAATGAAAATTCCGCAGTTTCCGGTTTGCGAAATTCCAATCTATTGTTTAACTCAACTCATTGTTATTCCACTTCGCCTCGGAATTGAGCTGCCAGACATTTTACAAGTGGCAGGACTATCAAAATGGGGAAGAATAGCAGAGCTTACAGGAATGCCCCAAATTGGCAAAACGTTCTTTGGCTTTAGGAAGAATTTTCAAACTTCTTTTGGTCAACAATCTAGCGAGGGAGTCTTAAGGTCTTAACATCAAATAAGACTTCCAAATGGAAGCAAAAACATGTGCGCACACGGTAAACAAGGAGGGAGTCAGCTATGGTCGAGTGCATTAAAGACCTCAAAGAGAAGGGGATTTATGAAAAGAAATCCCAACACCGTTTTTTCACAACATCTCTATGAGTGGCGGCAAAATCCTAGAAGATGCACCCATTTGAGCAAAGAAAATTCGCAAAACAAAATCCAACTTAACTAAATTAAAGAAAGGTATAACATGAAACAGAACAATAAGATATGAATGAGAATAATGAGGGGAAATGAGCCGAGAAGAAGTTGAAGGTTTGAAAGAAAAAAATGATTGACTGAGTGGACCTGAAATGAGTGCCAATCACCTACCCCCGATTCTGCTACTTAAACGAAATCAGTAGACTTCTGACCATCTCTATCCAAGTTCAGAATGGAATACTACTTACTTCCTGCAAGGTAAAAAGCTTGCGCCACCTCTCATGAGGTCTAAAGACCTCCACCTACTCATTTACCTTCTGTTGCACACTTTGGACTTCGGCCAAAACTTCCGTCTTGTTGCTAATGACCAAATCACCATGGTGAACATTGAAAACTTTCCCAAATTAAAGCAGATCTTAGGTGTGGAATCAACCCAATTGTTAAAGACCAAGAGAAGTTGGAAAAGGCCATGCAAATTCCGCAGACAAAGGCCGAACAAGGAATGAGGAAGAATCTGAAGGTTATCAAGGAGGCGATTGAGCGTGACACTTGCCAAGAGGCTGAAGCATACGTGATGGCAAGCCTTCTGTGCTATTATGCTATTTTAAATGCCCAGAGTGCGTACACACACCGATTAAACGGGACCCCCTCAGCTACTTTAAATGGCCATTTTTTGATCGTGGCACAAAATATCAACTGTAAGTTCAAGCGACTAAACACTTGGGAAGAAGTAAGCAAGGGTGATTAAATATTGCATCGGTAATTTTGGCTTGTCCACGCTAAAATGCACTACCTGCCAGAAACTATTTAGCAAAGCTGGAAATGCTTTAGGAACGCTACTTAAACGAGTATAAGTAGACACTAGAGTGAAGTCCTATGCCACAAACAAAAAACCATCCAAGCGGTCAAGTTCGCAAGCGATTGTTTATTTTACCTCAAAAGGGGAGTAAAACACACAACTACAGCAAAATTCACCTAGCATCCACAACCAGGAATGTTATGCGCGAACTGAACGAGAAACTGCGACACGCTATCACCGTCCCAATCCATGAACCTCGTATTCACAGATATCGACTCCAGAGCCTGCTGAACTGCACGCACACACTGGACGGGGTGATCTTTGAAAAAGGCCTAGCAGCAGAAGCAGGAAAAAATTGGTTTGGAAGGTTAAATAGGACGGCAGATGTGGGGAAAAATCGGACTCACTTCAACCTCCTCGTAATCGGCCTTGGTGCAAAAACCTTTGCAGCACGCCTAAGACAGAAACAGATCATATGACCCTGTGAATGGCGTGAAGCACGAACTTCACACAGGTAAAACTCGATGGACAAATATGAGGTAAACAGGTCATCCGATTGACAGACTCCGAAATGTTTCGTGCTACCTGCTGGAATGGAAATTAAGTACTTGAGGCTCTAAAGCACATATGATCCATTCCTTGACAAATCCTTGCAGTGCCTTCACAGTATGACAAGCTTACAGAGGCAGGAAGGCAAAGAGACAAGACTTCAAGGCGGTAGAGTCACTCACCGAGATAACACGGGACACGATACTGGTCACGGCGAGGTCTTCCGTTAGCGTATCAATACGATTTTGAATCTCTCTCCACACAGCACGTCGACCAACGGCAGAAGCCGAGGAGAGGAATATTAGGGGAAACAATCGGTCCTGTTTACGCACAAGGTCAGAGAAGGTCAGTCCAATCACGCGTTTTGCCATTGCCAACTGACCCGTACAGCCAACGCATTGAAGAATACGGACGCGCTCGTCGTGCATTGTCGCTCGTTCATGTAACTATCACGAAATGCATCGCCATTACTACTTAAATGGATTTATAAGTAGATTGCGGGAAAAAAGGAACCAGCTTCTGTGGTTGCACCAGAGCTGCGCGCAAATACGGTGAAGCGTTTGCCTGATAACATGACAGCCTGTCAATAATAGCAGCTACTGCTGCCACCACCAGAACACCTCAGTGTACTCACGTTCAGAAGACGCTCGTAGACATCATCTCCGCCATGCCGCATGCACGTGGAGTAGACAGCAACACGCAGATCCGCTGGTATTAGGTCCTCACCAACCGTCGCAGCACTTGCGCCTTCAGCATCGCCCTTGTCGCAGGACATCACCGCCTTGTAGTGCCGATCGAAGAGAGCCCTCGCCTTCTCCACCACCTCCGGTGAACCAGCACCACCCAGCATCGCGATGAGCAGAGGTCGCAGTAGAGTGTCGTTGCTCGATTCCTTCTCGACTGCCTTCCAACCTTCAAACCATTCGAAGTGGAACGAAACCTCCAATCAATCAATCAATTAATTGACCTACCCTTAGGGGTGAAAAATGGGGTCCTGTGCTTAACCATCAAGACGTTCCAACACTTCACCAAATTGACTTCCAGACATTAAAAGTAGGCTCAAATGTGTGCGACACCGGTACCCCAATTACTTGACCTGCATCAAGAGTCACAAATACGTGACAATTCCTCCCACCAACGGCCCACCTGGATTCACAAGGGCGCACTAAGTGAACTCCCACCGTCCGACTGAGGACGGTGACTTTGCCGAACCTACCCAAACGCTTCAAGGAGGGCTCAGCCAGATGGACAACGAAGGTATTCAGAGCCTCTTCAAAGGGTGTAGTAACCTCCGCACCAACCGCGTCGTGGGAGGGCGCACATCTCTCCTGAAGAAGGCTGCGCAGACTGCCCAGTTGGCCGTGCAGCTCACGCCAAACGATATAATTGCCTTCACAGTGCAATGTCGAAGCCATCGTCAGTGCGGAGGTCATTCGCGAACGACCAGCGCGTGCCTCGTTGACAGAAAAAGCACGTAAGGAGAGCAGAAATACAATCCCCTTCGGGTGGAAGGGGGGACCAGCACAACACGCACAAATCACACGACCCAAACCACATCAACAAGCAGATAACGACTGCACACATGCCAAAGTAACCCTCAGGGATGACATGGAGCCCCACATGGCTCGCCTTTACGACACTACCACCAAGTGGACAGTCCGTGTGACAACTCACCAAAGCAAAGGCATCCGCCAGCACACAGAGTCGATCACGATGCTCCAACCGCCCTTCTCCCAACGCCTCCAAAATCGGCGCCATCAAACTGCCCTCGTATTGCACACGATAGAAGCCCACAGCACTCGGGTTCAGCCGAATCTGCGAGCCGCCAGGCAAGTGCACGTTGAATGGCTCTGTCCGCGCTGACGGTGGAACCAACACACGCTTCAATATCTTGGTCGAATCAGCAGCCTCACAAATGGTCACCGGCACATACCACGCAGACGTGTCATCTAAACCAAGGAGCAAAGGCATCCTCAACTGACATTAGTGAGAGGTGCATTCGAGTGACCGCCGTTACCGTTGTAGCCGCCTTCGGCAAGAAAGCGATCCTGCTGAATGGAGATGACGAGCCCGTCCTCCGCGGTGTCCGAGACCTTGTGCACCGTCAAGACAGGGAAACCCACTTGCCGTGTCCACGTTGACATGATGCTGCCCACGTCTTCACCACAAACCTCGGACAATGCATTCCACAAATCGTCCGTCGTCGTGTTGCCATATTTGTGACGATGGATGTAGAGTTGAAGGCCTTTCGTGAATTTCTACAGATATTTAGTGCTCACTGTATGCCGAATTCAGTGGAACTTACCTCTGGTCCCAGGTAGTCATTAAGCATGCGAATGATGGAGGAGCCCTTTTGATAGGAGACAGCGTCGAATATCTCAGCCACTTCGTCAGGAGAATGAACTTCGACCTATTAAGAGTGGTATAAGGAATTGCAAGGATGTAGCACAGCCAATGGGATAAAATTGAACCAGTACGGCGGACCTACCTCTATTGGGTGACTGGTCTTCAGTGCATCTGTTGCCATGGCGGTGGACACATTGTCAGTGAGAAAGACAGTCTAGTAAAGGAATATATTTTTTAAAGAGGAATTCAAGTAATGGCAAAATGCGAGGTGGTAAGAAAACACTGGGAAGGACAATTAGAATTAGGATTGACGAATTTGGGTAAGGCACGACACACTTAAATGTGCATTTAGCAAAGTTAAAATTGCTATGCATCAGTTGCTCCATCACATAAATGTTCGTAAGTCGACGAATAACTGGTGATCAAACTACTTATATCCTTAGTGAGTAGAGTGAGCAAAAGATTCTACAAACACGAGGTTATTGAGTGACAAATTGACCCTACATCGTCTACCTAACCATCAATTCACCAACCAATTCACACACACACATATACACCTATCCATCCCTTCATTTCTCCCAGCCCCTAGGCTACACCTACGACCCCATCAAGGAAGTTAATCAAGCGGACTTTCAACATATCACATGCAAGATTAGAAGTTCAAAGATCGCGATACTTACGAGAGATAAGTACAGTGGGGAGGAAAATAACTCACTCACCCAGATATCGTACTCCGGGAAACAGTGATCCACTCCAAGATACATAATCCACGAGGCAAAGCCCTCATTCAGCCAAAGGTGGGTCCACCACTCCATGGTAACGAGGTCGCCGAACCACATGTGAGCGACTTCGTGGGCCACAGTCAACGCCACGTTGCACTTGTAGGTCAGTGGCGACTCCGTCTCATCCACCAACAATCTCGCCTCTCTGCCCACAGGAAAAAAAATAGCCACACATAAAAGAGAATTATGCATAGGCTTTCATGACCTCCACTAAACCAGTACTTAATAGTGAGTCCACTGCCTTAACGCCATCCCTAATCACATCTGCATGGCTGACGCGGAGATTTCAGAAACGACGATTCTGCTGAAAAATCGGCTTCTCAAGAACCATTTCAGCTTCAATGAGTGGAACGTAGCAACTGTGTAAAGGCAAACACGCAAGGGGCCCTCAAAACCCCATTCACTCCCAACCACCATAACCCAAACCACAGTTCCACTTCAAGGCTACCGAGGAAACAGCAAACGCAAGTACAAGGATGCTTAACTACGCTGATAGGTTTCTGAGGGAGGAAGGGAACGATTGCTACTTTTACTGACACTCCAACAGGCAGGTCAAAAAAAGAAGACGCACCGATAGGTCAACAGGCCCCAATTCTCCATCGCACCCATCGCAAAGTCCGGAATAGCCACCAAGTCCAACTTGGGCAGAGGGTAGCCCGCTCCAAACACCTTCGTGAAGAATGGCAACGCACTTCTCGCCATTCTCAGCGCGTGTGCACCCAAGTGGGAGCGGTTGGGTGGCGTGTAGACCCGGATTCGGACACCGTTCACGTCCTGCGCCTCAGTGTAATCGAAACGTCCAACTATGAAGGCCACGATGTACGTGGACATGAGTGGCGTCTCGTCGAAGGCAACCCTCACGTAGGGATGCGAGGTGGTCGTCGTCAGGCCATACTTCTTCAATTCACAACTCTCCACTGGCTTCCGCGACACCTCGGGCTGGAGGGGATTAATGCAACCTCGTCGTCACTCACACCCAATACAAGTGAGGGACAAGTGACCCTCAGTCATGTCAAATGCTACATGTGGAGGCAACTGCTGCTCATATCTAGGAGGCAATGAAAAAACGATTCGTCCGAGACTTCGATTGAGGAGAAAGATGCTTAGAAAGTGGAGCAACTGCCTCGTTGCACCATCAACGTGGTTCTCTCAAGGGTGGATCGCCTCGATACAACTACTGACAGCCACTATGGGTGATGTAGCACTTGCCAGTCGGTGTTTGGGCAGTTACGGGGAGTTGGGGACGCTCAGATGAAGACTTGAAAATCAAAAAAGAAAGCGCACACAGGGAAAGCACTATTTACCCTGCTGACCACACCCAGTCCACCAGTGCGTTACGTGGCTTCCGCGTCCAAATGATCTGACTCTGCACATCTGACGCCCGCTACCCACCCTCCTACTGCCTAAACATTTTAAACACAGGGCCAGCGGAACAAGCGTTGCCTAACACCATCTTTCATCTTAACATAAACAGGATGTAAGGGTGAAATATAGCATCAACGTCCATTAAAAGGACTTAGAAAATAAACCCATGAAGTGACTTTGCGATTCAATTAGGAAAGAAATGCAACCTCTAAAGAGAAGAGAACTTACCATGCAAGACAACGCAGTTAGGCAATCGGGAATGACCATCGAAATACGAAACTTGGCCTTTCTGTCGGGCTCATCGAAACAAGGAAAGGCACGACGGGCATACGTAGCCTGAAAAGAAGATGACACGAGACATATTACCAAGTTTGTCCGAGGCAATTCCCCAATATAGCTCCGCTGTTATAACCTTTCAAGCCTTCAGAAGCCTTGCAGAGAATTTACTTCCAGCAACGTGTCCGAGAGTACCCCAAGGAATGATTTATCTGTTGGATCAATGAGGCATCAACTTAAATTCTTCCAGTGTGATAAGACCTCACCCATAGTCGAATTCGTTAGTTAAAAGCAAGATATCAAATGAAACTAAATGAACAGCTTGTTGAACGTGTCGTAACCATCGTAACACGGTAAGGAACAATACTGCTATCGGCGCCGTGGAAGTGGGATGCTTTGTCCTCCTGAGCGCATCGAAAGGGCGGTAGATCGAAAATGTGGAGGAAAAGTAGCACGAGGCTCTGAGACTATCCCAACATAGAAAGGCCATCTACATGCCTTATGGGGAACCAAGAAATAACGTCCACGAAAAAAGCGCAAGAATCCACCAAGAATAATGTGCAGCATCGCCAAAAACCCCTGTAACACAATCTACTTTACTTCAATTAAATGTGATTGCGATAGATCGGCAAATGTAAGAGAAGCTTAAAATAGGATAAGGCAAGAGAGCTGACTGGTGACCAGAAGACCTCCTCACACTACTCATGCTGTCAATAATAGAAGCATGTCAAATGAGTAAGCCTTGTCAAGGTCTTGGAGATAACTTAATCGTGGAGTCCATCGCAGTGATTGAGGACTCGGTGGAAAAAGATGAACGGCGGTCCAGATGTTTCAAGTCACAAAGGAAAGGCCTCTCACGTATCTGACCAAATATGCAGGAAGTCACAAATAAGTCACGCTAGTCACGATAGCAGCCTTGAAAACAGTCCAAGAACCGCCAAAAAGGAGTAGAATCACCTCCAAACGAACTGACCACGACCTCAATGTAAACAGTGAATTTTTCTACTAAGTTTGAAGATATGTTGCTCCCCAAAATATGAAATACATGACATCACGAAAGTTACCTCAAAATGAGTGGAAAGAATAATGCGTTCTTCACCATCTGAATCTCTGTACGTGCTGCGATAAAAACCATGCATATCATCGGCTATTACTCCTTTGTACTCAAGGCACAAATCAGCATCTCCTGCCTAAAATAGCATTGACGTGCAAATAATGCACGCAGACAAAGCATTACCTCCAGCTGGGAATCGAAGTTTACCGTTACTTTCTCCTGTTTCTCATCATACACTATTAAATTAGTAGGAGCTAATGAAAAATAAACATATTAGTAAATGAAGTTGAAAAGGATTACCTATCAGTTCGGACTTTGATGCTGAATGCCTAATTTTTGCAGAAATGATTTCAATCTTTTTGGCGTTGAGAATAATTGAGTTAGTGGGCAGCGTAAGAGACATGCAGATTGTCACCTTTCCGTAGAAAGTGGAATCTTTTGCATTTGGGTAGAGTTCCAGAATGTAGACCTTGGGCTCACATATCCGAGGCAGTCTCTCGAACTCGCAGTTAGCCGAAGACATGTTTTATATGAAAGACAATGGAGTTGAAACCAGCAGTAAATGACGGTTACCAGCGCTTTAAGTGGCGCCCCCCCTGAACAGTTTGAAACTCAAGGTTGGTACTGATAGAACAAGTGAATAAAAATTAATTAAGTTTAAGAATCAGGGCAAAGAATGCTATTAATATTTTGATTGCAAAAGAAGCAAATTTTTAAATTTGGCAAATCAATGCTTATTTGCTAGTACGCGTTGCCTAGGCACTAGAGGAAATAATTCTACATAACAATTATTTCTGGTTTTGCTACAAAAGGAAATGCTTTTGATTAATTTTTGTGTTCTTACAGACTTACTGGTAGCTTCACCTTACATTTACAATAAATTTTGTGGGTTTTTAATAAAGGAACACTTTACCAAGTAATATTCTAATAGCAAAGCAATACTTTTCACTATGTCCATCATTGGTTCAGCTTGAGCGTGTACCTCTTTTCATCGATTTAGTTATGTTTTCGCACATCATCTCTTTGCTTTAAACCTACTTGTAAGCAAATATTCCTCCTTATTGAAGTGGTCTTTTTTACATTCTCCCAGTCAATGAGTTTTATTTACATTATTGCATTTGCTAGAGTCGTTTACGTCAGTGCGTTTACTAGAAACCTTGCATTGTTTGTATTTTTCAATTTGGCTCTACCGAATTTACTTACCTATTTGTTCCGCATTTAACAAGCATTGGATTTTGAACCAACATGAAGTTCCGGTAAAGTCTTATTCATCGCTACTAAGTGTAGTTGGCGAAGTCCACCAAGGTCTTTCGTTTAGAAAATTTGAACGTTCATGCTATCAGTTATGTAAAATTTGAACTAAGAAAATGCTTGCGCAAAAAAACCAATACTGTGCTGTCGTAAGTTGCATAAAAACACTTCGGTGTAGATAACATAAACGTAATATAGGAGATTCTAGATCACTTTTCCTTATTAAACCATCTGTGATACATGATTCCGTGTAAACTCGTATTTTAGTGCCAAAATTCCATCGAACATAGCGAATAACTGCTCTATTTTGGTGTTAGAGCACTTAGTAAGCTCTTAGGTGACGTTTTTGGTAACTTTTATTAGACATTTCTGCGCGACGTCGATTTTTTCGCAAAGCGATCCTCCGGACTGGTGAGCAGAATCCCATCCTTGCATAATATTTTGAGTAGTATTTACAAGACCTAAACTCAGTTGCCAAAACTTTGGCATTTATTCGGACGAATCTGCCTACTTTTTGCCCAATTTTGTTAAAAATCCTTCTAATTTGTTCAAAACCTTTGTTACTGCGTTCTGCAAAAGACAGCCTTCTTTACCAAACTGATGTGGTGTCCTTATTCAACCAGCTTGGTATGTCAACACTTCTAGTGTCATTTGCTAGGCCGCCTTCTCGAAGTCAAAAACAGCGATATCCACAGATCTGTTTTACATGCCGTTAAATTTCACTTGACTGATTCTACCCACTTCATCGTCTCCTGCATTGAGGCCAGCTGCTTCATCGAGAAGTTGTGCAAGTTCGTGCGTCTTCCAGCATGCATTGAGGCAAAAGCAGAGGCGTTAGATGTCTTCAGACGTCTCGCGAACAAATGTAGTATGTTTTTGTCTACTTTAGTCTAAAATTTTATGCTTTCAGCTGGCACCCTTGTCAATTCACTGAAATACGAAGGTGTGGCAATACTCTGTACCGAAGTACCGGACAAATCGGTTCTGATGGTGAATGAGACCCTTTCAGTCGTCCTGCTGCACTGTCTGGATGGTAAACTGTTAATGAAAGCAGGAGAGGATGTAAGCAGGAGTCTGTTAGACTTTCTGATCTTCCGAATACCACAATACCTCCACACTCAGCATCGTCTTTCGCCCGGTCGTAAAATCCTACACCAAAAAGCTGCAATCGGCAACCTCCTAGTTCTCCTATCATCCGTGAATGAAGGTAATGCTGGTCTTGTAAGTGGTGACATTGAGACCCTGTTATACCAATTGACCACCCTGGTCAACAGAAAGCACAAAAGCAAGGAGCACTTGGACTTGTTGTGTAGCTATTTAAGCGTTTTATCTATGCTGGATGGTGCAAAAGTAAGATTGTACATTCATTGCTCTAATGATTCCTAAGGCTTCGAAGGTCCTTCTGGACATTGCCATCGATGCTACGCAACCAATGTCCATAAGAAAGCAGGCGTCTCTTTGCCTCGCGCATCACTTGCTTAGAAACCTAAAAGGAATGAGTGACGAGAATGGCATCAGGAGCCTATTTAGTGAGATAGATAAATGTAAGAATGCTTTCTCGTAAAATTCATGTAATCTGCTAGATTTTCAATGCTTCAAGGACAGTCCTGACCTGATGGGAGCTGCAGTGCATCTTTGCCTCTCTATGGTCATCGGTGGTGATTCCTCCACGCAAAACGTAGGCTTTTGTGAAACAGTTGAAGGAAGGAGAAGCGAGTTATGGAATTAACTTTTGCCCTTACACTAGACTTCCAGATATTCATGCATTCTGGAGTCAAACATGCATCTATCTCTTACTTATCCATTGGTACTTCATCCACCCAAGATCTAGTAGTCTACTCCCATTCGAGTGGTGCTTCCATCCACTTTCTCCCTCAAATTGCCTTGCTTCGTGAAGTAGTTCTCAATTTCAGCTCTCATCCCATCCACTCGTCAGTTCGGAGATCCACGAACCCGTCACAATTCCCTTGGCCACCTAACCTCTCCTTTTATTGGTCGAATGTTCTCTTTTAGGTATTGGTTGAGCTAGAAGTCATTGAATTGTTGGTGAGCATTCTTGAACAATGCATCGACAACGCAGACTCCTCCACGGAGAGGATCATCTTTGAGGGATTGCTGTGTCTATCGCTGTTATGTGACGGAAGCACAGAACGGTAAAAGCATTTTAGCTGATAAAAAAGACATCTTTTCTACCAGATGCCTGCGTGTTGGTTCCAAAGGAATGCATGTCCTCATTGTCCTTCTCATGCGTCTTCAAACTCAACTGTACGATGAAGAATATCCTGAACTCACTGATTGGTCGAAGTTTGAACAGCCAATAGAAAAGTGGCCTCCTGTTTACCGATTGGTCATTTCTACAGTCGGAGCTGTCCAATCATGTACGGGGAATTGTACTGAAAATAGGCGCCTATTCATCGAACATGGTGGAGCCACGGTGCTACTGAATGCTTTGGAGGTAAAAAATGCGGCAGTTTAAACTCAGGCTAAGACTTTTGTGCTGTCCATGATAGGGACGACTTGTGTTTTCCTTTTGCACGATCTCCCTCTCCTCTTCCTGCTACATTTGCACACCAACCCTCTTGAAGGCGCCGAAATGGAAGGAGTTAGGAGTATGAGTATCTTATCCCAAAAAATCTCGGTCCACTTTATCAGTAGCGATAAATCTGTGTGTGTTCTGCTTGATTCGAGGGCTCCTTATTATCTGGTAGTGAATTGATGTGTCGAGATTTGGTAAGGCGCAACGCCGGGATGTACAAAAATCCTGAGCCTCCTTTGGTAACTTGGTCCGCTTTGGCAGTCACTCTTTCGGGTGCCTGAAAGACAAGAGCTCTGCCTAGGCACATGGAAGGAGACACCTTCACTGGACACCGGTCGAGTGTACACAGCGCCGATCCACTAGTGTATTGTAAAATTAGATCGTCAATGATGGAAAAAGTCATTCCTGAAACGTCTACGCCACCCAAATACCTTAATATACCTAATTTTTTATTGGCATTATTCTCCCATGGACTCCACCTTCGTTTAGTTGTAGCTTCCTCACCATGGTCGTTACCTTTGTTATCCCGAGGCAGTGTGTATGACTTGACCCACGAGATTTATATCGATGGGGGTATTTTTCGTCTTCTAGCTCGAGCGGTCCCACAACTTTAGCACCCACAAGAAATGAGGAAGAAGAGGCAGGGCTTAACAAAAGTTGTGGTTCGGTTCAACCTATTTCTCATAACCGGAAGGCGATTCAGCGCTGCTTTCCGTACCATTTAAGTAAAACGAATTCTGATTAAGTTTCTTTTCCTTTTTCCCTTCAAGTGGATGCCTCCAGAATTGAGTCAACCGATTATCCGTTGTGTTTGCAATATCTATGCGCAAGAAAACTCAATAAAGAAAGAGCTCATTTTATGGCGCGGTGTCAGACAGCGGTCGGCTGTACCAATTGACGAGTCACTTTTTGATAAAGACGCGACAGAGGCGCTTACAATGGAGGAGGAGTTGGTGATGAGAATGAACGAATACCGGATTGGTAAACAGTGCCCAGTTGAGTGTAACCTCGCAACACATTTGTGTTGGCTTTGGAGGTGGAATGGAGAGCGAATAAGGCAAGGTAAGAGTCACGTCTTTTGCTAAAATGTTGTGGTCATTTGTAAGTTGATGCGTTGAATTCTAAGTACGAAAGTGGTGAAAGATTGGACTCACTGAGAAACAGAAAGCAAATGATTAGAGAATCGTAAGATGATAGTAAACGTGGAGAGGCGATGCGTGGCATTCTCAGTTGCAGTAACACGAAATATTATGACCGGAATTTCAACACGAGTAGCCGTTGGTAGATTTGTTTATAAAAATAACTGGACAGCGGAAATGAAATTTAAGGGATCGAAAGTTACAGAGAACTTGATTTATGGTTTTAAGAGGCTGGCACATTGGGAATGATGGTTTTTGTTGACGGATACGGAATGAGTGACTAGGTAGACTCGGTGTGATCGTCCAACCCCTTACCTCGCAGCCCTGCTACTTAAATGAAATCAGTAGACCTCCCACGATCTCCATTCAAGCTCATAATGAAATGCTACTTACTTTCTGCTAGATCAAAAGCATGCCCCATCCACCCAAAAGTGGAGTCCTCTCATGAAGTTTGAGGACTTACACCTTCTTACTTACCTTCTGTCGCGCATTTTGGACTTCGGCCAGGACCTCCGTCTTGACGTTGATGACCAAATCACCATGGTGGACATTGAAAACTTTCCCAATGCCAAGGTGAGTCAACAACTAACGACACTTTCTTTGTTCTCCTAGGAAGACTATGTAATTCGACAAATTCAAGCAGATCTTAGAAGGTGTGGAGTCAACCCAATTGCTGAAGACCAAGAGAAGCTGGAAAAGGCCATGCAGACATCGCAGACAAGGACCGAACAAGTGATGAGGAAGAAACTGGAGATTATTAAGGAGGCCATTGAGTGTGACGCCTGTCAGGAGGCTGAAGTGTATGCGGTGGTAAGTCCTCCACACACCCCGATCAAATGGAGGTCCTCCCATTACTTCGAATGATGACTGAGCTACTAGGTGTCTACGTTTGATGTATTTTAGCCTAGAGAAATTATGCAGCAACGCAAGGCAGCTTTGCAGAGAGAATCAGAAGCTCAAATTAGAACGTCCAATTACGCTTACCTTTGCGCCTTTAGACGTGAAAAGCAGCGCGCAATTGACGAGTCGAGACGGCGTTGTCAAGATGGAAGTTGTGTCACCTCGACAACGATTGGATCAGCATTTGCGGAGTCCTCATTGCAATGCGATGACAACTGTAGTCACTCACAGACCCAATAAAGTGGTCAAATTGGAGTTGATGAGGTTAAAGAGAAAATTTTTTTACAGTTGTATTGTAAATTTTAGACTTGATTTGATTTTACTTCTTCAAGGAACACATCGTGAACACAAAAGAAATTTTTTTTTCCAAATAGTGACATTTGCTGTTTTAATGAGGAATTTTAAAGTTCAAACTACAATTAAATTTGGTTTTTTTTAGAGTTTTCCTGAAGTAAACAATCTCCCTTCCCCACCTCGACAACTCGCCACAACGGATACCACAGGACATCAAGTCAAAAATAACGAGTGAAAATAATTTAATCAACAGTTACTAAAGCTCTTAACTTACACAAATAAAAATGCATTTATTAAATAATTTGCTGATGGTTTTTATCTGCCGTTGGTGCAGTCCGCGCCTACTTAAATGAGTAATAGTAGTAGGCAAGGGAGGTTCTCATACTTTGCCGCTAGCAGAAATTAACCCCCTTAAAGTAGCACCTTCTGGATAATTTATTGGGATGAAACAAGTTTTTGACGAGTGCCCCAGTATTTGCATCGGAATTCTAATAGTTTCTTGGCACTTGTTGGAATTACTGTCGCATTATCTCAGTGTAGCTGATGGGGGACACGCTTCGCCTAATCAACGGTCTTCAAAGTCCAGTCGTATTCAGTGGCATCAGAGGGCGTTGGGGTGTGCGCTTTATACCACCCTCAGAGGAGAGGTCAATCATACGCTAAGTTAGCACTCACCGTCTTGAAACATGACCATAAAGTCACCAATTAGATCCCTTCTGATCATTTCACATGGTATCCCTCTCCTTCGCTCTCTTTGACGCAGTTATTTGTCTCTCTACCTTATGAGGTAAGTCACCCAATTCGTACTGTTCACTGCAATTAAAAATATGCTACCATTCTCTTGACACCCATAAATGTTGACAGATTTGGTAGTGAACAGTTGGTGTCAATCAAGGTGATTTTTGCAATGTGGTTATTGACATTGTCTAGGCACTAAGGCAGTGCAAAAAGGCAACAAATAACGCAATTAGAGTTTTTCTACTTCGCTTGGACCCATTATTTGTAGCAACTATCAGATACTCCTCTTTATCCAGGACTTATTTCATCCGTGGGACCAAATTATTTCATTCTAGCACAGAGCTGGAAAATAAAATTCTTTCGTACAAGAGCGTTAGAAACTTGTGTAAATACTGCCCAACTCACTAAAACGGAGAACCAAACGTATACTCTTAAGTTGTATCTTAATTTTGTTGTGGTTATCTAAGCTAGCGTTTATACTGTATCTCGTTTTGGCTAATATCTTAGCTTATTTACTCGTGATTAATTCGTAGCTAATAGAATCAGTTAAACTCAATCGATCGTTAGTCAAAGCAAATGTCTGAGTGTAAGCGTTGCCATGGTAATAACTGCTCTTTTACTTCGTTTAATGCTTTCAATAAAGATCCTTTTATGCATGCAATGGGTTCGCGAAAGCAGTATTTTACAAATTATTTTCATTAATTTGTGTTAAAATCCTCCGAGTAAATTATGGAATCAGAGTTAATAAAACACGTTCTAAAAATATTCACTGTCGTCAGCTTCAAGATAAACTCCCCCTTGTTTTTTTCAAGGCGAATAATCAGTAACGAAGAAAATCAAGGAGAAATACAAAGTGTATGACTCCCCAATGCGTTAAATATATAAAATACTGGAGGAAACTTTTTGGAACCCTTTTTATTTCAAGTAGGTGTGAATAGAATTAAGGAGAGTTATGATCCCCATTCCCTACTTCCGTACGATCGCTCTCATTCTGGCGCTTATTATGCTGATTTCGGGTCTAATCCTCACTAGTCTGAGGTGCCGCAGCAATATATTCAAGGAAAGGTATGAAGTTGTTTGCTTTCAAAATAATTTTGTGCTTAACTCAACCAGTACAAATTAACAACTTATGGCACACTAACCCTGAGGAGAAGCCTTGATGAAGTACGCTTTGAAAATGGTAGATGCTGAGTTTGGGTTGTTTTTTAGGTCTTGCTCAATAAGTCTTGCTCTGTTCTCCATTGGAATTGTGGCCACGGTACCTCTTGTCGTCATGGCAGTAGCCAGGAATTCAGTCATCAAAATATATGCCTGTAAAGCTTCCGATGGTGACGTAAGTCGGTGGTATCAACTCAGATATGGTACAAGATAAATTTGCCAGTAAAGCAGGTAAGCTCGAGAGCAGTAAAAGGAGCAAACAATGCTGTTCTGAGGTGTAGTCGCCTCCTGACTCCGCAGATCATAATTTAGCTTCTTGTGGAAACTTTCGTTTGACCTTCAATTATGAACTCAAAATTTTGGGTAACTTTTAGCATTTTAGGACAGCATGTGAGCTAAATGGTGTAAGATACTAAACGTTGCTTCATATTCCTAAAATGAACCACTATATTTCGCACACCACGTGCAAATTTTAGGTTTCAGCCGAAAATCGAAACCTTCCTTTATGTCGCTCAATTGGGTGATAAAACCGCGAAGGAGAATTTTGCGGAATCAACTTGAAGGTTCTTCATATTCCATACACAATCTTGCTGATCTCGAGAGGTGGCCTGCCTAGTAAAAATATTTGTGTAGTACTTTGTTTGTTTCAACTGCCGGTTTCGGTCACTTGGGTGGCCATATTGTACTGAGCCGGTTGGTCGGCCTCCAGGCCGTGCCAACAGCCCCCAATCCCTCTGTTTCCAGAACACATGTATTCTACCCCCAGTACTATGCCTTCTTTTACCTCAAAGGGAGTCTCGAGACGCTACACCAAGTCTTCCCAATTTATGTTTTGATCTTGCTTAGCGTTAGCAAAATCAAACTTTGCGAATTCAGGGAAGAATAGGGTTATGCAACCCGAGTGTCCAAATGGTTGCTTCAATGGCCAAAAATTAGGAATATTTACACCACAATCATGTTCAAAGGCAAAAAATTTTTTAGATTAGTCGAAACGTGCTGACTGCTGTTGGTTTCTGGCAATTTGACCACGGATTAGAATGTGGAGTTTAAATTGCGCAAACAGTGCCTTCTATTTCAAAGTAAACCATAATATAATTAGTGCTGAATGTGGAATGCATTTAAAGCAGCTCGATTAATCCCTTCCAGTGGTAATAATAGGGCTTTACAATGCCTTACCAGCTGTTACAATGGGCAAAATCGGTGGTGAAATTTCGAATGCTCCGAGTTTTCCAAAATGGGTGTGTTAAGTGCGCCTGCGTGCTTCCATAGATTCTTTAGGGAAACTTTCCCATATTATATAATTTTCAGAGTTTATTTTAACCCACAGTTTTTCGTAGCACAATGGGTTCATGTTTTTTGACTACTTAATGCACGTAACATTTCCTGTGAATTTACGGCACTGATGTTGCGGTTTAATATAGACTTCCTTCCCTATTGATACTTGCTTATTATGTTTGTGGGTTTGATACTTATAGGGTCGCTTTTAGGTTTTGATTTTGATCCTTTTTAGGACTCAAGGTTTTACAATACCTTTTTTTCGTAATCGACACTATTTTTAGATGCGAAAACACCTTCCAAGAAGCCACCTTCAGATTTCCTCTTTGAATATCGCAGTGGTTCTGCCTTCGTCTCATCGTTGAAAGAAATTCATTTACGCATGCGATCTCTCGAAGAGTCCCTCACCTCAACTCTCCGCGACTATCATGAGGATTTTCGTCCTGTCGCTGCACAAATCACTCAAAACGCTGTCGATTTGCGTCGCCTTCAAAGCTCCATTGATCAACTGAATGTGGAATTTCACAACAAAGCAAGTTATAGACTTCTCTTCCCTTATTTCTCATGCAAATATAATTATGTCGTCTGCACCTCTATCCAAGGAACTTGTTATTTGCCACAGCCTCTGCAACTCGCTCTTTTTAGCAACAGTGAGTCCAAGTTATTAGCAGTGATAGTCAGGTGTTTCGTTTATCTTACTTCTCCTATGGTGATGCTGAGTGTTTATGTTTAATGGGAAAAATTTAACTTATCCGATCTATGAAGACCCGAAATTTCGAATTTCACTTTTTTATATGATCTCTGATAGGCCGTAGAAAACTAGTTTGACAAATCACTGTAAAATAGTCACAAAGGTTGATCTGAGAAGCAGTTTGGATTTTGTTGAATGGTATTGACTGTTGGGTGTTGGCACTCTCATGACACGTGGACTCAATCCACTAAATGACTGATGTCTCCGTGTTCTTTAATTTGGAAAATTGATGCATTTACTATCTGGACTTTGCTCCTTCCCTTCTATCCAGGTTAAACCACAACTGGAAGGGGTAGATATGTCTGCAGAAGGTCTTCCAGTTCGCGGGAAGCCTTCCATGGTGTATTCCCAAGCTGTAGAAGAACTTGAGTCTCTCTTGAAGCTTCATAGTAGCTGTCAGCATCTTCTTCGCCTTCACAATGGCTTGGACTCCCTTGGAGAACGAGTTACTGACCTTCTGCGTCGTTGCAGCCTTCGTAATGGCGGAAGGCGTCTAGGTGCCAGGGAGGAGGACAATGTTGATGCTGATAGTGATGAGGATGATTACCTAGACCTGGAAGAGGATTATTTGGACGATTGGAAATGTGACTCACCCACGAGTTGTGGAAATATCGAGTGCGCAGATGATTAAAGTGTCTACCTATAATGCGATTTGAACAGTATGTAATCTGTGTCCGTCTTGATGGTTTTTTAAGGACTGAAGTTTCGGCAATCGTGGCCGCAATCAAAGAAGTGGAGAGTCAATTGGCAGCCGACACATTCTATGAGAAGTCGGAGGTTGTGCTCTTCCAATCCTTCCTGCGAACTTGGCTTGATCGAAAGGTGTGACGCCGCTTATTTCGATAGACCTTCCATTTATTCGTGAGGACGCTTTTTTAATGTTTCATTTGTCTACCGATTTAGCGAATGCTGCGGGACTTTGTCGATCATTACTGGTCGAACATGGTGCAATTGCGCTCCAATCCGAAGGAGAAATCGGTTGTGGGAAGGTTGGAAATTCTCGGCACCACCGCTGAATTGCAAAGTCTCATCAGTCTGATGTGCGCACTGCATGAAGCCGAGGTAGGTCACTTAGGAGATCTATCTGTTCAGATGTGACGAGTTGACATGACTTTATTTGAACACTTCCTGGTGTTCTAGAAACGCATCCAGAATGTTGGTGAGGGCATTTGGAAGTTGCTCTTCGTTCCTTGGATGAAGTTTGTCACCTCGAAGAGAAATTCAACTGCCACGCGCCTTAAATTTAACGTAAGGGTTTGAGTCTTATCGCTCCTTCCTTCAAGAAAAGAAGAGTCTACTTGAATGCTTGCTTTTTGACTCTTTCAGGTTAACGAAAGTTCTGGAAAGGATTCAGAAGTCTTCTGGCACCTGGAACTCATTGAAGTGGACGGGGCAGAGGTCGACGGGATGACTTTTATTCTCGACATCTGTCGACAGTTAAAATCCACTCTGCGTGACTTATCCACCAAATTCTTTGGCTTATCTGTTGATGGCAGCCATCGTCTCATCGATGTGTGTGTGGCCAAATCGAAGATCTTCAGCATAGAGATGGCTAAAAGCCTTCTAGAGGGCTGCTTCCTTCCCAATTTACCAGATACACTCATCTCCACCAGCGATGACACTTTGGAGTGCCATGAAGAAGACTTCTGCAAGGTGACGATGGCTAGCCTTCTTCCGAAACATTTTTCTTTAGCAATGCGCGTTTTTCATGTCAAAATCTTTCCTTATTTATTAGTTAGTTTTAGCCACAGTTGGGACAATTTCTCCCCTCGTGTCAACGGCTGAGGAGCTGGGCTACTTCCAACAGGACTCAGTGGAATGTCTCTCGGAGTTTCTAAAAAATCTCGGCCATTTGGCCCTTCAACGTCAGGATCAAGCCTATGTTCAGGCGCTGATGCGGATTTTGCAAAAGGACACCAATTTCGCATCACTTAAAAAGGTACCCTATTGCGATTATGTGTAAAATCTTTTTTTTTGCACCCTATGCTTGACTCAGAAATGTGGGTTTTTAAATTTTAATTTATTTACAGCCCCTGATTCCTAGCGGTGGGCAGACTCCCCTACTTAAATGGAATTCAGTATATCTCTTCTTCGGGCTCTAGGTTGGTGGCAGCAAGAGCGAGTGGGACGGTTTTGACGATGGCAAGGAGAACAGCACTAGTACAATGACAGAAAGCCAACTTGAGGAATCCGAATTATCGAAACTCTTTCGTAATGTTCATCTCGAATTTCCCGTTTGCCAAGTGAGTGCGCCTCACTGATTTCGCACTCAAGTAGTGCCACTGTTAATTGCCACCCATGTTGCGGTTGCTAGGTCTCCAAGGCGGTGGTCCTTCTGCTCAAACAAGTGGATCAGATCATCAAAGATGCTGGATCCTGTGACAAGGACCACCTTTTGACTGTTTTGCGCCGAATTCCGCATCTCATTCACCTCTACTCGCATTGTGTGCCGACTTTGCACGCGGAACGTATGAAGAACGATCTCAAATTCGTTGGTAGGCGAAGAAATACTTGTCCGTCGAGTAGCCATTCTTGTTGTAACTTCAATTCTGCACTACTTTTGCTAGCCATCTACCACAACGATTGTATGTACCTCGCCCACCAGTGCCTAACCCTTGGCCGCCGCAAAATCTATCCTCTTGTCGAATCAAGCGGCAACGAGGCGAGCGATCTTCGCACTCTTGCATCTATCTCCACCCTCCAACTTGTCAGCCCACTTCGGAATTCGGCTACCTCCGCACTGTTGACCCGCCTTCGCGACCGTAAAACCCAGCTGGACGACCTATTTAGCGCCTGTCGTGGTCTAAGGGTTAATTCATAAACAACCGACCGCTTATGTACTTTCAGTTTCGATTACTGTATGGGGGCATTTTTTTTTTGCTTTTCAGAACTGCGCCAGTGAAGGCAGTGAAGCTTGTGAAAAGGCCATTCTGAGTTGCGTCTCTCTTCTCCTTTCCGTCTTTAATGCCCTCAATCTCCTCCCAATTACCGTCTACCTACGTGTCTTGGGTAGGTAGCCATTTGTTCCTTCCTGTTGAGCAAGCTTTTAGGCGCTCTCGCGGACGAGTTTGTTCGACTCCTCTGCGATGCGGTGGTAGGGCTGGAGGATATAACCACGGTGGAGTGTTCTACACTGCTACGCCTCATGGACTCAGTCATCCAATCGGTAAATTCCTTGCTACTTACAGATATGTGAGTAGGGTGTATTGTGTAGCAGTGTGGGTTGTGAAATAGGTAGTGTTGCGCATGGTCACGTACGCAACTTTTGCTGGGCGCGAACTTATTTTGTTCCCAAATAAAAAAAAACTTATTTAGGTATTCCATCTATAGGAAGTGGAATCAATGAACTGCCGATGACTTGTCCCTTCTTGTTGTTTTTCGCTCTCTTTACGTTACATTCTGGGAATTTTTTCAAACAATTAATTAGGTTTGTCAGTTTTAACTGAGCTATGGCGCAGTTAATGTTACCTGTCATTTACTTGTCTTGCTGTCAGGTCGCTAAGTCACCTCGTTCTTTGCCAGTACCAATTTGCCTAATTTGTTGGTGAATGCCACACGCAATTTTTCACATGTGCCTCGCCAAAAAAAATAGGCTGTTTTGGATTTATGCAAATTAATTGGGCCTACGAAAGGGCTAATAGAGATGGAATTCTGTCTCCTACATTTCCTGTAGAAAAGGAATTATTTTAAAATGTATTCCAGTGTGGCTCGTGATTTTCTTTCGTTCCACTGCCTATGGTGGATTCTATTGTTTCTAAAGAAATAACAGACACAAATCCCTTGCTTTCACTTTTGAAGAGAAGTATTCACGTTTTTATAAAGAAAAGTATAGCAAAATTATGTTAAAGTGCTTTTTGTGCTTCTGTTAGATAACTGGCATGTTCGAAAAGCATCTGGACGCTGCGTTTGATCCATCCCTGGGCGGTGCATTGGCCAAAAATTGTGAAAAGGTATGACGATTTCTCTTGAAAGTGCGCAAAATATTTATTTTGTGTTTTTTTTTTCTTTTAACTTAAGCACATAATTTATCAAAGCCGTTTAGTAATGAATGCCTTCTCCACCTCTCTATTAGATTTTGAGGAAGTGTCTACACAAAAAATATTGAATTAGAAGGGTCTTTTTTCTTAAAGGCGAAAACCTATTTGTCTTTTAAAGTCATCAAAATTTAAGGAGCTTGTCACTAGTACCTCGACGCAGTTAGGCTTGCTCTTGTGCTGTGCCTCTCCTTCGCCCCTCCACCAATCAGATTCGCGACCTTGAGAGGATCAACAACCTGCTCGGCCAATCATGGCGAGTGCCAGTAATGAATACGCTTTCCATGCTGTCTACTCGGGCGTGTCGATGTGACACAGCTTTTTTGTCTGTCAGCCGTAGTGTTTTTATTCAAATGTGGCCTTATAGTGGAACTATTTGTAGTTTTGACGGGAGGCCTCGACTTTCCTAGGCGATCTTATGGTTCTCATTCCTGATTTAATGACCTATTTTTTTATTCTACAATCTGGAAAATCGTCACATATCCACTTTTTTCAAAAATTTGATCTTTAGAGATTAGGACAAATATTATTGCCCGTGGTTTGGTGCGCATTTGCTAGGGGCTCATGGGTGTGACAAAGCTAATTGGTGGACATTTAACTCACCCTCTTCCCTTTGGGAGATTTATTTCCCAGCCCTTTAGGGTATTTATTAAAAGTCCATGGCCGTTAGCACTAACAACGCACATTTTTCCACTTTTTGGGAACCTCTATCCACTGTAGGAGGAAGATAACCGTGTGTACGTGACTGTGGAGTTGAATTTTGTGCTTCCGGTATGCATATGCACGTACTGCCTTTCCTCTTCTGATAATGCGATTTGCGAGTAATTGTTGCAATCATCTTCACTAGAAAATGGCGAACCTTGCGTCAAATTGCTAGGTCAATCGGTACCTCGAGCAATTTGGGTCTCAAGGCTAACTCAGTCATGGCAAATTACCCACCCTTGCCATAATTCGTGTTGTGACATTCCACATCCTTATTTGGTGTCATTGAATGTCCCCATTATTGGATCATCAAGGCACTCTTGACGATTGTGCCAATTGTTTTTTTCTGCTCCCACAGAGTGTCAGTGTGCTATTGGAGCGGCGCATTCCAACTTGGCCACGTCTTGTCAGCCTTCGTGCTATTTTGGCCGCTGCGTCACTTGAGGAGATCCGTTTTCTTGCCATTCCACGCTCTCCCACTTCCACTACTTCGCTCCATCTCTCGACCGATGAGGTGCGTCGACTAGTACGCGCGCTCTTTCGTCCCTCGACTGCGCGTTCAGCTCTCCTCCGCGACTTGACCGATGGCGGTGGTGGTGACGATGGTTCCCGGTGAAGGCTATTGTTTGTTGCTACTTTTTGAGGAGTTTGTTAATAAAGTTTTTAATGCATCGTCCGCATTCCCTGTCGTTGATTGTGCTTGCGGAGGTGGTTTAAGGTTCCGGATCTGTCAGCTTTGAATCCTTTCACCACTCATCCCAGTGACCATTTTCTGGTCTATCCGAGTTCCACATCTATTTATTCTTCCACATTGAATACCTTCATTTGTCCTGGGTCCATTCAACGATTTTAATTCTCTTATTCATCTCGGAGTCATCCATTTGTCTTCCATCCACTGACCTGTCTATTCATCCATCTGAGAGCAGTCGTTTGTTGCTTTATTTGGCAACAGGCATCATGAGCCATCAAATGATTTATGTTTGTGGTTTTTTGTGTGTCAACAGAGGTTTGACAAGATATACCAATAAAGTGCGAGACTTTTAGGCTTTAAAATCGCAATAATTTGCGCCAGTTTCTCCCATTTATTCCGAGTAATGAAGAAAAAAGTAGCAGTTATCAAAGCTGTAACTATTGTGTTAGTGGCACAAGTTCGAGAATCCTCGGAGCACGTGGCAGTGGCGTGATTTGGTTGCACCACGCTAGCGTCTGAACACACCGACGAGTGTAATTGAGGCGCCATTAAAAAAGAGAGAGAGAGAGAGATAAAAGAGCGTCGCCTCGGTGTTGGTCTTCATTAACACTTCAATTGTTTAGATACTACTGATGTGTTTTCCAGGAGCCTCCATGTCCTCTTAGTGGCCATGAAATGTGGCAGGAGAATGGAAAGGAGGGATTTGTTGGTACCGAAGGCGAGGGGTTGGAGGGAGGGGAGTACACTGCCAAGAGGAAAGCAGAATCTAGGGTGGTTGAACACCCAGATTAATCCATTTTGTAGCTATCTCTCCAGTTATTACTGAATTCCACCTCACTGCACTGAAATAAAAGCGTGAAATTTTGAGTTGCCTTAGAGTAGACTAAAGATTGTTCCATTTCACTACTCTCCAAGTCTCCGTAGTTGCCTACTTTTGGAGATTGGAGACAAGCGTCAAGCTGGAATGAGGGAATCGACCTTGGGATGAGGAAAGCGGTTTACTTACTCGGTTATAACTCGTCTTCCTCCATCACAAAGGTTTTGTTTTAATGTTGCTGAATGAGTACTCCCAGTTGAAGTTGAAGGATCTGGAGCAGTCAATCACTCCTTCGCCTCGCTGTTAATGCTCTACTCTACACGAATCCATCATCCTGGCATTCAACAACTATGCAAGGTGTGCATGTGTGTGTGTGTGTGTGTGGTCTGTTTAGCCTGAAGGCTTTTCCAGATGTACACAAGCGGCTTTTGTTTACTCCTGCTTCTACTCCAGGCGTCATGTGTATGGCGCCGGGATCAGCAACTCCCATTGTACACATTCATAGGACCGGCGCCTGAAAACCACTCGAATGAAGGTGAAGTAAAACTTAGACGAATTGGCAGTTCACCAGTAAGGAAATGATGGCTTCCAGATCAGGGTTCATCAAAAATTGTCTCTGTTCTAAAATCAGTTAATTCTTGGTGGTTATCGAGTTGGCAGTCAAAGTATGGACAAAGAAAGGAAGGCAGAAATCAACAAAGAATACAAAGGTGGGTGAATGATGGATGAATGGATCAATACGAAGTAGATGGATGGATTCAAGAAAGATAGGCGAATGGATGGACGAATGAATGGGAACTGGATGGATAAAATTGACAAATATAGGGTGAGTAGATGGATTGGTTCGAGATGAATAGATGGATGGAGGGAATTAAGATGGGTAGACTCGAGATGGATAGATTGACAGAGATCAGATTAATGAATGCAGGATGTATGGTTCAGAATTGATTGATGGATGGATGGGAAACGGACAGATGGACGTAGGGTAGATGAATGGACTAACACAAGATGGATGGATGGATGGATGGATGAATGGATGGATGGATGGATGGATGGATGGATGGGTGGATGGATGGATGGATGGATGGATGGATGGATGGATGGATGGATGGATGGATGGATGGATGGATGGATGGATGGATGGATGGATGGATGGATGGATGGATGGATGGATGGATGGATGGATGGATGGATGGATGGATGGATGGATGGATGGATGGATGGATGGATGGATGGATGGATGGATGGATGGATGGATGGATGGATGGATGGATGGATGGATGGATGGATGGATGGATGGATGGATGGATGGATGGATGGATGGATGGATGGATGGATGGATGGATGGATGGATGGATGGATGGATGGATGGATGGATGGATGGATGGATGGATGGATGGATGGATGGATGGATGGATGGATGGATGGATGGATGGATGGATGGATGGATGGATGGATGGATGGATGGATGGATGGATGGATGGATGGATGGATGGATGGATGGATGGATGGATGGATGGATGGATGGATGGATGGATGGATGGATGGATGGATGGATGGATGGATGGATGGATGGATGGATGGATGGATGGATGGATGGATGGATGGATGGATGGATGGATGGATGGATGGATGGATGGATGGATGGATGGATGGATGGATGGATGGATGGATGGATGGATGGATGGATGGATGGATGGATGGATGGATGGATGGATGGATGGATGGATGGATGGATGGATGGATGGATGGATGGATGGATGGATGGATGGATGGATGGATGGATGGATGGATGGATGGATGGATGGATGGATGGATGGATGGATGGATGGATGGATGGATGGATGGATGGATGGATGGATGGATGGATGGATGGATGGATGGATGGATGGATGGATGGATGGATGGATGGATGGATGGATGGAGAGAAGGAAGAAGGATGTATAAGCATTTGGATGAATGGGTGGATGGATGGATACAGGATTGATGGATTGACTTATCCAAGGCGGATTCTGAATTGATTAACGGATGCATAAATGGATGAATTCAAGACCGATGAAAGAATACGAAGCGGATAGACGAACTGTTCCGGGATGGATGATATGATGGATGCACGGATGGATGGATAGATATAGGAGCAATAGATGCCATTGGGCGATGATTTTACCGCCATAAAATGCATGGAATCCCTCCAGATAGATTTCTGACCTATTCAACAAATGTTTACTCAAACGAATGAAAAGATCAGCAATGAGTCCATTGGCAACAGGCTACCATCAATGGCCTATTAGATGGATAGAAGTAAAGCCGAGCTGTCCACCAATTATTCAACCAAGCAAAAGCTCGACAGAGCAACTTCAAGCCAATCGAACCGGAGAAAGCTTCCAGGTGTTTACAAGATAATCCACCTGTTTATGGACCCACAATCGCACCACCAAACATCCGCAACCCGATAAGGTTGGACATTCAAATCACACCTACCACCTTGTAGGTTTGGAACAAGCCACATCAACCCACCACCGCTTTCCGCCAAACAATACACGGAGCCGAAGCGTGTTTACGTGATCTCTTCCGGCCTGGCAGTAGCGTGATCTCGCTTTTTTCGACTACACCTACAAAAGTGTCACCAACCTCCAGCTCCACTGACAAAACAGTCAACCCGTGTCCAGCAGTTCCTCTCACCTCCAATTCCAGCCCCATGGATCTTTAAGACTGACTGGAACCCTTAATGCGAGACGAAGAGTGGACGGTGTCGACGTTTGTCTCCTCCTCCCTTGGCGCCAATAACGTCCACTGGGAGGCGTATTCAATGTACTTTAACCGTCTCCTATTCAGGCGACCATTTCAAGCAACCATACATCACCGCTTACTTAATTTTCTTCTAAATTTTACAAATTTTTTCGTCAAAGTTTTTGTTTTAATGGCTCAAATGGCGGTCTTCTTGGTTAAGCTTCGCTAGTCCAAGAAATGTGATATTTTCGGCTATAAAACGAAATTGATGGATGTTTTTAATGTTACAAGCATACCTTTTATCCCTTAAATCTAAAAAAAAATCTAAAAAGTGTTTATTTATTTATTTATTTGGGCCCGAAATGGGGTTAGTGAGGGAGCAAATTGGAACCACAGCGCCAGTCGCTGTCCTCCTCCCAATCAAGGCGTGATGCTTAGAGTCCCCAAATTTTGAGCTATTTTAAAGAAAAAAGCTAGGTAAAGTCGCTTAAACTTGTTACTGGTTTTAAAAAGTGGTTGGTTAAGTAATTGGCGGGAGTTTTCATTTCCCTTGCCCCCCAGTGAAGGGAGGAAAGATCGCCTTCCAAAATTGGAACCCCAAGTCCACCACCGCACAGTTATGTTGCCCTCACTGAAAGTTACAACTTGCAGTGCCTCGGAAACCATGTCAGCAGATTTTTTTGCCCCTTTTTTGGGTGTTCGCTTCACTTAGGGTGTACAGTGATCCCCCTCCTCCCTCTCCGCTCACCTTCAAATGTCTGCAATTTCAAGCTTCTTTGAAGGTGGTAGATTAAGGTCTGAGGTTTGATAGACAAAGGGAAGGGACGGGAACCTCCTTAGAATTTACAAATGAACCTGCTTGAGTGAGTAACTGAAATAAAGAAGGGTTTCACAACAGTTACCGAAGAAAGTCAAATCTTCTTTTGTTTAGGCCCTACCCCGTCCATTGTTTGTCAAGCGGCGGTGAGTCACAGCGCCAGAGGAGGCTAGAGGCATGGAGAGACTAATGGAGACCGTTGGTACCTCTAAGAGGAAGTTTCCCTCAAATCGAAGTCTCAGCCGTCAGCCGCCTAGCAAATAAGCTGTCTTGCAAGTTTTCTTTCACGATTCTGTTCGAAGACAGGTGATGTAGAAGTCTCCCTCACTGCCAGACATTCTCCTCCAATCAAATTATTTTGCTTCTCCAAATACTTTACTTTGCCAACCAATCACCGTTATAATCCACATCTTTTCCAATAGGACAGAAAGTGGATAGGAAGTCGACTCAAATCACACTTCTTTGCCTCTAGACCCAAACAGGCGAACCCACTCATGGTCATCTCCATTTCCACCCCCACTTCCACTGCTCATTTGCCTCCTTCGCCCTTCTTCATGCGTGGTCATGCCTCTGTGGGAGCCTGAAGCCATGAAAAGGTGATAGCCAGTACCTGAAGCCCTGAGAAGAGTCTCACTGGGTAAAAGAGAGGTTTGTGGAGAGAATGAGAAGATGGAAATGATCCTCTTATCCGGCTGATGAATGGATGACTGCGTGGTCTTTCATTCCATCCATCCATTCACCCACCCATTCAACCTAGATCCATTAATCCATCCATCAATTCCTTACCCTTCCACTCATCCATCAATCCTGTGTCCATCCATTCATCTTGGATCCACCCAGCCATCCAACCATTCATCCTAGATCCATTAATCCATCCATCTTGTATCCATTGATTCATTTATTTCGGGTCCCTAAACTCCTCCATCATCACCAACAAATTCATCTTACGTCTGCTGAATTCTTTGAATCATTCAGTGGAATCAACACAAAGACCTTTGCCCTGCTGTAGTAAAGTCCATAAAAGTGGCCAACTCGGCCCTTTGTCCACCTCGCAAGTCAAAAAGAGGTTTGTGGACACACCACAGCATAGAGGAGGAGTAAAATCTGTTCGAACACGACCACACGAATGTATTCGCTTCAGCCACGGCCCAGATTACTCATCTAATGATGTTTGCGTAGTCGAACATATTCTGCACTGCCAGAACGAAGCACTCTCACCACACTTTCGTCCACTTTCCAGTTGGGTCCACAAATAAAAGAGAATTTTTCGATGCAACTAATCACCTTCCACAGGAGAACTATCTTGCCATGGCAGTGTTGTTTAATTTTGGTGGGCCGGTTCCAGAACAGCTTGTTCCATCGTATCCTCGGTGTTATGAGGTCGCATTGGTCCTGAAAAAAAAAAAAACGAGATGTCTTTGTTGATCGGAGGAGGTCGACGCAGGTGGAGCAGAAACCTGCAGGTTGCGTGTCGACAAGGCAGTCATTCCGCGACCTGGAGTCACCAAGGCTGCTAACATTGCTGATGCGTGCATGTTGACATCGCGTCACCTTACAAAACATGTCTGAACTGGAGGTGACACGCTATCGCAGTGACCCTCTTTGTGGATGAAAATTGAAGAGTTCGGATGTACTCCAAGCAATTGCTACGTGTTAGAGACTACTGAAAGCCTCTCCAGAATGCCAGAATTTGTTTTGGAGCTTCATGAAGGCTTTCCATACTGGTGTGTTCAGACGCCATGAACCTGACGATAATTGGGAGAAGCGAAGGGATCTATGAATAGATGGATGAGTGGATCCAGAATGGCAAAAAGGTGTGAATGAAGTGTCAAATTTGGTGACAATTGATGCTATATCAATGCATGGCGCATGTGTCGACTGTGTGTGGGTCGTCGAAGCCGATACTTTTTGTACCATTCAGTCACGTTTGCGTAGTAAAAATGAAGTGCTCGAGAGTAGATCGCGTGTATTTCCAATCTGTTTTTCAATGTCCAGAAGATGGCCACTAATTCAACCCAGTTCGCGGCTACCATCGAAACTCATAGGTTGTCGCCTTTCGTCTCCATTTCCCATCCGTCCATTCCCCTCCATTCTTACTCGTCATAGTGGACATATGGTTGAGGGAAGAAAGAGAAGGATGCTTTTTGTCCCAATGTACGACATATGGAGATCTTGGACAATCTCGTCCAGATGCGAAGGGAGTTGACTTTCCACCCATTTTACCTGCCTTCCTCATCCAGGCTCCTTCTGTAGACGTAAAAGTGGACGGAGAGAAAGACGAAGTGGAGGTTTATCCACCACATCCACCCAGTCGTCATTGTAGGTGCTTTATGGAGTAGACAATCCCCAACGAACAGTCCCATCACCCCTTTACCTCACAGGTACACTATTATAAGCAAAGCCCTCAGTAGTGATTCTCTTGAACTTGTAGGATGGGAGGGGAGACAAATGCGACTAGTGAAGTGCTAGATGTCATCAATCATCACATTTCTCCTTCCGTCTCTAAGTCAGTCGAGCGACAGTCAAAAATGCGCATCGCAAGTGGAAGGTAGAAGACCTGGCAGGCTTTCAAGGCTGTTCCCATCTCCTCGTCTTGGTACCTACGATATCCATTTGCTTGGCCACTTCCACACCTCTCTTCGCCTATTAGTCCTTTCCCTACCACAACTTCCAACTATTGCTTCGCCTCGCCTTCTAGGACATCATCTCGCGGCATAAAGTACCTTTGTCAAACGCACTACAACTAACGTATCTGTCAGAAATCGCCGACACTTTACTAGAGCGCACTGAGAAGTACCTTGGCAAGGGGCCAGCGCATATCCACTGTATGCCCATAAACAGTTGGAGTCCTTTTACAAAGTTGCATAAATCATACCAAGTCACGACACCATCGGACCAGACATCGAAACCACACCCATTTTTCCATCAACCCCTTGCATGCCGGACACCGTCTTGATATTTTCACCTTTAAACTACTCTGCAGTAACATTTGTTATTTATTAAATGAATAATTTACACTCCAGAAGAGGATCCAAAGGCTATCAACCATCACTGGGAAAGTTTTTTTTTCATAAAAATAAAAGCGATTTGTTAGAACAATGGATAATGTACAACCTGAGACGTGTCTACTGATAAGCCCTTAAATAGTAGTATAGTGCCGGGGAAAAAATCTGAGAGTGAGAGCAGGGTTTTACGCCTAGCTTGGGATCAATTCATCTCTCCAAAGTTGAAGTTTGTTATTTCCATTAGGCACAACAACCACTCCGATAGGTGTGCAGCCACCGGGGTTCGGGTGAAACCCTCGACACTTCACGTGACCCGCCCATTGGTCAGTCTTCAATGCGGTGGGGAAGTGGAAGGATGGAGACAGAATGGATTGCCAGGTCAATCACGAACAGATCGAAAACCTGATGAGCATAGGCCAAACGGAGGCGATCCTGAAAATGTTCTTCACTTGTCACTCTGCAAATCGCAAATCTACTACAACTTGATAGAACGACAAAAAATGAATCAACAATACCCACTCCTGATACTTTGGCCATGCCTTTCGATGACTAAGCCTCTTGTCTCCTTCGGCCACACGTGCACACCTTCAATGAGTCAGTAGTGGCCTCGACGGTGTGCCTATGCGCGTCCTTGTAACCGCGACAACACAAACCTCTATTCAAAGGAAATGCAGAACAGATACTTTACACTATGGAAGCGTTGGATAAAATTAATTAAAATAATTACAGTTGACCTCTTCAGGTTTGTGCAGCCCACACGATTTATTCCCCCCTCCCACTTAACAGCGGTCATTTGGAAGAGTCCACTTATGCCACAAGTCACTGAGGTCATTTCCACGTAAACTTGTGACCTCTTCACTTGCTTAAGCGCGTATATTTCTTTCCCCATCCAGAAGTGGTTAAATTTTGCACTTCTCTCGCAAGGGTTGAAGCAAGGCAAGGTGTAGTCATGCGGACAACCGGTTTGAAGGCCGCATCACTCCATCTACTTCCAGAGGCCTTCACCCCCCCTCCCCCTCCTCCCATGTACACATTCCGGCAGCCGTCCTTAAGGTAGTCACAGGGACTGTCTGGAAATGCGACGAGACTCACCGCCCATGCACGAGACGACAATTGTGGTCGTGAATTTCCGGTTTTAATTGGTGTCACCTCCACTTCCTGGTTTAACTTACTCATGCGGGAGCGCCGAATAGATAAGAGTATTTACTACATGCGACTAGCTTAGTATCTCCGGCACTTTGGTCGGTTAAATGGACCATCATATAAACATCACCAGAGTCACAAAAATGACGCACAAAAGGTGTTGCCAACTAATTTGTCGCCTTTTGTACTTTACAGAATGTTGGAAGGAATTCTGTGAAGGCCCTGAGTCGATTAACATTAAATTACGCAAGCACGTTCGTCCACGCCGTCTTCTGGACGTCTCCCACTCTTGATAAGATGGAATAAAGTCTAGAGCCATACCGTCGATGGATCATCCACGTGATCTTCTAGAGTCACTGCAGGAAGAAATCTGCCACTATTTCACCTTCGCGCCAAAAAAAATAAGCGACAGATTAGGTTCAGAACACGCCGACTGGAGTGTGAACACAGCACCAGAGCGGCTATAATTGAGGTCACCTTGGGCGATAATGATATGCAGGAGTTTCCGGCCAGTAGCTCGATGAATCATTAGGCGAAGGGAGCACACTGAGGACACACAGCCCACCAGTGCCACGTCAGCGAGATTTTACGACCCGATAAAGTAGCTGTAGAGCATTCCCACTTTCCTATATTAAATTAAGGGAGATTTAAGTGGATGTCCTCCGTCTTGAGAGCCTGTTTCCTCCATCTACTCATACGTTTACAAGCCACAATTTGGTGCATTCGATAGACGAAAGTTAAGTGCTTTAGACAAGGATGCAACTTTCACAACTAGGGATTGCCGTATTGCTTGGAGGCAGGTTTGGACTTCACAGCAGATGGCGTTGTTATCCGACCTAACGAATATGTCAAGTGCTACGGTCCAGGTAAACGTGTCGATGAGTTCAGCTCAGCGTGCTCATAAAAGGAGGGTGATTATCGATCCTCGAGCACTCATCAGAAGTGGTTGAGTGCATCGCTTGATTTGGACCAATCAGGGAGGCCCGAGTGAGAGCACAGCTCAGAAGGTCCGGTGATTAGCAATCAACTGAGACTTCTAAAAATCGATTGATGGGGGGAAAGGGTCTAACCTGGATTCTTTAGTCCATAGAGTTGTATAAAGTTGACTTTACCAGCATTGGCTGTATCTGGAAGGTGTCCCATTGTGTGTATTAGGGAAGTACCGCATGGAGATGCTAATCCCTCGATGTATCGCAGACGGATGGTCGCAATACCTCATCCAGGTGTCTCGTTCAGCCTTGATGTCGAAAATGACTTCGCTGTTCTTGCGCAAAAGTCTCTTGGTAATCAATTGGCTGTGTCCTGGGCGATATTTTATAATCTAGATTCGCGGTGGGACTTGGGAACCACCAATGAGTTGAAGGAACAGAATTTGCGTTTGACTACTACTTTGGCTGATGATCGGTAGTAACGCAAGGATTCATTTGATGAGGCCGATAGAAACTTTTGTTAAACATGAGCAATCGCTTCGCCCTTCATGAATTTGTGCTGATCTCGAATATAGCAACTTGTTTTCGTCCTCATCCACTGAATTGAAGGTACAATGGGACGAGCAAACACGCATAACATAATGCAGTCGGCAAAAGCCCTGGAACCTAAGTGAAACAAATCGCGTTACAGTGCCTTTCACCACTGTCATCGGAAACCAATGCTGGCTGAAGCTTTGGCACAACGTCCGAAGCTTTGGAAAGACTAAACGTGATAGTTCCAGTGCCTTTGGAAAGGTGTCTACTGGAAGGAGGCATGAGACTCTATCTATTGGACCAGTGAATTCGAGTCAGGGTTGTGGCTGGGACCACTCTGGCTAAGGCCACGGTTCTGATGGGGATTCTGGACTATTCCTTGCCTTTTGGTGAGCATCAGACGGGCCAAAACGACATGGATAAAATACAGGACTGATGAACTGTGCCGATTTCTGGTAGTAAACGTGTCATGGAAGGAAACTGAGCAATTAAATTGATAAGAGAGCTTCATCTGGTCATCATCAACACCAGTTGCTTTTCGAGGAGGCTGTGGAATTGGTAGCTTGGTATGTCAACGACACAAATTCCTCTGTATGGTGGCAATGTAGGCGTCGGTGTCGTGCAGGTATCAAGCTGGACAGTGAGGAACCTTCAATTCCGAGGTTTGATAACCTGAAAGACTGCCATCACGGTGGATGGCATGGAGGCTCCCTTGGATATGTTTTGACTGCACCCTCGAAGCTGCATGAGTGGGATCCACAATACCGCCACAAGGTCTCACCTATTGCCAACGAAGAGCAGGAGACGTCAGTAGAATGATTGGGTCTTCGTGAGGCATTCTGACTTAAAGGCAAGTGGCATGAACCTGGAAACTGTCTCTGTCCTGCTGCAGATCGGTAGGAAGTCGATACGCTTCAGCGTAGTACTTTGACTGTGTTCCAGATGCGTTGTCAGGTACATCCAAACGTCTGCAAAGTTGGATGATGGAAGACTGCACATAAATTTGGGCAATGTGAACTGGTCACTTGTTTCCCATATGGAATAGGAACGATTGCTCCAGAGGCTACTTCGATGTACCAACTAACTTCCCTTAAATCTAGCTTGTGAATCAGAAGACAGGTTAAACAGCTTCTCGACTTGTTGGAATCATGGCGTAATTTTTACCGTGTCGCTTGGATCATAGTGAGTCAAAGGCACTCAAAAAGTAGATACTCACATCCACTTCACTTTGTCAAATGTCGGCAAATTGCACAATGGCAGTTATCAAGACGTCATTACCACCCAGAAGAGGTGAGGTTAATGTCGACTCTTGTATAATTCTATTGTAGAAAATAATTCACCGCTTCTAATACACTAACACTGTCATGGAAAGTACAAACAACTAGGAGCACTTCTCTTGATATTCTTTGAATGGATCAGGACGACGTGGGATGCAGAGCCGTCGTTAACCCTTCAAGATTTCACTTTACTGATCCCCGGAGGTTGTATAGGAAATGGAAGAGCACAGTCTAGACACCGTCCACTGTGACGCATAACGAAGGCACCCAGTCCACGACCGGGCGGACAGGATATTCTATACTTCAATGGAGCCTCAATGTCTCTTAGCAGCAGCCTCGGTGGCGGTGGTTTATCTTTATTCTTAGAACATTGAGACGAGTGTATGAACATGGAACAATGGAAGACCGGTTTTACCCTCTCCCCCTCCCCCCCCCCCCAAGAAATGTATTTCTTCCACTTTTTCTCATTTGTTTTTTTCCATTTTTCTTCCTCTTCAACAGGAAAGATTGGTTGATTGCTAAGGCTAAAGCATACCTGAGGCATTCATCCCCGCCTGATACCCTCCAAAGACTGTCATTTTGGCGGTTTGTTGTAGACTTGTCACTTGTCAATTGCCGTCACTCTGTTGATCCATCAAATTAATCAGTGATGATAACGCTCAGGGATGGAAAATCAGGTAGTCTTGTATCTTGCTAGGCAAAGGCGTACCAATGGAAGCTAATTTGTGAAATTGTCGCCTACACGAGTGATGCCATCTAATTCATGAACTACTTGACAGTTCTTGAAACTGACTTTGATTGCTCCTCAGTGATAAAATGTTTCGCCTCGTCACTTTACTCAATGACAATGTGGCTTCAGTTATTGGCAAGGAGGGTGGTAGAGTAAGATTGACTTAGAACAACAAAGAAAGGCATGATCTGCTCAAGAGGGTATGCTTGACGCAAGTCTACACTCACACACAAGTGCGTCATCGGTAGTTTAGGTGGTGGTGGTGGTGGCCTTCCAGATGTGTTAGCTATCATGCGAAGGCGGTGGATGGGACATACGTATTTCCCCCCTCCTCTACCGCCTTAGCTATCTGTTTATTCATCCACGACTATCCATGCATGAAGACGTGGCCTGGAGAATTGGAGAGGCAGTAGATCCCCTCAGTGTTCCCACCTTTTCAGGGAGGTGGTCAGCCCAGCCTTCTACTTACAAGTCTAGAAGCCATTAATCATGGCAGCTGGCCACACTGGTGATGTACGCTTGTAATGAGTAATCCCAGACACTCACATCCACCGTAGATCACAAGCCAAGTTGATGAAGTGATAGGACACCGTGAGTCTATTCGGCTGTGGAACACTCAAGGTCACGGGGTCGTAGTCATGTCGGTGACTATTTACTTTGCGGAACGACTGAGACTAAAAAAATGTGCATCTAAATTCGTGCTAACGTTTGTCAAGGGACGAGTCTTTGCATAGCAGGTGAAAAAAATTTGCCATATTGAAAGATTACCTAGCTTAAGTCAGTCTGCTGTGTGGTCCCTCAAGGAGTACCTGTATGTCAGATTTAACCCTGACTTCTCTATAAACAAGCTTTCTATAAATAAATTTTTACCTCTTGAGTTAACATTTCGTACAGCCGAAAGAAGTAGAAAACAAAGCGGAGCAATAGCCCTTCCCTCCTTTCCCCCTCCTCCAAGGTCGTGGAGGTTGTCAGTTGCGATAGCATACGAGCAGCATCGCATTGCGTGGGGGTTAGAAAAAGCGTCGGTGCAGATGCGGACGTGGCAACGCGGCTATCGATCGATTCTCGCCCCTACCGCGCACATGCACGTACACGCATGGTGTATACGCGCGACTGCTTTTGCCTCCCTGATTGGTACACCAGTGACTGGTTGTGCATGGACGCCTAGAATAGACTCGAAATTCTAGAACTTCGAAGACCTTCACCCTCTTCCGTTCCCTAACAATGGCAATGGACTCGCTGTTATGGTAGGAATGGCAGGTGAAGTTGTCACAACTTTCGTCTCCAATTCATAATAAGGCGTTTCGAAGATTAATTTCTCTTCTTGTTGGCTATTTTGATACAACGAAATAGTCTAGCGAATGGTCTAAGAGACCTGAGGCAAAATTAGGTATCCATGTTGGCTAAATTATTCATAAAATTAAGTACTGAATTGATTGGATCATTTGAACCAATCAGAATTGAGTAAGCCGACTGGAGAGCGGAGAGAAGGGAGAAGAGGAAACGGGGGGAGGGTGGACAGTGTGACCATCAATTGTCAGTTTTATTTGCGTGAAATGGGTAATTGATTAAAGAGGAGAGGGGAAGAGGAGTAGGAAAAGTTCCAGTGCCATTGTGAAAGAGGGTGTGAAACAAAAAAAAGTTAAAGGAAACTTGTTGAGGCCCCATATTAAAAAAAAATGATGTTCACTGACTTCTGGGTCCTTCAAAGGGCCACTGTTCTAAAAACAATGGTTCAGAGAACCGCCGAACTTCTAAAAGTATTCATCACGAGCACCAGAAGTCTTGAAGGTGCCCCCTTTGAGTCTTCCTAAACACATTGTACTATCAGACCTGTTCTGTCGAAGGATTGGATGGTTTTCCAAAGCTACCACAATCCAGAATACTTCATGGTCATTGAACCACCTTGGACACCCTTTTCCTTCAACATTTGACTAGTGTTGTCAGCGAGGAAGTTATAACACTTTCTCGTCTTTTGGGCACGGCTCTCCTGCCAGGCACCTGAAACTACCCACCCGACACACTGAAGGACACGAAGAAGAGATCTAACTCTTGAAAGTGCTTCTTTATTGACGAAAAGAACAGCTACAGCGCATTGAGTAGTAAAAGGGGAGTTGATTAGCACGATAAAGCTAAGGTATCAAATTGACTGCAAGGAGGAAGTGAAGAAGGAGAAAATGCTGGAAACCGGTCGATCAAACAGGTGGTAGAGGAGAGAGAGAGGAGATTGATGATTAAATACACGCACCCACATCGACGGCTTACATGGCCTGGATGCGTTTGCGTTGAGCCTCCAATTCTTCCTTAACAGCTTTCGGCAGATCTATACCCACTTGATCATCGAGGAATTTGGTGGTTTCCTCAATGTCCTCCAGGAGATACTTCTTGTCAAGACCAAAGATGGCATCCCAATCACAGTCCAGACCCTCCATGTTGATGGAACCCTTCTTGGGCAACAGACCGATGGGTGAGTCGACAGCGATGTCCTCACCCGCAACACGACGAAGAGCCCATTCAATCACACGGATGTTGTTGCCAAATCCGGGCCAAACGAAACGACCATTGCTGTCCAAACGGAACCAGTTGACGTGGAAGATGCGAGGCATATGACGGCCAGGCTTCTCCATTGCCAGCCAGTGTTCCAGGTATTTGCCAAAGTTGTAGCCCATGAAGGGACGCATGGCCATGGGGTCATGCATGACCTGGCGGCCTAGAGAAACCAACCGAAAAGGTATTTATTTTCTCCGATTAAAGATTCGGGTAGAGCTGAAAGGAAAACTAACATACCCTTGAATTCAGCAGCTGCGGTAGCCTCGGATTTAACCTGAGCTCCGACCATCACACCATGCTTCCAGCTACGAGCTTCATAGACGAGAGGAATGCCCTCAGGTCTACGACCACCAAACATGAAAATGGAGACAGGTACACCAGCTGGATCCTCCCACTTGGGGTGAATGATGGGGCACTGGGACGCCGGACAGCAGAAACGAGAATTGGGGTGGGCTTTGGGCGAAGCGGTCTTAGCACCAACGGTGGTCTTTTCACCCAGCCACGTGGTGACCTTGATCTCAGGCTTGTATTCCGACTCCAGACCCTCCCAGAAGAATCGACCATCTTCAGTCTCAGCGACATTGGTGAGCACTGAGTTCTTCATGCAGCATTCGAGAGCGTTAGGATTGGTCTTGTGGGTGGTTCCTGGAGCCACACCGAAGAAACCAGCCTCCGGGTTGATGGCTCTCAATTCGCCCTTGAAGAAGAGAATATTAGAACAAAAAGTTCACCATTACCTTGTCGTTGAATCGCATCCATGCAATATCATCACCAACGCACATAACCTTCCAACCAGGAAGGGCGGGCATAAGCATGGCCATGTTGGTTTTGCCGCAGGCACTGGGGAAAGCGGCGCACACAAACTTCTCTTCACCCTTGGGGTTGGTAACAGACATGATAAGCATGTGCTCAGCCAACCAGCCCTCATCATAGGCGATGCGGCTAGCAATGCGCAGAGCGAAGCACTTCTTTCCCAGAAGGGAGTTTCCACCATATCCAGAACCGAAGCTCATAATCAGACGGTCGTCAGGAATGTGAGAGATGATTGTCTTTTCAGGGTTGCAAGGCCAGTTATTAATCAGCTTAACACCTAAGCAGACGGTTAGGAAAGAGACGAAAGTGGATACACCTACCTTCGTGAGGACGAGGCAGGCCGATGGAGTGGAGACAGCGGACAAAATCATTCTGCTCTTTGATGTATTCAAGGACTTTTGGCGACATACGAGTCATGATACGCATGCAGAGCACAACGTATCGAGAGTCGGTAATCTGGATGCCGTATTTGGCCAAGGGGGATCCGATTGGACCCATGGAGAAGGGGAGGACGTACAAGGTACGGTCGTTCATGCAACCAGGAAAGCGATCCCTGAGAGACTCATCAAGATCCTTGGGAGAGATCCATTGACCAAGAATGCCTTTGACACCTTCGGCAACATGCGGAACCGTTCCATATCTATCTGGCGTGCATATGAAGGTCTTCGCCTCGACACGAGCAACGTCCTTGGGATCGGTACAGCAGAGGTAATTATTCTCGTAGGCAGTTAGTTTGCGTAGAACTCCATTTTTAAGGAGTTCTTCAGTGATCTTGTCGGCTTCAGCCTTGCTACCGTCGCAGATGAAGATCTCCTTCGGTGTGCAGACATTGGCCTTAACGAGAATAAGTGGATAAAGTTCTAATTTTCGAACATACCCAATGAGCGACGAAGGGTTGTGCAACAGCAGGAAGATCAGTGAACTTCCCCTTGGCGAATGGGGCCTTAGGCGTGACATTCTTCTCTTCCTCCCACAGACTCGGAGACATGGCGACGATAGAGATGCGCAGGTACCGACTCGGTCAATTATTCCGCTTATATAAGAACAATACACGAGCTGACGCCTAGTTAGTGGATATAAACAAAGGCTGGGGTCGAAATAAAAATGCGATATTTAATAAATATTTTAGCCAATTTGTTCAAAAATATCAATATTTTGTCAAAATTAAAAATATTTAAATCAAAATACATTTTGTTGCGTAGTTGCAAATAATTTTCTTGCACCCATAGAAGTTCGCGTAAATTAGATGTGATCTTAACTCGAACGATAAAGTTTTTTAAATTTGTGCATTAATGGAGTCTTTACAAGGTTTAAAAGGCACTTGGATATGTTCAAATGCATGATTAATTTATAGGACCAAGGATTTCCCAGAGGACAAAAGAAGACATAGACCTCAAGAAGTTTGCATGTGCTTGGAGAACACAAGGAATTAAGGCTACTGGCATAGCCTAGAGGTCACCGCTTTAGAAGAGGCAAAACGGTTAACGAAGTGTCCATAACCGAAACCGACAGTCGAACAAATAATAAACGTACCATAATGGATTTTAAGTTAAAAGTACAAGAACATAACTAAAACTACGATAAAAACAACCATATTTGGCTGATCCTCCAAAAGAATGCTGCAATACTTTGTTTGTTCGAACGACCGGTTTAAGTCACTTGGGTGGCCATCTTGTTCTAGCCGGTTGGTCGACCTCCAGGCCGTGCCAACAGCCCCCAAGCCCTCTGTTCTCGGAATATGTATATTCTGCCCTAGTACTGCGCCTTCTTTTACCGTAAAGGAAGCCTCGGGACGCTACACTTCTATTACTCAAAGTAGACCGCAATAAAACGCTCAATTTAGTGTAGCGTCCCGAGGCTCCCCTTAAGGTAAAAGAAGGCGCAGTACTAGGGCAGAATATATATATTTCGGAAACAGAGGACTTGGGGGCTGTTGGCACTGCCCGGAGGCCGACCAACCGGCTAGAACAAGATGGCCACCCAAGTGACCTAAACCGGTCGTTCGAACAAACAAAATATTACACAGCCCCTCTCTTCTTTCGAGCGTCGTCCCCGACGCTCCCCTTCGTCCGCCTCCCGTGTCAGCCATCACAACGTAATCAGTGCTGCGAGAAGCACCCACGAGCTAACCGCCCCAGTCGTCGAGGTTCGAACGCATGTGTTCCTGTAGTGCCATCCATTCCGCGTGGCACTCAGTGCAGCAAATGCGCGCCTCTTGGCCCTCCTCTGGGCTTGGAGTCCACGGCTAGTGTCGCTTCAGTTGTTAATAGCTTCCCTGTCGAACACGAGGGCGAGGGAGATGTCGAGCATGAACGTCGATCTCGACCCTTCTGTTACGAGATACCAAAGGTTCTCCCCTCCGTAGCACATGCACTTCTTTCACAACGCCGCCGTTTGCCAGAAACGGTATGGAGCAGGATAAAATCCATTAAAGTCGGGTCCGCTTTCCGCTGCCACCAATGTAGCGTCCCGAGGCTCCCCTTAAGGTAAAAGAAGGCGTAGTACTAAGGCAGAATACATGTATTCCGGAAACAGAGGACTTGGGGGCTATTGGCACGGCCCGGAGACCGACCAACCGGCTAGAACAAGATGGCCACCCAAGTGACCTATACCGATAGTTCGAACAAACAAAATATTACACACATGCCACTTAAAGATGCAAGTTCTTCTAAAAACAGAAGAACTTGCGAGTTTGAATGTAGTTTGAACGAATTTTTCGAACACTTCATAGTTCAGCAGGGCCTGTATTTGCCCTATTTTATGGCAAAATTTATTTATGATTGCAGTATCACCCCTTGCGTACTTTAGTAGACCACAAGGCAGATTTGATGATGATAATGTAACAAACCTACACCATTTTAACAATTGAACGCTAATTAAATGATCGACGGTAAGAAAAAACACATTTTATTTAATAGGTGAGCTGATCAGTAAGAAAAACATTAACTAACACATGCTAGTTAATAAATGTAGCGTCTCGAGGCTCCCCTTTACGGTAAAAGAAGGCGCAGTATTAGGGCAGAATATATATATTCCGGGAACAGAGGACTTGGTGGCTGTTGGCACGGCCCGGAGGCCGACCAACCGGCTAGAACAAGATGGTCACCCAAGTGACCTAAACCGGTAGTTCGAACAAACATAGTATTACAATAAATGTTTCTAGCACTGCTGTCAACACTGCAATACTTCGTTTGGTCGAACTGTCGGTTTCGGTCTCGTAAGTGCCCGTATTGTAGCGTTCCGATACCTCCTTTCAGGTAAAAGAAGGCATTGTACTGGGGCAGAATATATATTCTGAAAACAGAGGGCTTGGAAGCTGTTGGCACGGTTCGGTAGCCGGCAAACCTGCTGGCGTTATAAGGTCACCCAAGTGACCGAAACCTGCAGTACGAACAAGGTATTACACGTACTGAACTAGCCGGTCGGTCGGCCCTTAGGGCCGTGCCAATAGCCCCAAGCCCTCTGTTTTCAGAATACATATATTCTGCCCTAGTTATAGGTCTTCTTTTACCTCAAAGAGTGTATCGAGACGCTGAAAACACCACAATTGAAATTATCTCTAAATCCTTTATAACATAAACTGATTCTAAAAATAATCCATCATTTCTTTAAGAATTCTGCGACAACTAATCTACCAATTAAAAAATAATTGTCACGAATCATTTGCAAAACAAAATAATGTCTAATTATGCACTAGATTTGGAGCGTTTTAGAACACTGCGTGACATGCCACCAATGCTCTGCTCAACTGGGCCAATGAATGTGTGTTTCACAACTTTAAGAATAAGGAAGTGATAAAAAATTTCTGCCAAAGCATAGAAGCCATGAGTGGCCGTTTTTTGATTGCTAGTTGGCAATGTAGAAACCCAAATTAATTTGATGCTAAATTATCTAGTGAGATTTCTATCTTTATTAACACACTTTGTTTTATATTTTGTAACAAGCATTATTAGGTAGAGAATGTGTAAAACAAAAAAAATACAAGACCCTTGCCTGTCAAGTACATTTTTAGGATTTTGAATTCGCAACTCAGTGTTTAGATAAGTGAAAGCCTCAGCGCCCTATAGGAATAACGCTGAGATGTCAAATAGACTTCCTGCCGCTGTTGTTGACAATGGAACGGGGTAATTTTTAACAAACCTAGTTTCTTTGACAAGTGACCACTATTTTGGGTGGAAAGCTTTCCAATGCTTGGGATGCGCTGGCTGATCATCCGTTAAATTATTGCTATTAGGATCTTTCCGTATTTCGGTTCCTACTGAAAAGGTCCAAGGAGTTTATGGCTTCCTAGGCCTTAGTTTGAAAAGATTTTTAACTCCGAGGTGTTTGGTTTTAAATGTTTGCGAATGTGCTGTTGCTCACAAGGACTTTAACACTTCCTAGGTTTTCTAAAATCGGTTATGCCGGGAATATGCAACCGCAATGCATCATTCCATCATGCATCGCTGTGAAGGAATATGGAAAAGTGGGCAGTCTTGAAACACGACGCCTTGGTACTGGCCTAGATGACCTTAACTTCTTCATTGGTGATGAGGCCATTGCTGCTGAGGGTAAAAATGACTTTTCCTTAAAGGTAGCTCTTTCTCCTCGACGACTGCTGATTTCCTTTGCGTATATTTAACGTTTAATTGTTTCATTTTACTTAGTGGCCCATCCGTCATGGTATTATTGAGGATTGGGATCTCATGCAGCGTTACATGGAGCGAGTGATTTTTGGAGTTTTGCGTGCCGAACCGGAAGATCACTATTTCCTAATGGTATGTTTCTAAACATTGTTTCTAAATATAGTGGTACGTTTGTAAACTTAATTTCCAATCCTATTTCCCATCCACAATGCATGCTAGGAAAAGCATTCGAAACTTGCCGTTTTAGATGACAATTTTTTACTTTTCCAGACTGAACCACCACTGAATACACCCGAGAACCGAGAGTATCTGGCCGAAATCATGTTTGAAACTTTTAACACTCCTGGTCTCTACATTGCTGTGCAGGTAGATGCGGTGTCTTTTCCGCCTTTTGATTGCTTTTCATGGACACCTTGAATAAGTTCGTTAGAGTGTGCTGATTAACGATGATTTATTTGGTATTTTAGGCAATGTTGGCTCTTGTAGCCTCTTGGGGAGCAAGGAAGGCTGAAGAGCGATCCCTTACGGGCACAGTTATCGACTCTGGTGATGGTGTAACACACATTATGCCTGTTGTTGATGGATACGTGGTTGGTTCGTGTATCAAGCACATTCCGATCGCAGGCAGGGACATAACCGCTTTCATCCAGCAACTCCTGCGTGAGCGGGAATCGAAGATTCCACCGGATCTATCCATGGAAGCTGCAAGGAAGGTTAAAGAGAGGTGGGCAGGCTAAATAAACAAAGTTGTTTGGGTCATCCTAGATGCTAAATTAAATTATGCTAAATTGTTGGTTTTATCGACGCATGCCTTTAAAGTTACCTATCCCATCATCATCATCCACACAAACATCTCGACATGTTTTCCCCCTTCCATAAGTTTAAGCCATTTCAAATGGAGAGTTTCGATTGCCTTGCCGCAACCTTCAAACTTTCTGCTGACGTTATCTATTGAAATCTCACTTCATCTTGTTAATCGGCTACAAGAAGTGGATGGCGGACGCACATAATGGTGAAAATTAGTTGTTATGGAGGAATGGGCTTAGGTTTACAAAATCTAATGTGTTCTAACCCTCATTTGTCACCTCACAGCTACTGCTACGTCTGCTCGGATCTTGCCAAAGAATTCCAGAAGTACGACTCCGATCCGCAAAAGTGGCTCACCGTCGAGGCTGTTATTGAACATCCAAAACACCCTCCTGTTACCTTCGACGTTGGCTACGAGCGTTTCCTCGCTCCTGAGATCTTTTTCCACCCCGAGGCAAGCTCCTCCTCTCCTCTTGCTACTCACTTGTCCATGATTCGCGGCTGCAAGTAGTATCGGTACTCAGCAGTTTACTCCTCATTTTAGTTTGCTAATAAAGACTACAAAGAGTCAATCAGTTCGGTTGTTGATAATGCAATCCAGAGCTCTCCAATCGACGCTCGACGTGGTCTCTACGCCGTGAGTTTGTGCTATTTTCGCTCACTTCACTCATTTAGAACATAGTGCTTTCCGGAGGCAGTTCCATGTTCAAGAATCTGGGTCGCCGTATTCAACGAGACATTCAGGGTATTGTGGATGCAAGACTGGAGATGGCGGAGAAACTGAGCGGTGGGCGCATGAAGGTTGGTGTGACTGTCCTGCTTGTGTCCGTCATCAGTAGTAGGACAAGTGGATCAATTAGCGCCTTGTCTATGCCTTTTCATTCTCCCTAACTAAGCGGCGTTGACTAGCAGACAGAATGGCTTACTAGTGGAAGAGTCTTAGTTGCGGTAGCTAGGAGCTCCTTTTCGCCTTTTAGCCCACTCCAATTGAGGTGAATGTGGTTTCACACAAAATGCAACGCTACGCGGTGTGGCTTGGTGGGTCGATTCTCGCTAGCACTGTGAGTTTTGAATCACTCTATCTCCTTGGTCTCTTGGAGTGGTTTTAAGTAAATCGACCACTCTGGGGAGGATCGCTTTTTAAAGCAGGGGGCGCTTTTTTGGGTGCTTTAAAGTGAGAATGCTGAGTTCTCATGAACCTCTGGGCCTAGGGAGGAAGTCATTTTACATTTGCTTGTGAATGTGATTGTTAGTTAACTCTGAGATTGCCTTAAGTGATAATGTCGTGCGCCTGCTTCATTCGGATGAGCACCCGTTCACGTGCTGCTCTGATTATGGCACAAGGAGTTTCCTCCACTTTGGAGCATTTTATGCAGCGATAGCTAGCACGCGTGGCTGGAGGGGCATATGAATTTACACAGACTAAGCCTCCCATCGGTACTGTGTCTTTTTTGATGCTCACATCGGGAAAATATCAGCTTATGGTGCAGCATTTCCAATTTCCCTTTCTGGACGTCCGTGATGGGACGGCGGTCTTCTTGGGCTCTTTTCAATACGTACCTCAATTAGGTTGATGCAACCCATCCTCCACCAATTCATCCCCCATTCATGCATCCACCCTGGTTCCATCCATTTCCTCACCTCGCAACCTTTGATCTCACCTTTTGGGAATTAGTAGACAGTTAAACGATTCACCTTTCAGCCGCAATTCTACACGGCCTGTCACACACGTGAGCAATACAACGAATACGGAGCGTCAATCTGCCGTCACAATCCAATGTTCGCTTCATTGACCTAGGCTGTATGGAAGCACGATTCGTTTTGCAGTGCCAACTAGCTCCCATCCCTGACTTCCTTCCTTCCTTCTCTCCCTTTCTTGCTAATCTACTCGCATCTTTGACACATTTCTCCAACGCATTCATTTATATTCTCCCTTGATTCCATTCCTTCACCTGTTCACACACATCTCTTTTGATGTTCTTTTGGGGAATTTTAATAAATTTGCAAAATTTGTCCATACGGCCTTCTCTAATCGGGCTCAAGGACGTTCCACAGAGTGTTGAAGGCTACTTCAATGCCTACCAGCGTGTCATTTGGTGGCTGCCTGCTCGAGGTGGTTTGTGCCTATCCAAGATTGAAGCACATTCAAATGCCACTTCAACAACGTCATGTGAGACTACAGAGGCTTGAGGTTAGCTCTGAAAATTCTTTTGCTTTTCTTTGATGCCATTTCCAACGCAATCGTCTCACACACGCTTCTGGTCCTGTCATTTGCTTAGCCTTCAAGCCTGCAAGGAACTCGATTTACTTGAAAGGATTGACAGTCGTTTCTGGTCTGTGTGTTGTTGCATCTTCAGGTGAGCTCTCCCTTCTCGGATACACACGGCTATTCACAGATTCAAGCAACCCACAGTGATCCAGCAGTGGATCTTCGGCAGTTTGTTTTTTTTTGTTGAGATGTACCGTGATTCAATTCAATCCTCATACTGTGAATTACAGTCAAGTTGCCAAACCTCCTGAGCTTCACTTCAAGGAAATTTGGGTAATATTGTCACCTTCAGGAGTGGATGGTAGACGAACCAGATTTTAATGTAAGTGAATTGATTGCCTACCTAGCTGTACAGGAGCTCCACTGAACCGCTCTGACAGCACCACTGTCTCTAGGAATATCACCGGAAGTGGCTCATTACAACCGTAAGTTTGCTGATTTTATTTCATTTTAACTTACCTTCAATTATGTTTGTTGTCCTAAGGTGCTTCTACGCAGACCACCAGCTCTGACGTAGGCAACTTAGTGTAGCTGTCTGCACTGGTGCAACACATCAAAGTTTGAATAACCTAGGTTGGACATTTTCCCTCTAGAATGTTATGCATTGTTACTCTAGAGGATCCTGTTCAAAATGCTAAGACGTGTAACTTCTCAAGTCATTTGACTGAGTTGATTGCTATCCTCATTTCCATCTTGCAGGATCTGCATCGGCTTGCACATTCACCAGTAAGATTCCCTTTTTGCCTTGTGGTGGGATATCGAGCTCAATGGATGTTTACTAATGTATTTGCACTTGAATGACTCTACTAGCTCCAAGTGTCTTGCATTGAATAGCCGCTCTCATCACGTCGACGTTCCTCTCGTGTCATTTTCACCATTCACTTGACACTCCAAAGAGCAGCTCTGCCATGGAAGGTTCAATCGTCGACTCCATTCCACTGACACTGTACTCAGTAGTGAGTGAACCTCCTAGATGGAACGTATCCCTTCCTGACTTCCTCCAACGCTGCTGAAGGTGGAAGGAAAGTGATTGTCTGCCTCTACTTGCTCTCTTCCAAATGAAGTCCAGAATTCAATGCACGTCTTCACTCGGTGTGAAATGTGAGGAACAGGACAACAAAGGAACAATTGACAGATAAATCAGGGCTGAGTGTTCAGGTCAGTCCGTGATGGATTGGAAGACGGGGAATGTGAGACCTCTGAACTGGTAAGAGGGCAACTCAAATATCCCAAATTGATGAATAATGATTAAGTGAGTGGATGGATAGAGGGACAGACGGGGAGGTGTAGTGCTGTTGAATACCCCATCACCATAGACATCCATAGATTCGGCGTTATTGTTGCGTTAACTACGAAGGCTTCTATTCCACCCCACCCCCACAAATTCCAAGCACCCACTCGCCTGTCATCTTTGCTTCAGAGCGGCAGAATTTATTGCGGCACACCCATCACGATGCAGCACATGACACCCACGGTTTATCACACAAAAGCGGCAGAAGAATTAGCAGACAAAAAGGATCATTGGATGTGAGCCCGCTTGAGAAAGAAGGAATCGAATTCCCGGGCTCTCACTTCCATCCAATGCGTCGGGAGGTTAAAAACAATGACGAGTTATAGGCGACTTGATTAGCAACTGCAATTTCAATGCACATTGTCACAGAGGAACAGCTGACTTGAAAGTGGCAGCTTCAAGTCATCCGTCTTATGGTTTCTTGAACACCTGAAGTGATGTGGTTGCAGTTGGTGGGGGTTGCTATGTTGGTGGAGTTCAACGGTCCACCACCACCTCCTCCTGCTGCTACTGCAGTTGGAGCACCGATCAAAAGTGCTGTTCCGAATCTCTGTTTGCTCATCTCCTGATCTGCATGAAGTAGGTTCACTGTGAATCACGCAATGGTCTGCTCGGAACAATTTTAGCCTCAGCATTGTTCTAGCGATGAAGCCTTCCACAGATGCATCCTTGCGCTTTCGTCCTAAGAGTGAGTGATCGCCATTCAGGCACCGACGCTGCCGTGTCTGCACAATCTGCGGAGCTTATAACATAAGAAGCGGACTCTGCAGCAGTCACTTCTCCAGTCTTACGGCGCCGAAAACACGTGGTAGGTCTACAACTCGTTGTTTCGGCAAGTCTTTGAATAAACTAGCGAAATGAGCGCACCAGATACCCTTGGATAGCTTGGTTTAGGCCTCGCTCGAACAGACAATATCCTTCTCCTGGTGTGCAGGCCTTCTGTTAGTCTGCGTAGCGGGCAGACTCGGTCACCGCTTGTATTCTATATTGAGACTATCCCACTTATCATCCACAAATTCTTCACCGATCTGTTCACCGCTCTTCACGATCTATAAGGAAGCCAAAGTAGCTACTGGTACTCAAACGATCAAATTTGAATCTATCTGTCTGCTAGGGATCTGGTCCCACAAAATTCCGAATCCGCTTGTCAATTATCAAGGCAATCGTTTCCAGATCACCTTTCCACATTCCAAACCTCCATGCTACCATCCGGATGGTAGACTTCGATGCTAACGGATATGCTTGATCACTTAACCATAAAGCGGTCGACAGGCTTCTCCTCATTCTTTCTCTTCCACAACCTCCATGAACATCAACAATACCAGCTCGTTCACCAGATATTCTGGGGACGGATTCAACGTGGAGGCCCGTTTGAACGGCTTCCAAGCACCGACGATTTACGAAGCAGTACTTCCTCCAAATGCTACTTATTTTACTTCAAAGTAGTGAGAGACGACTGTGGCTGTGTTGTGTGGCAGTGATCGTTATGCTGTCGCGCCTCTTGGTCAACCATTGGAAAGAGCAAGTAGTTGCTAGACCCCACGATTGTAGTGACGAAGGCGTAGGACTCGAGTACGATCCACCCTACTTCTGCGGCAACGACTTCCTCATTTGCATCAACAACACCAGCACCGTTGGTAGGACATGGCAAATGCAGTGATGGAGCGATTGATAAGATTCTGCATTAGCTAAGGCAGTTGTGACGGTGGGAGGCATCCATTGAGCTCACAAATTAGATAGACTTTCAAACAGCCATGCCACTTGTCATCTCAAAATAGTCCTCTTCATACGCTTAACATCTAAAAATATTTATCTGCACAAAGTGAAGTGATGGAGAGAAGGTCATTGGAGAGGTCACATGATCAGGCTATGAATTGTGCTTACTAGGCCTGTGTAGAGCCATCGGTTAAACTGGCTGGATTGCAGGCATACATGACATGACATGACATGACATGACATGAGTTGACAACTAACTGCTTGGTTTTAAAGCATGACTTTGACTTCTCAAGCCGGCATTTGCTTTCAACTCGCCCGAGAAAGACTCACTAGCACTTGCATTTATCTTTAGTACAACTGCAACATTTCACACGTGTCAATTCCATGTCACCCACATTTTGCAAGTGCTGTGCACTTACCTGAGAGCCCACTTGACTGACTTAGCCGCCTCCGTGCATCTTGAGATTCTTACTACTGTGATGTAAAGTAGCTTTCAAGTCCAAAGCAGAGTAAAACTTTTTGTTGGCTCCCAAATCATAGGGGTGTCTCAAGGCAGGCTCCGGTCTAGACATTTCGCAGTGGAGACCAGAAAAGATTTGAGGCTGAATGACTTCCAGCTTTCGTCAGGTCACAGTCACTGCCTAACTCGAGGTTCTTCAGCAAGCAACACGTCACAACCGGTTGGTTTGGGCTTACAAGGACGCCGATTCATTTGTCTGTTCGGCATGCAAACTCGCCTCAGACGGGTATAGTCATCTGGTTACGGGACTTCTCGACAATCCATTTTGACAGGCTTTACAGCCTAACGATGTCGTTCCACCCCTTCTGCCAAATGCTTGACCGCTGTGGTACTCATGACACGACCGCCCTTTCTAGTGCTTTCCCTCAGTATGAACTGACGATTGGTAGGTGTCAGAGATTCACACTCTCCGCAACTTGTACCTGCGACACCAAATATACACATTCTTCACATCCTTCCACACGTGGAACGCTTGAAGTTGTGAGACAGAGCATCTGTACCGTTGTCCAGACCTAAGGGATGGAAGCACATTTGACGCGTCTCCATCAGTTAGTGGTATACACACAGCGTGAAAGCATTCCATTACGAGATCATCTTACTCATCATCCACAAAATCTTCACTGATCTGCTCGCCTCACCTTACGACCCCTAAGAAGGCCAAAGCTATCATTGGTATTCGGGTCATTAAATTTCAATTCATCTGTCTGGCATGGAAGTGGTCGCATCAAGTCCAGATCCACCTGTCACCTATCAATGCGATCGTGTTCAGATCACCAATCTACACGCTGAACCTCTGTGCTACCGTCAAACTCGCATCCATCCATTCATTCATCCACCCAGCTACCAACATACGGACGGTAGATTTTAATGTAAGTGAATTGATTGCTACTGAAGCGCGGCCAAATAGGTAATTAGCTGGAGAGCACAGCGCCTGCATGCATATTTGAGGTGCCCTTTGGTGTTGTGCAATTAGAAATGATGGAAACATTTCCACAACTCAAAATCGTCCATATTGAGCCCCTATTGGTCTCGTTGCAACTTTACGTGATGCCAACCAATTAGAAGCCGAATAGAATGATCCAAATTGAGGCGAATCTCTATCAAGTCATACAGTAGTACCATAGAGTGTGAAACATGGAATGATGATCAGTTACTGGCCGTGAAAACAGCACTGGCTTCTTTGGGGACCATTCTTGCGGAATCTCCACGTCCTGCTTTAAGATTTGGCTCTGAAAATGCAAAGTAGACAATGAGAAGATTGCAATAAAGAAAAGAAGGTGCAACGAGACCAATAGGGGCTCAATATGGACGATTTTGAGTTGTGGAAATGTTTCCATCATTTCTAATTGCACAACACCAAAGGGCAGCTCAAATATGCATGCAGGCGCTGTGCTCTCCAGCTAATTACCTATTTGGCCGCGCTTCAGTAGCTTGTGTGTTTTGACTGCTGAAGCCGCAAATCTGCTGTCTCATATTGCATCGAGCTGAGCGCTCCGTTCTCTTAGCCCAACGCCACTAGACTTAAGCCATAACATTTCAACGCCCCATCTGCACCCAGATAAGCGGCTGACTAGCTGTCATGTCAGAAATGCGTTATATGAGGTTGACTGAGCCAGAAACATGCACCCCTACTATGCGAAATGAGGTGGCAACTAAAAGCAGTTAAGGCGCATGTTGGCATATGATTGGTTTAGGCAGCCGTGGTCGTGATTGTGCCAAAGTGCAGTGCCCAGTAAAAATGACAGATTTCACACTGGCTAGATCAATGTCTACCAAGTCTTGCAAAGATGGTCGCTAAGCTAGAGGAGACACCTTAACACTAACCAAAGGTGTGAATCTGTACTTCAATTCGACCAATGTCATGAATCTTTCACTGAATGGGAGCAACACAGTGCAGGTGAGGATTTCTTGAGTGACAGACCTATAATGCAGCAAAATAATAGCAGCATGCATTGAGTGCGAGGAAACAATAATTGGAGAGGACGATTGGCTAAGGCACACCAATGATTAAAAGCCGACTTGAGATCCTAAATAACACCTGGATGGCAGCTCATATTGCCCTGCTGAATGCAGCGCACTAATGCATGAAGACAACAAACGGGTAGGGATCAAATAGGTTTTGTAGGGTTGACTGGAGTCAGGTAATAGGACTGCGATGCTACTGACATGTGCGTGAACGTGCACGCAGACTTGTGCATGACACTCTTGCTGACTCCAACCAACGATTAGAATGCAAAACGAAAGAGGCATCTCGAGGCCTAATTGGCCTGTTGTCAGTTAGGACCATACCACCTCCCCTATTATTGATGCTCTTCAGAGTGACAAAATAATTTTTAGAGTATTTTTTGGAAATGCAGCCACTCTTTTTGCTTTTTTTGTTGGCAGCATAATGTAGAAGCTTGCATTACCATTGGTGGTCGCGTAAGGCCGCGAGTGAACAAAGAGGATAGGAAAAGGCGGTACTTAATTGCTCTCAGTGATGTCAATTCGTCCTGATACAATCCTCTTCTTATTGCAATAACCCTGTAATGAGGCGACAATTTTATTTAGAAACAGCAAATATGCAAACCAGAGATCTGTATTGAGAGCGGCACGTGGGTAGATCGCTAAGAAGTTGAGAGGAGACAAAACCTAATGTAAAAAGCTAAAATTATTTACATAATGCGATTACTAAGAAGAGGCAATGCTGGTTGGGAAGGATAGCATGCGTTCTTGACCCATTAAGCAACCTGTTCTCCTTAAAATTCGCCACCCAATTCACCTACTTTGACTACCCTTGCTTTGTTCCATGTTCACGCACGTCCGCATCCTCACCCTTCAAATATGAATCAGTTAAGCTTTGCCATAAGTGCAGAGGCCCTTCCCTCTTTTCACGTCTTTCCTTCAACCAATGTACACTCAGCTTTCTTTGCCGACAAAGAATATTTTATGTTCAATTACATATGCATTTTTCGATTTTATAGCGCAAAGAGCAACAAACGTTTAGAGAAGTGGTAAAGCTGCTACAGCTCAATTCTATGCTATTCTTGATCAAAACTGCTGTAGAACGAGCTCTCCTCCATACTCCTAGTGTCCCAGCTCACCTCGTTAAAACAAACACTCACATTTTGGCCACACCTACTATGTTTGCTTATGAAACAAGAATGTTGCTATCTCTTGCAGAATGTATCGAGCTGCTAGATCCCAATTATGGCCAAATTTGGATAGCTGTAAATGAAACGAATAGAGCTCTGCACCTTCGCCAAAGTGTCACTATCAGATCTCAGGTAAATCGGAAGTATTAGTCTGCAAAATGAAAACTGCCGCGAGCTGTTACAGAGGGGAAGCTGTTATTGCCATAATATTGACCGGTCCTAGATCAAAATGGCAGACATTTGTGCTACGGAAACTTTCTTTGCGTAGAGATGCTCTCAGAACATCAGACATACCCAAATAGTTAGATTTTTGGACAGGGACATCCGCAAGCAGCTACAGAAGGAAGGAGCATTCTAAGTTTTATAAAGATCAATTTGGGATAAGAGAAAGGAATAATGCTATGCCTTACACTCTTGCTACCAGCATTTACAGAATAAAATATGCATCCAACTTTCAAATTAGATCACTTTTGGTCACAAAGGGACCCATTCGTTAGGAAGTGCTCGTCTTGGCAACATCAATTATCTGTGTCAACATGGGTACTCCTATCATTCGTTAAACCTTGCTTTTTACAATTTGATACGAGAACTGCCGGCAGTAATTACTGAATGAATAACCTGCTGTGCTTTAATCTCAGTCCATTCTCGATCTGAATGGAAGGAACAAGTCGTAAAGCTATACGCTTGCAATATCCTAGCTTTCTTTGCCAGACAGGCTCCTTAGCTGTAGCCCAGGTCCAAAATTTTGTTTTGGGATTATTTGGATTGATTTGGAGACATTTCTGAACATTAAATATCTTGCATTTGTGCTGCGCCTCAGTGTGAGGGAAGTAATCTCACATTTGACACCTAACTTTAACAAATTGCTTAAAATGGGGAAGTTCGCGTTCCCGCTCATTTGTTGTAGCAGAATCTCATTGCAGCTGTTTGTTGCAAAATGCCATTGTTTTGCAGAGGACGCGTTATTTGGCACCGTAGCAAGTTGGCAGCCAAGGTCTTACTAGTGATAAATTCCAAATCAAAGTGAGAAACACTTGGGGCGCAGTGCATTTGGTTAAGTTTTTTCATCATTTTGCACTTGTAGCGCCTTACTCATGCAGCGGCCTAAGCCGCCAGTCTCGTTCTTAGTGTCATGGATGTCTTCCAATGCCCTCTGTGAAAGGCGCAAAATTTTTTTGAGGTTATCTAATGCGTGTGATGGTCCGTAATCTTATATTTTCTATGCATCCAAAGGTATTATGTGGTGAGCACCTGCATCGCAGGCAATTACCCAACAAAAAAACAATCGTTTAATTCGTTGATATCGTGAGCAATTTTCTGTAAATAAAACTAATTTTTTGATATAAAAATCACTTTCGAAGCCCAACGACGCACCCAATTTTGGTGGTGCGCTAGCAAATATTTTGCAGGAGAGCACCGAACAAGAGCCTGAGGGTAGTCACAGTCTATTGTGACTACTACTTTCTAGGGGTTATTCGTTATTATGGACCTCCATAATGATCCGCGATTTATTCCAGAATACTTATCGAGTGACATTGCCTGTGAGCTACACTCCTAGGCAAGTACACTGCATCACTTACCAGGGATTCTTAGGGTATGATAGTAAAGATCAGTAAAGGTAAATAAGGAAGGATTAACGCTGCTAATCCACTCAGAAAAGTTAGGATGCGAAATTACTTTGAGCTCAACACCGCTTCATAGTCATTGCATCCAGTTTTGCGCCCACATATGCAGTTCCCCATGTCAGTTTGTCTCATGAGAGGATAAAGGGAAAATTGGCCCAAAAGGCATGCCTTAAATCCAATAAAAGCCTTTATTTGTCACCTTAAATAAGGTGATATGCATTTACATCATGGCTGTCACAGCTTAAGTAGCCATCGCCTGCGTTCGCTCAACACTCGCTTTTAACTGATCTTAACGCTTTTAACTAAACCTATCCTTTCCTATGCATTTGTCTTGCAACCCAGTCACAACTCTATCATTTGCTACACCTATAATTTTTAACTGTGCTGCATCATTGATTACAATACAACTGGTAATGAAGCCAGAGTTGATGACCATCAGCGCAATAATCCTGGCACCAAATGTCTGCAGCTGTAAGAACTTAGGTAGAGACCCGCCTAACTCTCCAAAGCCAAACATTTGGCATCAATATGCGCAGACTAGAATGGAGTCCCGTCGAAAAGCTGTTAGCGATCGTGACTGCAGCGGTCACCGGGGCGTGTCTCTCTGGGGTCAGAGGGGAACTAAAGATGAATCTATGTAGTGAATTTCGTGGTGTCGCCTCATGACCCCCACATCAACATCATCATTTATATCACACACGTGGGTGCAGAGTGTTTTTATGAATAGTAGAAATTCAGCTTTAAGTTAATCGGTTTCGTTTACGATAGTAAAATGAGGGTCTTTGGAATGGAGTCATTTGCCTTATCTTTATCTGTTTCTACCACGCAGTGCAGTGATAGTGGGTTAAAGGGGAACATTTAGATATAGCTCTACAGATTTTGCTCACGTCACAACTGTTCCATTGGATGAATAAGGCATATTTGGCTTTGCCCTCATCAATTCCGCTCAAGTAAATGCAGTAATGGCTGAGTGGAAGGAGGAATTTCACTTTGGCTTCATCTAGTTCGCTGCCGTGGCTGCAGTTCGGTTGGATGGAAGGGCGCAATTTTGCTTCGTCTTCGTCAGTTTTTGTGACGCGTTCATTATGGGCTAAAAGAAAATAGTTTGCTTTGCCTTTATCCATTTTGATCACGTAATTACAGCGAAGACGGAATGGGATAAAAGCGATGATTTATCGTTACTGATTTTAGCCAGGTGTGTATAGTGTGGATGTTGGAGGTAGGCATAACATGCTCTGTCTCTGTGAATTCGCATCATGTGCTTCCACAACGGGTGGAGTGAGAGTGGGAATTTTTCATGAGACTGCAGTGCGCATAGTGTGATTGCATATATTCATCTATTTATACATTTTATATTTGTGGACTTGCAAAATGTGCAGAAACCAATATCAAATTCCTAATTATTCTCGTTACATCTTCCATTGTTTAACTCATCTGGTCCACGCTACTGAATTGCACTAGTATGTTAAAAACCATCGTTTGAAATTTTCAATGATGAAGAGAAAGCACATTATATTGCAAACCAATTTTTGAATAAATCCTTTTATGCTAATTACTTTGCGATGCCTCTGAGCACTTCCCAACTCAGTTCGGTCGTATGCATACTGCTTGATATCTAGCTGCTATAGTGGGATTAATTTCAACTACTGTTACTAACTTCCATTCATTCGGTAAATACTCACAAGAATACGAATGGCACCCTAGCACTACAACAATATATTTGATTCCTAAGTAACTAAAGCGTGCCTCATCGTTACTTTGGATAAGCACTGATCATACGATACCAAACGCATCGACCGTTCTGCACAGACTTCAGCGTATTCCTCACTGTCCCTCAGCACATTACATAAATGCCACTATTTGTAGGAAACGTTCGCATTGACCATGATAAAAGCCTAAGCATGATCTTTGATGCTTTGGACAACAAAGAGGGCAAATGTAAATTGCAAAGAAGGAGTGCAACGCAATGCACATTATGTAGATAAATTAGCAGAAAACCATTGGTTATGAAATAAAAGTAGTTATTTGAAGACGGAATTTTAACCGACCGTTCTGCACAGACTTCAGCGTATTCCTCACTGTCCCTCAGCACATTCCACCATAAATGCCACTATTTGTAGGAAACGTTCGCATTGACCATGATAAAAGCCTAAGCATGATCTTTGATGCTTTGGACAACAAAGAGGGCAAATGTAAATTGCAAAGAAGGAGTGCAACGCAATGCACATTATGTAGATAAAATTAGCAGAAAACCATTGGTTATGAAATAAAAGTAGTTATTTGAAGACGGAATTTTAACCTCCAGCTTGGTCCTTCAGTTATGCAAGTCAACTGCCGCCTTCTCCTCAGCTTGGGTGTAAATTCCAGCAAAAGTTCCTGAGACCGATTTGCGAAAAGTGGTGAGTGGTGGTGACGTGCGGAACTGCTTTAAAATGATTGGTGATTTCGCCCATATCCATGACCATCTTTCGGCTGCTCAGTGCCAACCCGCACTTTAAATGAACTTAATAGCTGCCGCAATTTTACTCCAGAATCCTTTCAAACGGGACTCGGAATGTTACAAATTCGTTACCGAAATTTCCTACAGGAATAAAGCACCTGTTTGGGTGCATTTATTGGCACAGCCGGAGAAAGACGGTTTTTCGGCAATGGTGAAAAGCTTAGCTGGAATCTTAAAGGATTAGGAGGCGAAAAGTTGCCTGCGATTTATTAAAGTATCATCTGCCAGCAAATGCACCTGCGAATCCCTGTTTCATCGAGTCGTCCGCGCGCATTCATTCGTCGCAGCTGTCAAGTAGTTCTGAAAATTGAGGTGCACTGTGGCTGCTTGCGTCCATAAAATAAGCAAAGTATCTTCCTCTATATTCTGGCTTTTCCTATATCTCACTCGAATGCCTGAGAAAATCTCCCAAATTAATTTGGTATTCATTTAGCCCAAATAATGCAATGAAACATGAAAGGAATCAATAATAATGACATGGATAATATTTTGAACAGTCTCTTATTCGCGAGACGCCAACTGATTCATGTCACACATAGTGACAACCAACCAATGGCAATGCAGCGTGAGATGCTGTTGACCAAATCAAGAATGAGCTAGCTCTCCTCTCTTTTATGCATATGCAGACACACCAATAAATGGCGAATTAGATTTTTTGCATCCAATCAGTTCTCTTCTCGAGAATCCGGTGTCAAATACAGGTCTTGATTGGTGAGTGGGTTGCCCTAGGTCATCCCAACCAATGGAATGCCATAACCAAATTTTATCTCTATCGGCCACTATAACGACAAATCAGGAAAGCCCAACAGAAAGGAATTTCATCATTCTTGACTACACTGTGGAAACTGCTATTTGTGCGTCTTCTCTGATGACGACTGAATATTGGGTTATGTGGATCCTTTTGAATTGGCCTCTTGCCATCTGTGTCGCAGGTATGTGTTCCATCTATTATCTTTAGCCCATCCATCTGGCTAAATCTAGGAGCAGATTTGTCAGTAGCGTAGGTCGTTTAGCCCCTTTCGTTGGCGGGGCCGCACAACGCATCAGCTGACGGGAGATGTGAAGTAGATACGGAGTGTGATTACTATTCGCATTGTAAGTGCATCTAATGGGTTTCGCATCTGGCTTTGCTATTTCTTATCACACCTGCCTGGAGTCACCCGGAATCCCATTTGCCTCTACTTTCGGAGAATTTTGGTGCTTAGGCGCCCAAATCTGCATCCATTTTACTGCAGGTGAGGATGTGCGACACGGTGTCAACAGCGGTGGATTAGTAATTATTGCAACCTCTCACTGCAAAATCGTGCCCTTTTATCTTCCAGAGTGTGTGGCAGGTTTACAGAGATGTAATTTAGCGATTAATGAAGGGATGCTTCCCAACAGACAAGAGGATGCAAGTTTAAACGGGATAAATGAAACACATGATTATTAAGAGAAGTTGCTACAGGTGTCGACGGAATCGTGCACAGGCACGTGCCAACATCAACAACAACCCGAGCACAACTAAAATGCAAAGCAAGGTTTCAATCTGTCATATTACGCAAATCAGTGTTGAAAGCAACTGCAGTACTGCTCTGCTTCTGCCATTTGTGTCGGTGTAAGAAACTACCCGGGTTTAAGAATGGTAAGTGGACTTAGCTGCATTGCAGTTTAGAGTTTATATGCTTAACTGCTTGAAGGGTGACTAAGTGATGTCGGTCATTGCCAACGCTACTTACCATGCTACAAACGACCAACAAAATAGTGTAGATAACGTGGACATTGGCAGATGCAACTGAGGTAAGATTGCCCAAACTGAATCCAACAAGTCAATCTACCAAACAAAGTTTCTGTTTAATCACACAAGGGCGGTTATTATGCACGAACTCAAATCCAACTCAAGGGCAAAAACTGTCAATTATTCTGCAACAAATACTATGTGTGAGTAGAAACAAGTGGGTTTATGGTTTGTGTGAAAGTTCAGAAACGTAGCGGAATCAAGATAAGACCCTAACGTACAGCGGGTGTGGGCAAATGAAAGGCAAGACGCGCAGCAATTACGCATTCGAAATGGAAATCAAAAGAAGCTTCAGTGAGTTACGCAAATGGGTGTGGTCTGCGCAGATGGTCCAAATCTGGCATTTGCTGTTCAAACTTGCATCAGAGTTGATTTTGACGATTAGACGCGACTGCCCCTTCGCTAGAAGCTAACACACAAGTGGAAGCTTAGCCGCATGGGCTTGTTTGGTTAGGAGGACGCAAGTGTTCCGACGGTGTCAATAAGGTTCGGTGCAACAGGCGCTTACCAAAGAAGGTGCTAAGGTTGGCTATGGGACTATGGCAGCTGTCGTAGTTGTCTCTCCTGCAGTAAGTGTTGAGTAAATGGCATTCACTGCCATAAGAGTTGATAAACGAACGTTGCGAGGTAGCCGTTTGGTTGCTTAAGCTGATGGCTGTGAAACGTGTTTGTGGCCAGTTATTAAAATCCTACAAAGCATTTGTGATATGAATTGAGGACGGTGCAAACTCAGAACTTGAAACGTTTGAGCTCTAAGACAAGCTGGAGTAAACTTATACATCCGTAGAGCGTAGACATACTCTCTCCTTCCTTCCTTTGAAAATTACTTGCGTACTGTGTTTGTTGGCAAGCTGACTTACTTCGTGCTCCTCCATACTCTGAAAGGCAGGACGCAACAATGAGGATGCTGAGTAGTTAGCCAAGTAGTGGTAGTGTCCAAAAGCAAGCATAAGCGGCAAGTGTTGCAGTAGATTCAAGTGGTCTAGCTTATTTAGAGTAGAATTACTTAAGAGAGATCATATTTTTGTAGAACTTACTATTGCATTCCTCCACTTCAGGTAATGTTCCATTTTGTGTGTAATCGACGGTCAGGGTCAAATGGGATCCTCCTGAGGCCCACAAAAAGGTGTCACGTTGTGCACCAGGCCGTGGCCCAAGTCTTCCGTAGAATGTCCGCAAATCCAAGGCCTTATGTTTTAGCATGAGAACTAATGAAATTGAGAATCAACATTCGTGTCAGCAAATATGCGTCGGGTGGTGGCAAATAAAAGCAATACTTCAAAGGCTGTAGACAATGTGCGGTGTCCTACTGTAGAAGAGGTTTGTTTCACTCTTCCCCTTCCCAGTTATTATCAGTACTCCGGATAGGATTACAAATGGATTCCGTGATCTGCATCCCTCCTGATTCCCATTTTTAGTGTATGCAAAGGTTGCAATCGCAAGGTTGCGCTTATTTACATTTACAAGTACATTTAGGTGTGGCTTTTTGCACCGTCAACGGGTAGAGCAGCGTGACACTTCAGTCCAATTCTTTTGTGCCATAAGCGCGTGAAATGGTCCCTGCCCTCTAAGCATTTTAGGTTGTCGGGGTTGGAGTGCAGGTGGGTGTAGGATTTGTGTCAACACACACCAACTTCTAAGAAACGTATAGAGAGGGTAGAATTGGCAGTCTGCGACTTCTCCTTCCCCGATATTAACGTAATTCCTAGACTGTGATAACTGATCCAATCTCAGTTTTGCAAGGCTATTTCGCTTTCAACGCATCCGAGTATGCCAGAGGGGCCATCGTTTGCTGATTTTCCTCGTAGAGAGAAAGCATGCAGCAGTGTAGACTGATATTTAAAATGAATAGTTTTACATTAAAGCCCTCCGAGATTTGTGAGTACATTTTCACATAGCTTGGCCGTCCACCGGGCTAGGTGACACCATGCTGGTCTATAAAATGCAAAACAGACTCTCCGATGATGGAATCAACTCTTTTACGCAAGTGAATGGAGCCAGTTTGTTGCTTCCATCTGGTATATCGCGAATCATTTTCATTCTCTCCTACCCATAAGTGTTGGAAGTAGTCATGCATCACATTTGCTAGCAGTTTGCAAGCGACATAAAGTACGTGTGGGGTGCGAAAATCGCTTGCTCTCTCCTTCTTCTCCAGAGCACGCTTCTCCACATTTGTAGGAGTATTTGGCTGTGGCTGTAGGGAACATCAATGTGGGAGATAAAGTAACACTTACACTCAGTTCATATGTTGCACCATCACAAGCCATCGTGCAATGCCCCAAAGAACTTCAGTGTAGTGAGGTGACTGTGTGGGTGGATTTGTGTGCTTTCATGCAATGGCCTAATGGAAACGCGTGAGCACGTGGAAAGTGGGTGAACATCTGCGCCAAATCACCAGCCTTGGTTGCTGCAGTCAACACAAATTGCACCCTAAGCACTGTTAATAAAACCTAACTCCCAAATCAGTGATTGTATGCCTAAAACCATATTTACGGCCAAAGTTTTAATCATGCATAATCAAAACATGCTGGCCGTTCCACACAGACTTTTCAAATCATGCACTTCTCGTCGGTACACTTTGGACTAAATGTCGCTGCTGTTAGACACTGCTCCCATTAAACACGTTGTAAGCCGAAGCTTAGAATGGAGTGGTATGAACTTGAATGCACAAAAGTAAACTTAATAACCTTAATAACCTTAATAACTACATCCCATTCTCTTGTCGTTGTTGTTGTTGTATTGGCACACTTTTGAACCATAAGGGAAGGAAGTTGTACCTGTCTCCCCGATTTAAAGAGCACAAGATGATGTGAGCAACCAAGTGAAGGAACAACAAGCATGACATTACTCCAGTGTGAGGGTTTCCACAGCACCATGCATCACTGCAAAGTGGATAAATTTGCCTATTTCTAAAACTGGCAAGTATAGTAAATTTTTGCTTGTTGTGCATACCTTTCTTTTCATTGTGACTTCGTCGACCTTACTCTTTCTTGCTCCCACAACCTACACAGAGCCATGATCCTGTGGTTCCCTAATGTGCAGACATTTTGATATCGTTTTCCTTTATTGTTTGGATCTTCAGTGTTGCTTTCTATTTTCCTATTCACACCTCTTGCATCGTACCGGTATTCATCACAAAATTCAACAATTTTATAGCCCGCGTCAGTTCCTTCCATAATATAACACAGGAAATTTCCTGAAATTTCTCACATGCTTGCCCATATTTTGCTTTGGGTTTCTATCCTTTTTTATGCTCACTTATTTGAACCACCTTGTGAAACCTTCCGTTTTGTCGATGTGTGCCAATTATGCTTGAATTGCGGTGCTTGGGCAAAGCGGAACACCATGCTCCCCATTCAGCGCAATGACCACAGAACCACTCACCGATACAAATAAAAATCTAGGCCCGCAGGCATTATTGACAAAGATAGAAGCGGAAATTGGAAATGCGAAACCTCCCTCTTATTGCGCACATGCCTGTACATAGAGCTTACGCTCGGGTATGCATCTGTGGTGAGCAAATGTTCACATTTTATGTGGGAGTTTTAAAACACAGGCAAATCAACCTGCGACTGCTTTGTTTGCACTAAAACGTGAAATTGACTTTAAATGAACCCAAAAGCTGGTTAAATTACGCCTACACACATTGATTATGTGATATTGCTGTGGCATCAACCCCATTCAAATGACCGATGGGACCTGATGCAGTACCGTGTGCCTTTTGTAACTTACTTGGTAATTTGCTTAAGAGGATCTTCGGTCAACATTATAACCAGCTACTAAGTCTGTTTTGACACCTGTATTTGGTAAGTAATTTGCCCACTAAACTCGATAACTTAGTTTAGACTAAGCAAAACAAAATTTCTATTTGCACGAGATCCCGGTTGGGATGGTTGGAGTAAGCAAAACACGAGCTTTACCATTTATACAAAAGACTGAATGGCACACAAAATGAGGTGAGAGACCCTCAATGAAGAATTACGGTATGTGATCGCCACCTTGTCAACAAGCACACTTTTAGGCTTGAATAATTTGATGCAAGAAAACACTACCATCAAATGCTGCAGAGGCGGCTAGACTAGATTTTTACAGTCCGCACCGTGGTAAGCAGTTCGTGGTGCGACTCAACAATTGTCCGTTTGCATGCGTTTCAGCGTGAAGACTTATAACAGAAGTACTAATGTGCAGAAGGGACTGCATCTAAGTGGCCCAAAAGTAATGGGACAATCTGAGGAGTGATAAGCTCAATAGACGGCGATGCTCGTAATCATAAGTAAGAATGAACTGAAGAGGAGTGGGAAGAGCCATTACCTTGTGGTCGAAAGTTTGCATCTGCAGTAATAGCTGTTACGTGCGTTTTGAGGAAAGGTATTGTGACCACACCTTCACTTTGAAGCTGATACCAGTGAGTTATCAAAAATCTCGTCCCCACATTTTGTTAGCCACGATGCAGACAGCGCAGGGAATTAGGATTGGCCCCCTTTCCAACACGTGATGGCATTTCCTTCTTGCACCAAATCGGTCAGACTCAGCAGAATGCTTGCTGGTAGCGCAGTGGATCACATTTCTTCGCCCTTTACTGTGACACTATTTCTGCGACTCTTGTGTTTTGAGGCCATAGAGTTTGATGATTTTTCCTCCTGTGATGCGAGCCAAATCAACTAGTGACGCTGTTTGATGATGACCCGTCACTTGCCTCACCTAAAGTAGCAAAACATCGACGAAGGTGGCACCTAGGATCTATCCTGAAGCACGTATTACTTCAAATATTTGCCTCCTGTAAAGTTTGTGGCGCGGCAAATTCATTCGCTAAATCTACGATAAACAAGGCCATCTTCGACTCTTCCCTCCAAATTTGGTGCTGACAAGAGTCAAGTGAGTTGACTAATGGCAAATAATAGATGGCGAGCGCAGCAACGTGGTTGGATGTGGACAGAGATACACACGTGTGCAACTTTTATCTTTAAAGCCAAACAAGTGCGCAATGTACTAAAATCGGTAAAGATGGCCCATTTTGACACCGGCCATAACATGGGCAATGGTGACGCGCTTGCCAGCAGCATCTACAAAAGCATCCTGTTAGCAAAATCGAGAATTGGAGGAGGAGACTAAATGGATTATGTGCATTGTTGGTCCGATGATTGTTTCATTACTTCAGCCCATTTGGGTTTTTCTTGACACCTTGTCTATCTGCCGATCAGTGTTCAAAATGAAGGCCTATCCATTAATAAGGGGCACGACACTGAGGTGACAGCTAATCTTCACACAACGTGCCATTGGCTGTCTCATAGGAGCAATGACATTTAGATCAGCTAAAATTATAGCAAAGAACCTATCACAATTCATTCAGTACAATCAGTCTTGGCCCAACCTCGTTGACACGCTTTGTGTGAGACAAGCCCATAGAAAGCGAGGTCTCCTTTGATTGCACCACGCATAACTACATATAGCGGTGGTGCGAGCTATTAATTTATGTCATCCACCGCAAGAGTGAGTCTCAAGTGAGTCGAGAGATGGGGTCTAAGAAGCCTGGTGTAGTGAAGTTCAATTCCGACGAGTCCTGTCCCACCGCCTATGAGGTAGTCCACACCCAAGGAGATAACAAGACTGTGACTATGACGTGGGCCCTAAAGCCCATTCATTTGCAGAACGATTCCGCTGTTCAATGTTCCGCTCAAGTGCACTGCATCCCCCAGCAATCACCGTTTCCATGTACCCAGTTACAAAGCTTTCCAATCCACAGAGCTCCAACTCTTGTGCTGCGCAACGAAAACGGTATCGACGTGCGTAAGCTCATCTCAAAGGTAGGCTTCCTCAATGATAATTGCGCACGATTCTATAACTGCGAGATCACCTGTGGTCTGGAGCGTCTCCATGTCATGGCCATCGTCAGCTTGGATGTCAAATCAAACAGCATGCGTCCCGCTGAGTCAGACCACCTGTTTTTAATAGGCGCTGACAGCTTATACAAGGTGACTCAGAGAAGAGGACCTCCTCCTAAAACGGACAACACCGACACCGCTTTCCTTATGGCACCTGAAGTGAAAGATCAGGTGGGGATCACGGCGAGGGTGGATGTCTGGAGCATAGACATCCGCGTGGCCCTCAGCATGTACGGTCGCAACACGATGTGTGATTGGACGCGCACTGGTCGACACATGAAAAGCTACTCATCACACGTCCCCAAACCTCTAAGGAGCTTTATCAAAACTTGTCTCAGACACAATCCTAACAGGCGTCTGAAAGCTGCTGATGTCAAGTGCTTTGAGTTCAACAAAGACACTAACCGGGAGAATGTGGTGGCTAGTAAGCTAGAGCCACCTCATCACTCACCTGAGTTGGAAGACTCTTCTAGTGAAAGGGGGTTCAAGTTCGATCCTTGCCACACTACGCTGATTGCTGCTGCTTACGAGACACACATGTCACAGATAAACCAACGTTTTCGTGACATTCACAATGCTAATTGGCTCCTCGATGATGAAGATTATTGCTTAGCGATGCTTAAGGTGAACGAACTGAGGCTGGAATATACCCTAACTTGCACCACTTATTCATTATTTATAACAAAGAGGAAGAATGTGTTAGAGGATATCATAAGAAATCTTTAGCTGAATATATACTGAGGGCAAATAAAGCTGGACTTTAACCACTTTTAAAAGATCTTTCCTTTTTTTACTGCAGTGGCAACATACTTTTATGGCAGATAAGAGGGAGCACAATACGTGAGGCTACAGGCATAAAATTATTAAAGCTGGTGCGTACGACTTTGAAAACTTATCTAAAGTAGATCTACAGGTCTGTCCAGCGTGGTATAGCACATACTCTCCGTTCAGCCTAAATTAAACCAATTGAAGTCACCTGGCATCAGATAGTGAGTGTGCCACTTCTTCCGAGTAGTTCCAAATTGCACTGTGGCATGAGGCAGGACCATTCGGCAGACATAGGCAAGGTAAAAAAATATGCCATGTAAGTGACGTTAGCATTGCGGTGTAAAGTGAGCGTAGAGTAGTATGTTTGTGTCCATTGCGCTAGGTTCTTTCCAGTGACTTTCCGACAAGTGGAATCGCTTTCGCAAAGAGGTGTGAATCCACATTTCACTATGAGAAGAGCCGTGATTGGGCCTAGTAATTTGAGAAACTGTAATGCAGGAGGAATTGTTGCAGTCCTCGACGAAAACCTATGTGGAAGTCCTTTGTTTTATATTAGTAATTTAACCATTTCCTAGCATTTATGTCCTTTCCGGGTTTTGCAGCGCCATTTTGGTTAATCTTCGCCAAAGTCTATGGATGTTCAATGTTGCTTAATGGGTCTTTGGAGATTGGGTGTGATGCCATCAACTTCTCCACCAAGCCACTAAGGACTGCTTTGAAGGTCAGACAAGGTTGGGATGTGGGCGTTTCGGAAAATTGATTTAGTGTGTCAAGGTGTTCTGCTGGCTGTTTTCATTGCTGTCTCTTAGGTGAAAGGATTCGTGAAAGCTAGCAATGTTGTTATTGATGCCCACTCCTGCGTAGAGGCCAACAATGGACCCAAGAGTGATAGCTAACGCAAATGCAAAAAATCGCAGTTGCTCTCCAACACCTCAGCTAGTCTAACGTGTAGGCACTACTGCATCACCACCAAATGCAGGTGAAGTATTGATTACTGAGATTTTGAAAGCAATTGCTTCCCCAATGCTTTGGTTTTGAGGTAACAATTGGTAGGGGGATTCAAAAGCAGTCATGGGCAGTACACAGGGATCCCAGTTTATTTGCTTTAAGTCCTACGAGTGGGTTGGTCTTCTGCTTTTGTCATTGTTGTCACTGGCTGATTCATTTGTCAAGACTGGTAAAGGTCGTACAACACGGCCTACCATACTTCGTGTCTACCTGCCGATGCGATGCACCAGGCCAGACTCAACACGGTGTAGGGAGAGCCAGTCACTCGTGACTCAGACACCAGCCATCTGCACGCGCGGCACCCGTGGCAGATACACATGCACGCATGCAACCGCCAAGAGCAGAGGGCGGGTGACCTCCACCTTAAATAGACCTCTTCTACACCAAGTATCAACCTCCGTCTGCCTTGGCCAGTAGTGACTTTACACACATCGGCAAGTCCAACAGTGTCAGCGTCGAGTGAATCTAGTACCGTAAATTATAAAATGACTCCGATTCATTCTGATGTTTCTGCAAGCGGCTCCCAAAACTTTGGAATGGCAAGCCGTATGCAAAATAAGTGGTCTATGTTAATGTCCTCAGTAGTATAATGTCAATGTCCGAGGGACTGCTAAATCTGGCGACTTAAAATACCACTGCAGGCTAACTGGTTTTCTGTGACCTTGATATCACATTTCTGTATGCATCCGTATACTTATAAGCCATGCTTCCATAAAATGTGCAGCTAGCTATCTTTGAGACCCTATGGTGCCGAAAACAAGTTCGCTTTGCATTTTGCGCAGGATTCTATTTCTCCTGTTCTGCATAAGTAGGCCAACCAGTTCAGTTTTCAAATTGTGCTTAGCCTTTCAGCTTAAACTTTTATTGCAAAACACGAATGTTCTATAAATTGCCTTCTTATTTTCATCACCCCTCTTTGGCTTGGGTAATTTGAAATTACGTCCCATTCGCATTATTTACAACTAAATTCCCGCATAATTATTCGCGTAAAGAGAAAATTTCGCATTCGCTGTCCTGCGTGCTAGAAATATAGTTGCGAAATTTAATGACAAGCACTTGCGAAGGCCCTGCCTGCCTACTTTCCGTTACCTTCGACTTCGCAGGACCCACTGTGCATAGAAGTGACGTCATTTGTCCTCGCGATTCTTGCTGAGGTCGCGAAAAGTTGCAAGACAAAGCCTTTAGGTCGCGTGCTCATAACAAGGACGCTTTAAGCTCTTTGCCCAGCTCTACAAGATTCGGTAAGCGCACGTGGTATTAAAGCACGAGTAATAGCATGCTGCAGCCCCTACAATCAAAGGATAGTAGCACAATTGTGCTACGTGGCTGAATGCATTCAACAAAACCACAGAAGCCAGCAAGCTACTGAACTTGTAGTTGCGTTGTTGCCTTTACCAATCGGAGGTGCGAGATAGTAGCAGTCAAACTGATAACAGGTAGCAACCATTTAACTTGTCACTAGTTTATTAAAATAGGCACTTAATGAAGGATATGAACATGCGGACGAATGCCATGCGAAGAGGAACCAATGCTCCAAAGCTTAGCCATTTTTTCATGAAAACGTATCGAACCAATTCAAAGTTACCAAGTGTCAACTGCTTAACGTGATTGATTTTTGGCTAAAAGGTCGCCGAACTGATATTGTGAAATGACGTTGATGCATTCTGCTGGGGTTATGATGGTGAAATCACTGCAATGCAAATTGTTTGCTTATTTAAATTCTTTACAACCAATTTGCTAGTCAAATTTTATTGTCTTGGCAGCTGAAGACATTCTAGGTCCTTGGTGATCAGCATTCGGCATTCTCCTCTGGCCGTCAATTTCCCCTATATTTGAATGTGCAAGTAGTGTTTCTTGGACTTGTAGCTGCCCCGGCGCCTCAGCGCATTGACAATATCAGAGAGGGGACCAAACCAAGAGTGGTTCATGAAATGCGGTTAGCACGAGGAGCCACCATTGTGCAGTTTTAATATCTCGCTACATTGGCTATGTCCAGATGACCCGTGCAGTAGACCAAGCACACTAATGAACGATGCGCAACAACTGTACAGGAAAATTGTCGGCTCAACTGATGGCCGACCACCCATCGTTGAATCGGTGTGATGACGGTCAAAGTTCCTCCACGCTTCAATTCCGACTACAGGACCCATGAGGACTCCATGTTGACTACAAGTTACTTTGGCTTTTTTAATTTATTTGCATTTGCATGATTAGCTGCTGAAATGTCATCGTTCATGGAATTTATTTAAGTTGGACATCAAAAAGACCTACAGTAACAGTAACTGCGCAGTGCTGGTGCACGCAAAATGGAACTATTCCATTTAATTTTATAGTAGGCATTAAACAATGTTTAAGCCTCGTATTTGGTTGTTGCAAAGCATGCTTAACTTTCTTTACTACTCACAGATCTCGAACCTGCTCAGACATTATACAAGATGTGCCTAAATAAAGCATGCTTATTTCTAGATTAGGTTTTGTTTCACTTGTTCCGATGGCATGGTTGACGTGTCCTTCACCTCGCCCACATTGTACCCACCACTAACCCATCGGGTGGTTCTGTACCTTCTGAACAACTGGTGAACCCTTTCAGCTGAGACTTTTAAGCGTGCCATGTTTGAGTGTAATCATAAACACATTCAGCAAAATAAACTTGACGCTTTACAAATGAAATCTACAAATATGAGGGAGAAGAAGATATTTTTCCACTCTATTCATGGATTTGGATGCTACTACGCTAATTCAGTGCCTCTAAGTACAGTCGCAAACACTACTCTAGACCAAAATGAAAGTCTGTCTTAAAGCCATTTCCCCTTTTTGACTCGTTTAGTGTGCAGCTGATGCATTCTGATAGACTTGTTAAAGACGACGCTCTACTTTGCCCACCGCCGCGCTCTCCACTGAACGAAAAATTTCCTCAGGTTACTCGTAGATACTGCACAGTCGCTTATCTTTCGGTCAAGAAAATTCGCTTTCCACCAACTACCGCGCGATGCGCGTGGACTCGCGACGGTGGTTGCCTGTCCACTAGAGTAGAAGTATTCAATGAGGCGGAGAAATTGTTTTGTCAATTCTTGACTGTCATTTAGCGTACAAACAAAATTGAAAGCATCTGGGACTATAAGGAGCGTGTGGATGGAAAACCCAATCGCACACAGTCGCAGAGGTAGAATGGTTGCAAGTGGAGTCAGAAAGGAGCTGTTTCTAAAAGTCCTTTTGTGATGAGCTGTTTGATAGAAAACCATGAAAACGTGTGCACAAATTTAACCTTGTCCGTTATGTGTATCGCCCTTAAGTTGAACAATGGAATGCGCTTTGGCTCTGCAGTGCATCGCATTAACACTAGTGTCCTCAGCATAAGCCTTCAGGGCTCCCTGACCAGTGATTGTTTACCAATCGGATTCATTTCCCGCTTCATGGGAGCGCTTCATTTCCCTCCACATGCAAACAATAAGGTTTCCGCTTAGTAGGCGATTTTAGATCTTTAAGGGCTTTGTGCATTTGATTGAGGCGTAACCACGTTTGAGTCTCGATTTTTCGTCGTTGACAGAGATACTAGAGGTCTAATGCAGTCCGCATGATTATTCAGGAACTGACGTTGAAAGGAACTCCTTATCCCAGAGCGGATTTCAAGCACTTAGCAACAGGGGTAAACAAGTCATTGTTATGACCACTATTTTAACCTTTCGGGTCCTACTTATTTTAAATTTGTTCATACTTAATGCTAGGTAGTCAGGATTGCAAAGCCCTGCTAGATGCGAGCAAAGCTACTACCAAAATTGCAGCATCAACACCAAGACTTTCACAAAGAGCATCATTAATGAAGTTTGCCAAGACGAGACTGAATGAGCCATTGCTTAGAAGAAAGGTACATATATGTACTACGACTAATGAAAGATTGGGATGATTAAACATGCATTTTTTAGTTTTGCTAACGTTCCTTAAGGCATTGGGTGCGATGGTCAACAAGGTGGCTAGTCAGTCGCATGACATGCAATAAGAACCACTTTTAAATTCGGTGTTCTAATGACCTCAACACTGTCGGCTGAGTGCGATGACTCACCTACCTGAGTTTTCTACCATTTAATAAAGTTTATTCGGGCGAATTGGCCTTGTTTGTCGCCATTTTTTGGCAAATCGAGCACGCAAAACAGGTCACTGGTGGAATTTATGCTACGAACAAACAGCAGATCTGCAAATGTATGGATGTGCGCTGAAAATCCACATGGCCCCTATTTGAGTTCAGCCTAATGGGAATGAAGCTAGCTTTCGTGCTCTTAAACAGGATTTTGAATTGGTTCCTTGGTAGGTAAATTTCAGCACAATAGTTAGATGTAGAAATTGACTTGGCTTTCTGATCCGTTAAGAGGTAGTTTTAAATTACTATAAGCAGAATCAGGAGCCTTGACACCTACACCGATAAAATTTGCTCCCATTCATCAGCGTGTGTGGCATTCCGAGACTTTCTTAAAGACAAATAAAGGCATAATACTTCAGCAAACTATATGCGCCTGGCAAACAGAAAGGAAATGGTGCTACCAGCATGGTCTAGGAGACGTTAGTGAAATCGGTAGCCAAACAAACAGAGCACACGGTGATGTGAAGGAGGTGCATGTCCAGTAAACCTTTTAAGTTATGGCTAAACAAATGGCTTTTGGAACTTAATTTTCGTAGCGCAGCCTTAGCGAAACGGTGCAAAATCCAGGTCATACACTATGAAACCCATGGACACTTCTAGCAAAATTACTTTCAAGATAATTTGTGTGGTTTATTATAATGCGTTAAATATTATGCAGACTGAAGTCGGAATATGAAGCCATAACATTTTACTAGGTCAGTTACGATGTTGAACCCCAATGTATTTTCACAACCAATTACAAACTCATGGAAATTTTACAGTCATTTTTGCTGCTTTCCACTTGTGTATTTGATTAAAGTAGCAGCTATGATCAAGAAGCAACTCCCGAATGTCTTAGGAGAACAAAATTAATTAAATAACGGGATATGTCCTCGTGGCTTGCCGTTGCTTATAAATGAGCATATAAATGAATTGGGGACGGATATCAAATAATTAACGCCAGTTGTGTTCGAATGGAATTAATATGACAGTAGGCAGATCGCCTTTGACCACTTTAAATGCACAAGTGATTTGCACAAATTCTTGCGATGCATTAGCAGCGACTTACTCCTTTTACATCCAAGGATTTCCTGTGGGACTCACCCGCTCTTTGAAACAATTGTATGATCGGTACGAGATTGTTTTAAAGAATTTCTCTTCGTTTCATCTCTTTCTCACTGAAGAAATCAGACTTTTTAGCATTAGACACTCAAATAAATTTGATTAAGTTATATGTAGCCTAGTCATGAAATGTGGTGTGAGCCATGGGTGCATATTAAAATCATTACGCTCTTTTTAAGGAAAACAAAGGAATGAACACAATTTAACGTACAAGCTGCAGCTCACGGCTCATCTTTGCAGAGTTTGTGACCTCCAGTTCCATTTCAGGTTGCGGTTTTGGACATCTGAATGTGATATGGACACCATAACTTGCAGGAGATTTATTTAAATTGAGCTTTGCCTCAATAAGCACATTGACTTGATTAGGAGCTCAGCCAAACCATCTCGCTAGGGATGGCATGCACCTCTATTAGAAAATAGGACCAATTATGTTCAGTTTTTCTCGTTTTTGATCAATTCCATTTGGGAGGGCAGTGGACTTTGTGTTGCTAATCATCATTCGCAAGCTGGTTGGGTTTTGTGCTAGTTTCGCCGGTGATGGATCTTGTTAATGGAAAGCAGAATGTGCATAGGCAATGTATACGAGCTTCAACTGCAAACCGTTTTTCAGCGAAGCATGTTCTTACTAAGTCCTTAAGAGTAGCACGGACTTTCCATGCGATTGGTCCTGTCATGGGCAGTAATGTGACAGGTAAAAATGGCAAACTGTTTAACGCTACCAGGCTCATCACCTTCACTTTATCGCCACAAATATTGTAACAACTTAATTAATGAAACCCTGCTATGCAATATTTAAGAAAAGCAGTAAAAGAAGGGGACAAAATAAATTATCTCATGGAATGCGCACATTGAAACTGTTAAGAACCACCCCTATCTAGTCAACACAAGAAGCAATGCCAAAAGCGAGATTAGCTCTCAGGGTTGTTGAGTAGTGCTTTCATGCTAATCAAATAATTTTGCACTAGGTACGGAGACATTCATGGCAAATCTAAGGCTCATATCACTGTTGACATCAACCAGATCTCAGTATCTAGCAGCATCAGTTTTTGACAGACAGGGCCTTTCCATTCAAAGTCTCGATGTTAATAAACTTAACGAAGCACCGACCAAACCAGCAGGACAGGGCGATGCGGTGACAGAACACTTTGAATACACCAAAGCAATTTAGTTAACTTAAAAACTGTTTACTACCGCAAGCAACCGTGATTAACCCTGTGCCCAGATAAGGTCATTTAGTTTATTTAATTTGCGTTCCATGCATAAGGAAACAAAATTGGCGCTCCCTCACTGCTACTCATGCATTCATGCATGTAGGCTCAATTCATGAAGAAAAAGTGTGCAGGTGTATGCAATGTGAACCAACTTCCAACGGATATTTTCAAATTACACTATTAAGGCATCGTTGATCTTGAGACTAAATAAAGAGGATTAATGTCTCAAATTTCGGTACCTGATGAATCTTTTTGAAGATTAAACGGGTTGTAAGTTTGTTTATTTGCTGTTTATCAGTTTATTTCTGAGTTACTGCCTGAGTAGACAAGCTGAAGTGTCTGTCAATGTATGGGGTCAAAGATGAGCAAGACCTTGGTCTTCTCTTTATTCTCTTTTGTGTGCACATACTTTTGTCAATGTGACAGTTTTATGTACTGAGAACCAACCTTAGCTATCCGCTTCCCTTATGCATTTTTTAGATGGGTGAATGGATTCTCATTGAGAGGTTAAAAGTGCCTAATTTAAACCCATCGCAGTCAATCCACTAATGACTTAGAGCTAACTTAAGGGAGATGTGAGTGGAGCGAAAGTTGATACCTGTGGCGTTTTCCTGGTGGCCAGTAGCTGGATATCGCCTAGACTGCACGGAAATACGTGAGGGCCGAAGCGTTGGGTCTAAGGGATCTAGTACCTTTTGACAAGGTTCGCTCCCTAATAATGGCATGCCTTGTGGTGATTTGGCAATTTTGTGGGAAAACACGAGTGCGCAACTATTATCAAAATACCAAAATGCTTGCCCGTTTCCAAAATTTGCGTTTGAACTTGTTTGGGATGGATGCGAGGTTACCGTTTCATCGATATGAGTTTCTTCCTGATTTCTTGATATCGACAAACTTTAGAATCGAAGCTGTTAATGCTACGGGATCACCACAATGCTGTTCATAGCCAATTGATTGACACCACCGGTCTTTCGCAGCTTGCAGACTCAGCCCCAAATGAACTTCAGCAACGGTTCATCACCAAAGTGTCGCATCTTCATTGGTGCACCCAAATCTGTCAATCATGTTACTGCAGCTGTGAAGGTCAAGATCTCACTGACCTAAGTGCTTTCACCAAGAGGTGCGCTACAGAAGCCCATCTGCTATTGCACAGAATAAACGTTCATCCAGAACAACGTGGTGCTCGGAAGGGATAGAAGAACGATGTTAAGTAGATTATTCAAGGTTTATTGAAACTAAAGCTAGGATGGAATCACTGCTTGATGTGACAATGGATTACGTGAATGCATAAGACCCTTGGGCGATTTGCAAAATGCGTTCTCTCATGTCGCCTTAATTTACCAATATGTAGGGCATTTTACCGACCAGAGATGGCGTTTATAAGACTCGTTTTAAAGACCACGTATTTTCGCAAGAGCTACACTATTTACAAGCGAGGAATTGTATGTAATCGACAACAGCTTGTTTCCGCTGCGCATTAGAGGAAATGGCAATAGTGATTCGGTAGACAAAGAAGAACAGCCTGTCCACAGCGATCAGATGCTGACTATCTAAGCTATCAAGAAAATAACGGCAAGGACCGGTAATAAAGAATGAAGGTATTCCATAAAACATGCCACTTCAGGGTAGTGAATACACTGCACGATTCAGGCTTTAAAGTCAATGTAGACCTTTCCCTCCCACCACCGGCTCCTTCACTTATGCTAGCCGTACCCGTGCTGACCAGCAGTGATGCTAACCATGTGACAAAGGATGAGAAGGACTATAAAAGCTGTGTCGGACTCGGCGCTCAATGCATTTTAGCAATAAGGTTTGGCAGGCTTACCATAGAATAAGGGACACATCGCAACACAAATTGTGTCTGCCGGATTTAATCTGAGAAGAAGGATGTCACAAAACTGTGTGTATTTCTATCCTTATTTTGCACTGCAAAACCGCTGCGTTGCGGTTTTACTTACCATCAAGCAACTGAATTATCTACCTTCCAACCAGACCAGCCAACATTTGAATTTCTTTCCCCACTGGAAACATATCTACTATTTGGCACTATCTAAAGTGTCTAACTATTATAGCAAAGGTTAATATCCTGAGCTGATTTTGGAGTCACTTCGACGGAGACGCGAAAAATGGGCTGTGGTAAACATTTTGGTTTGGCGTGATCAACGCAGCTGATTCTAACTGAGATTTTTCTTCGCTCTCGTGCAACCACCTGCACAGATCTGATATGCTTGAGTATGGAGGAAAATCTTTTTCAGTGAGGCGTACTCATTCTCAGAAGCCACTGTCGATTCTTTGGTCGACACGCTAAATGTGGACCGCATTTCAATAGATTAAAATGTTATTTCCCAGTGGAAACTCTGCCGTTTAATTCATAATTGCAAGCGCACTTTCCCTTACCAGTTTCAATTTAAAGTGCTCATAAGTTATTGCGTGCCTCACCAATAGCCCATGAGTTTGTATCTGCGAACATCACAAGGCTATTTCTTAATATTGAAGGTGTGGTATATATAAGGGTTGATGTCTTCTTTGAAATCCCTGTGGTAAAAAAGGCAGATTAAAGTGCTAGCAGCCTTCATTATAATTTATTTGCTTTACATACTCTCCTGCTTCACAAAACGAAGAGGCAAATTTCTGTCAGCAAATTTGAGAATGGTACGAGTTACCGGTAGCTCAGATAGTAACCTAAACTCTGCTGCAGGTCAGAAATTTAAGCCATGCTCCACAACCGATTTGGGAATAGTATTGGGTCGACCGTTCTCTGTCTCGTGTTCACGCCTCCAAAGGGTAGCGTAGACCATGGCCACCACGTAGCAGCAATAAATGGGGCTATAATACCACCTTCTGGTGATTCCACGTGTAGCTCTTAAATTTCCGATGGCTACACTGCAAACCCCCTCTCATTTGTGCAGCCAAATGTACTATTTATGTACTGACATCAATTGAGGAATAGAATAGCCTCAATTTAATTCGCTGATGCAAATATCACATCAATAATTCAATGACGATGAAAATTATTTCCTTTGATCTCTCTTTGACTCTTAATTCCATAGTCTTGTGCCTTCGCAGCGCAACGTAAGCCGATATCTCTCCTTCATGGTGCAATGTGGCTGACGATCAAGGTCTACGGTCTTAAATTCCACTCGCATATACATTTGTTGCACAATTTTGTCGGAACCAGCAAGTCGAGACTAGTTATTTGATTGCAACACCTGAGAAAAGTGGTATTGGAAGATCTGCTTAACTGCACCTCCGATGCATATCTCCTGCCCCTTTCACCCACAACTAACACGCCCTCATTAAGATAGAAGCCAAATTTGGCGACTAGCGGTGCTGCCACCAAAGTCCACGGCTATACTTTGGTAAACTGGTAACCTTAGCAAATGGCCTCTCCGTATCCAGTTATTAAGATTGCGGTAAACGATATTTACTCCCAAAATTGTCGCTAAGAGCTAGTAAAGTAACAAATCCAGTTAAAGGAAAGCAGTAAGGCGGAGACTCACTCATAATTTTGCTGATTTCTGCTTCTTCTCTATGCGTTGTGCATAGCACAAATTATGAACGATCGGCGCTCTAAAGGAATAGTGCAGGTCGGCAATGGACAAGGAAGTGGATTTAAAGAATCAACTTAGCTGACTAATGCAATATTGGCAAAAAGTGGCGTAGAGTTGAAAAAAAGTGAGTCAGGCTTCAAGGGGTTACGATGTAGGAAAATGAAATAGGAGGCGAAGGAGGGATTAGTTCTGGTTGTACTTAGACTAAAACAATTTGATTCGATGCGGCTCGTTGCCGCATAGCATAGGATGCATTGGTGTAAAGGAGAGCAAGGAGTGAGAGGAGGGGAATGAGCCACTCATACCATATAATCTGAGACCTCTTTTGTGATCTTACAATGCATTTTACCTGCCTATTTGCTTATTGATCCCTATTCCGTCGTTGCTCATGATTATGCTGCAAACTTGACCTGAGAACTTATTTCAGATTGAGTCAATGTCCATTATGACCACTTGGCTTAAAGGCTGCATATTTCAAGACAGCCCATTTTTATTTTAAGTCCTTAACCTGCCTTACTACTAGTGAATTTTGGTACATACTAGACGCGTTAATATGGTTCTCATTTAATGCGTTGAATAAATTAACCGATTAATTTGTTATGCAGCATAATTTCCATAACTGCGATCACTTCAAGGAAGCAATGCAGAGAGTGCCAGTGCATTAAAATCCATCAGATTCTGATTGATCTCTTCGAAAATGATGAAGGAAATTAGGTAATAAAAGAAGCCAGTTTTGCGCATTGCTTCCATAACGTTTTTTTGCGATTCCCCAAAATAAAGGCAATTATATCCACTGAAAACAATGCTCGGCTATATTTCATTAACTGCAACGTAGTAAATTGTCAAATTCTAACTGCTAAAAGAGTGGTTTAAAAGATATCTTGTGTGTTAAACATTTGAGCTAAGAATTATTTTGCCATGCGGCGCTAGCACATAATGCACATTTATGATGATAGCCAACGCATTAATTTACAACAAGGAAACAATCGAGTAATTGACCTATTTCATTGCACCTACTCTGAAAGCATTGAAATGAGGTTAAACTTAAATTGCTCTCAACCCCCTTTAATAATGCGTGTTCGCTTATTAGGAATATACGTATTGGCGAGCATAATTGTTTACTTCGCAACGCATCACAAAGTGGCAGGTGTAAATCCTTTTTAGTACCAAAACTCGAACCACTCTAGTGCCATCCATAAATTTTTATTCATTAGACTCGACTCCGATAATGACTCTATTTGTCTATAGGTAGGTTGTCTGAACAGATACGACGGAGGCATACGCGTACGTAAGGCAAGCAGCTGGACGTTAACGAGCCCCCAAAATGGGTGCGTACAGTCTCTCATACTTATTAACTTGTTTAAACTTGGTTCTACAGTAAGCGTTAGGCAATCGAAGTGTGGTTGCACAAGATTTTGGCTAATCATGATACGGTAATCATTGGCGTAGTAGTCTAGAATGCGCGAAACAGGCAATTATGCGAATTAACTATCTGCCAACTCAAAAATGAACATTTTTAAAGTGCAGGGCTTCAGCACCGCTACCACCGATTATCTCGCATATTTTGACAAAATGAATCCATAATTAGCTCTGAGTATTACTTTCATACCAAATTTTAAATGCCCTTCCAGGTGTTTGCCACTTCTTAGCCTACCTAAAGCGGGAAGCGGAAAATAGACAAAGCAACTGGAAAACCTTCATGACTAACGACTTCGAATTGCTAACCCACCCTTCTGGGAGTCTAGCGTTTTGGTATCAATGTGACATGACCTGCTTTGTCCCAGGTCATGAGGTCGAAGTTTGTCTGCTGAAATCCGATTTTAGCATGCTCAATTAACATACGAAAATGAATTATTAGCTTACCCTGATAAGGCCTTTGTTTCGAGACTGTCACTGTCTTTATTTGCTTTACTTTCGTCCATCTAATAATGATCCGTTGCTTCCTTTTATTCTTATTTGACCTCAACTATCAACTGATGATGCGACAGTCATTCCTTGAGTTGCTATGAAAAGAATGAGGATGGGAAGAGGCACTTAGACAGCGTATATTCTCCTTTCTACTCGTAACTCATCTTGATTTACAAACCTCACTACTGGATTTACTGGATAGATGCTAATGGAACTAAGATTTAGGCACCAAGCCATTTATAACTTGGATTTACATTAAAAGACTGCCTACTTCAAACTTTGGTAATTTTGTTAACAAAAATGTGTTAATTCCGCTGCATCCAATTAATCTGCTGAACCCGACACTTAGTTCCTCCTCTTTATTGGCTTCCGAAGTGTAAAGACATTTTTAGCATAGAGGGTTATTAAGATGTACGAAGCAGTTTCTAACCCAGTTTGCGTAAGAAGGTGAAATGCAATGCCTCTCCGTGCCTAATTTTCCGTCGTTTTCTTCTGCTACTTACACCCAATTCGTAGCATTGGTTTCGTCTTTGAGGCAAGTCTAAGCCAGAGACACGCCCGGGCTCCTTCACTCGCAAAATTGTCGCTGACGACTCTGGTGATGACAGTCCTGCATATATCACCTCAACGATGTCTACCTTATCGGCAACCAACCCCGATCACCACCTCAGCAGCTATGGGAATCTCGTTTTTCAAATAATATGGCCAGGCGATAGGGAGGGCGCCAGCAGTATTTGGCTAGTAGCCTCTAATTTGCAAGAAAATGAGACCTGGTGCTCGGATATAAGTCAGGTTCGAGAATCGACAGAACTGTCAGAGTTCAAGTACAGCTTTATGCTTTTATCAACAAAATGGGTCGCTTAAATTCTTTACTAACTTAAATGGTCCCTTGGGGCGAAACAAGGGCGAAGAAACACCAACGCTGCTATTTATGGAACAAAAGTGGTTTATTTTAAATTTCAGTGCATTGAACAACTACATTACAGTCATATGCTGAGCATCGCGCATTCCGAGGTGTCATCGATCTCCATGCCTTATTCAGTTCGGTGGGTTCGATGCGACTTTCTACAGCAACCAGGATTGGATATTTTACTTAATTACTTTGGTTTATCAAGCACGCTTTTTTGTTTTCCTAGTTTGGACCCTGGGCTGTTCAAGGACTGTCCTGACATTAAGCACCGATCAACAAGGAACTCGTGTAAAATGCCTCAATTAATCGCCTTTTTACATCTACTTGCAGTCCGTGCTTTTGATTTGTAATTTTTTGGTCTGCACAAATTCTAAAAGTTAAAAAATGACTTCGTTATTGTATAACATTGTCCAGAAACCACTTTAAGCCTCATCTAACATATTGCCACATGAATTCATGCTTCGGCACTACAAAGTAGAGGACTGTCGGGTAAGCACCTGTGGTATCCAAATGATAAAAGGACGAACTAAGGCAAGTTGATGGCTCCTTGTGACTAAATACAAATTCGAGAAAGCAAGGGCTCTCGTGGTGCGCGCGTGTCTCCAAGGTACTGGCGTGTCGGTGGAGGATTCCACCTCCACCTCATCTATGCTTTCATAGCCAAAGAATATGTCTTGAAAGTACCAACCACCTAAAAGAAATTTTAGAAGTGCTTCAACTGAGCATAATTGTTGAATTGTACTTAAAACATTGGAGATAATTCAAAAGAATCCAAGTGTTTGCAAGTTGGTCAGCCCATCGGCCTTTCAATAGTGGGATTTACTTCGAACCTCCCGCTTACCATCTGTCTTACCTCATCTGCTCGAGGCATTCTTGGATGATGAGTTCTACTAACGCAGCACGTCTGAGCACCAAGCAATCTGTTCAAGGACCTTCCTCTACCTTGGATTCCTATTTAAATCCAGCGTATATGCTCGAAAAAGTTGATGAAACAGCCACTGAGCGCTTCAGCGAGGTAATAACTATTTCGTCCACTTCCCATTTAACCCATACGACCTAGAAGTGGGAGAGTGAAAATGGGCTTGAGCTAGGAGTGTCAATAAGTGGATTGCTTTGAAAGCCATCTTACGTCAGCGCTCGCTTCTTTCAGGGTTCAAAGCACCTCTCAAGGGCCCTGGTATACCCTTATTCCCAAGAAAAATTGCCAGTATGATCATTAAATCCTCGCTTTGCCTTGTGAAGGTCCGCCATGGCACCTTAGGCCATCTCTTGGATGGCTTCTTGGATCCTCGGCTTCAGTCAATTGACTACCTGAACACCTTTCTTCTCACCTACCGTGTTTTCACCACAGGACTTACAATCATAGCTGTGCTTCGTTGCGTCCTTCGAGATCCCTCACTTCAACTGGCTTCAACAAAAAAACGATCTCGATCTCTTTGAGCCCATGCTACGAGCAAGGTAATGCTGAAGTTTCCAGACCCATCTACCTTATACTTCAACTTCATTCTGGTCAGCAAGCCATCCATCAATCTATAGGGATGTATCCAAATCCATGTCTATTGCCGTCACCTACCTGTACATAATTTACCCATCAAAGCACTTTTCGACATTTCTTCCCTCTATCTCGAATCAATCCTGATAAGGAAGTCTACAAATTTATAAAAGAGAATAAAATTTGGAATTATTCAAAAATATGGGTTTGTGCAGTTTACAAAGTGTTACCCAATTATCATCCTTGCAAATTCCTTCCCCATTAGTCAAATTTGTCTCGAGACTTAGTGCACCCGGAAAATCTCGTTCCGGAGATGCGTACAGTTTTATAGCCAAGAGCATGGTATGGATGCGGACGTGTGTGAGCATGGGATAAAGAAGTGAAATGCAAATTGGGCAAATTGAGTGGCGCATTTTAAGAAGAACAGATTGCTTAATGGGTTAAGCACATATGTTACCGTTTCCAATCCGTGTTTGTCTCTTCTTAATATTTACGTGTAAGCAATTTATGCCTTTGCACATCTGCTTTTGACTCCTCTTGCACTCTTAAAGATCTACTCACTTGCCGCTCCCACTACAGGCCTATGTTTTACCACATTCACTACTCCTAGCTAATGTTGTTGCCTTATTACAAGGTTATTGCAAGAAGAAGAGGACTGCATTAGGACGCATTGGCATCGCTGGAAGCACTTAAGCACCGCTTTTTCCTATTCGCTTTGCTTACTCGTGGCCTTATACAATCACTGATGGTAATGCAGACTTCTACATTATGCTGCCCGCAAGAAAGGTAAAAAGAGTAGGGTAAATTTAGAAAAATTTATCCACTACATTATTAAATAACTCCATAGAGCATGAGAAATGGTGGACGAGGTTTGTTCCTAACTAAGGACACGTCAATGATGCCTGAAAATGCCTCTTTCACTTTACCTTCTGATCGTTGGCTGGAGTCAGCAAGAGTGTCACGTACAAGTCTATGTGCGCGTATACGCACGTCAGTAGCATCGTAATCCTACTACCTGACTTCGATCGACCCACCCTTAATGCATGCTGCTATTATTTCTGCTGCCTTGTAGGTCAGTCATTCAAGAAATCTCTACCTGGACTGCGTTGATCCCACTCAGTAAAAACTCACGTTAAAGACTGAATTCAAGCACAGATTCACACTTTTAGCTAGTGTTAGATTGTCTCCTCCGGCTTAGCGACCATCCTTGCAAGACTTGGTAGCCATTGATTTAACTAGTGTGAAATCTGTCATCTTTGCTGAGCACTGCATTTTGGCACAATTACGGCCACGACTTCTTAAACCAATCCCCTGTTAACATGCACTTTAACTACTTTTAGGTCCCGCCTCATTTCGCATAGTAGAAGTGCATGTTTCTGGCCCAGTCGTCCTCATATCACCCACCTCTGCTATGACAGCTAGTCCACAGCTACTTATCTGGGTGCAAGTGAGGCGTTGAAATGTTTCGGCTGGAATCTAGTGGCATTAGACTGGGAGAATGAATCGCTTAGCTCGATGCAATATGAGACAACAGATTTGCGGCGTCAGCAGTAAAACCACACAAGTCACTGAAGTACGGCTGAATAAGTAATTGGCTGGCAGCACAGCATTTGCATGCGTCTTTGAAGTACCCGTTGCTATTGTAAGCATAATAATAAGATTAATAATGAGAGGGTTTCTACAACTCTAAGTCGCTTAAATTAAGTCCATATTCGTCCCGTAGCATCTTTTTGGTGCAACCTTTCCATGATCTCTATTACATTTTTAGAGACAAACCTTTGCTTGGGACACAGGGAGTGCACCAAATGGTCTCCAAAGAAGCTGTTGCTACTTTCGCAGCCAGTAACTGATCATCACCCTATGTTTCACACTCTATGGTATTACTGTATTACCCGATGGAGATTCTCTCCAAATCAAGTCATTCTTTTCGGCTTCAAATTGGGTGGCACCATGTAAGGCTACACCATCATTGGCTGCTTAAATAAGTGCGTAAACAAAACCTATTAATCCCTTACCCCATTGCAAATTTCAGCAGGAGTCATTAATACGTAGATTACAAAAAGAAGTGCGATGAATGCCGACTTCTCTGTTTTTGTCATAAAAAAATCCAGTGAATGCAAATATTAACTTAGAAATCTTTTAGCACTTGCCTTGTCCCACGGTACTAGCTCTGAAAAACAGCCCCGTTATTTGAAAGAACAAAACGACTAAGATTGTGGTTCATAGCTATCTATATCTCACGCCAACATAAACTCTAATCAACTTACCACAGTGCTCGGGTCCACTTGCATTCTGCATCCAGAAAAACAAGTGAGCTGATAAACAGTAAGACTGCTAGGATGGTTGCGATTGACGCTACAATGAACACAAATCTTTGAGAGATGCTTTTTTAGAAGAGCACATGGACTTGAAAGCAACCGGCACAGCGCCGGTGCTGTGGCTATTCTCGTTCTCGTAAAAGCCGTCGCAATCCAGCCCAACTCAAGTTCACCCAAAACGCTTATCAATGGGAGACACTCCTCATTTTTTATGACAAATTCAGGCAATACGGGCAATTACATATCACAAGGAGTGAAGCAAACTTTGCATTGTGCGTTTAAGTTCAGCATTTAAGGTACAGACGGGTAAATTGGCTTCAGAGGTGTCATGAATGTCAAAATGACAAGGAACTTGCGTCTGCAGAAGCCAAATGTTGCAAAGAGAGTTTGCGCGGAGAAGGAACAACGATAACGTTACGGACAGGAGGGGAACATTAACAGCAACTTCTTCCTACATAGCAACATTAACTTTGCACGAAATGACTCAAAACGGAAACAAGCGCAAGGAGATTGGCGCAGTGAGAAACCTTAAGAAGACCACCGCACAATTAAGAAGCACTTGACGCAAGTTATTTTCACTAGTTTGTAGTTGAAATTGCGAGGTACATTCGAAAGATAAATATGGCAGTGTAAGAAGACAGGGACATCCTCTGGTGACAAAGCACCACAACAGTACTCACCCTTGCGTAAGTAAAGTAGGCACAGCATTCTAAGCACTAAACACTGCTTGCCTTTGATGTAATATTGTGTTAGTAGTATGTGGAGATAAGTTACAAAATGATGTAGAATTTATGCAACGCTACGCCCATTGTAGATTTTAAATGCAGGGCCTGCTTGTCAGTGCCCATTCGTGCATGCTATTTAAAAAAGTCTTTTTCATTTCATTTTTCATGCTTCTCTTGCAAATTACCGCTATATGAAATCCAAAAGCTGCCATATCTGGAGCTTTAAAGTTTGCAAATATAGCTTTCCTCAAAAACGCTTGGTGGCAACATGTTAGCGCTACATACCTCAACCTCAATTTCGGCCGGTTAAGGGCTCAATGCCTCAGAAAAGCAAGCTAGCCTTGCCTGTTTCGTGACACCATGCATCCTATTATCTTGGCTGACCATGCTTATCTCTTTTTACAGTTTTTACTTTGTTTTCCAACTAACACTTCTTGATGCTCAAAATACACCTCTAGCGTCACTTTCACTTCAGTATTCTGACTATTGCCCACCATGCAATGCTGTGGTAACCGCCTCAAAAAACCAGTAAATGCCTAAATCTCATGCACAACTGCAGCGTCCATTCTTCGCCCATGTAGTAATTGCCGAAGGTGACTAGCGTAGACATTAGGAAAAACTGACTGTTCTGATGTTCGCAGTAGGTTCCCATACATATTAAACGTCAAGTCCCATTGAATAGTGTGATTGGCTTGTGCCATGTGGCATTATTTAACCTCATTTACACCTCAAAATTGATAATGCCTTTAGAATACCATAGTTCACTAAAAAGTCTGCCGTTTTTCGCAGCTTTACCTTACCCCCCACATTTAGTACTTTCTACAGTCGTTATAATTTTCTGATATTCTAGTTGAAACCCATCCTTACACGCATGGCCGACTTGGTCGCCATTCTAAAGCAGGTACTTAATATAGGTCAAATATTAATTCCATATGATGTTAATTTGCCTTCATGGTTTGCTTTTTGGGAAGATGAGGAGGCAGGGTTTCTCGATTTGCCTTGAAAGCGTACGTTACATCTCTTTACTTAGTCGCATTCAGGCTATGGATGTTAATCGGCAAGGAATCTCAACTTGTCAGAACTGTTAATATTTTCTTATATCTAAGCAATGGTGACTAAGTTGTGTTCCACGTGCAAGGGAATGCACAGGGTGTGGGATGATATGCATATGTGACGCTAGGCATTAATCTATTTACTTGGCAATCACAAGCATACTGAGAGAATGGCAAAGTGGGCAGAGCTTACTCGCCTGCTTATCGAATGACCTCAGAGGGTGGCACAACCACTGAAGTTACTTTGGCGTGAACTCGTCAAATGAGATCCCGCATTCTTCTAAATCGCCGCATTTGGTATGTGCGGGTGAAATTGTGCTAACACTGGTGATGTTGATGGCCAGTGGTGGGTTGTTTGTCATCTCTCATGGCTCTTTGGCGGCTATTCTAAAACGTACACTGGTTAAAAGTCGAAAAAACAGTTTGCGTGACCCTGGCTTTGATGACCATCAAGAAGTGCCTAAATAACAAGCGATTGGAGGCGCATTTTATTGTGTTGGGGCTATTTCGCAATATTGTTGATTTTATCAGCAGGCGTCTTGACTTCGCTTTTATTTGCTGCCCTGTTTGAGAGAAGAGTAACCAGAAATTTCTGGATTTTTCCTCAAGGGTATGTTACATCTACTCACTTAGTCGCTTTTAAGCCATAGGCGTAAACTGTCAACTGACCTAAAAAATTCATGGGTGTTGCCGCTTCCTTATGCTAAAAATACGGCATGGATGATCTGTCATACCACTATTGGTGTTTTACGCGTAAGACAATGCATAACGTGCAGAGTTGACGAAGGCATCGGTCGTGTCATGAGTACCACATCAAGCGAGTGTCTGACAGAGCATGCAGCTCTTCGTAGAGACCATGTACCACTAACTGAAATAGTCACAGCAAACCAGCATGAGCTGCATCATGTTATTTTATGTGACAAGTTGTGATGGAACGACTGAGGCAGTCGATTTCGCTAGTGTCAAAATGGGTAGAATGACATCGTTAGGCCGCATCATGTGTCAGATTAGACTAAACGAACATCAAGTAATCAGGCGACAGTTGCTCTATAAACTGTGCTTTTTTCCGACTCGATCTTCCCTGCTCCGGTCTCTCAAACCTTTGTGCGGCACCCTACTGTCTGTGGCGTATTGCTTATTGGAGAACCTAGGACGTGGCATATTGCTAGTAGGTGGCAAAAGCCAAACTATTAGCAAGACCTGAAAAAAGCCAGGGGACATTCAGTTCTCCAAGATTTCGCCTGAGATCTTGCCCCAGTAAGTGCGTGTTTACCGGTATTTACTACAAATGGGCTGAACCGGAGCCTAACATTTGGGAGAAGAGCGATCTGGCGATCAATTAAAAGTCAATTCCCTAGCTCTGGCTTAAGAATCGACCCCTAAATTGTGGTGAGATGCTCTACATTTGAAGAGACGCTTTAGCAGGTCAAATACCTACTCAGGCACGTAGCTATCAACTGCAAGATATGGTTGGTATTAAGTTGGCAGATTCGATATTTTAGGGGCGGTACTAATGACTCCTGCCATGGCCATAAACCTCGTTTGAGCATGTTCTCGATGGGTGCCATTTTGCGTCCTACGAGATAATTTCTATGCTCTGATAAGGAGAAGTATTTTATTGGCATGGAAGAAGATGCTTCATTAAGCGACGCAGATAATAGAAAAATGTAGGCGCACACTGTTGGGCAGAAAAGATAGATGGTAGTCCAATTCTTGGCAAGGTTCTTGAATCAGCGTCAAAGAAGCCATTGGTGCATGCTTGATTTTATTGTTGTGATGTTATTAGTGGTGATGCATGGATTTATGCCATCTCAGGCCGCTTTTGCAACGCAGAATTACATAGGGAATGTAATATGATTGAGTAGGGAGATTTCATAACAAAAAAGGCCGCCTTCTTTAGCGCATTTGGCACGAAAATTGAACGCGAAAACAAGATGAGTTTGGCTTGTTTGTATCCTGGTATCCTCATGCACAGTCAGTTGTCAGAGTAAAGCACGCAATTACAACAAGTGTCTGCTTTTACCCGGCGCACCTTACTTTGTTGTGTAGATAAGGGGGATTTTAGACTTAAGACTTGTGGTTAAGTCATTTATGAAAGAGTCAATGATGCAGTAAGCCAATGAGAACAGGTACGGATTTTATTATCGTGTGAAACCATGGAGGTACTGATGAGGTTATGACAGGTATCCTATATTGGCTAGGAGACATCATCATTAATTATTTTCGTTACGATGTGTGGGACTTCAATAGCCCAGTAAATTGATCACCGATTGGCGCACCTTGCCAGAAGTCACAATAACTCAAAGCGATTATTTTAGTTTTTACTTAACATCTTTGCTGTCTTCTCTGTAAGTGCCATTTTCATCGCCCTTCCATTTTACTCAATCAACTCAGCCAGTCTTATCTACCAAAACAAGTTGATCCTATGATTCAGACAACCTTGGGGCACCCCACAGACACCAGGACAGACAAGGTAAATAAGTGATTTAAGTGCTCAGAGAGTTTTGTCACAACTTTTATGAGGAAACCTCAAGGCAAGTCAGACAGTTGGGCTTTAGTCAGAGATCAATTGTTACAAGGTAAATTAGACGCCAATTATTTGTATGCTGGGACACATTATATTCACAAAATGCACTCATGATTGCATCGCACTAACCATCTTGAAAAGAAATACTAGACGATGGTTCCAATTCAGTTTACTAAAGCACAACAACTAAGCGAATAAAAGAACATCTCTTCTTCAGAGTTTTTATGATCCAAATTCAACTGGTACCTCAGGCACTGGTGCGTGGAGAGTGCTCTCACTTAGGCAGCCCTATCGATGCTAACAGCTGTTGTGTAATGTAACTGCCTCGCTTGATAGCGAAACGACAGTTGCGTACACACGAATTCCGTGAGTCTCTTGACGTCAAGTGCAAGAGGGGTCAAGCAAGTAGGTACAGGCCAATATACTTCGCCATAAGAATAATTTCCTTGACCTCTACGCGTCGTTAACGCAACTTCATTTGTGCGGCAAAATATGTCCTTGATGTTACCCGTCTACATCCAGAGGAAATATCGGGCATTGTACAAGCCAGTCACATAAGAGTAAATTCTTTTATGAGACTCAAAACCCCCTCCGAAGTTTACATTACGAAATATAGCCTAATTGACGTTTTTCGACAGGTATGGGGCTTGTATTATTTAATGCACATTGTGAAAAACAACCGACCTTCCTAAATACTGCGAATTGGCATTTCTCTAGGTGTTACGTACAGCGCGTAGTGAATAAATGAATTCATGCCTAGTGATTTATATTTCCTTAGCAAATGAACCTTTTCTTTACCAGAATTTGCCAAAACTGCTTTAATCTTGTAGCTTTCACGATAGGTGGGTAAAGGCTGAAGGACTTGTTGAATGCAGAGTTCAGAAATGGTGTAACAAGCAAATAACGTGACTTTGTTGTTTTGTCTTTTTCATGCATGAGGGCCTAACTTTGGTCAGCCGTCAGTACAATTTGCCAAAATAGATTACTTAAAACTATCCCACGACAACAAAGGCAACTTATGGTCGTAAATATTGGGCCTTAACGCTCTCACAAGGCAGCATATTGCTGAGTTCGGCCGAATTGTAGATACCGAGTCCTACACTCCAAATTTGGTCAGCTGATTTGATTAGACTCAGATTTAAATAAAATTTTGGCCCAGAAAAGTAAGATCGTCATCGGTATTGTGCAATTTATCCTTTCGGGTGCACGTGCTACTGCAACAGGCGTCACATGTGTGGGACAACTCACCCCCCGCCTGCGCTAAATACGCACACTTTAATTAGGATAAAGTCAAATGTTAAAATTTAAAATTTGGATTTATCATTGGATTATCAATACGTCTGTTGTGATATCTGAAAAATCTGTGTGAAGTGCAAATTGTTGCAATCGACTGAAATATTCACAAATAGCGCTGCAGCAAGGGCTCGAAAACATGTTCAGATAGTATTCATTCGGCAGCAAACTTAAAGCAGCTATGCGTGGAATCTGTTTACATACTATCACGGGCTGTGCTCGCATTTTCAAAATCAAAAGATCAAAGCAGGCTCTACCATGGCGGCGACGCTTCGTGAAAGACCAAAATAAGGAATCTGAGAGCACTTTATAGAACCAAATTCGTTTGCTAAGTCATCACAAATGTTGGTATTTGGGGTAAAAGCATGTTGTCTATCTTTAAAATGGGCTAAATCTCGATAATTTTGACAAATTAGCGTTTCTTTTTAGGCCAAGAAGAATTCTAGCCGTGCGCTGTTCGTATTAGCAGTCATTCCTCTGCTCCGGAAAATGGCTTCTAAGTATGAATGCAATAACGTTTGAGGGGCGAAATTTGATAAAAATGACAATAGGCATAAGTTGTTGTAAAACTTGCACCGTGAAGGTGGAGATTTATGCAGACGTACAGTATGCGTACAACAATTTTGCATTGATTTTTACCGATCATGGTGTGAAGGAAATGGAAGCTAAGCAGTGCCAGAATGAGATGCCGCGTTGCAAGTTTTCTCTCTGACATTTTATTGCTACCGTCTGCTGGATACATTTTTTGCTTTATAAAGGTAGAGCACATCACCACCCAGACATTTCCGATGTGCTGATCCTGATAGAGTACCTTGTCCGAAAGCCTAAGGCAAAGCGATGGTTGGATGGGACAAATAAATTGCACTGTATTGGACTGTTAATAACTTTCTTGAACAGATAAGTGAAATTCTGGGTTTTTTTCTTCATAACTGACATTTTATTACCTAAGGTGCTCTCCAGTCGTTTCAAAACCTCTACTACGTGTAGCTCAGCAATGTCGGGTAAACATCGTGTCTCAGGTTAGGCTTATAAAATTTTAATATCCCACGCAAGTGCAAGTGGCAAACACGTATAAAATTGACAGGTCGAAAACCCAATCTAAAGTATATAGCAAGTATCATCACCTTTGGAGCAAAGACCCATTTCGAGCATAGAAAGTTCTCTTACCTGCAAACTACCTTGTCTGCGGCGCTGAAATCTGCACCAAACCCACAGCCTTTGGCCACAATAACGTGACTCTACAAAGCTACCTAATGAGTTGGGTATTGTCGCAGAGTTTTTACAGTAAGGAGAGAGTGACTGTTGACTGTGCGAAACAGACGGGGGATCACCTAATGCAAATGTTGCGTAAATGAAAATTCCATAATTCAATTCACTTGCCACAGAAGCTGCTTCTAGTCTCCAGAAGTGAGTTCCTGACCACCAACACTGATCATACCCGTTAATGCCAAATGTGACCTATTTTAATGAGTCGTCGCTAGGCTACTACACTTCTTTAAGTAAATGCACCTCTAGGTGAATAGTCCTCAATGAACTCAATCTCGACAAAAAAGTCTCCCTGGTGTTTTGAGAGTAAAAATATTTTGGTAACCCAATTTTCCAAGTCAGTAACAATTTCGTTAACCACGACAAATGACTGCCTTGGTCGAATCGACATCCCTAGTCTCGTCATGGTTAACAAAGTGTTCATGCAGAGTGCTCAACTCATCCAGAGTTTGAACAACTAATTTTCGAAATTACTCAATCTGAGCTATAGAGCTGCTAAGCTGATGTGCTGTGAACCAAAATAATGCCAAGGTCTTGCCAACCAAGAGATTGTAATTGCCACTTGAGACTGTGACCCACCCATGTCTCATGACTCGGCAATTCAACTAGCAGACGGGTGTGTGCACTCTTACACAAGTGACAAAGTCAGACAGTACACGCGTTGTCAACAGTAGAGAAGACCAACCCCAGAATACTGGTATAAATGGAATCCGTGATAAGGGCACAAATCCAATGGGCTGAAAGTAAATGTCTACTTTTGCCTGGCGTACCTTACTCATATGCCGTAGGTAATTGGAGATTATAGACTGAAAATTTGCGGTTATATCATTTATGAAAGAGCCAATGATGCAGTGAGCCAATGAGTTCAGGTGTGATTTTTACTCTTGTGTAAAAATATGGAGGTACTAATGAGGTTGTGTCTAGGGGCGTCATCATTAATCATCTTCGTTATTTACGACGTTGGATTCTGTTACAATGTGTGGGACTTCAATAGCCCAGTAAATTAATCACCAATGAAACAGGTGTGGGTTTTACTCTCGTGTGAAACTATGGAGGTACTGATGAGGTTATGACAGGTACCCCATATTGTCTAGGGGACGTCATCATTAATTATTTGTGTTGCTTACGACATTGGATTCTGTTATGATGTGTGGGACTTCAATAATCCAGTAAATTAGTCACCAATTCGCACGCCCTGCCAGACGTCAAAATAACTCGGGGCGATTGTTTCAGTTTTTCTTCAACATCTTTGTTGTCTTCTTAGTAAGTATAATTTACATTTCATTTGCTCAACCACCTCAGTCAGTCTTATCCACCAAAATAATTTAATCCTATGGTCTAGAAACCCTTGAGGTACCCTACAGACACTAAGGCAGACCAAACAATAAGGTGATCTAGGTGCTTAGAGAGTAGAATAATCATAATCTTTATGAGATAACATCAAGACAAGTCAGTAAGTTGGGTTTTAATTAGATACTAATTGTTATAAAGTAAATTTGACGCCAATCATTTGTGTGCTGGGACACATTACATTCATAAAATGCACTCATGTTTACACCGCACTCACCGTCTTGAAAAAATGACACTAGGTGATGGTTCCGATTCAGTCTGCTTAAGCATAGCAACTAAGGAAATAATGGAAGTGATAACCTTAAACGTATTTTCTCAATTTTTTAATCTCAACAGCGGCAACACCTCTTATAAACTTATTGTGATTCGAATTTAATTATCACTACAGGCACTGGTGCGTGGAGAGTGCTTCTCACGTAGGCGGCTTAAATGATGCTGACAGCTGTTGCGTAATGAATCTGCCTCATTTGACAGCGCAACGACAGTTGCGCTCACTCGTATTCCGTAAATCTCTTGACGTCAAGTGCAAGAGGAGTGAAGCACGTGGGTATACGCCGTTATACTTCGCCATGCGATTGATTTCCTCAACTTCTACGTGTCGTTAGCGCATCCTCATATGTGCGGTAAATTACTTTTTTTATCTTATTGATCTACAGCCAGAGGAAACATAGGGCATTGTATAAGCCAGTTACTTAAGAGTAAATTCTTTTTGAGACTTAAAACCTTTTCCAGATTTCACATTGCAAAATGTGGCTTAATTAACGAGTTTCGATAGATTTGGGGGCTTGTACTATTTAATGCATATCATGAGGAACAACTGGCCTTCCTAAATACTGCGAATTGGCGTTTCTCTAGTGTGACGTGCACAGATAGGAGTGGGCGAGGCACCACATGACTAGAGGTGTTACGTACAGCACGTGGTGAATGGATGGGATCGTGGCTGGTGACCTATATTTCCTTCGCGGGCGAACCTTGTCTCTACCAGAATTTGCAAAAACTGCTCTAATCTTGTAACTTTAACGACAGGTAGGTGAGCGCTGAAGGACATGTAGAGAGCAGTGTTTTAAAAATGGCGGAACAAGGAAATAATATGGCTGTGTTGTTTTGTACTTTCCATACATGAACGCTTAACTTTGCTTAGCCGTCTGTACAATTTGTCAAAATAGATCAATCAAAACTAACTCGCGACAACAAAGGCAACTTATGGTCGTACGTACTGAGCCTTGACGCTCTCACAAGGCAGCATATTGCTGAGTTCGTCAAAATTGTATATACCGGGTCTCACATTCCAAATGTGGTTAGCTGATTTGAATAGACTCAGATTTAAATAAAGCGTTGGTCCAGCCAAGTGAGATCGTCATCGGTACCATGTAATTTATCCTTCCGAGTGCACGTGCTACTGTAACAGATGTCACATGCGTGAGACAACTCACTCCCCGCCTGCGCTGAAGGCCTCCACTTTAATTAGAATAAAGTCAAATGTTAAAATTTAAAATTTGGAGTTGCTACTGGATTATGTTACGTTTGCCATGATTTCTGGAAATCTGTGTAAAGTACAAATTGCTGCAATCGATTAAAATATTTTACCAACAGCGCTGATTCAAGGACTCAAATTCAGTTTAGACAATACTTATTCGGCAGCAAACTTGGATTAGCTATCGTGGAATCTGTTTACATACAGTAATGGGTTGTGTCCGAATTTTCAAAACCATAAAACCAAAGCAGGCTGTGCTATGGCAGTGACATTTTGTGAAAGATTGACAAAAGGAATGGCGAGCACTTTATAGACTAAATTTGCTAAAGCATCTCAACAACATTGTAGATATTGATATTTGGGGCAAGAGTATGCAGTCAATCTTCAAAATGGGCTAAATTTCGGTATTTTGACCAAATTGCTATTTCTTTTTAGGCCAAGAAGAATCGAACCATCCGCTCCTGGTATTGGCCTTTGTTCTTTTGCTCCGGAAAATGGCTTTTAAGTAATGAATGCAATAACATTTGGAGGACGAAATATGATAAAACTGACAATAGGCATAAGTTTCTACAAAGGTTGCGCCATAAAAGTGGAGATTTATGCAAAATTACGGTTTGCATGCAACAATTTTGCATAGATTTTACCGACCACGGTGTGAGGAAAATAGAAGTTAAGCTGTGCCAAAATGAGTCACTGCGTTGCAAGTTTTCTCTTTGACACTTTATTGCTACCATCTGCTGGACAAAGGTTTTGCCTTAAGAAGGTTGAGCACATCACCACCCAGACATTCACAATGTGGTTACAGAAATCTTAAGTGCTGGGAAGGACTGCAGCCCATAAATTACTCTTTTAATGGGTTTGTCAAACACCAAGCATGTACATTTTCGGAACGTTCAGGATCACAGGCCAAACCGTATTTACGTTACTCTCCTCATTATTCGTATTGTGCTGCGCGTTACATCGATGGCAAGATTTTGTCGACCAGTCTAAGATGCATTAAATGGTTTAGTATATGTGGTAGTGCGTGCTTTCTAAGCGCTATTAAGTGTTTTATCATCTATTTTGCGGTCATGTGATAAGTTGCACCACTGCGCATCAGAAACACCCACTATGTATTGTTTTGCGTAAGTTCACCGTAATAACTTAGCAAAGCACCCACGCATTTATTGTGCAAAGGTGAAGGCAATCGTACGAGTAGTAATGAAGCCTTTTTTTCTTAACCACAACTGTGACTTCACCGCATTAACCAAGCATCTTAATGATCCCTTCAGTCAAGGCGCTACAGCTGCACACAATAAATATCACGCTGACAATCATCGCTGTTCTCCTTTTGCAGGATTACCCTTATTTTCGCACTATCTTTAGAGCATTCGATGTGTTAATTCTTACAAAAAATCATTATCCAAATTAGGATCTGCAGAGCGGCAACTTAGAAGCTCTTCTTTAATTGACAAGTGCGTTTGCGTTGTTTTGCGCAAAGCACATTGGCTCAGGGATTACCTTTTCTTTTAGAATTGTGTGTAACTCAGTGCGCATACAGTCAGCGCAATGTGGTAGTTAGTGGTAGGATAAAGAGGAGTAGCGCTAGCTATTTATACGATCACTAGTTCCGTATTGATAGTAGTTAAACCAAACTGAAGAAAGTGGCTAATATAGAATAGGATCTACCCGATAAGTGTACACTTCACACCCTTAACGACACCAATGCAAGATCAGGGTGTTGCTGAGAAATGTAGCGCGCAAGTAATTAATTAGCTTATACCTTCCTTCACGAGCTTTATAACTGCTAAAAGGTATCTGCAATTAGGTGCTTGACCACAACAACCACATACATAATCTTCACAACTACAAACGATGCAGAAGAGTCTCTTAGTACGGTGTTTGTTTATGTCAATAAATTCGAATGTCGACAAGTTCCGATTTAACTACGATGGGCAGGTCTTAGTCCAGGAAGCGATGCGACTATAATTTGCGAACTCTTAAAAAGCATAAAAGCGAAGTTGTTACACAAAGTTTAATATTGGTTTCACATGGGTACTCATAAATACAAGCTCCTTTTCACAGCTAGATCATCTAAGAGCTCCAAAATAATAAAATGCGCCATTGAAAGTTCATTTAAGTACGCAAATTTTACATTTGCATTCATATGTGTAATCTCAAACCCATTACTTATAAGTCGTAGGGCATTGCCTGCTTACTGCGCTACAAACAGCCACCACAATAATTTATGTGCTCAAAGTTGCTATTGGCAAACTAGAAGACAAAAAACCACTAAACGCCAATTTTCACCTCAGTTTACCTCTGAATCCACAAACTTGAACCAATATTGCTTTTTAAGAATTGGTCCACCAGCATAAGCAAAAATAAAATTCATCCAATTTTCGGTCCTGTAAAAATGCGTTCAGATTTTTGATAACAGCTGTGCGAGTAAATACTTTGAAGAATATTCTCCCTTAACACGCATCTTAACCCCACTCATCTATTAGGGCATCAGCAGTTGGTCCCATGACACTGTTAGCTCTCCTACTCTCAGGTTGGAGTGCACCACTGGCAGGTTAACCAATCAATGTCCCACAACCTAGCTCAAGGCCATATAAATGCACACAATCTACCTGGCTAGCAGCTAACGGTTACGATGAGATTTATTGCACTCCTTACTTTTGTTGCTTACTGCTCTGGTAAGTGCCTACCACTTCATTTTCACATGACCTATTTCCTAACTGCGCAATAGTAAGGTCTATAAAACACAAACGGAATGTTTCGTCGGCTTGAGTGTTTGAACCCTTACCAAAATGGTACATTGGGAAACCTATTTGAAAACAGGGTATCAAGGCCCACTACTACCACAATTAAAGTTGAGGTCCAAACTAACATGTTTTCATGCCTGATTTCTCAACATATTAGGATATGAAACTGTTTTACTGTTCTAAAGGCGCGATCGCTCTTAAGTTATGGGGATCGAGAGTCGTTTCAAAGGCATCGGGACCATCTGACACCATGAATTATCAATTTGACAGCGACTTTGTAAGTTTTCTAGCGCAACGTTTAGTGCATGTAGCGATTTCTAAGGAATCTTTAAAACAAAGCATTTGCTTGTTTTCTTATTCAATGTTAAATGAGTTAAACGATACATAGTCTTCGTTAATGAAGATGTGACATGTCGCATTCGTAAAGGCGTGGGCAAATCTGCAGGATTACACACGCAAAATCTTTCCTTTTAGGGTGCAATCATCAAGCAAGGCTCAATAGTCAGTGAGTTGTCAATTAGAGATGGCAAGTGCTTCCTCAACGGCACGCAGTTTTGGGGTAGTCCTTGTGGCGGAACTCCAGGTGTGTTGTATTCTCTTCAACTACGTTCATTAAAAATCACAGCATGACAAAGTAATTGCACACAAGCGGTATGTTTTGCTAAATATCTATTTAAAATCGACCTTTTTTACTTATGCGCCCAAGTCAATGTAAGGGAGGCCGTTATACCTCTCACATGTTGCCTCACAAAACGTTGTGTGGTATGCAATCAACATTAAAGGTAAAGCTTACCAAACTGACTTACTACCAGCGTAGGCTTGTGTATATAGCGCACTGTATCCCACTTGGTTCCCAACTGAGTCGTAATTAAGAGAACTGCAATTAGCACAAGATCTCTACGCTTTAGGAAATGCTGACATCACGGCGGCCGACGTGAGTGCACAAGACAGTTTGTATACCTATGAGGACAACAACGTTTCACTTCACTTCACTTCAACAACGTTCTTTGCACCCCGATGCATTTTTCCACAACCCAATCCAGGTAATATTTTTCATTCTTGCCACATCATTAACAAAGGTGCCAAAGAGGGAGAGCTTAGAATAAAATGGACGAGATTCGGCTCAAGACTGCATATTCATAAGTTGCGGTTACTTAGACTCTCAAATCTGTAATAAAACAATGCAGTTATTACTTCGTTTTTACAGTAGATGCGTTGTTTACTTTCCTGGCCCATGTATTGCCATTTTAGTGCAAAATCATTTCCACTAATAATTTTGGCTTTTGTGTCAATAATCATATTTGCGTGCCGAAAAATTGATAATGCCAGACATACATGACCAAATCAAGCCGCATTCTTGCATGATAGATGAGGTTGACGTAGGACCTCCTTTCCTCTTTCACGGTTTGTGAAGGACGTGGAGTCATTTAAGGTTGACTTTGCTGTTCAGGGAGCAAATAGCAAGGCAATGGTGAGTGCAGCTTACTTATCAATTCGCTATATTAAAGGCTGATATTCTGTATCAAAATTGTATTTGCTATTTTTTGCCTAAACTGATTAAGCAGTTAGTGCAAGATAGCCGACATATCGTAATATTGGCCTATCTGAATATTAGGTATGCACATATGTTTACCTTAGGTCACATTTAGTGTCAACGGAGAAACTAAATGCACTTGGCATGGAATTGAACTTGTGAACAAGAGCGGTAACTTTTGTGGTGAGTCAAGCGGATTTCAAAATGCAAAATAATTTTTGTACGTTCTAACCTCATCTTAGTCGGCGCCCAACTGACTTGAGTGTTTTCATGCATTAAGCTTCCCTTAGCTGTTATTGCGTGTTTTGGTCTCCAATGCTGCTAAGCAGGGTAGTGCTCAAAAATTTATTTAATCATGTTCTGTTGCAGTTTTCTCTCATGATTGATTTATAGCGCCTCTTTCTTGGTAACTATCCTGCTTTTGCCAAAAAGCTTGCTCATTTTTGCATCTATTTTAGTCGATTTGGAAAGAGACGTGAAATCGAATCTGCGGATATTTCATGGAGTTTTTCCGAAGAAAACCAATGTGTCCCGTGAGAGCTTTGACTTCATTGGCAAAAGCACAGTTGTGATTGTATCAATCGACTACACACAAAGTGGTGCGTGAGGCGAATTTTTCTTTGGAAGTAATAGAAATGTGTCTACTGTACACCCTGACATAATTTACCTTTCGACTGTTATTGAGTTAATCACGCTTTGCACGCCTGTGGGGCAACACGCAGATCGTCTCCGGAAAATACGCTCCGCCAAATGCTTTATAAAACTTGCTATTTTTAGGAACGTCACCTGAAGTGGCAGAATGCAATCGTAAGTTACTAGTACGGCTTGCTCTTACGGTCAGCTGTAATGACCCGGTATGGTTCGACCGAGTTGAGCACCTAGAACATAGCTGACAGATTTTCAAATTTCTTGGTGCGACTGGTTTCAGTGATGCTAAATGTCAGATCCTTAGTGACCCTCTAATAACCTTGAGTAGTTGCTTTATGACGTGCCACATATAAATCCACACAGCGAATGTTCCCCTTAACAAATAACTAACCGATATAATTTGAGCAACTATCCCACAGTGGCGCATATGCTTACCAGGCAGGTAATCGGCCTAATTTTCTCCTCACTTCTATTTTACAGATTCTCCAACGAATTTTATTTGCACCAGTAAGGCTCTCTGTTATATTTTGGAAGCATACTGAATTTGGTTGGTGTTTGATTAATAAATACGAGTACTTTTACGAGCTTGAAGCCATGGACTCATTTCTTGCAACATACGCTTTTCAAAACCTGCACACTTTTTCAGTATTCCATGAGGTGGATGTAGAATATGTTTTAGACATGCCTAATAGGAAAAATTGTATCGCCTCCAGGAGCAAATTTTAATTGTAAAGCATTGATATTATTTTATGTGAGTTCCTGCCTTCACATGATTCCTTTCCATTTTAGGTGTCATCGCATCACTTTTGTTGGTGACGCTATTATGGAAGTAACCATGCACCCCATTTTTCTGGTCAATTAGCTTGATAGACTGACTATTTGACAGTTAAGAATCCTACTCATATTTTTCACAACTCATTAGATTGCATGTATCCTCATTGGTAAAAATATATAGGTGGATTTAGTGTTTCATTATTCCTTGTTAATGCAAGTTCAACTCAGTGACCAAAAGAGAGTAGGAGATTATTGCCAGTGTTAAAGAAATGTCTAATGTAAATCATGGTAGCCTCTAATTTGAGCTACCTGGATTGTGGATGATGATTAGGGTCATTGGTGTTTCATCACTGACATACTAATGCAACTTGCGTAAAACAGGCAAAACACCTTCAGATTCTCTACCTTCTCTTCGTGGCATTGCACAGTGCTGCGCTATCCAGCAATACTTATGTTCCTACAAAACTTGGAGAAACTTGACCTTAAAAGGCACATTCAGTTGATACCCCATACTTATCAGCAATAGATTCCTTTTGTAAGGTCTTCATTTGAGAGATCAAAGTTTTCTCTTCCCGCACATGAATCTCCATTTGCATTCCCTCTCCAATCCACCACAGGTATACTACATGGACTATGACCGATGACAAACAGTCTTACTAATTCCATCTGCCATCAAAAGTGACTAAGCGAAGTCGCTTTTCACCGCTGACGTGTAGCGATAGTGAATTAGGAAAGAAGGTTTGCTTAGACCACCTCCTCCATCCGCCAGAATCGTGGTGCTAACATAGTCGAGTTTTCATGCTGGCCGGCAAAACTTAACCGCATAGTCCAATTCATGATCTCTTTTAAGGCAAGACGTTTGCATGGCGAGATGAGTATCCTAAAGGCAGTTATCTTTTCCAAAGCCACCTTAAATCTCGGAAAGCCGAAAATTTTTTCCGCGTATCTCAGTATTTGTTAATACATTCAGGACCGATATTTTCAATCTCCAGATGAAAAAATTCTTTCATAAAATGTTTATCTTTAGTTAGAGCAGAAGCAAATCAAACAAAGAACAAATGCTTAAATAGTAAAACATCAGCTTCCTTAGGAACTAGTCGATGCAGTGCCCCATTAATAGGAGAAATGGAGCAGCTGCCATAGAGTAATGACAAACGGAAGTCAACGTTTAGTTACTTAGTGAATTCGAAAAGAGACACTCCTGGCAGGGATGAGGCATAAATGTACAAAAAGCGGCGATCAACTATTGTTAATGTGACAACGAAACTGTCCTTAATTGTTCGCACTTGTGCATCCTATGAACGAAGTGCAGTTGAGATGCAATTCACAGGCCAGCGCAGGCATCTAAAAAGGCTGTAAATAAAAGAAATGCAATCCTGAACGTTCTTTTAAAAGTCAAAGTTGCTCATTTAAATGGAGAGACGCGCCAACAATTTTACGCTTAGCATCAAATTTTCACGGATAAGTCGAAGACTATCATCGGTAGTGACTGTACTACTGTGAAGTAGTAAATTGTTCAGTAGCCTTGCCATGCCATCACTGTTTTCTGTTTGTGAGGAATGGCTAAAAAGGCTAAATACTTGAAGGCAGGAAAGCAGAACGGAGAAAAAGGAAAGAGATGATTTTAGCTTCAGTAAACCCGGTGATTGTCTTACCCGCGCTATTCACAGCGGCTGCCGCTAAAGGCGTTGCGTATCCACATGTTACTTTGATCTATCATGATGCAAGGTAAAATTTTCATAGGGTTTTGTTAATTAAGTGTTTGAGTTGGTGACACTCGAATGACCGAAGACAAACCTGACCTCTGCAAATAAGCTCAAATTCTTCACGAGAGCACATTGTTTACCTAAAGCATCCTGGACAGTGAGGCTCAGGATTTAATTCTGCACTTTATAAGTCTCATGCAAGCAAACAATATATTCGCTGCAGCAAATTAATTACTTGAACTCGTCTCTAGTCAAAAATCAGTAGTCACAGTTAGTCAGCAGCCACACAAAGCTAAGCAGAAATAATAAGAAGCTGCAGCTAATATGTATCTTTATTTTACGCCTATGCTTTGTAGTTATTTTTATTTGTCGACGAAAATGTTATAGAGTATCAGCTCTAAGCTAGCAAAATAAGCATTACAAACTGCCTCTTAATTTAAGACGTTAATATCCAACCCTGTTCTTTTACCAGAAAAGCTCAATTCATAAAATACAGCTTTTAGTTCCAAGGGCAGGACGACAAAACAGTAAAGGTACAGCGGTTTTACAGTCCATGGTTGTACTGTTCAAAGAATGCTCAAATATGCAACGATTGCTCTTCTGCGGATCAGGCGCATACAGAATTAAGGATAGATCCAGAGTATCTTCCTAAGTACACATCAAATTTTACCATAAGCTGTTGCAAAATTTCACATAATGTAGCTTTCATCCTTTTGGACGCTTGGAACACAGCTCGTAAATTAGCTCACTTTCCATGCTGTATGTACCCGCAAAACAGCTTTTTATTTCTCCTGCCAAAATACGAGAAGCGTCGGCCTAAATGTACCAAAGCCAAGTCCTCTGAAACAACCGCAGATAAAGATGTCTACTTGGAAAAGCGATTTCTCATTCTTTGCAGAGCTCATCACTTGGGACACACAGCGAAAAGCAACCTAAGTGCAATGAACTTTAATAACACGCCTATGTTGTTAAAAGTTCTTACTAAACACGCGACGACTGCTGCTCTGAGTTGTAATCATATGTCTGGTTGACGAGTGATCCGGGAGGTCTCCATGCCTACTAATTATATTAGCTGTAGGCTCCACCGCAGATTCTCACACAGCCTCGCGCTATGTAGATGATACTTAACGCCATTCAAAGGCATCATCCTATGCTTTGTAAGCTAGAATCATTAAGGAGTGCTACAGATTTTACTTTTGCTTATATTATTAACTGTTAAGTAAACGGCGTAGCAAATGCACTTCTTTTACACCGCCTAAGTTTGCCAGAAGCGGCATGATAAAATCCATTAAAGTCGGGTCCGCTTTACGCTGCCACTGGTGTAGCGTCCCGAGGCTCCCTTTAAGGTAAAAGAAGGCATAGTACTGGGGTAGAATATATATTCGGGAAACAGAGGGCATAAGGGCTGTTGGCACGGTCCAAAGGTCAACCAACCGGCTGGTAAAATATGGCCACCCAAGTGACCGAAACCGGCAGTTCGAGCAAACAAAGTATTACAGATGTGGAACTAGATCAAACAACCATGCTCCATACATTGCGCCAGACATTCAGAGTAGTTTTAGAGCCCTAATGATTGGTCACTAATTAGTGGATGGACCGTAGTGATAAAAAAAGTTGTTTCGCGCACCTGATGCTCGCAATAGTGAACAGATTAAAGTGGATATGAAAATCAAACCGATACCTAAGCACTGGGTTACAGCTTTTTGTCCCCTACAAATTTATGCATCGAAATTTTATGAGTTTGCCAAAAAGGGCTTTTAATCCAACTGCATTTAGGCGCTTATGTGTGTCGACTGGTCAGATAATGGCAATAGTTGGCGTAGTAAAATAATTGAAATTAACAGCCGTAACACTTTTTTTGTTTGAACTACCGGATTAGGTCGCTTGGGTGGCCATCTTGTTCTAGCCGGTTGGTCGGCCTCCGGGCCGTGCCAATAGCTCCAAGTCCTCTGTTGCCAGAATATGTATATTCTGTCCTAGTACTGCGCCTTCTTTTACCTTAAGGGGAGCCTCGGGACGCTACAACAGCAATTTAAATAATTTTTTTAGAAAGTAGATGCAATAAAACTACAATTTGGCACATGTCACTAGGAATGGCTCAAAAAAGTTAATAAATTTAAAACATTGCTGCGAAAAATTTTGCCAACATTTGGACCCCAAAATTTATAACACTATCACTTTAAGTGGTATAAAAAATTTTGCCACAAACTGGTAAGTAATTTGTAATTAGACCATACAATGCAGTGTTATGTTTTTTAAGTTAACTTGCTATCGATCTTGTCATTTAGCTCATGCTCTACTAGCCCATGTGTCCACGCAATCCATGTAGTTAAGATACCTCCCTTGTTTACTACGTCTGCTGTCGAGCACGCAGCTGCTCTGAGTTGATTGCAAGCCAACGTTCATCCATGCAACACCTACTAGCTTCTCTTTGCCGTATGAATCATTCGCAGTCTGTCGTGTTTTAGAAAAGCATAGGTTAGCTGGGTATGAGTCCCTGCTCTAATTATAGATCACTTTATCAGGCATTTTTTGTTTGTTTACTTCAAATGGGTTACCGCTGTCATCTCATCTGACAAGTAGTGTAAGGCTGCTTGAATCTTCTTCAGGATCAGAAGGCGATACGAATCCAACTAACGAACATGCCTTGCACCATCCACTTGGACCCTTCGTTTTGGATGTTTTTGAGATTCCTTCATGCCTCTTCACCGCCCTGACTGCTGGACCTCCCTTTCTTCCAAACTCGTCAGTGGTGGAGATCACTGACCGTTATCTGATGACACCATTTCGCCGCAAGTTCAAATTCAACCTAGCTTATGCTGGCTCTTTTCTTTGGAAATTTTCGAATAAGCTGTTCACTGGTATTTTTTTCCTCAGTTTAGCTGTTTTCAAAGTCTCTCTCTGGTTGGTCATTCCCATTCTGATTAATGTCTCTTAGTACTCATGACACTGCCAAACGCTTAGGTGCTCTCTATCGAGGTGGATATTCTTTCGAATAGCCAAATGCGATGATATAGATGCAGGCGTTCGCATGCTTATGGTTGACCATCGCTAGCAGCTGCAACTGTTTCTGTGGATTTTTAAATTTCGTCTCGTTCCCAAGCGACTGCCTTCCTGAAGTTTGCCTGATCTAACTCGTAAAATCGCTTTGCGAAGCAGCAGTTGGTGCCAATGCTGCTTTGGTACAGAACGCTGAAAAACCGAGCAACTCATTTTTCCGCCCCTATCTTATCGTGTTCTTCCGTTGTAAAGCATCGGTTTACACTTGTGGCCTTCGGCAAGCATGGCATGTTTGTTTGTCATAGGCAAGTCTAATAATAGCCCGTTGGGCATTGGCGGGAGTTCGTGATGTTTGCATGCCAAAGTAGCACCTGCATTACTATTTGAATCTAGTGGCAGTCTAGAAATCTGTAAATTTTTGACGTTGTCAAGGACTGACAACATAGTTGTTGACCTTCTTGCCTCTGCACACGGGCTAGAATAACAGCCCAATTTCCTTTTAATCTTGTTGGTGGAACATCGCTTATGGTTGATCTGACCGTAAATGTGGCTACATCGGCAGGAGCTTGACGTTGGCTTCTCTAGCAGATTTGCGTTTGTTGTCGTCTAGTGAAAGAGATCGGGATGGTGGAAACGATAAGCAAACCTCCTTGCCACCAGAAAAGCCTCTAATGGTGGAGATGAGCAACGTTCACAAGGATCCATTTAAGGATATATGGGAAATCAAGGTGTGGAGTACGGAGCTTGCTGAAACGACCTGGGGCACTATCAATCACTACCTGATTTACCAATCAGTAACTTTTGTTGGGTTATGGAAATGTACCTTTTACTGGTACATAATATCTTTTGTGGTAGGGTTTTCTCGTAAGGAAAGTGTTTTGGTAATGCTTCAATTCATTCAAAATGCATTAGCTGATTGCTCCGTTTATCTCAGTGGTCTTTGCAGGTGCCCTGCTAAGACGCTAGATGAGTAGTAGTTTGCAGTGCACATTTGTGCTACTCAATGACGGTATTCATTTCAAACTTTCTGGCTGTTGGCAAAATCCTAGTAGAGTACCACGACTCAGTCACTTGCAATAGTCATTCTGTAAGGTCGCTGATGCTGATTACTTGCGTTATTGTGCCATTTTGCCTTGAACAGTTTACTAAAAGGAATGACAGGTAGTATAACTATGCAGCACTACATTGTTTACATTTGTTCCATTGCAAGTGTCCAAATAGATTATCTCTTAGATTGGACCTTTGAGCAGCATTCAATTGAGTTTGTCACCTGAGGATATCTCGACACTTGAGGCAAGTGGGCTAAGTCTGTAGTTCACTGCAGAGGTGTTAGCATTTGTCTACTGTAGGATAGACCTGATGCTTTACTGACTACACTTTGCGTTGTTAATGCAAGTTTTGGTTGCCTACTGAGTTGGGTACTGAGTACATTTTCGAATGCAAGCAAATGTCGACCGAACAGTAGTGAGCAGGTGAGCGAGAAGTGGCTCTGGGACAGGATGATGGGGAAAATATTGTCAAGAAGGTTGCGAGTTGTGTCACGGTGAGTGAAACAATGCGCAGATACTAAGGTCTGTCCACCCGTTACACACGTTGGGGGTGTGCATTTCTTTTGCAGAAACGAAGTGTCTTGCAGTAGGTGAATTAAGCTGCTGGGGAAGACTTGAAGAAATCAGGTTTTTCTGGACTTCAAGTGACCTTATTGCATTAAAATCGCATTCTTACATGATTAAGTCTTCTTGATGTCACTCAAACTTATCTGGACTGGGATACAAGCTTGCCCTGAGGTGTAAAAGCGAAGGAAACCCAAGTTTGGCTCATGCATGGATTGTTTTGGGTTGGACTCACCATGGATTAGATTATGCCAAGAATGCATTCTTGCAAATTTATAAACTCACTCTGCTTTTATGAGTAATTTAGAGATTTTGTTTGCGTTTCGTTTTGCACGCAATCGATGCGGTAATATTTAAAAGTCTTGGTTTTATGGTTCGGTAAGCCCTGAAAATTTTCTATTTTTTGGGTTGAAGTGCCAGATTTTTCACAAGATGCGCCGCAGTGAAGGCACCTTGCCAATTTTTATGATATACTAGTTTGTTGTTGCTTTTTTGCTGCTTGCAGGTAGAAGCGTTTTACCGGTGTCACACATTTGTGTCGAGTGTTGCCTCTCAATTCACGGTACCTGTGGATGTGCCCTACCATTTCTCACACGATAGATACTGTGATTACAATAACATGTATGGCCTTCTCAGTGAACAATCAACTTGTATTTATAGCAGCATTTAGAGTTGGGATCTGATGGTAGTTAGCGCCTTATGTTGGTCGATTAGCCTTGGAGACTTCGATGGGATGATTGCTATTTTCCGTTCAAATTTTGGTTGTTGAGGTACTTGTAGGGAGGTTGGGCATTAGCATTCAGCAGCAGTTGCTGGAGTTCATTTTGCCAGAAGGATAGATTTCACGTTTAGTCAACGCTGTTGCACATCTCCAATTTTCGAGAAGTTTCGGCCCGGATTTCGTTGTTTTGCTGTACTTTTGCGTGTTTTGTCTCTTCATCGGAAATGCATGATAGGCGTTTGGCTGACTGACTTCACACTGCTACGCATTTCGTTTAATTTGCTTTAGTGATAAGCATGCGACACGTGTACCACTTGACACCCTGAATACAGTGGCCGAGTTTCGATGACTCATGTAGACGTCGCTAGTTGGACTAGTCACGGAGCACATAAAAACGGACCCTAGTGGTGGAGTCATGAACAGAGAACTAAGCAACGAGGAATGTATTGCTCGAATGTGAGCTTGAATACAATTTCAAATGAAAAACGGAGAGATTATTCTTAAATCCTTTTCAGGTTAAACGTGCATCTCTTTTCAGTGTTGGTCTTTTCGGTCTTATTAGACGCCGCTTGTGACCCATTCTGCTGGAAGGTCAAAGAGAAGAAGTCCCAAAAAAAGTGCATTTTATAAAGAACGGAAACGTTGGCGATCATTCTTACTCTCCCTCTTGCCTCCTTTACATGCACTGCGATACAACACATCCACTTAAGGTGGAAAAGCACAAGGAAAAGTGGTGCTTGCTCTTACAAAACCGCCTACAAGCGACAGTGTCTAAAGCTCAAACTAGATGGTGCTGAAAGACATCTCGCATCGCGTGCCACCAATCAGTTCACCCGCATCAGATTTGATTTGATCTATTGCACATCAAATCGTCACAGAAGCTCATCTACGCGTTGCATCGTCAGCAATCACTAATTCTGCCTCGACGCGTTATCGTTTCTACCAAGCCCTAATTCATCATTGTCTCCCCCCGCTTTGTTTTCTTGCCCACAGTCTTCTTCTCAGTATCACTTTCATTGCAATCGTGTTCATCACCTCATCACTTCAAGCCTCTTAACTCGCCGTCACAGAAATATCTGGGGTCCAAAACAGACAACAATAGTAAAAATTACGGTTACGATATGCTTCCAACCCATTCCTATCCACTTATTTTTATTTGTCTGTGTCATTTCAATGCAGCTAGCTAAAGTACTCAGTGCAGATCACATAGAGTGGAAAATCTATGATTGATCTCTTCGAGTGTGCCACTAAAATAATTCAAATCCCTTCCACTAAGTAAACTTCTTCATGCTTTACTTAGTCATACAGTCAAATGATTAAATGCAAGATCCTATTTAGAAGTAGACTGGAAAGGATGGGAAGTACTAAGGCGCGCTATACCACACCACTGCGCTAAGACATCCTACAATGTTCCTTTCCCATCCTCTTCGGTCCGTCCCCAACCTAACTCCTTCCATTGCAGATGCCTCTCATGTCTGCACCTCTGTCTCAGCCATTCCCTTACCTACCTCAACTGAACATTCAGTTAACTTAGCTTCTGCCAAAGAGCGCATGGCCTACCATTGCCTATTGTAATGTAAAACAGCAGTTATTTTAAGCGCTTGAAGAGTCATACGCATCAGAGATAAGTTACCGAACTCTCATTCACAAAGGAACCTTTTGTGTTAAAATTCAAATCGACCCGTCTAACTAACTCCACACAATTTCACACAGTGTAAATTAAGGTCTTCTTTTCCACGGATATTAGGGGTCAATGTGCACATATAAGAGAGTTTGGCAATCATTGCGCACACCAAGAGTGTTAGTTATGACACTCTTAGCATCCGCAGTCACCAGTGTATAATCAACAATGCTCCAGGGTAGTGTTCTTTTGAAATGCAAAGTCTACAAGTTTTTTAACCTCCACTCCAGCCGCGTTCACGTATGCTATGCTGGACGTAATTTTGATTGTTAAGGTGGGTCGTAGCACATGATAGGCACTTTGCAAATGCTGCCCTTGTGCGAAACCTCTGGATGGCCTTTATCAGCCTTAATTTAAAATGCAATCCAATATTCTTTTGCAAAACTAAATACTACGAAGTTTATTGAATAGCAGAAGTTCTTCAAAAAGAGTACATACCTTCAAAAGGATAATCCATTCCGTCCGCATTCCAATTGATCGCCACTAAATGACAGGAAATATGAGTTTAATCCTAAACGGATTCCACACAAGCGACTCTGAAACACTTTCGCAGGATACTTAAAGGTTAATGACAAAGTGCATATTGAAAGTCGTGCACATATGATTATGCTGACAAGGGTGCCTTACACATGTTAAGCAAGACGACTTTCTTTTTAACAAACTTCACTTGAGCCACACCTAAGATACCGTTTTGCATGCCGTTGTAAAAGTGGTGAATTGTGACTTATCCAAAAATCTGCGGTCATGAAAGAAGTTGCAATTTATTGATGTCTTCAACCGAATGAGACAACAAATGGCAACGATACAACCGTGGGACTGTACACTGGCGCGCTAAAAAAACAAAAAATTGCCTGCGGAGGGCTGCTTGGCATGTATGACCCAAAAAGATAACCAAAAGTACTGCTTATCATCCCTTTTAGCCGGAAATAAGCTGACGCGTACTCTACGCCTACTAAAGCTATTGTTGCTTAAAACAATGACCTAGCTTTACCTACCTCCATTTCTAGCTACTTGTTTATAGTCGGTTGAAAATGTAGTCATGTGTGCAGGAGGTGGTGAAAGGCTGTAATTGAAGCTGGTCAATGCATTACTATGGGAATGTGAAGAAGGGACATGAGATCCTCTTACAATTCAGTTTTGGAACAGTTTAGCGCATAAGGTCTTCGATATTAATTAAAGGCTAGAAAAAGACTTCATTCTTACTGAGTAACTAGCCCAGCCTTTTCTTGTGAGAAAGAGGCAAATGGAGTATAGGAAGGAATGCTTACTCTGTGTTTGTCCAATCCTTGGAATGTGAAGAGTTCAGGTGATTAATAGACGAACCCAATGTCCGGACTCTATAAGTTACGCAACAAATGAAAGAAGTGAGCAAGACTGCGATAATCCAACCGACTTTAAGGGTTGCTCCCGTCTGTTTAGTTTCTGCGCTTGCCAGCAATTGGTTGCTAAGCTTCCTCGATTCTGAGCCAGAGTGGGTTTAGACCAGTTCTTCAGTTCCAGAGGTAAACTTTTCAGCATGTTAGTATGGATCGGTACGCAAGTTCAGCAGTCTCAAGACAAGCAATCCGCTGTTTTTCTTGGTAAGGTAGAATGCATTTAAAAGTGATACACCTACACATAAACGGCATATAATAGGAGGCGAAGCTCATTAGCGGCTTTGTCAAATATGGCACATTTAAACTAGTGATGAGCTCACAGAGACTTGGAATACAGCTGTATTTAGTTTCTAAGGTGAAAGAACCTAATCCACTTACCGCGTTCATGCGACCAAGAAGAGTCTATAAAAGGTGGGGTAGAAGCGACTTTAAGACAAATATGCTGCACACCAATTGACGACTAGACATTCATTGAAAGGATGCGGTCAGGAGATTGGTGACGAATAATGTCACGCCAATACTTTCTGTCATCTGTTAAATGCAGAATCTACTGACAACACAGAATAATTGTAGGGAGTCTAGTAAAATAAACACTTCAACACTGTTTTGCTATTAACTTTCTTCCCACATCGCATTTGCAAATTGCTTTACGCCTGTATGTGTGTCCTTTTTCACTGTTGAGAGTCATAATTGCGCAGTTATGGCACAACAACACGAGTCTTCTCAAATAACTTAACTCACTAATCATTTTATTGAAGAATTGGCGTTAGTGACAAGCCTTTCCTTATTTGGAGGCAAATTGCTTTCTCCTTCGCATTGATGCATGCTGCAATGTCACTGCATCAGCCACCGCTTAGTCTACACGCAGAGTAGCTAAGTCTCATAAATCATAACTCTCATAACCCATAGTCCGTTGGCAGTAATCAACACATTTTCCATCCCAGTTGCATCATCACAACCACCAGCACTAGTATGCTGCACATATTTTCCATGCATTGTCACCCACCGCGATAATAACAGCTGCTGGCTATGTCACAGGTTGTAATGCATTATAATCCAAACTATTCAGTCGCAACTGGTGCGATCATGTAAATGAGGGGCACGTTCACTGAGCTGTGGATGGTTCCAAAGGTTGCAGTGACATCTAGAGAGATATGTGCAGCTAGCAAAGAAATGTTTATAAAAGACACAAGTTGTAGGGTATGGTCTAAGTGAGTTCCTACGCACCTAATTTGTGCTACCTTAATTGGGCCTCCCCAATGTTTTTAACACTAGCCAAGTTTCGAAATTACTACAATTGAGTTGTATGGCTGTAACATGATATGAATTGACTGCAATATTTTATGCCCGTAAGGCTTGTCGATTAGGCGGGTAGGCTGGTCGGTTAGTTATGTCAGCAACCATGTGACGCATTCAGAGCAGTAAAGCGCGGAATCTACTGCTACGGCCCAAGTTGTTTTGTGACATTTTGAAATCCGCCTCTGAGAAACATGAGGCAAGTCTCACAAGCAAATCTAATATCTTTTAAAATTTGAATGTGCCACTATGAGTCCAAAAGAATGCTGTTCCTCCAATTTGATAAGATTAATGCTCTAACCTCGTATCAAATCTGTCTAGTAAGCATTTGGGATAGAAGATCACAACCATTTAGTGCCGCAAATCATGCTACCGACATGTAGCGCTCGTTCTGGACACAACATAGTGTCAAAGTATGCGGACGAAGCCCATTTCGAGACAATATATCAACACATAAATATCTACTGCATGTAGGGATAAATATTTCGCCATTATTCCCGGGCTGCAAGAAGACTTAAAGCAAAATCTTGTACCTAATCTATGCCGTTTTTAGGACATTGCTTTCACTGTCACCAACGATTTTCAAAATCAAGTGATTTGAAAGGGCATGCACCTACCGCTTAATTTAAGCGGCCGGATTTGCAATGTAAAGTGTTAAGGCAGTCCTATTAAGTCCTGGGCACCGAACGAAAGCTGCTTTAGTAGCCAGAGGTTATAAAGCAGAGAGCTATATTGAGGTGCACTTCTCAATAACTGATCGACAAGTTTATAAAGAAGGTCCCGTCGACTTTGTCCTGTAGGTGTAGGATTATTCAATTGACATGCAAGTGTAGCACACTACTGCTGTCCATTTATATGGGGCACTAAGAAATTAAAGCGCCTTCTGAGCTTCAAGAGTGGAGCTAACGAACAACGGATGCCGAGTTCGTCCTACCTCAAAATGTCTCCATTGATGCGAATCCGCTAACATTTGTGCTATTAGCATCCGAATCTTCCCGTTAGATTTTAAATGTTGTAAAAAATGCGTCATAGGATTTATTTAATGGTAAAGACTAAAAAGATTCTATGAATCAGGTGGCGGACAAGTTGTTGAGGAAGCAGAATGCCGTCGACATCACCAGTAATCAGGTTCGTCCTTTGCAGGATAAGAAGGAAAATATGAGGAATGGTAAGCAATACGATGTAGTGCGAGCGGATTAATGAAAAGTGGAGTAGTAGTGTAGCGGCTAGGAATGCCAAGGCGCCTCATCGCCAACCCACAATTAAAAATGGCAAATCATGAGTCAAAGTGCAAACACATGGAAATTTTTAAAACAACGCAAATATGATAAGTGGAGGGATTATAAAAAGATGCAAGGGAAGGCATAAAGGATGACAGGGGAAAAGATGGATAGGATGTGTTCTTAGCATGTCAAAACAAACACTTGTTTTGTAAACCCGCAAGTGTTTAAGCAAATCAAAGCGACTTGTACATCGACTTACTTCTGTTTATTCATTTTACAAAGCGCAAAGTCCCAAAATGCGTAACTGTGGTCACTTAGTGGCTCGAATTCGCGCATTTGCTTATTTTGATGAGGCCACATGGGAAGACGGTTAAAGCTTGCCTGTAAATTCGTGCGCGGAAATTCTGGCTCTCAGTCTCGATAACCTAAAATAGAGAAGAGAAGCTTGCGAGAAAGAAAGATTCTCATTATCGGATTTGTTAGGCAATAAATGGCATCGTGTTGGTCCTGTTCCATTAGCTGGTTACCACATGTGGCGATTCCAAAACAAAGAGTTCATACTCACCGTCTTGGCACCTGGCAGATAAGTTCATTTAATTGCACAACCATAAGAGCTGGAGCTGCTTCAAAGCACCCTGCCTTCTCAATTTTCCTATTACCAAATCACAGGCTAGAAATCAAAGACTAACCGTTACACTTGTAGGAGGTATTTATTACCACCCCTGACAACTGGCTGCAAATTCCCACCCTATCCTACATTTATCGCCTAAGTAGCATTATGACCGTGCTGGCGTGCATTTTAACTCGAGCATTGTGACATCTGACAGATAAATGAAGATCATCTACATTCGCCCTCATCCTATGACAACATAATTGTTGATCCGTGCAATAACAAAAGGCAGACAAACTGTCAACCTTCTATGCAATCAAAGGTGCTTCAGTAATAAATCGTTTCAAACAAACGTGAATCAGCTAAGTGGCAGGAGGTAAAAGCGCCACCCCCAAAGACGGATGCTATTTGTCCCCCAACATCTGTCGCTGGTTAAATTTGCCACCAGCGACGTACATCTATACCCCTCTGCCTCGTCCTGATTTACTAAAATTGATGCAAAAGGAATGCGCGGCTGCTCAAACATTTTTGAGCAACAAGTCATGTTGAGGTTTAAACTTAACAATGCCTTCCTGTATTTGGATGAGACGTGAGAATAAGCGATTTGGATTTTTCAGAGCAGCACTTATAGAGCACAATATTTTAATTCTCACTCAAAATTGTTGATGAGACAAAACATGCTAATCCCTCGGGTTGTAATACCATTTTGATGTGACGAAAGAGCGGGTTACCAACGCATGTTAAATCACAAAACAAGGAGCCTATTCCTTGATAGTTACAAAGTCGAGATTTAGAAAGCGTTTACATGTCCTGGAAGTTTACGACTTAGACGGGTGAAAGTAAGCCAGCCAGCGGTTTCAGGCACCTTCCTATGCACTCACTGACTGATTTGGATAAGTTTGTTTAAAGTATGTTTAAGCAACAGAAATGTGAGGCATAAAACACGAGATTAAACTTATTGGATCCGTAAAAACTTGGTAGCAGAGAACTCCTACTCAGTGCCTTAGCGCAACTGTGCCTGTGAATGGTGGATTTAGTGTGGCTCGATGAAAGTACGGCGAGTTTAACCTTTAGTAGCTGTGTCTGAGAGGCACTACTTATTGCTTTTTTCATCCTTACTTTTGTCAGCTACAATCGCATGAATTCAAGGTCATTGCACTGCTGATGTTTCTGGCTCCGGTTTGTCATCAACTGCTGAGCAACGTCGACTGTACCACTAGGTATCGGTCAGTAAGGTGCCTTGCGCAACTTTTTATTTGATTAGGATGAGCAAGGACCTGATGGGGGCAAGTTGATAAAATGAAAAGGCGTAATGAGTTGTTAGGCGCTTGGTCAGATGAGTGGCTAAATGTGGATGTCGACGCATGTTCCCCCACCACAGCATATCTACCAGTAACAGACACGATCCCACACATTCACCACGCGCCGCGCGTAACAGCTCTAACCATGCCATGCCTCATTCACTCCTCCCCATTCGCGCTGAACAAGAGAAGTGCCAATTCGCAGCATGTATGCAGGTCAGTTGTTTCGCACAATGTATGTTAAATAGTGCGAGCCCCCAAACTCCTCCACAGCTCCTCGATTAAGCTACCTTATTTTAGGAAAAGATGCTATTATTGCACACGGCAGAAAACAAGGCAATTATTTACCACTTCTTGACATGACAAATCATATCAAGACTCTGCATCAGTCATGGGGAGCGCAAATGATCCTAGTGTTAGGGTGCTAAGCGCCACTGTTTGTGCGGCTTCATCTCTCCATCCCCATCTTCTGCGAGTTGATTTGTCGTTTGATTTGCGGAGCACCTAAAACCCTCTATAGTTAGCGTGCTTATTGCAAGGACCGGCATATCAGTGCAGCCTCACCCTTCTCTGTGTTGCGTTCTCAAAATAGATACCCTCTTCTAAGTTGCTTTTGACCCTTCCATGTTCCATTTATAATGGATGAAGAAAGGAAGCCCCTTACGCTTCTCTCAGCCTCCCCCTCTAACTCATCGTCTGTTAGCGCTCTCTTTGTAACCTCATTTTTGTCTCTCTACTAGCCTTAATCTCGGTTGTGGCTTGTTGAAATGGCGTGACTATTCGTCATCTGGATCCGACTAGCACAGAGTAGGCTGGGTCTCACTCAACCACTCCCTACCCAAAACTTAATCGTCTTTTGGTCATCTTAGCTTGGAGCACAATTATTTCTCAATTCCTAGCTTTCTTTCTGTCACTTTAGTTTGCCAAACACCAATTTACCTTAATCTCATCTCCTACTTCCGCCTTTCCTACACTCACTCAATCGAGAGCGAAGGCAAGCAAGTTGCTCCTACTTCTTACTTTGTAATTTGTAGGCCGCTCGGATTCCTGCCCACTTATCTCACCGCTTGATGCTATTTCCCCTTTGCAGAGAATTCCTATACCTGGCTCTGCATAATAACGGATGCAAATTTGTGCTCCTAGCTCTGGAAGCCTGCTCCGGCTCCACTATGCATCTGTGTCTGTCCGTCTGCTTTCTCAAGTTTGTGTGTGTGGCCTTACCCGCATTCATTTTAGTACTTTCAAAGAGTCACCTGCATTGGCGTTTTGGGAAAAATAGAAGCGAGTTTGCTTGCGTGCTTGTGTGTATGTGGGTGCAAAGGCAAGTTCTTCTTATTCTCTCTCCCCAATCTGTCCGTCTAGCCTACCAAATCGACAGTTCTGCCCTGGGTGAAGTAGGAGCTCCGCTGATCACTCGTATGGCAGCCAGCTCGTTGTCCCTTCGGTCTCAAATTCTACATTTTGTTAACAAGTTAGCAACCACTGACTCTTTACGCAATTCAGCTACTTTTCTCCTCCTATTTCTCCTCTACTTCCTCTAGTATTTTGATTTGAAATGAAACCGTTACATAAAACTAGCAAAAACTCTCACACCACGTGATGACAACTTTTTCCCTGCAAGACGTAATGTATATGAACATATAGAGCGTAGTGGGCAACAACGGAGACAAACACTCACCGAAAATGCGTTAAAGTGGGACATGGAAAAGAGGGCGCAAACATGGGGGCTCCTACTTACCCATTTCGAAGAGATTACCACACCCTCTTGTGTGTGTACCTTGACTCCTAATATCCGTGGAAAAGAAGACCTTAATTTACACTGTGTGAAATTGTGTTGAGTTAGTTAAACGGGTCGATTTGAATTTCAACACAAAAGGTTCCTTTGTGAATGAGAGTTCGGTAACTTAACTCTGATGTGTATAACTCTTCAAATACTTAAAATAATTGTTGCTTGGCATTACAATGGGCAATGGCGGTCCATGCGCTTTTTGGCAGAAGCTAAGTTAACTGAATGCTCAGTTGAATTAGATAAGGGATTGACTGAGACAGAGGTGCAGACATGAGAGGCATCTGCAATGGAAGGAGTTAGGGTGGGGACGGACCGAAGAGGATGAGAAAGGAACATTGTAGGATGTCTTAGCGCAGTGGTATGGTTTAGCGCGCCTTAGTAATTCCCGTCCTTTCCAGTCCACTTCTAAATAGGCTCCCGCATTTAATCATTTGACTGTATGACTAAGTAAAGCATGAAGAAGTTGACTTAGTGGAAGGGATTTGAATTATTTTAGTGGGACACTCGAAGAGACCAAACATAAATTTTCCATTCTATGTGATCTGCACTGAATGCTCTAGGTAGCTGCATTGAAATGACACAGGCAAATAAAAATAAGTGGATAGGAAGGGGTTGGAAGCATATCTAAACCCTAATTTCTACGATTTTTGTCTGTTTTGGACCCCAGATGTTTCTGTAACGGCGAGTTAAGAGGCTTGAAGCGCTGAGGTGACGAACACGATTGCGATGAAAGTGATACTAAGAAGAATATTGCGGACAAAGAGAACGAAGCAAAAGGGAGACAATGACGAATTGTGGATTGGCAAGAACAATAACGCATCGAGGCAAGATTAATGATTGCTGACGATGCGACGCGTGGATGAACATGTGTGGCAGACGGAACCAAATCTGATGCTGGTGAATCAATCGGTGACACGCCATGCGAGGTAGCTCTCAGTATTACCTAGTGTGAGCTTTAGACATTATACTTTGTAGGTGGTTGTGCAGGAGCAGGCGTCACTTGTCCTTGTGCCTTGTATCACAGTGCATGTAGGGGAGTATGGGAGAAAATAAGAAGGGCCGCCAACACTTATGTGCTTTGAGTTAAATGCGCTGCTTTGTTGAGACTTCTTTTCCTCGGCTTTGCAGTCCACATTTTTTGGAAGGACTCCTATTGATTTCCTTGGGACTGGCGAAGGTGCGTTCCCACTGATTAGTCCTAATCGCATGCCCAGGCAGTGATTAAACCCCTCCATCGTAGGCAAAGCAACACGATTTTTCTGCTGAACGCAACGAAGTGACAGCCGTGTGAGGGACGAAGAGGAGAGGCTTGCAGAATGCTAAGAGGCCGAGCACAAACCCACTTTCTGAGTGCTCATTATAAAAAAATCTGATTGACTTGAAATTTTGATCATGCAATTGGCCGGTATTAACTTATTGGACCTGTTAATCGGAACAGGACAAGGAAGAATAAAGTGGTAGAAAGTTAGCTGCAGCTCCTTACGAACCAGGTGTGCAAACATTCAATTTTTTGGCGGAAAATTTAAAAACTCTTTCATGTGGTAAGCAAACTTAGCAAATAGTAGGATTTATTAAAAATAGTAAAACATTAGTGTTAGTAAAATTGCGTTTGCACATAGCCAACTTTCCGAATATTAACAAAGGCAAGGAAAGACCTATCCTCTGTCAATATTTGCACCATTGTCTAGGGTGAACAACTCCGCCAAGGCGCAAGTAGGAGGGGCGAAACTGTGATGGGTTAGTAGGGATGCTAAAATTTCGGTCCTCATCACTACTTCCTCTTATTTAAGGCCTCTCAGTTCTTTTAGGGTAACAATGGAATCAACTTCACGTGTGCTAGATAAATCGAGGGGCACAATAGAGTGTTGTTATTCATGCTCAGTTTCCTTGAAGAATGGTTTCCAGTTAGCAGTATCACTACTTCCCTGAGATATTTCGTCTGTTCTCCTATTGCCGTTGCCGCACTGGGCTTTACTGCTCCATCTTCGTAATTGATTTGTTATCAGCAAGTGACAATCCAAGAGTATTTAGTCGCATTCCTTTTACTGCCTTTTACATTGAACACCTCGATTTATACAATGGAACATCGTGCTACTCGATACTTGGCAACTGGAGTCTGAACGGTCTATGATGGCACTCCTCTTAGTAAACTGTCAAAATAAAGACAAAGCTGTCAGTAAATGATATAACTTTTTTATTTAATATGAAGAGATGTCGGTGATGTTACTACTTTTAATTCCGAGCGTAGTTGGTCCCCTGATGAAAAATCTGCGCTTGCAGGTCGCATCTTACCTGACTATGGTGACCATTAGCTTGCATATTTCCGCATCTCAGAAGTGTTCAGGCCGCAAAGCACACGACAGTGAACATAGGACCTTTTCGCTGAGGAGAAGGACCTCTCCTTAGGAGTGGGCATGTAGCTAGGGATTTGACTTTAGCGAATCCTAGATTTGATTGACAAATTGCATAGTATTTGTGTAGAGCTGATAATAGCGGGAAGTTGTCATGTGGGAAAGTGGCATGTTGAACAAAACTGAAAGATCAGATGCTTGTATGCCATGTCGCTTCACACTTTGGTGCCAAATTTTAGAAGTAATAAAAACTTTTGGGACTAAATATCCCTTTCTGGGGTAAAGAGAAAACCAGAGCTAAGAAGAAGTTATATGTAGAACAAACTTGCTTCCTGATACTCCATTAATGAGCTGGGGTGGAATAGGTACAGAACAGGGTAGATGGAGAAGAAGGGAAGAACTCTATGCATAAAGATTTGAAAACGAGCGATTCAGTCTTGCATTGGCAATTACTCTTTAGGGGTGCTTGGCACTTGCAATGCTGGCACACTGTGCCGGTGTGTGGAATTTGCACCAGCTCTTCGGATGCATTTGTAATTGCCTGAGGAACCTAGGTTGAGCATTTTTTCTGCTTCGAGGAACAGGGCATAATTAGCAAATCTTCATTCTTGAGTTTACGTTTGTCAAAGGCTGGTAACACAGTATCCAGACGGGGACATGAATTCCGATACTGTTGTCCATGGCACAAAAGTACCAGTGCGCTTGGCAGTGGCTGCATGCGATTCTGCAATGCGTGGTTGTGAGGATACACTTGCAAGGTTACTAGTTTTGCTTAACTATGCAGGCGATTGATTCATTTGCGCACAGACATCTAGTACAGTTGCACTTAGGAGTGTTTTGATTACAAAATGCAAACTAAACACTTGTTTACGCAACAGTAGCTATGTTTGTCATAAATAGTGCCAACTCGAGTCATAATAGCCACGAGTAAATTAATTTTAGCTTCAATACATGGCTTGCAACCAAGTTGCGCTATTAATCCCACTTTTCCTTAAAAATGCTACTTTGTTTGGCAGAATAATGCTGAACAACGACGGGGCAATGCTTATGGAGATAAAATAAACATCTGCGGAGAGAGTGTTGAGAACCTAAAGAAGGTGAAGATTGCTACAAAGACTGATGCAGATTCCTGCTCTGGTACTCATGCACGCGACCAGTGGTACGTGTCTTACAAAGTCCTTTTCCAGTATTCATTACCACGTAGGCCTTCACACCTTCAACTGCTGCTAACAAGAGTTGCAAAAGAATCCCATATCCTTTAGCTAATAATTCGGTAATACTTCTGCAAGCTTCGATTGGCGCTTTATTTTTGCTACATGAAGGTAGAAATTGAGGTGTCTGGAACTAGGTTGCGGCTCCTGGATCAGGTGCCTCTATAGGCTTGGATCTTCTGTTAGCTCATGTTCTGCTGAAAATAATCAATAAGTGATTCTATTGATAATTTTGCAGGTCAATAACACTCAACAGACCTCTGTTGCTACTTCATTTACTGTGAAAACCGTATCCTCGCACGCTACAACAAATGCTTTATAATAGGACCTGTGAATTGAAGCGATGTCCTCGAAACTGCCCAGATGGACTAAAGAAAGATAGAAGTCATTTGCTCAGCACTACTAAGACACTCCTTTGAGTTCGATCGCATGGGCACAACTTGAAGAATGCTCCTCATTAGCAGCTTTTCAGCAACCCGCAGAAGAGTGTCCAAACTCGTTCTTACGTACTTGTGATTCTCGGCGTTTAACAGCGTGCAATATGTCGGCGATCAAGACAACCATTTAAGCCGTTGCACAAGTAGGTTTTTCGCTTTGCTAATACGTATTTGTCAGTAAAAATAGGGGTAGTGGATCAATATAATATATTGATGAATTTCACACAAGTACAGTGGGCGTCTATTTTGCCAGTGAGTTATGTCTGGGCCTAAATATACCAAAATCTACCCCATGCATCAAATGCCCTTGCAGCATAGAGCTGACAAGGCTTTCTTTTAACAGAAGTTAGGGTAGGTTTATTCCTTGAGGTCAAAAAGGACACTACTCCATCATACCGAGAGTGGTGGAACAGGCAATAGCGGAAGCTAAAGTGGGGACAAAAATCATGGTTCTGAAATGAATAACGTTGACCTTTGTTGTCCCCCAGTGACTACATGGATAGTGTTTTGCAGAGGCAAAATTATTCTTGTTGGGACTGTTAATGAACACACTTTTTATTGCTAGATAAACTGATGAAAATATGCTGCAAATTGTCACCTTACATGTTGCAAATGAATTCTAAATAAGACTTCTGCAGGGTTTTGTTGCAAAGTTGATTAAGTTTATGTTAGGACCGTTAGTTTCACAAAAAAAGTTATCACTGTATAGAGAGTTATCAGTTCTTGGCTGTTTACCCTAAGACTTACCACACTGCGAGAGCTGCACCAATGTTCGACGAATGACCAGAAAGACAAAACTCGCTGCTTTGATCTCTAAAAATAGTCATTTTATGAGGCCTCTTATGGCTGCACTCGTATCCCTCAATTTAAGTTTAACTAATCTGATTTCTACTGAAGTCGCTTTCTGCTCAACCCAACTTGATAGACTACCATTATTTCTACAAGACCTTCTCCTACACATAGTCCATCGAGGAGATTTTCAGGGGAAAACAAATGCGATTCAAATTGTCGCACATCTGCGTGACCTTTCAATTACTGACTAGTAGTCTGCTCACGCCTCATCACAAATGGTGTCATCTTTCCCCCTCCAGTAAGGGGTACCGCCACCGAAACCCTGTTCTATGTGACTTTTTGGGTCAAATTCGCCTCACGGTGATTAGCTACCCATCGCATTCACTAAGCGTAGCTGATAAACTTTGCAAACCACCAATATTCTTAAGGCTGCATCGAGAATTTGAGCTATCTGTTCATGAAGCAATGTGCAGGCGTACGCATACACTTCAGATTTATCACCTTTACTGCGTGTGTTTGGCTGCTTTCAACATACTGATGAGCCCATATTTCAGTTGTAATTTTTATTACACCAAGTTGCAGCCCTAAATATCTTTATCAAAGTCAGGTAGAGTGGTTATGCTACTCCTGGAAGACTCAACCATCAGTTTTCGGTAAAAAATTGAACGCTTGAAGTTGGTAGTTCCACCTAGTTTCAGGAGTGCTTGTGTGCCGATACAACTAAGGTAAGCTTGGGTCTTTGCATGAATACGGTGAAAAAATCAAAAGCCTAGCTAGTATCAATACACTTGACTAACCCTTCTACTTCCCGAATTACTATTTAGTGACAGGCACTGATTGATGCGCCAGACATATTTTGTGCCTGACTTAAAGTGACGACTGTATAACTCATTTGGCCAGTGCCAATCTGCACTTTGTTAACTTGAAATAAGTAAAAAGATATACCTTTGCAGAGACATTGATGGTATCTGTCCCCTGGACTTATCGAATCTTAGGCCGCATAGTCTGATTTTGAGGTGTAGGTCATGAGATGAGACCACGAAACTCACTGCATTGCTTTCTCGTAGGATCAGATACTTCACCTGAAATAAATAGAACCGCGACAGATAGAATGACTTCGGGATCCAATCCAGCAGACTTGACGTTGACGTAGAGGTACAGATCGTCTGGACCTCAATAAAAATTTTGAACTATAAGATTGGGGCTTTTGATTAAATAGCCACATGTATACCTTCTAACGTAAAACCAAATCTTTCAGACTCACAAGCAGTTATAGAATAGGACACTACTTTTGTATGGACCTTCGTAACTACGGCGCGAAGGAAACGAAACACGTAAAACTATCGCCAGAGGAAAATCGTCCACCATGGCCACCATTTTTTAGGGCTTAAGTAGGTGGATCCGGCGCATAAAGCTGATTGGGTGTAACCTCTACTCCAAGTTTTGGCTAAGCATTGGGCTCGAACCAATCACTCTCCGATTACTCTTAAGACCATAAAAGTCAAAAGCGCAACGAAAAACATAAAACCTCTTCTTTATTTATGTCGGCATTTTTAATCCCTTCCATGAAAGTTTACCCTCAACTTATCGCTTCCCTTTCGGTTGCATTAAGGATTCACCAATCATTCTAGTGGGATCAAAACACGCTGCTACAAGAAACCTATATCAATATAAGCAAAAGCGGGTCGTCACCCACCATTTCGATATATGACTTCACTTTTCAGTCTCCCATCCTTTTTTATTATATTTCTAGGTTTTACAAAACAATTGACTGCTTTTTAGTTCTATTCTGCAGCAACTAATTACCCATTGCCGTGCTTTGGCACTCCAATTGTAGTAAAATCCATTTAGCTCCAACCATTTATGCCTGCCGTTTCCTTTACAGTAACTGCCTCATTCAACTTGCCGTCACGTCTCATCAGCATTATGACTGTCACATCACCGTACATTAAGACTAATGCATTCCTAATTCTATAGCAGAACTTAGCGCAATAGAAGTGACTGTTGAGTGGCAATACCACTGCGAATTAAGGCCTTTAGACTTCGTTAGTTTTGTGCTAAGCGTATTTAGTCAAATTCCAGATGTTGCCCAAGATTTCATGCCTACTTATAAATTGTTAGCAATTGTGGTTTGCTGCCACATTTTCTGCGCTATCAGTAATCGCGGCAAATTCATTATTACAATGTATGCGCAATCGGTCAACATTGCAAAATTTACCTGAAGGTAATTGAGCATAAATAAATTTGCATAAAAATGCGCTAGAGTGTACAATATCACTCCAAATTTGCTGGTTTACTCAAGCACCTATCAGCTCTTATAGGCCAACACAATCGCTAACAACAAAGCAGCCTGGGTACGTGGGTCCTGAATCTTTTTCTGTAGAAGTTTTAAGACTTTTTCACATACTTAACTGGGGGTAAAATTCACGTAGCCACGGAACCTGCTATATCAAATACCACGTTGCTGGTGGTGGCACTCTTTTCTGTTCTTTGTGCTTATAACACATTTGCAATGATAAAATCGTTGACAAAGCTATCGCCACAATTTGATATTTTTCAAACATGGAACATAAAACCGAAGAAGAGCCAGCATAGTTTGTTGGCTTGACATGACCAAGCATGGTAAATGCTGTAGCATGGCATCCGTTGCTACTTTATATGGACGCCTGGTAGAGTCTTAGCGCTGCAGATGCAAATGAGTAGAAAAGGACAGCATAATGTCAAAGTCGTATTGCAGTATCAGCTATTAAAAGTTCACGAGAAGAGCCAATTAAGTACAAAATTATGTGGCGCAAAGTGGTGCAACGCATCCAACGTCTACGATGCAGTTAGGCCCTGAAGTGTGCTTAAAAAGCACGTGCTGTCATGGAGTCGAATCATGACAACTGCATTAGAAGTTGACAAATCTAGAGGCTGTGGACTAATTGGGCATGCACTTTGCTCTTTTCTAATAATCGGTTTGGATAACCTCAAGTGGACTGTGAATTTGGTAATCTACGGTGTCAATCGCAAGCCTGTCATCCCTAAATCCTAGAAGACTGCAAAGGGTGAGGAAGCGTGACAATAGTGCACCTAAGAATGAACACAAGATTCCAAATTAATTTCAGGAACGTGAACTCAGTGTATGAAGCGATTTCTCATCCTAGGCGCACAGCGCAGCTAAGCGTGCATTAGGTTTTGCTAGAGAATTAAGCAAAATCAACAAAGTTGAGTTACAACAAATGCGTGAGGGAATGCTAAACACCGAACCAGTTGCATATTGTCCATGGTAATGTCACCCTAAAAGACACACGATTAATTTTTAGGTAGGTTTAAAACAGCTAGTTACCTTTTGATACATAGAATTAGGGGTTCAGAGCTGGGTCAAATCTAGCATTGCCTGACTTCAAAAAAGAAGCTAGGAAAAAAACTGGCAATATCAAGCCATTCTTGTCATAATGACCTACTTTTCACTGATGTACATCGACGCTTTGCTCAGATGACAGCTAACTTAATTTTAACGGCAAAAACAGTTTTGACTTTAAAATGTGTGCGGTTAGACTGTGTCCGTGGAAGCCCTTATTAACGCTCATCAACCATTAATACACTTCATGGTATTCTTTTGCTCACTTTCGTGCTCTGATTTTGCATGTAATATGGTAATATGCCTGTAATAAGTACTTTCCAAGGCTGCCTGTGATCGCTGAAGGTTACCAGTGAGAACAGCCCCTTATTTTTGAATCGTAACGATAGAGGAAGAAAGGTGATTAAATTCCTGATAAAGGATGTTTTATCAAGTAAGTGGCATTTACTCACCTTACTTGCAAATATATTGGGAATTGCGATTGTATGCTTCTCCCTTCAACACCACCTTCTAACCTGTAGAAATTCTGTAGCAAAAGCCGCTAACACGCGTGCGGCTATATCTTCTGAAACAAAAAATCTTTGAATATTATACAGGCGCATTGTGAGGGTAGGCTATCATATAACGGTGCAGAAATCGCACCAAAAGGATTTCGTCTGCTGTCCTTATGAGTTTAGATTTATCCAGCAAAATTGATGCCGCATTAGGTCATGCACCTGTTTTAACCACGCTTCAGTTCCACTGCGTTCTCATGCCTTCAAGAAATGCGTGCTATCGTTCCATTTAAATCACTAAATTGAAGAGGAAGGAATGTTGTCAGTTAGCCGCACTTAAACTTCCAGGCCATTCTTGACTAAATGCACAGAATTTATCCAAAAAGTAATGTAAATCCTAAGGTGCACTTATAGCTTCCAAATAACAAAATTGAAAATAAAGAGTGTGGCAGTATTCTTGCCTGTTAATGTAACAGGGCCACTGGTTGAAGGCTGATGCATTCCGTGTACCAAACGGAAAACTCCAAATGAAATGCTAGTGCAGGCTAAAGTACAAGTGTCCAAATATTTTGGAGCAGCCGCAGGCAATAATCAAGAGTAATTGCAATTGCTGGTCGTTTAAAGCATTAGGGGGTAGAGAAGGCTTGTGCACCAGTGACTAGTTCCCTCATCTCCATGGTATGCGGAGGCTTCTTCACAAGCGTTAGAGTAAGACATCCTCGGTCGTGTTCGCTATTCAACACCACTGCTACGGCCATCCCCACGGCTGCGCACACGGCGGCCAACATCGCGGCTTGTGCTCAGACCACCATGCCTACTTCTGCCCACATTGTGAAGCCTTCACATCACTCCATGGTGCTTACTTCCACAAATACGAACATGGACAAATTCCACAGTCCGTTTCCTTGGCTCTTGCTGCTTTCATTGAAACTGAATTTTGTGCTAAGGCGTGCCCACCTGTATGCCAGTCGCCTTGTCCCTAATTGTTCCACGTGATGAACATGCTCATTGCACACTTAGTTTTACGTTTGCGCTTGCCTACCCCAAACAGCGCTCTCGAGATTCTCGACTCATTCAGGTAAATTTTATGACCCTGTTCTCAAGTAGTTTCATTTTAAATGCCTATATGCTAGTGCACATACAGCTGTTCATTAATAGCAGTGAAATGTGCCTTCGAAACACTCGTTTAAATTGATGACAATGCCGCTAAAATCAGTGTGGATCTTCGCGTAATTTAATTACAAGTGTGGTGAATCTAGTCTAGGCTTGATATTGGCAGCAGTAAGAAGCGGAATGAAAAATTTGCTGCTAACAGCAGCTGTAATGGTAGTTCTCCTCATGGGAATGTTACTGACGCATTACTCTGGGCTGTCTAGTCGTATCCCATATTTCCGTGTTCTGCCTATCACACGTTACTCTCTTCATGCAATCAAAGATGTTTGTTGCAACTTGAGATAATTGGCACCAAACAGTCTAACTGATGAGGTTGCGACACAATAAAATAACCGCCTGTTTTTACCACTCATTCAGGTAGGCACAGTTTGTGCAGAAAGGGTGCATGGATCGGTCAACTCGGTGATATCCACAGGTCTTCTATTAGCCATGTTGTGAGAATGTCATTTTATTACCCATAAGGATACCACGTTTAGCAAAGCAGGACTAAATTACCATCGCTCCTGACGACGACTTCCAGCAGTGGCGGTGGTGGTAGTGAGTCGAGAATCGACCATCATATTTATGGGATGTGTAAAAGGTGAAAGAAGAAGACAAATCTATAAAAGCAGTCCTAGTTGTTAAAAGGAAAGAGATTAAGCATTTATTTATTTTTACAAAACGTCCTAGGATAAACTTAGATCACAAAGAGTTAAGTTAGGTTTCTCAGACATTGGCTTTGATTCTCCGCAGGTAATTTCGGTTTGTTAAGGTGCAAAATGTCCCTCACCAACACATAAGTATTTATTGCAGACAAACAGGATGCAATCATGAACATGAACATGAGCATCATTTAATGGACTGCGGAGTGATTGAATAGGCTAATGATCAGAAGTATGGATTGAGCAGCTTTAGACTACTCCATTCATTACCATTTAAGAAGAAGAAATGAAATGGATGCACTAGCTTCCATAAGATGGTTAAAGGACACTTGTGCTTACATCTCGCATCAGTTTGAATTGAATTCATAAAACTTAAGCCATGGCAGACATCACTCTACCTTGCCATCACGGCTCTCCCGATTTTAGACCCTCAATGTAATCCCCGGACTCGGCCTGAAGTAGAATCGATTGGAGAAGTTTGTCTGTCTTCCTAGCTTTGCTCCCCTCTGCCTCGTCATCATTATAAAATCTGAACCTAATTAAATCTACCAAATTACAGTGGCGGCTTAAAATCAAATCCACTCTCAGCGGCATTTGAATTTTATCGCTTCGTTATGAGAAGACTCGGATTCATATGCGGTATTAAAGTAGCTGTGATTAATCACGTTTCCTACGTCCGTTACACTGCATTTAGTACCATGGTTTGGGACTTGTCTATCATAACACCACTCTAAGTGGACCTAAATGATGTGACTGATGTAAGGGCTGCGATCGGCAACTCTTTCGTAACGACGGAAATCAGCTACCTTTAGCTATGCAAAATGTGAGAGTTTGTATTTTTTTCTGATCAGCGAAGTGTCCTAACAGATTTGGTAACGCGTTACGCTTTAAAGAGAGGACTATGCTACTTTGTACTCGCCCGTTCAGATTCTAATCATCAGAGGCTATCAGATTTACCTGTTTACGGCAACACCAAACAAGTTTATGCAGACAATCGCTTGTACACTCAAAGCATACTGCTTAATCGTTATTCGGAATCACCCCGATTTAGCGCACTGTCTGCCCAGGGGCAGTAAACAAAGCACAGCGGGTCTTGAACATTTCGTGCATTCTTGCCGTCACTTTGGACCTTTTCTTTTAGTAAGGATATTTCTTGCACGCTTATTGTGTTTTGAGGAATCGGGTGGAAAGAGCAATAGGAGGAGTGCAGCTAAGGTGTACAATGATGCCCTATCAAATCTTAAGTGGAATGCTTGTGGTGCTTACCATTAAATGTATATTGTACGTTGCTTCACCTTGTTCTATGTCTGGTGCATTATGTCATTTTACCATTGCTCGATCCAATGCAGTAATATTCATTTTACCCTACACAAAAAGGTGTTGCGAAGAGATTTCATTGCATAGAAGTGAACAAATAACCTGCAAAGAAGGCCGATGAAATTGAAGGAATTGAAATATAGACGAGTAACGTAAAATGAGGTAATACCTGTCAGTCCCGAGGTAGGGGTAGATCTTTTCAACAAAGCGCGTCTTCAGCGTTATGTTTTGCCACACTAAGCCATTCACTGAGCCAAAGAAGCACCTCTGCCAGCTTCTCCTACTACGGCTTTTATTAAATTATATTCGGAATACTCAGAAAGTGTTTGTTATTGGACTAGAACCAAGACCACAGACTGTGCACATTGGCATCTTTCCTTCCCAAAGCATATTTTGTGCGGCACAGGGCATGTAAAGCACAGCGGCCAGTGAAATGCAAGATGTTGATTACAGTGTTTTCGATAAGGAAATATCAGTTTGGGTATGTAATACTTATAGTCAAGGATGAAATTTGACTGAAATGGGGTGCATTTTTTAACATCCACAGCATACGCAGTCACACATGCTAAACGTTCTGATTGATTTGCGTGGATGGTAAAAGTTATTTAATGGTTATCTAAAGAACGGTTTTCTTAATCTTACGGCGATTTTTTACTCGTTATAAGTGGAGAGTGGTAAAGAAACAGTCCTGTTTATCCTATCTAGTCGTATGTGTGTGCAACTAGTCTATTCTTAATGCAATCAACTTGCATCGCTAAAGGAGAACTCAGTGTATGCTCAAAAGATGCTTGCTTTGTAAATTTAGTGCATGGAGTTACATTTCGCATTGAAGTGACTCGCACAGCATGAGCTATCCTTCACGAAGTAGCAAGCTGTGAATGTGCGCAGGGCTTTGGCCAAAAACTTAAACAAACCTGAATAAGAGGCCATTAGGCCAGTGTTTTTATAGTACTGGACAGGAATTAGAGTCATAATTTACCCGCCTCTCTGCATTCAGTCGCGTATCATGGAGCGAAATACTGGATTTGATGAAATATCTAGTTACATTCAACGCAGTGACATTCCTGTATCGAACCAACAGTGCGAAAAAGGAAAGACTGGTGGAAACGGTTTTTGAGTTATATCCTACCAGCATACGGGAAGAAGGGGACAACATGATACGCTGGTAGCACATCCACACTGAATTTTGTCAAGAGGGCTTACACTAAGTAAACGTGTCCTTACCATGGCAGCAGCTTAAGTTTGCATCCATCTATAGAATGTACGTATGTTTCATGCAAGAATTGTATCATCTCTAATTCGATGGATGCTTTGATCAAATTTTAGTAAAGTAACATTTTGGTACCAAGGGCTTCAAGATGGACATCATGGACTCATCATTTTACGCACAAAATTGAGAAATAGAGGCGAGCAATGCACATCACTGTAAGTATCTTCGCCTACTTATTTGTAACTAGCGGAGGTGGGACCCAAAAGATTATGGGCACAGTGGCACGACAACTCAACCTATGGCCGTTAGGAGTTATTAAACGTCGACATTGCCGACTGCGGCACAGGTAGCCATTTTTCTCAACACTGTTGCATGTTTTGAGGGTGATGAGAACGGAGATGGTGGAGGAAACTGGGGCATTAGGTAGTTGGAGAGAAGCAACTAAATTCAGTAATTTAATAAGTGGTTGGAAATCTTGTTTTATTATAACCGTATTTTGTGTACAACTTTGAGATGCTAAATCCAGTGAAGACTGTGCTCTGCTTAATAAAAATAATCCATAATTTCTGCCAGAAAACAAGGGATAAAATCAACTGTTGGGCTGGACATTGAATGTAATTGAGTTTATTGTTGCTCATTCGCCGCTATTAACGCTGATTATCTGCTTTTAGCCACGACTTATGATGCAGCACTTCCGTTTTTAGAAGGTGGACAGCGGCTTTAGTGAATAGAAGGGCAAAGAATTGTTCACAAACGTAAGAATAATCGAGTGGACAACTCAAGAGCCCTTGTCAATTAAACCTACTATACGGACCCTGGAACTCCCCTGCTCGTCCGAATTGCCACCTCTCACGCACTTCGTGATGAGTGCACTTAGGGTCAATCAATATGATCAATGTCAAGTTGTCCATTAAAGGGGCTGAGATAAGAAGGGGGGCAACCCAAGCGCCCTGATCACTGAGGCCTACTACGAGGTCCCTGCAATTCATCCGCACTTCAGCATTGTCACCCCTCACGCACCCCGTGATGAGTGCATTTAAAGTCGGTCAGTATGAGGGCCGAGGGTAGAGTTGGGCTGTAGGTTGGGGGTTAAAAAGGTCGGAAAATTTTGTGGTCCTCCATGTGTGTGTACGTGCATGTAGTACAGTAGCTGGAAAAGGTGAGAGGAAATGAGAAAACAAGGACGAAATAGAGGAAGAGGAGCGAGCAAGTTCCACAAATTCTACAACACAAATGACAAATCCTAAATGCTAAGGGGCTGCTAGCAGCAGATGGAAGCGATCAACACTATGAACATGCCGTAAAGGCAGTTAAGAATAGTAAACTATCGAGAGGGAGGTATCGATTTACAAAGCTGTAGGCACAGGGTATAAAAAATAATAATGCTAGTAATAATTATGACAGTAACAACAAAAAACTGTAGTTCTGTTCATTACTTCTTCCTCAAGCATGGCTTTCGTGTTTCCTCTCTTGCCACTATGGAAAATAATCAAAAAGGTGAAAAGGGCGGCAAAATTTCCTCATGGCTGCCTGAACCTATGCTGCATGTGATATGACGCACATGCCTGCGAGAAGAGGAGAACTCGAAGAAAAAGAGTAAAAAGGCCTGCAGTGCAAGCGGCGGTGCAACCAGCTAGGATAATGGTAACTGCTCCTGGCAGGCAATGCCGTGTTTTCGCGGTGGGTGCGAAAAAGCGCACATTTGAGCAGCCAGCAGCCCTCAGCTTTGCAATGGGCAACTACCGCTGCTCCTACTCATTACTCACTTACCACCCCAATCACCAAAGCCTCACCTCCCTCTAAGCTGTCAGTAGATACCCTTCTACTGCTACTAATCACTCAGCATGCTCGCCCTCCTACCTTCCTTCCCTCCTTCTTTTCCTTTCGCTTTCTTTGTTTTTGCAAGAAGTAACTTAAAAGTGATGATCCCTGTTGTCTTCTTACTAATCTTTACAACTCCGGACGTACGCAGTTTTAAAAACGAAGAGCTATCCAATGAACGCCGATATCACATTATCTACACTCTCGCCTCTGACCTCGTCTGTGCGCCCCAAATTATGCTCTACAACTTTACTCACAATGTTGCTGCAGCTGTGCGCTTCGCATACTCACTGTTGTCAGAAAATAATATGTTGTCTTCCTTGCTGCTTAAAGCACTTTTGAGCACCTGGCGGCTCGATGTAGGAGGCTTCGAGTGGAGGCATAATATACAAAATTCGGAACATTTACATCAATCAATTTAATGTAGTTTACCACTCTTGGGATGCCTCAGACAGCATTATACCTTACAATCTGATCGATAAGTCAGCAGCTCTAACGGGGGCCGCAAATTACAATGACTACCTGTCAAGATTTGGAATGCTCCCCTGGCGAACAACTAGTTAAAATGGAGACCAAACGCGGCTCCTTATTGGATGGCATGTATCAATCAAATCCTTGACTTCCAAATGACGTCATGCCCGTATTTGGCTGTTTCCACGTGAGGCTCGTCACGACTCGTCACCTGACTAAGGCCGCCTGATGCACACCATCCCTTTACTCGAACCTGTGGTTACGTATTTCCTCGGCTGAATCGTGTGTTTACTTTTAGCGCTATCTACGTTGCGGTGGCTGACGCAGGCGATTGAAAAGGGAACGCCTGACAAAATGCTCGAATGGCTAGGGCTATGATGCTCGTTTAACTCCCGCTTTCGGTAGCGGGCACTTAGTTGACTATTTTTCCACTTATACTGCCTCTCAATAAATTCTGCTACATGCTTGTCACCTATGCAAGCCGACCTAATGTTGCTTCCTAAGGTCTTCGCACATGTGCATGATTAACCAACTCACCGGCTCATTGCCTACTGTGTTAAGTATTAATTCGCCAATATTAATATCGAATTGGAGCAACAACAACTAGCATTGAAATATGCTTTAACAATTGACTCCGGAGATTAAGCTCGGAACACCTATGCACTGGGTTCGGTGATTTGATTGTCATGATGGAAGATACCACTCGGAGGGATCGACTGGAAAGGACTCCAACTCACATTAAGGCAGCCCTTGCCTAGTGGCAAGACAGAGATGGCAGAGCGAAATGGCAAGCAATTTTGCCATTCCACGTAGAAGCAAGTCAATTAGACAGCCATTCAAGCTGATTGATATCCCGATTTACTGGGTGGTCCATTGACAAATGATTTGACGATGTGACCGACCAAATGGTTATTAGATCAACTGAATGATGACTTGTTTGACAGATTATTTGGTTGACTCGCCCATTTTCTAAATTCTTTACTTTCGTTTTGGCTGGTTCTTTGTTTTCTTAATTGTCAAAAATGACTTTGTGTTTAAATGGGTGCCTGCAGTGGTAACTAGAAAGGTTGTTCTGATTTTAGAAAGAATTGAGGCTAGAGCACTGGGCCTGATTGCTCACTGTTCTGATACCTTTCTTATCCCACAGGCTAATATGAGTGGCGAAACAATATTGCAGCTATGAGTTTAGTGCTCATTGCTCTTACTCCTTTTCCTCGTCCTTGCCTACGCTTCCGAATTCCAGTGTGTACTCCAATTTTCTGGCCTCATATATGGCCATAGTAACTACAAATCAGCTTTGTGGATGGAACATGATTTTACTTCGAATGGCACACTCGAGGAAGCCGCCAGTTTTCCTACATTGACAGCTCAAAATCGCATGTGGTTATTAGTTTTGGCAACGCTAACTAAAAAATGAGCTAAAGAAAACAAAAGAAGTGAAGCAGTGAAGGGGAAGAAGTTGATGCTGTAACAAACACCTAATTTTTACCAATTTAATTCCTCCTGTCTCTGTGACATTGAAGCGACGAAGTGCGGTTGAGCGGTTGAGAGAGAAGCGAAGGCAAAAGGGATTAAAAGGAGAACAAAGTAAGTAAATGACAGAAAGGGCCTGAGTACTTGACAAGAAACCGGATATTGGGTATTATGATAACATGGGAATTAAGACGAATGGTAGGAGGCAAGAGAACGCGTTTGCTACGTGTGGCATTTGGCTGTGATAAACTCATTCTTGCTCAATCAGTGACATTTAATGCCTAGTGGTTTTAAGAAAGGAAGCATCATTTTCTAAAAGCTTCCTTACTTTGGCCAACACTCGTTCATCATATTGCACGTCAAAGAGGCGGAAGGGAATGAGATATGCCAATACTAACGTGCTTTAACATGCTCCGCACTATCAAGATCGCCTAATTTTGTTTTGTATATTGCCCTTGAGCAAAATTTTTTTCATTTAGGGACTTCTCTGTTCCACCACGAGATATTTACTTCCATCTAAGGGAGGATAAAGAGCAACGAGTTGAAAAAATGGGCCAACGAAAGCGAGTAGACACGTTGGTGAGCAACAGAATGCCAACAAAGTCAAATAAAGAAAGCTATAGGCAGCCCAGCTTTCTTGATGTCCTTTTACAAAAAGAAGAAATGCCTTTTTGTTAATGAGCTCTACTAGGTTTGCAGAAACCCTCGGTAAGGTACACTGGTGAAAGTGCAATATGGTTACCGATCGCAGTGACGTCCAATGGGACAGCGTAGATGACATTATCAATAATAGCATCAAATAACGGTAATCTCGACTAGAACCGGCTTGCATTGATGTGACAGTCCCACTACATTGCTAACTGGAAACCATTCTTCAAGGAAACTGAGCATGAACAACAACACTCTATTGTGCCCCTCAATTTATCTAGCACACGTGAAGTTGATTCCATTGTTACCCTAAAAGAACTGAGAGGCCTTAAACAAGAGGAAGTAGTGATGAGGACCGAAATTTTAGCATCCCTACTAACCCATCACAGTTTCGCCCCTCCTACTTGCGCCTTGGCGGAGTTGTTCACCCTAGAAATGGTGCAAATATTGACAGAGGATAGGTCTTCCTTGCCTTTGTTAATAGTCGGAAAGTTGGCTATGTGCAAACGCAATTTTACTAACACTAATGTTTTACTATTTTTAATAAATCTACTATTTGCTAAGTTTGCTTACCACATGAAAGAGTTTTTAAATTTTCCGCCAAAAAGTTGAATGTTTGCACACCTGGTTCGTAAGGAGCTGCAGCTAACTTTCTACCACTTTATTCTTCCTTCCCTGTTCCGATTAACAGGTCCAATAAGTTAATACCGGCCAATTGCATGATCAAAATTCAAGTCAATCAGGTTTTTTTATAATGAGCACTCAGAAAGTGGGTTTGTGCTCGGCCTCTTAGCATTCTGCAAGCCTCCCCTCTTCGTCCCTCACACGGCTGTCACTTCGTTGCGTTCAGCAGAAAAATCGTGTTGCTTTGCCTACGATGGAGGGGTTTAATCACTGCCTGGGCATGCGATTAGGACTAATCAGTGGGAACGCACCTTCGCCAGTCCCAAGGAAATCAATAGGAGTCCTTCCAAAAAATGTGGACTGCAAAGCCGAGGAAAAGAAGTCTCAACAAAGCAGCGAATTTAACTCAAAGCACATAAGTGTCGGCGGCCCTTCTTATTTTCCCCATACTCCCCTACATGCACTGTGATACAAGGCACAAGGACAAGTGACGCCTGCTCCTGCACAACCACCTACAAAGTATAATGTCTAAAGCTCACACTAGGTAATACTGAGAGCTACCTCGCATGGCGTGTCACCGATTGATTCACCAGCATCAGATTTGGTTCCGTCTGCCACACATGTTCATCCACGCGTCGCATCGTCAGCAATCATTAATCTTGCCTCGATGCGTTATTGTTCTTGCCAATCCACAATTCGTCATTGTCTCCCTTTTGCTTCGTTCTCTTTGTCCGCAATATTCTTCTTAGTATCACTTTCATCGCAATCGTGTTCGTCACCTCAGCGCTTCAAGCCTCTTAACTCGCCGTTACAGAAACATCTGGGGTCCAAAACAGACAAAAATCGTAGAAATTAGGGTTTAGATATGCTTCCAACCCCTTCCTATCCACTTATTTTTATTTGCCTGTGTCATTTCAATGCAGCTAGCTAAAGTACTCAGTGCAGATCACATAGAATGGAAAATCTATGTTTGGTCTCTTCGAGGGTCCCACTAAAATAATTCAAATCCCTTCCACTAAGTCAACTTCTTCATGCTTTACTTAGTCATACAGTCAAATGATTAAATGCAAGATCCTATTTAGAAGTAGACTGGAAAGGATGGGAAGTACTAAGGCGCGCTAAACCACACCACTGCGCTAAGACATCCTACAATGTTCCTTTCCCATCCTCTTCGGTCCGTCCCCACCCTAACTCCTTCCATTGCAGATGCCTCTCATGTCTGCACCTCTGTCTCAGCCATTCCCTTATCTAATTCAACTGAGCATTCAGTTAACTTAGCTTCTGCCAAAAAGCGCATGGACCGCCATTGCCCATTGTAATGCAAAACAACAATTATTTTAAGTATTTGAAGAGTTATGCACATCAGAGTTAAGTTACCGAACTCTCATTCACAAAGGAACCTTTTGTGTTGAAATTCAAATCGATCCGTTTAACTATCTCAACACGATTTCACACAGTGTAAATTAAGGTCTTCTTTTCCACGGATATTAGGAGTCAAGGTACACACACAAGAGGGTGTGGTAATCTCTTCGAAATGGGTAAGTAGGAGCCCCCATGTTTGCGCCCTCTTTTCCATGTCCCACTTTGACGCATTTTCGGTGAGTGTTTGTCTCCGTTGTTGCCCACTACGCTCTATATGTTCATATACATTACGTCTTGCAGGGAAAAAGTTGTCATCACGTGGTGTGAGAGTTTTTGCTAGTTTTATGTAACGGTTTCATTTCAAATCAAAATAATAGAGGAAGTAGAGGAGAAACAGGAGGAGAAAAGTAGCTGAATTGCGTAAAGAGTCAGTGGTTGCTAACTTGTTAACAAAATGTAGAATTTGAGACCGAAGGGACAACGAGCTGGCTGCCATACGAGTGATCAGCGGAGCTCCTACTTCACCCAGGGCAGAACTGTCGATTTGGTAGGCTAGACGGACAAATTGGGGAGAGAGAATAAGAAGAACTTGCCTTTGCACCCACATACACACAAGCACGCAAGCAAACTCGCTTCTATTTTTCCCAAAACGCCAATGCAGGTGACTCTTTGAAAGTACTAAAATGAATGCGGGTAAGGCCACACACAAAAACTTGAGAAAGCAGACGGACAGACACAGATGCATAGTGGAGCCGGAGCAGGCTTCCAGAGCTAGGAGCACAAATTTGCATCCGTTATTATGCAGAGCCAGGTATAGGAATTCTCTGCAAAGGGAAAATAGCATCAAGCGGTGAGATAAGTGGGCAGGAATCCGAGCGGCCTACAAATTACAAAGTAAGAAGTAGGAGCAACTTGCTTGCCTTCGCTCTCGATTGAGTGAGTGTAGGAAAGGCGGAAGTAGGAGATGAGATTAAGGTAAATTGGTGTTTGCAAACTAAAGTGACAGAAAGAAAGCTAGGAATTGAGAAATAATTGTGCTCCAAGCTAAGATGACCAAAAGACGATTAAGTTTTGGGTAGGGAGTGGTTGAGTGAGACCCAGCCTACTCTGTGCTAGTCGGATCCAGATGACGAATAGTCACGCTATTTCAACAAGCCACAACCGAGATTAAGGCTAGTAGAGAGACAAAAATGAGGTTACAAAGAGAGCGCTAACAGACGATGAGTTAGAGGGGGAAGCTGAGAGAAGCGTAAGGGGCTTCCTTTCTTCATCCATTATAAATGGAACATGGAAGGGTCAAAAGCAACTTAGAAGAGGGTATCTATTTTGAGAACGCAACACAGAAGGGTGAGGCTGCACTGATATGCCGGTCCTTGCAAAAAGCACGCTAACTATAGAGGGTTTTAGGTGCTCCGCAAATCAAACGACAAATCAACTCGCAGAAGATGGGGATGGAGAGATGAAGCCGCACAAACAGTGGCGCTTAGCACCCTAACACTAGGATCATTTGCGCTCCCCATGACTGATGCAGAGTCTTGATATGATTTGTCATGTCAAGAAGTGGTAAATAATTGCCTTGTTTTCTGCTGTGTGCAATAATAGCATCTTTTCCTAAAATAAGGTAGCTTAATCGAGGAGCTGTGGAGGAGTTTGGGGGCTCGCACTATTTAACATACATTGTGCGAAACAACTGACCTGCACACATGCTGCGAATTGGCACTTCTCTTGTTCAGCGCGAATGGGAGGAGTGAATGAGGCATGGCATGGTTAGAGCTGTTACGCGCGGCGCGTGGTGAATGTGTGGGATCGTGTCTGTTACTGGTAGATATGCTGTGGTGGGGGAACATGCGTCGACATCCACATTTAGCCACTCATCTGACCAAGCGCCTAACAACTCATTACGCCTTTTCATCTTATCAACTTGCCCTATCAGGTCCTTGCTAATTCTAATCAAATAAAAAGTTGCGCAAGGCATCTTACTGACCGATACCTAGTGGTACAGTCGACGTTGCTCAGCAGTTGATGACAAACCGGAGCCAGAAACATCAGCAGTGCAATGACCTTGAATTCATGCGATTGTAGCTGACAAAAGTAAGGATGAAAAAGCAATAAGTAGTGCCTCTCAGACACAGCTACTAAAGGTTAAACTCGCCGTACTTTCATCGAGCCACACTAAATCCACCATTCACAGGCACAGTTGCGCTAAGGCACTGAGTAGGAGTTCTCTGCTACCAAGTTTAATCTCGTGTTTTATGCCTCACATTTCTGTTGCTTAAACATACTTTAAACAAACTTATCCAAATCAGTCAGTGAGTGCATAGGAAGGTGCCTGAAACCGCTGGCTGGCTTACTTTCACCCGTCTAAGTCGTAAACTTCCAGGACATGTAAACGCTTTCTAAATCTCGACTTTGTAACTATCAAGGAATAGGCTCCTTGTTTTGTGATTTAACATGCGTTGGTAACCCGCTCTTTCGTCACATCAAAATGGTATTACAACCCGAGGGATTAGCATGTTTTGTCTCATCACCAAATTTGAGTGAGAATTAAAATATTGTGCTCTATAAGTGCTGCTCTGAAAAATCCAAATCGCTTATTCTCACGTCTCATCCAAATACAGGAAGGCATTGTTAAGTTTAAACCTCAACATGCCTTGTCGCTCAAAAATGTTTGAGCAGCCGCGCATTCCTTTTGCATCAATTTTAGTAAATCAGGACGAGGCAGAGGGGTATAGATGTACGTCGCTGGTGGCAAATTTAACCAGTGACAGATGTTGGGGGACAAATAGCATCCGTCTTTGGGGGTAGCGCCTTTACCTCCTGCCACTTAGCTGATTCACGTTTGTCCGAAACGATTTATTACTGAAGCACCTTTGATTGCATAGAAGGTTGACAGTTTGTCTGCCTTTTGTTATTGCACGGATCAACAATTATGTTGTCATAGGATGAGGGCGAATGTAGATAATTTTTATTTACCTGTCAGATGTCACAATGCTCGAGTTAAAATGCACGCCAGCACGATCATAATGCTACTTAGGCGATAAATGTAGGATAGGGTGGGAATTTGCAGCCAGTTGTCAGGGGTGGTAATAAATACCTCCTACAAGTGTAACGGCTAGTCTTTGATTTCTAGCCTATGATTTGGTAATAGGAAAATTAAGAAGGCAGGGTGCTTTGAAGCAGCTCCAGCTCTTATGGTTGTGCAATTAAATGAACTTATCTGCCAGGTGCCAAGACGGTGAGTATGAACTCTTTGTTTTGGAATCGCCACATGTGGTAACCAGCTAATGGAACAGGACCAACACGATGCCATTTATTGCCTAACAAATCCGATAATGAGAATCTTTCTTTCTCGCAAGCTTCTCTTCTCTATTTTAGGTTATCGAGACTGAGAGCCAGAATTTCCGCGCACGAATTTACAGGCAAGCTTTAACCGTCTTCCCATGCGGCCTCATCAAAATAAGCAAATGCGCGAATTCGAGCCACTAAGTGACCACAGTTACGCATTTTGGGACTTTGCGCTTTGTAAAATGAATAAACAGAAGTAAGTCGATGTACAAGTTGCTTTGATTTGCTTTAACACTTGCGGGTTTACAAAACAAGTGTTTGTTTTGACATGCTAAGAACACATCCTATCCATCTTTTCCCCTGTCATCCTTTATGCCTTCCCTTGCATCTTTTTATAATCCCTCCACTTATCATATTTGCGTTGTTTTAAAAATTTCCATGTGTTTGCACTTTGACTCATGATTCGCCATTTTTAATTGTGGGTTGGCGATGAGGCGCCTTGGCATTCCTAGCCGCTACACTACTATTCCACTTTTCATTAGTCTGCTCTCACTACATCGTATTGCTTACCATTCCTCGTATTTTCCTTCTTATCCTGCAAAGGACAAACCTGATTACTGGTGATGTCGACGGCATTCTGCTTCCTCAACAACTTGTCCGCCACCTGATTCATAGAATCTTTTTAGTCTTTACCATTAAATAAATCCTATGACGCATTTTTTACAACATTTAAAATCTAACGGGAAGATTCGGATGCTAATAGCACAAATGTTAGCGGATTCGCATCAATGGAGACATTTTGAGGTAGGACGAACTCGGCATCCGTTGTTCGTTAGCTCCACTCTTGAAGCTCAGAAGGCGCTTAAATTTCTTAGTGCCCCATATAAATAGACAGCAGTAGTGTGCTGCACTTGCATGTCAATTGAATAATCCTACACCTACAGGACAAAGTCGACGGGACCTTCTTTATAAACTTGTCCATCAGTTACTGAGAAGTGCACCTCAATATAGCTCTCTGCTTTATAACCTCTGGCTACTAAAGCAGCTTTCGTTCGGTGCCCAGGACTTAATAGGACTGCCTTAACACTTTACATTGCAAATCCGGCCGCTTAAATTAAGCGGTAGGTGCATGCCCTTTCAAACCACTTGATTTTGAAAATCGTTGGTGACAGTGAAAGCAATGTCCTAAAAACGGCATAGAATAGGTACAAGATTTTGCTTTAAGTCTTCTTGCAGCCCGGGATTAATGGCGAAATATTTATCCCTACATGCAATGGATATTTATGTGCTGATATATTGTCTCGTAATGGGCTTCGTCCGCATACTTTGACACTATGTTGTGTCCAGAACGGGCGCTACATGTCGGTAGCATGATTTGCGGCACTAAATGGTTGTGATCTTCTATCCCAAATGCTCACTAGACAGATTTGATACGAGGTTAGAGCATTAATCTTATCAAATTGGAGGGACAGCATTCTTTTGGACTCATAGTGGCACATTCAATTTTAAAAGATATTAGATTTGCTTGTGAGACTTGCCTCATATTTCTCAGAGGCGGATTTCAAAATGTCACAAAACAACTTGGGCCGTAGCAGTAGATTCCGCGCTTTACTGCTCTGAATGCGTCACATGGCTGCTGACATAACTAACTGACCAGCCTACCCGCCTAATCGACAAGCCTTACGGGCATAAAATATTGCAGTCAATTCATATCATGTCACAGCCATACAACTCAATTGCAGTAATTCCGAAACTTGGCTAGTGTTAAAAACATTGGGGAGGCCCAATTAAGGTAGCACAAATTAGGTGCGTAGGAACTCACTTAGGCCATACCCTACAACTTGTGTCTTTTATAAACATTTCTTTCCTAGCTGCACATATCTCTCCAGGTGTCACTGCAACCTTTGGAACCATTCACAGCTCAGTGAACGTGCCCCTCATTTACATGATCGCACCAGTTGCGACTGAATAGTTTGGATTATAATGCATTACAACCTGTGACATAGCCAGCAGCTGTTATTATCGCGGTGGGTGACAATGCACGGAAAATATGTGCAGCATACTAGTGCTGGTGGTTGTGATGATGCAACTGGGATGGAAAATGCGTTGATTACTGCCAACGGACTATGGGTTATGAGAGTTATGATTTATGAGACTTAGCTACTCTGCGTGTAGACTAAGCGGTGGCTGATGCAGTGACATTGCAGCATGCATCAATGCGAAGGAGAAAGTAATTTGCCTCCAAATAAGGAAAGGCTTGTCACTAACGCCAATTCTTCAATAAAATGATTAGTGAGTTGAATTATTTGAGAAGGCACGTGTTGTTGTGCCATAACTGCGCAATTATGACTCTCAACAGTGAAAAAGGACACACATACAGGCGTAAAGCAATTTGCAAATGCGACGTAGGGAAAAGTTAATAGCAAAACAGTGTTGAAGTGTTTATTTTACTAGACTCTATACAATTATTCTGTGTTGTCAGTAGATTCTGCATTTAACAGATGACAGAAAGTATTGGCGCGACATTATTCGTCACCAATCTCCTGACCGCATCCTTGCAGTGAATGTCTAGTCGTCAATTGGTGTGCAGCATATTTGTCTTAAAGTCGCTTCTACCCCACCTTTTATAGATTCTTCTTGGTCGCATGAACGCGGTAAGTGGATTAGGTTCTTTCACCTTAGAAACTAAATACAGCTGTATTCCAAGTCTCTGTGAGCTCATCACTAGTTTAAATGTGCCATATTTGACAAAGCCGCTAATGAGCTTCGCCTCCTATTATATGCCGTTTATGTGTAGGTGTATCACTTTTAAATGCATTCTACCTTACCAAGAAAAACAGCGGATTGCTTGTCTTGAGACTACTAAACTTGCGTACCGATCCATACTAACATGCTGAAAAGTTTACCTCTGGAACTGAAGAACTGGTCTAAACCCACTCTGGCTCAGAATCGAGGAAGCTTAGCAACCAATTGCTGGCAAGCGCAGAAACTAAACAGACGGGAGCAACCCTTAAAGTCGGTTGGATTATCGCAGTCTTGCTCACTTCTTTCATTTGTTGCGTAACTTATAGAGTCCGGACCTTGGGTTCGTCTATTAATCACCTGAACTCTTCACATTCCAAGGATTGGACAAACACAGAGTAAGCATTCCTTCCTATACTCCATTTGCCTCTTTCTCACAAGAAGAGGCTGGGCTAGTTACTCAGTAAGAATGAAGTCTTTTTCTAGCCTTTAATTAATATCGAAGACCTTATGCGCTAAACTGTTCCAAAACTGAATTGTAAGAGGATCCCATGTCCCTTCTTCACATTCCCATAGTAATGCATTGACCAGCTTCAATTACAGCCTTTCACCACCTCCTGCACACATGACTACAATTTCAACCGACTATAAACAAGTAGCTAGAAATGGAGGTAGGTAAAGCTAGGTCATTGTTTTAAGCAACAATAGCTTTAGTAGGCGTAGAGTACGCGTCAGCTTATTTCCGGCTAAAAGGGATGATAAGCAGTACTTTTGGTTATCTTTTTGGGTCATACATGCCAAGCAGCCCTCCGCAGGCAATTTTTTTTTTTTAGCGCGCCAGTGTACAGTCCCACGGTTGTATCGTTGCCATTTGTTGTCTCATTCGGTTGAAGACATCAATAAATTGCAACTTCTTTCATGACCGCAGATTTTTGGATAAGTCACAATTCACCACTTTTACAACGGCATGCAAAACGGTATCTTAGGTGTGGCTCAAGTGAAGTTTGTTAAAAAGAAAGTCGTCTTGCTTAACATGTGTAAGGCACCCTTGTCAGCATAATCATATGTGCACGACTTTCAATATGCACTTTGTCATTAACCTTTAAGTATCCTGCGAAAGTGTTTCAGAGTCGCTTGTGTGGAATCCGTTTAGGATTAAACTCATATTTCCTGTCATTTAGTGGCGATCAATTGGAATGCGGACGGAATGGATTATCCTTTTGAAGGTATGTACTCTTTTGAAGAACTTCTGCTATTCAATAAACTTCGTAGTATTTAGTTTTGCAAAAGAATATTGGATTGCATTTTAAATTAAGGCTGATAAAGGCCATCCAGAGGTTTCGCACAAGGGCAGCATTTGCAAAGTGCCTAGCATGTACTACGACCCACCTTAACAATCAAAATTACGTCCAGCATAGCATACGTGAACGCGGCTGGAGTGGAGGTTAAAAAACTTGTAGACTGACCGTTGTGACAGCGCTACTGGTGCGCTTCAACTTTCCTCTCTCCCCTCTCACCCACCTCGTTGTGAGACCTCACTGGCCCAATTCCCATCCGCACCCACATAAGCACCAGCATGCTTACACTCGAGGTCATTATGTGGCTGAGCTTTGTGCGACATGAGGGCTCAGGCCTCTCAGTTTTGTGTTAGTGCCTAGCAGAGGTCTGGCAGTGCAATGAATGTAAGCTTCGGCACTGTCCTGTGGACTCATCGAAATTCCCTTATTTTAATTGACGATGGGCAGTACAAGTGAATGCTACCTCTGCTCACAACTGTGCCCTTTTTAGAAAACTAATGATGCAGCAACGGTGATAGGTGGTAATTCCACCTGCCCAAAAGGTCTGCCAAGCATGCGACTTCTTGAAGTTGTCAAATGAACCCACATTAATGCCACCAAGACCGAAGTTTGGACCCAGAAATAGTGTCATGCCTGGAGATCGACCATAACAGAGTCTGCGAGTCTAAGTTGGTTAGATCGAGCCTCTTTACGGTAGGTAGGTCAATATGTGGGAACCCGCTATTGCTGAAGTACTATTTGCTAGTATGCCAGTGCCATTGAATTCTTTTCATCTGTGTTGAGATCGTTCTGACCAGAAGTGTCGTGCAAGGCGACCCTGACATAGACAAAGTGCAATCTGGAACAGCAACTGCAACCGATTTGATAAGTTTTGGAACTCGGATACTCGTTGTCTTCTGTCCTGCTTTGTTGAACCTCTCAAGTCATGTAGAGATGAGTCAAGTTTGCTCGACGTTTGTTTCGATTTACTGCTTTCTCTTATTTCGTTATAAATTGAGCTGTTTTAGATGGTATGCTCCTACTTTACATTTATCTTCATGTTTCACCGCACCATGCAATGCAAACAACGTGTTCCTTGCATGCATTTTAAGCTGTAGACTGGCTTTGGAAGTCGATTCGCACTAGGAGAAGAGGATGGATATCCAACTACATTATGTTATGACACTGTGACCGACATCCAAGCTAACTGAAATTTGATGGTGATGGTGATGCTGAACGCTGGTGCAGGAGATGGGCTCTAAGTCGTAGCATCGGCGCAACAATGCTCGTCCTTTTGCAAGATCTCTTTTCCAAAGGCAGGAATTAGCTGTACGGTCCCACAAAAATTGTGCCCAAGTCTCTTACAACTAGCCTTTAGTGTTCCTGATGCACTGTTGATATGATTGTCAAAGACCTTTAGGAGATCTACAACTGCACTATTTATTCAAGACAGTAGTGCACTTTCTGCAGCTAACTAGTTTTTGTTTTGGAGAAGAAAGTGTAAGAAAATATTTGGTGCAAATACTACAATATTTCATAGCTCCTCATGCCAGTAACGTTTTGCCGTTTCACACAGAATCTGCTTGAATATTGAAAAACACAACCATTGCGATTACTTCTTAACACTTTCATCCACCGCTCTATTTTCGGAAGCTGGCATGCGGAAAAGTGGATGAAAAATTTGATGGATGGAAATGAATGGGGGTAGAAATGGGTTGAGAAAGTAGTTAAAATCTAAAATTAAAAACCATTTCTACAAATAAAGTCCTTGTTTTGCTGTTCTTCTCATCACTCATCCATCTATGCATGGGATATTTTGCTCTGGGTCCTGTGTCCAACCGATCGGTTGATCGTCTTCATGATGAAGTAATTACAACACTGGCTAGTTGTAGCCATCACCCTTGATTGACTGAGTGGTGCAACTTCCAACACGAAGTGGAGGCAAATGATAAGTTCAAGACGAAATATTAAGATTACTCGCTATGGAATTGCTCAATTTCATACATCAATAAGCAGGGAGATTAAGCAGGTGGCACAGCCTAGTTTTTGGCACTGATGCAGAAGCATCTACGAAAATAAAGATGTTTCTAGGAATGAATCACCTTTGTACGAATGCCTTTTTCAATCCATTTACATTGAGACCGGTCGAAGGCGAAATTCTCTTCAGGAGGCAGCAACGATCATCATGCCGGTTTCACTGTCCCTATGCAGTAAAGTGAATGCACAAAGTAGCATTAGTTGATTCTAGGCCGATGTCGGCCCATTCCCTTTCGCAATTACCTTGCTCTCTCGATGTAACACTCTCTCGCTCCACATTCCACCACCGAGTCGCGAAAAACTTACTTCATTTTTGCTCCTGCAGTAAGTCATGAAAGCCGTATCTGCCTTTAATTCAATTTGATTATTTGCTATCAAATCATTTAGAGTAATTCGCGTTCACACCATTACCCAATGAAACAGCATGTAGGCAGAGCAGTTATAAGATAAAGCACATGATATCTTGACTTCGCTCAAATGTCTAATCATCTCGATTCACTGCCGGTATTTTGAAAAGTGGTGAATTCGACCTTCTTTAATACTCTATTCCCAGCATTGAATAATTGCATCCCATTGTTACGGTGGTGCCCATGCTTAACCATGGATACAGTGCAACGCTGAAATGCCATCTCGTATGCTGGTTCACCGCACAAGTGCTACTGATTAGCATTCAATAGAACCGATATTCGGCTCTGAGAACCAGCAACAAGAAAATGTTGAGTACCAGAGGGAGGCAACGCATGGTGGAGATGACCAAAACTTACCCGCTGCTTTGTTTCAATTTGTGCGCCCTAATGGGCAGATGACCTTCGTTCTATCCTCGAGTTTGGTCTCTGTCAGCCTCAATAACAAACACCTACTGTAATCGGGTTCGCCTTCTGCTACATTTTAGTGTCAGTGGATATTGCCACCTATGTCAGCCAACGGTAAGGCTGCCTTTTCCTTAATCCTTCATCCAACGCACCTTTCCCCATCTGCACTCCTCTTTGCCTTCCTCAGCATGCACATCACTCATTTCCTTGAAATCTACAAAAGATTTGGTGGATTTAATTTGTTTTAACGCATCGTCGCAAATCACCATAGGGCATCAAATCATAGGGGATGCAAGGTTTAGAAGAGCTCAAGTCTGTTCAAAAAGTTGACTGCTTGGAAATTGCAGGGTATATCCTCCTACCTAATCTTTATTGAGTGGTTTGAGAGCAAGCAATGCCAAGAAGTAGAAGAATACCAAATGCGTCGACTGGTGTTGTTGATCCATGAGTAGCGATCAAACAGCTTCATTTTATGAACATGACTGCACTTCGTTAAGTGGTTTCACATTATCGCTGAAAGTCTCTAGTTTACATATGCGGAGCCCTTGCAATGCGCAACAACTCGTTCACAACGTGACATCGACTCATTAGATTGCAATGTTGTTCTCTACTCAATGAAGCGTGTTGGGTTGTCGCATATGATTACATTATTTTATCACGGTAGTGTGGCAAGTCAGCAACTTGCCCTTTTTCTGCTCAGATGGGTGTTGAGGCACGCGGAGTTGTGGTTCGTAATCCGATAGATCACCCGAGGTCTTATAACTTTCACAACTGACTTCCTGACATCAGAGCCACAAGCAGACCGTACCCGAAACCGCTATCAATAGCAAGAGCAGAAAAGAGATTTTGGTTCCCATCACTTGGTGCTGTATGCAGCATTCATTCAACTTATTATTCATGCATTCCATTTGTTTAGTCACCTCCTTTTTCCACACATACGCCATGGCAGCACTGCCACATTACAGCCCTGTTGAGGTGATGCGCTGACACCGACTGCCATTCCGCCCTGCCATCTCTGTCTTGCCACAAGGCAAGGGCTGCCTTAATGCAAGTTAGGGTCCATTCCAGTTGATCCCACTGAGTGGTGTCTTCCATTGTAAAAAACAAATCACCGAATTCGGTGGGTGAGTGTTCCGAGTTTAATCCCCACTGTCGATAGTTGAGGCATATTTTAATGCTAGCTGTCGGTGCCCTTATTCGATAATAATATTGGCGAATTGATACCTATCGCATTAGGCGATGAGCCGATGAGTCGGTTAATCCTGCGCAAGCGCGAGGAGCTTCGAAAGCAATATTAGGCTGGCTTGCATAGGTGACAAGTATAAAGCCGAATTTATTGAGAAGTGGTATAAGTGGGAATAACATCTTCCGAATTCAGGCTCAGAAATTATGGCGCAGTTGGCTTTTAATTTGCCGTATATTTTAAAGTGACCTCCTCAGTAGTTGAATGCTTCCATACACCATATAGCTGACAATATCTAGCCTTGACTACTTACAATTTGCACGCATACACATCATCATGGACAGGTGCGTGCATTAACGCATCGACACCTGATCTGCTTCACTAGGGCTGAAACAGGAAATCATATATTTTAGCAGCCCTTCAATCAGCGTGCTGCATCATTGCAGCATTGGGCAGAGCACTGCAATTTCCCCAGGGCTGAAGGAAGGCATAACACGCAAGCAGATTACATGCATTTATATTTGCCAGGGAGAGAAAATTGAACCACTGCCATGGCTTGGAAGCCAGCCTACCCAACGAAGGCAAAAGCAGTCGACTAAGTGTCCATTGCCGAAACTAGAAGTTATGCAAACAACATATTCTTTAGCCTTTCAGGCATCTTTTCAGGCGTTCCAATTTTCAATCGCCTGCTTCGGCCATCACAACGTAAATAGTGCTAAAAGTAAACACCCACGATCCAGCCGAGGGACTAGGCAACCACAGGCTCGAGTAAAGGGGCGGTGTGCACTAAGCTGCCTGAGTCAGGCGACAAGTCGTGACGAGTGTCTCATGTGAAGGCAGCCAAATATGGACATGACGTCATTTTGACGGCAAGGTTTTGATTGGCTCATAACATTCAATAAGCAGCCGCGTTTGGTTTCCACTTCCACTAGTTATCCGCCATGGAGGGAAGCCAGGGCAAAAAAATCTGCCTATGAAGAGACGTCTTTCCATCGTTATTCACTCTGGTTTTGTGTCCATGTATGCAGCTCCCCGTGCAAGTATGCCCTGCAAAGTTAAGGATGAGAAGGAGGTAGAGGGGGAAGGCGATGGAAAACACTCCATTCTTGAAGCACACAAATCGGCTCTTGTACAGCTTAGTCCGATGGGTAGGTTTATTGCGGTTTAACATTCGCTTTGCCTAGCTAATTAGACATGAGCTTTGAGATGGTGACTTTCAATCCATAAGCATTTTTCGGTCTGAGATTTTAGATGCAGTGAAAGTGGAGCATAGAGGAACAGAAACGAGGAAACAGTTCATTACGAGGGAATTCATCTTATCCATCGCTAATGCTGGCTCACCACTGATGTCTTTCTTCGGGAACAGGGTAAGGCCATTCATCGCTATAAAAGCAGGGTAAATTAAAGGTGGCAGTCTCAAGAGAAGGTGTGTTAACTTTTAAATACTTTTCTTTATACTACCAACCCTCTTACCTACCATTTGTTATAAAGTAGAGAAAATCGTGGCTCTTTCAAAAAGCTCAACTTTAAGGGTTACTTAATCCTCCATTTTTTCTAATATTTAGGAGTGTTTTCCTGCTATGAATTACCGGTCTGTAGTTCCCTCTCAAATATAAATGCGGTTTCTGGAATTCTGACACCTTAACAGAACTCGAAAATTAGTAATAATGATCTTACATGTCATGTCATAAGCCTCAGGCATGGTCAAAAAAATAAAGTTGGCAGACCAATCAATTTGACTGTGCCATATGGCGATGTGGTGGCTGCGGATGTAACTTGACGGTCCGCATAATCTGACAATCTGTTGGTACAGGTTTAGGTGCACTATATGGTCCTTAAACACTTAAAAATGGCAACGTAACGCCTCATTTTTTCATTTCTTCTAAAGCGAATGACTTTGATGCAATGCCAAGGTAGTGAGATAACTTTAAACTGTAACTTTTGCTTACGTCTTCAAAAATAAAAAAAACATGCTATGGGCGCAGAAATGCAAAAGTTCGGCACAAGATGGTGATTTTACTGGATGCACAACGAATCAGCTGCTTGTCATCGCTAAAATACAGCAGGACTTTGCTGTATGCATTCGGTCGAAAGGAAATTTAATGCCACAACTTAGTGCACAGCCCAAATTTTTAAAATGAAAAACGGCATTATTAACATGTTGGCTGCAATTGAACTCGCGCAGGAGGGGTACGAAATTCGAGGTGGCACATGTGCCTATTCGGCGCTTGAAGCTCAGACAATTTCTATTTTAGCAGTTGTAAAGGGGCGATTCATCATCCCATTTAATGACGCAGGACACTTCTGGAAGAATAAGCCCCAAAAGCTAAGTGCTACAGCATAGCATAAGGACCCCATCAACATCTTTTAAATGGATTGATGAAATACAGCAAATAGGGTTTGACAATGAACTCATAGAGTCTCGGAATACGGCTGAAGTTGTTTCGTAAGGCAGACCAACTCGAATCACACCTAGCGCGTATGATTTGCTGTTTCTGTGCAGCATTGCATGCAGTTCCGTTGGAAATCGCGGAGCCTATAAAGCGTGAGGTTGAAGCAGCTTTGCATTAAAAGTTCTGGATACCAAAAAAGATGCGTTTCTTGCGCAATGAAGCACATCATAAACGTCTCAATTAAATAGCGAAGATATTGCTTCCTTAAATGCCAACAGATAAGTTTTGGGCATCAATGTTGTGTGGATGGTGTTCTTTGCCTGCTAACGTAGGTATCTTGACAGTATTACAAGGTAAAAAGCTTACAAAGAGCTGCTTTGTTTTGCACCTATTTCCTTCGAATTTGGGATATACCTGATTCGTCGCATCAGAATAAACTCAAAAAATCGCCGTCGTACTGATAAAACATGGTGTTCAATGTTCCGAGGGCTTAGTGACCACTCGCAATCCTCGCAACGTTGGGGTGGCTGCACCTCTAAAACACGAAACATGTTTCACCTTAAATTATGATGACGACTTATACGTCTGACATAATGGGTTTGCCTTAATTGCTCCTTGATACCTTCCTATTGGACTAAACTCATGTAATTGTTGTAGCAGTGGGCCACGTAAATTGTCATCTCTCGCCAGTTTGGCACTAGCGAAGGCGTCGACGCGCATTTATGCGACAGACAAGAAATCCCCAGAGCAACAGTTGGTTCGCGAGCAACGAATAGAAGAGCCTTTAATTTTAGCCTGGTTACCGCTGTTTGCATCATGGCTGTGTAGGTTTGGCACAGTCAAAGCAATCAATCAACCAATGCAATTCCTGATTAAAATGATAGAGGAAGTGGACAGCAAACCTAGCTAACGGGCAGAAACGATGAAATTTTTGGCCATAAAGTGTGCATCAGGACACTAACCAGACGATTTCTTGGCAGCTGATGGTGCAGTTATTTCCATGAATCATTTGGTTTTACATTTAAAACAAAATTTAGAAAGATGCTTATGAGTGCAGAGGTAATGCAATTTGTGGTTAGTTCGGGAATTACTGTCGCTAAGAACAGCAAGCATCCAAAGGAACCTCCAAGGTGAGCTGCTTTTGTTGTGCCTGAAGTGCTACTGCCAAAAGACGTGTTTTAAGGACGATACAACCGCTATCGCAATGACAACACCACCGTTAGCACAACTGACTACACATTAAGGTTGGTGATAAACATCTTCACCATGGCCGCCCATACCCAAAATAGCCATTACAAGGGTTCGGACAGTAATCTCATCCACTCAGTGTTAAGGATGCGACATAATGCTTAAAGTAGCGTTCGTGGTGATTTGCAAAAAAGGAAATCAGTGCGACAATCGTAGTAAAAGAAGGAATGCTCCTTCTTAATATACTTCATCTGCATGCCTACCAAAACCTAAACGTTTGTCCGCCAAATAAGTTGAAATACATTGGTTCAATAGTTACATCGAAACCGATCTTGAGGCCAAAATTGATGACCATTGGCTCGAAATCATCAACATTACATAACGATAGCAGTAAGACTTTAGTAAGGGGTTTTTACCTCGACGTTCCATGGCAAACATCTGGCTGGTTGAAACAGAGTTCTTTCAAACCATTTTGCTCTGATCGAATAAGGTGTCATTGCATCACGTTCGGTTACTAAGGCTGTTCTATTCTGAGGCCCGGGGATAAGGACTGAGTCAGACTAGCGGGTATCGCGGCTGCGCCTCATGACGTATGTCTGTGTCTGGATTTTGGTCATAGATTTGGTAAATTTTTAAAGCAAACGCAACCCATGACCTTGCAATGGCACACTTTATTGAAAATTATTTTTACTCATGTTTATAACCGGTTGCTTCTCTATGAGCACGTTCTACAAGTAATGTCAGGAAGGCGAAATGCAGATTAAATTTTATGGAATAGGTTACGCAATCGCCAGTTTAAGCCAGGCACCAAACGAGCTCGACATCGGCTACAGCTTTCCAGTAAGTAATACCAATTTGAAGGATCAGCTAAATGATTACAGCAAACTGCGTTCGCATTGCTTTCACTGCGCACAGATTGAGGCCAAGTCTGCGTTAGATGTCTTGAAACAGACACACAAAAATGAAAGTCAAACATAAAATTTAGTCCATTGACTGATTGTTGCATCTTCAAAGGGTAACATGACCTCGCCGTCTACATTTAATGGCGATACGTTTTACAAAATACGAGCAAATAATGTGTAAACTTACAGCGGACAGGTTTTATATGTGCTGCTTAAAGCACAAATTATATGCACTCTAGTCATTGCCTTTGAATTTTTAACAGTCATGAAAGTTTATCTACTGCACTGAGTGAGTGTGAGGGTGTCGTAGGAACCATTATATGATGAGTCGCAAGTCACATTGACGCAAAGTTGGCCTGAAGAATATCATAAGGAATGGGTAGAATTCGCGCAGTAGTACTCCTTGTTGCATTTCCGACCGAATAATTTGAACATTTACTCAACTTTTGAGAGTTCAAGACAAATGTCTTCAAGTCCGATTTCATCGAGATGCGCTTGATGTGTCCTTGTCTAATTATTGTGGAAAGGGGTTACTAGTGTTGCGAGTAATTCTTGAGTGGGTTGTAGAGTCCCCAAAAGGATCAGATACTGGCTTTTTTAGGCGTTTTAGCTAATGCAAGTTTAAGAATTGTTTAGAAGCTTCGAGTCTTTAGCGATAAAATCTGCTTATTTCTGAGACAACCTTCATGCCTTAGCTGAACGAAGCCACTCAAATAGTACAAATCTTACTTTTAAACAAATGTTTAGATTAGCACTGAATCAGACACTTTATAGAACAATAAAATCAAATCTGCAATATTTACCATTGCTCTCGGTCAGCACCCAAATTTGACTGCTATGCAAAGATTAAGGCGACCGAGTGGCTAACTAGGAGCACGATAATGATGGTTCGAAGTAATTCACTTAAGGACGCAAGATCTTCATTTCCTCTGTGATAAACGCATAGAGTGCAGTGCACTTGGTCCAATTTTTGCCATAGTTTTGCAGTTGTAATGCCTTATACATGCGTTGATTAAAGCCACCAGTCTCATTCTTAATGTCATGGATGTCCGCCAATGCCCTCTGTGAAGGGCACAAAATTTTTGCTTCGGTTTGCTAATGCGTGTGATTGCCCGTAACCTTATATTTTCTTTGCACCCCAAGGTATTGTTTGGTGAGCACCTGTGTCACAGGCGATGCTTCAACAAAAAAGACAACCTTTTGATTACCTAACACCATGAGCAATTTTTTAAACTGAATTAATTTGTTAAAGCCTAAGGACATGCCTAATTTTGGTGGCGCGCAAGCAAATATTTTGCAGGAAAACACTGCGCAAGCGCCTGATAGTGGTCACGGGCTACTGTGACTACTTTCTAGTGGTCATTCGTTATTCTAGACCTCAATAATCATCCGCAATTCATTCCAAAACACTTACAGAGTAACATTGGTTGTGTGCTACACTCGTAGGCAAGTGCACAGCATCACTTATCAAGGCTTCTTAGGGTATGGTAGAAAAAGATTAGCAAAGGTGAATAAGGAAGAAGCAGCGTTGCTAATCCATTCAGAATTGCCAGGGCGCGAAGTTACTTTGAGCGCAACACCTCTTCAAAGTCATTGCATCCAGTTTTGCACCCAGTATGCAGCTCTCAATGTCCGTCTGTCCCATAAGGGGTTAAAGGAAGAACTAGCCCGGAAAGCCATGCCTTAAGTCTAATATCACCGCCTATGTTTTTCACTTAAAATAAGGTGATATACATTTGCATCATGACTGCCACAGCATAAGCAGCCATTACTTGCGTTCGCACAACACTCACATTTAACTGATCTTAGTGCTGTGCGGTAACCAGGACTCCGGTATGATAATAAACAATTTTACTGTGGAATGCTTATCCTTTCCAGGGCATTCGTCTTGCATCCTAGTCACAACTCTATCATTTGCTCCACCTGTAATGTTTAGATGCGCCACATTATTAATTACATCACTACCAGCAATGAAGTCAGAGGTGATGAATGTCGGCGTTATAATCTCAGCACCGAATTTCCGCAGCTGTAAGAATTTAGTTGGAGATAAGTCTAAATGTCCCGTTGCAAACATTTGGCGCTGAAATGCGTAGACTGGATTGGAATCTCATCGAACAGCTGTGTCCCTATCTAACACCACGTTTGTTAGCAAGCGTGACTGCAGTGTTCACTGGGCCGAGTCTCTCTGGGGTCAGAGGGGAACTAGAGATGAGTCAGTGCATCGAATCCCATGGTCTCGTCCCATGACCTCCGCATCAAAATCTGACCATGTGGTCTAAGATTCGATAAGTCTAGAAGACGGCTACCATAGGTGTCTTTGCAAAGGTATATCTTCCTGCTTACTTCAAGTTAGCAAAGCAGAGAATGGCACTAGTTAAATGAGTTAGACAATCGGCACTTTAAGTCATGTGTGAAATAAGCCCAGCGCATCAATCACTGCCTGTCAGTAAGTAATGATTCGGAAAGTAGGAGGGCTAGTCAAGTGTATTAATACTAGCTAAGTTTATGGTTTATGGTTCGACTTCTTCTTCAAAGACACTTTGCCTAGCCAAAACCAAGACGTCCTTGCTGACCATATCAGTGAATTTGGCTTCACAAAATAATGTGCACTTGTAGGCACGTTCAACTTGCTTTCTGTGATTTCGGTAAGGCACATGGCACATTTGTAACCACCATTGCCAGGTGACATCTTTTGATGCAAAAAAATTAAAGGCACCATGACAACAAAAGCCTCAGTAGATTCTGGTTTCCAAGTCTGGATTGCATCCAAACTAGTAAGTGGATAAAAACATCGCCTTTAAATGACTTCAACATTCGGTAATTTCTATGTATTTCTTGTAAGTAGCTGCGAGACTGCAAATGAGAGTAGATGCGACAGCTCAGACATTCGTTTTAAGTGGGACAGCATGATCATGTGGACAGGGACCGTTCAGAGGTTATGAACGATTGAGTGTTGTGAGGATATTCCAACTAATCTACCGGTCTGTTGGCAAGTGCAATTTTGTGTCAATAAAAGGATTTGTGGAATACAAATAGGTGGGTAGGGCCTAAGGGGCAGGATACTCTCAATTGCTCTAGAAAACGGGTCTTTCTAAGCAGTGGATTTGAGAAGATGAATAAGTTAAGGACGACAAGGTAAATGCGTCACAAGAGGTACGATAACGACAGCGACAAAAGGTTATTGAACGAATGACTTCATGGTCAGGCAGATAGAAGCGCAACGCATCGTGTGGGATTCGTCCACAATTTGCCTGCATTTAAGTCAGGTCTCATCACCGAAATCTTGGCGTAGCTCAACTGACGATTGGTGTCGCCAATACTCCGATCATGCCCCATTTGGCCAATGGTACTCATATGTCTTATGGCTCATCTATTCGAGCCCTATTTTCCTGACCATCTTTTTAATTGTTTGCCTTCTTTTCATATCTTATATCACATCAAGACGCAAGTCACTTCTATTCCAAAGAATTCGTTAAATACGAACGATGGATCGTAGCACCTAGAGCCTCAAATAATAAGTCAAGGAGCACTGCTGCTAAATCTGATATTTCGTGATGCTCAGAATTTGAACTGGAAAGGATAAAATTGCGTTGGTCATTACACGACTCCATTACTGCTCCCATAAACATCGATAGAAATGCAGAGCCACTAATGAAGGACGGAGCCTAAGGTGGACTCATGCGGATACGGTTATGCCTCTGCTCATATTTGCCGCCCTGTTCCCCATTCTTCCAAATAGGAGACACGAAGAGGCATCGTGAGTTCACACCGCTGACACATTTGCATAAGCACTGTAGATTCAGATTGCCAGCCTTCCGTATTAGTGGCGCTGATTAGGTGTACGCTAAAAAATCAAGAGCTCAAGGCCTCGTAAAATGAATGGATTTTTTGAATGAATTCTTGCTTTAGGTTAATAATCAATTGTTCTATGACATGGAAATTGCAATTGAAGTCTTGCACAGCATTAGTGTGGCGTCATCAGTGTGTAAACACGTCATTTTTATTTAAAACGAAGCACCGCTATTTAAACAGAAGTCATCGTAGTTACCGCTACGCTGCTTCATGTTATTGCACAAAAGTTAGTATTCTGTGATTTTGACGTCAAGTCCACGATGCCCTTTTTGTTGCATTTGCTTCTTCATCGATCTCTGTCCTCCTCGTTCCCTTCCCTTTGTCAAGCTATCTTACTTCTTTAGCACTTTTAGCTAAACAAATATTTTCTTGCTTGCATTGCAGGGATCGAGCCACCCTACTCTCCTCTCTAGTTAGGAGCAAGCATTACCGAAGGCAATAACCAGAAAACCCTTTGACAACTTACGTTTGCAAGTTCCGTGATTATATTAGGGGTGTGTTGCTCACCTCTTTACAATGCTTGCATTTCAAACTCCATGCATCCAGTTGCTTGCCCACTGCGGATGTACTGTAATAGGCTAAGCTGAACTAAGCTAGGATAGATAGGCCATATCAAGGTCAGTTCACGTACCAGTTTCGAATCTAGCATGCAAACCTCATTCATTCTTCAGTATTCCGTCATTTTAGTTATGCTTCGTTTGCGCCTCACAGCTTATAAGAAAAACTTAGATGGCAATATTGCCCCTAATTTTGCTACCCAGATATCAGCGCTTATTTTAAGTTCGTGGGACTTTTGGCGCTTTGCCACGCTCTTGCAGTTTAGTGATGCTTCCGTTAACCGACTTAGCATGTGCACATCGTAATCAGCTAAATTTTTCTCGACATTATTCGAACATCTAGAGCAGAGGATGAGAATGATATCGCGTCGAGTGTGTGGCACTCTGGAGGCCTGCATTATGTATTGCTGCTTCAATGGACATAGCTGGCTGCTTACTCGTCAACTCAAAACAGCCCATTTGCCAATATGCTTCCGTATCTGCGAGTGCATATTGTCTGTGGTGGTGGTGTGTGAGCTGGAAGCATCTATACATTCTTCCGTGTTTAAAGCTGCTGCCGTCAAGCAACCCCCACTTCCTGCTGTTTTGCAAGTCATGAAGGTTTCGCCAATAAAACAATGCCTTTGCCGCAAAATTTTACAAACTACTATGCAATACTCCGAGTTTGGCCATGCAGAAATTTTCATGCTCGAGATGGATCAAGTGTTACTAAAAACCCGCAAAACACTCGGACTTAGGATTTGATCAAAGGTCATCGAGGCTCTTCAAGCTTTAGTCATCGTCTTCACACAAAAGCAATTAATATTATTGAGCTTAGGTTAAATGCATTTAAACCCCTTCAACTTTGCATTAATCCATTGGCACAGTCTTTGTGCCGAGTGTGCTTAATTGATAACAGTGTCACAGTTTTTCCGAAACTCCTATCTAAAACTCCCAAATTTGGTCGTGCAGATGGAGTGAGTACCACTGAAAAATCCGCGCAAAGCATGGTTCTACTTCGAAATTCGTGCTCTGTCGAATACTTGTCTAATATGGTACTCATCACGCAGCTTACGCATTCGTTGAAGTCACAGTTTGCATCTACCAAGTAATCGATTATTGGTTTAACGCCAAAGATGCACACTAATCACTCGCATCTTGTTTG
>CM010312.1:34018912-34110527 GCA_001923025.3 Taenia multiceps
AACCTGAGTTCACGTGAGCCAAAGCGATGAATGCGAAGCTGATTACTTCTCTCTCGCACCAAACACCTGAGTTTCGTGAGCCAAATCGATGAATGCGAAGCTGAATTCACTCTCTCGCCATCACACATGATTTCACTTGAGCCAACACCACGGATGCGAAGCTAATTCTTCTCTCTCGCACCATCAATCTGAGTTTCGCGAGCCAACTCGATGAATGCGAAGCTGAATTACTTCTCTCTCGCACCATCAAACCAGAGTTCACGTGAGCCACAATCGATGAATGCGAAGCTGAATTTCTTCTCTCTCGCACCATCACACTGATTCACGTGAGCCAAATCGATGAATGCAAGCTGAATTACTTCTCTCCGCACCATCAACACCTGAGTTCACGAGAGCCGAATCGATGAATGCGAAGCTGAATTATTTCTCTCTCGCACCATCACACCTGAGTTCACGTGGAGCAAATCGATGACTGCGAAGCTGCATTACTTCTCTCTCGCACCATCACACCTGAGTTCACGAGAGCCAAATAGATGAATGCGAAGCTGAATTACTTCTCTCTCGCACCATCACACCTGAGTTCACGAGAGCCAAATCGATGAATGCGAAGCTGAATTACTTCTCTCTCGCACCATCACACCTGAGTTCACGAGAGCCAAATCGATGAATGCGAAGCTGAATTACTTCTCTCTCGCACCATCACACCTGAGTTCACGTGAGCCAAATCGATGAATGCGAAGCTGAATTACTTCTATCTCGCACCATCACACCTGAGTTCACAGAGCCGAATAGCTGAATGCGAATCTGAATTCCTCTCTCTCTATCAACCTGAGACAGAAGCCAATCGATGAATGCGAAGCTGAATTACTTCTCTCTCGCACCATCACACCTGAGTTCACGTGAGCCAAATCGATGTATGCGAAGCTGAATTACTTCTCTCTCGCACCATCACACCTGAGTTCACGAGAGCCAAATAGATGAATGCGAATCTAAATTCCTCTCTCTCTATCAAACCTGAGTTCATGTGAGGCAAATCGATGAATGCGAAGCTGAATTTCTCTCTCTCGCACCATCAACCTGAGTTCACGTGAGCCAAATCGATGAATGGGAAGCTGAATTACTTCTCTCTCACCATCACACCTGAGTTCACGAGAGCCGAATCGATGAATGCGAAGCTGCATTACTTCTCTCTCGCACCATCACACCTGAGTTCACGAGAGCCAAATAGATGAATGCGAAGCTGAATTACTTCTCTCTCGCACCATCACACCTGAGTTCACGAGAGCCAAATCGATGAATGCGAAGCTGAATTACTTCTCTCTCGCACCATCACACCTGAGTTCACGAGAGCCAATCGATGAATGCGAAGCTGAATTACTCTCTCTCTCGCACCATCACCTGAGTTCACGTGAGCCAAATCGATGAATGCGAAGCTGAATTCCTTCCATAGCGCACCATTAAACCTGAGTTCACATGAGCCAAATCGATGAATGCGAGGCTGAATTTCTTCTCTCTCGCCCCATCAAACCTGAGTTCACGTGAGCCAAGGCGATGAATGCGAAGCTGAATTACTTCTCTCTCGCACCATCACACCTGAGTTCACGAGAGCCAAATCGATGAATGCGAGGCTGAATCCCTTCTCTCTCTATCAAACCTGAGTTCACGAGAGCCAAATCGATGAATGCGAGGCTGAATTTCTTCTCTCTCGCACCATCAAATCTGAGTTCACGCGAGCCAAATCGATGAATGCGAGGCTGAATTTCTTCTCTCTCGCACCATCAACCAGAGTTCACGCGAGCCAAATCGATGAATGCGAAACTGAATTCCTTCCATAGCGCACCATTAAACCTGAGTTCACGTGAGCCAAAGCGATGAATGCGAAGCTGAATTACTTCTCTCTCGCACCAAAACACCTGAGTTTACGTGAGCCAAATCGATGAATGCGAAGCTGAATTTCACTCTCGCGCCATCAACATGAGTTCACTTGAGCCAACACCACGGATGCGAAGCTAAATTCTTCTCTCTCGCACCATCAAATCTGAGTTTACGCGAGCCAAATCGATGAATGCGAAGCTGAATTACTTCTCTCTCGCACCATCAACCAGAGTTCACGTGAGCCAAATCGATGAATGCGATGCTGAATTTCTTCTCTCTCGCACCATCACACCTGAGTTCACGTGAGCCAAATCGATGAATGCGAAGCTGAATTACTTCTCTCTCGCACCATCACACCTGAGTTCACGAGAGCCGAATCGATGAATGCGAAACTGAATTATTTCTCTCTCGCACCATCACACCTGAGTTCACGTGAGCAAATCGATGAATGCGAAGCTGCATTACTTCTCTCTCGCACCATCACACCTGAGTTCACGAGAGCCAAATAGATGAATGCGAAGCTGAATTACTTCTCTCTCGCACCATCCACCTGAGTTCACGAGAGCCGAATAGCTGAATGCGAATCTGAATTCCTCTCTCTCTATCAAACCTGAGACCAGAAGAGCCAAATCGATGAATGCGAAGCTGAATTACTTCTCTCTCGCACCATCACACCTGAGTTCACGTGAGCCAAATCGATGTATGCGAAGCTGAATTACTTCTCTCTCGCACCATCACACCTGAGTTCACGAGAGCCGAATCGATGAATGCGAAGCTGAATTATTTCTCTCTCGCACCATCACACCTGAGTTCACGTGAGCAAATCGATGAATGCGAAGCTGCATTACTTCTCTCTCGCACCATCACACCTGAGTTCACGAGAGCCAAAACGATGAATGCGAAGCTGAATTACTTCTCTCTCGCACCATCACACCTGAGTTCACGAGAGCCAAATCGATGAATGCGAAGCTGAATTACTTCTCTCTCGCACCATCACACCTGAGTTCACGAGAGCCAAATCGATGAATGCGAAGCTGAATTACTTCTCTCTCGCACCATCACACCTGAGTTCACGTGAGCCAAATAGATGAATGCGAAGCTGAATTACTTCTCTCTCGCACCATCACACCTGAGTTCACGAGAGCCGAATAGCTGAATGCGAATCTGAATTCCTCTCTCTCTATCAACCTGAGACCAGAAGAGCCAAATCGATGAATGCGAAGCTGAATTACTTCTCTCTCGCACCATCACACCTGAGTTCACGAGAGCCAAATCGATGAATGCGAAGCTGAATTACTTCTCTCTCGCACCATCACACCTGAGTTCACGAGAGCCAAATAGATGAATGCGAATATGAATTCCTCTCTCTCTATCAAACCTGAGTTCACGTGAGCCAAATCGATGAATGCGAAGCTGAATTTCTTCTCTCTCGCACCATCACACCTGAGTTCACGTGAGCCAAATCGATGAATGCGAAGCTGAATTACTTCTCTCTCGCACCATCACACCTGAGTTCACGAGAGCCAAACAGATGAATGCGAATCTGAATTCCTCTCTCTCTATCAAACCTAAGTTCAATTGAGGCAAATCGATGAATGCGAGGCTGAATTTCTTCTCTCTCGCACCATCAATCTGAGTTCACGAGAGCCAAATCGATGAATGCGAAGCTGAATTTATTCTCTCTCGTACAATCACACCTGAGTTCACGTGAGCCAAATCGATGAATGCGATGCTGAATATCTTCTCTTCCGCCCCATCAAACCTGAGTTCACGTGAGCCAAATCGATGAATGGGAAGCTGAATTACTTCTCTCTCGCACCATCACACCTGAGTTCACGAGAGCCGAATCGATGAATGCGAAGCTGCATTACTTCTCTCTCGCACCATCACACCTGAGTTCACGAGAGCCAAATAGATGAATGCGAAGCTGAATTACTTCTCTCTCGCACCATCACACCTGAGTTCACGTGAGCCAAATCGATGAATGCGAAGCTGAATTACTTCTCTCTCGCACCATCACACCTGAGTTCACGAGAGCCAAATCGATGAATGCGAAGCTGAATTACTTCTCTCTCGCACCATCACACCTGAGTTCACGTGAGCCAAATCGATGAATGCGAAGCTGAATTACTTCTCTCTCGCACCATCACACCTGAGTTCACGAGAGCCAAATAGATGAATGCGAATCTGAATTCCTCTCTCTCTATCAAACCTGAGACCAGAAGAGCCAAATCGATGAATGCGAAGCTGAATTACTTCTCTCTCGCACCATCACACCTGAGTTCACGTGAGCCAAATCGATGTATGCGAAGCTGAATTACTTCTCTCTCGCACCATCACACCTGAGTTCACGAGAGCCAATAGATGAATGCGAATCTAAATTCCTCTCTCTCTATCAAACCTGAGTTCATGTGAGGCAATCGATGAATGCGAAGCTGAATTACTTCTCTCTCGCACCATCACACCTGAGTTCACGTGAGCCAAATCGATGAATGCGAAGCTGAATTACTTCTCTCTCGCACCATCACACCTGATTTCACGAGAGCCAAATAGATGAATGCGAATCTGAATTCCTCTCTCTCTATCAAACCTAAGTTCAATTGAGGCAAATCGATGAATGCGAGGCTGAATTTCTTCTCTCTCGCACCATCAAATCTGAGTTCACGAGAGCCAAATCGATGAATGCGAAGCTGAATTTATTCTCTCTCGTACAATCACACCTGAGTTCACGTGAGCCAAATCGATGAATGCGTTGCTGAATATCTTCTCTTCCGCCCCATCAAACCTGAGTTCACGTGAGCCAAATCGATGAATGGGAAGCTGAATTACATCTCTCTCGCATCAGCACACCTGAGTTTACGTGAGACAAATCGTTGAATGCGAAGCTGAATTTAACTCTCTCTATCAAACTTGAATTCACGAGAGCCAAATTGATGAATGCGAGGCTAAATTTCTTCTCTCTCTCACCATCAAATCTGAGTTCACGCAAGCCAAATCGATGAATGCGAGGCTGAATTTCTTCTCTCTCGTACAATCACACCTGAGTTCACGTGAGCCAAATCGATGAATGCGAAGCTGAATTCCTCTCTCTCTATCAAACCTGAGTTCACGTGAGCCAAATCGATGAATGCGAAGCTGAATTACTTTCTCTCTCGCACCATCAAACTGAGTTCACGTGAGCCAAGGCGATGAATGCGAGGCTGAATTACTTCCCTCTCGCACCATCACACCTGAGTTCACGTGAGCAAAATCGATGAATGCGAAGCTGAATTACTTCTCTCTCGCACCATCACACCTGAGTTCACGAGAGCCAAATAGATGAATGCGAATCTGAATTCCTCTCTCTCTATCAAACCTGAGTTCACGTGAGCCAAATCGATGAATGCGAAGCTGAATTACTTCTCTCTTGCACCATCACACCTGAGTTCACGAGAGCCAAATAGATGAATGCGAATCTAAATTCCTCTCTCTCTATCAAACCTGAGTTCATGTGAGGCAAATCGATGAATGCGAAGCTGAATTTCTTCTCTCTCGCACCATCACACCTGAGTTCACGTGAGCCAAATCGATGAATGCGAAGCTGAATTACTTCTCTCTCGCACCATCACACCTGAGTTCACGAGAGCCAAATAGATGAATGCGAATCTGAATTCCTCTCTCTCTATCAAACCTAAGTTCAATTGAGGCAAATCGATGAATGCGAGGCTGAATTTCTTCTCTCTCGCACCATCAAATCTGAGTTCACGAGAGCCAAATCGATGAATGCGAAGCTGAATTTATTCTCTCTCGTACAATCACACCTGAGTTCACGTGAGCCAAATCGATGAATGCGATGCTGAATATCTCTCTCTTCCGCCCCATCAAACCTGAGTTCACGTGAGCCAAATCGATGAATGGGAAGCTGAATTACATCTCTCTCGCATCACCACACCTGAGTTTACGTGAGCCAAATCGATGAATGCGAAGCTGAATTTATCTCTCTCTATCAAACTTGAATTCACGAGAGCCAAATTGATGAATGCGAGGCTAAATTTCTTCTCTCTCTCACCATCAAATCTGAGTTCACGCAAGCCAAATCGATGAATGCGAGGCTGAATTTCTTCTCTCTCGTACAATCACACCTGAGTTCACGTGAGCCAAATCGATGAATGCGAAGCTGAATTCCTTCCATAGCGCACCATTAAACCTGAGTTCAAATGAGCCAAATCGATGAATGCGAGGCTGAATTACTTCTCTCTCGCACCATCAAACTGGGTTCACGTGAGCCAAGGCGATGAATGCGAAGCTAAATTACTTCTCTCTCGCACCATCACACCTGAGTTCACGAGAGCCAAATCGATGAATGCGAGGCTGAATTACTTCTCTCTTGCACCATCAAATCTGAGTTCACGCAGGCCAAATCGATGAATGCGAGGCTGAATTGATTCTCTTTCGCACCATCAAATCTGAGTTCACATGAGCCAAATCGATGAATGCAATCTGAAGTTCTTCTCTCTCGCACCATCAAATCTGAGTTCACGCGAGCCAAATCGATGAATGCGAGGCTGAATTTCTTCTCTCTCGCACCATCAAATCTGAGTTCACATGAGACAAATCGATGAATGCGAATCTGAAGTTCTTCTCTCTCGCACCATCACAACTGAGTTCAAGTGAGCCAAATCTATGAATGCGAAGCTGAATGCCTTCCATATCGCACCATTAAACCAGAGTTCACGTGAGCCAAATCGATGAATGCGAGGCTGAATTTCTTCTCTTTCGCACCATCAAATCTGATTTCACGCGAGCCAAATCGAAGAATGCGAGGCTGAATTTCTTCTCTCTCGCACCATCAAATCTGTGTTCACGCGAGCCAAATCGATGAATGCGAGGCTGAATTTCTTCTCTCTCGCACCATTAAACCAGAGTTCACGTGAGCCAAATCAATGAATGGGAAGCTGAATTACATCTCTCTCGCATCACCACACCTGAGTTTACGTGAGCCAAATCGATGAATGCGAAGCTGAATTTATCTCTCTCTATCAAACTTGAATTCACGAGAGCCAAATTGATGAATGCGAGGCTAAATTTTTTCTCTCTCTCACCATCAAATCTGAGTTCACGCAAGCCAAATCGATGAATGCGAGGCTGAATTTCTTCTCTCTCGTACAATCACACCTGAGTTCACGTGAGCCAAATCGATGAATGCGAAGCTGAATTCCTTCCATAGCGCACCATTAAACCTGAGTTCAAATGAGCCAAATCGATGAATGCGAGGCTGAATTACTTCTCTCTCGCACCATCAAAACTGGGTTCACGTGAGCCAAGGCGATGAATGCGAAGCTAAATTACTTCTCTCTCGCACCATCACACCTGAGTTCACGAGAGCCAAATCGATGAATGCGAGGCTGAATTACTTCTCTCTTGCACCATCAAATCTGAGTTCACGCAGGCCAAATCGATGAATGCGAGGCTGAATTGATTCTCTTTCGCACCATCAAATCTGAGTTCACATGAGCCAAATCGATGAATGCAAATCTGAATTTCTTCTCTCTCGCACCATCAAATCTGAGTTCACGCGAGCCAAATCGATGAATGCGAGGCTGAATTTCTTCTCTCTCGCACCATCAAATCTGAGTTCACATGAGACAAATCGATGAATGCGAATCTGAAGTTCTTCTCTCTCGCACCCTCACAACTGAGTTCAAGTGAGCCAAATCTATGAATGCGAAGCTGAATGCCTTCCATATCGCACCATTAAACCAGAGTTCACGTGAGCCAAATCGATGAATGCGAGGCTGAATTTCTTCTCTCTCGCACCATCAAATCTGATTTCACGCGAGCCAAATCGAAGAATGCGAGGCTGAATTACTTCTCTCTTGCACCATCAAATCTGAGTTCACGCAGGCCAAATCGATGAATGCGAGGCTGAATTTCTTCTCTTTCGCACCATCAAATCTGATTTCACGCGAGCCAAATCGAAGAATGCGAGGCTGAATTTCTTCTCTCTCGCACCATCAAATCTGAGTTCACATGAGACAAATCGATGAATGCGAATCTGAAGTTCTTCTCTCTCGCACCCTCACAACTGAGTTCAAGTGAGCCAAATCTATGAATGCGAAGCTGAATGCCTTCCATATCGCACCATTAAACCAGAGTTCACGTGAGCCAAATCGATGAATGCGAGGCTGAATTTCTTCTCTCTCGCACCATCACACCTGAGTTCACGAGAGCCAAATCGATGAATGCGAGGCTGAATTACTTCTCTCTTGCACCATCAAATCTGAGTTCACGCAGGCCAAATCGATGAATGCGAGGCTGAATTTCTTCTCTTTCGCACCATCAAATCTGATTTCACGCGAGCCAAATCGAAGAATGCGAGGCTGAATTTCTTCTCTCTCGCACCATCAAATCTGTGTTCACGCGAGCCAAATCGATGAATGCGAGGCTGAATTTCTTCTCTCTCGCACCATTAAACCAGAGTTCACGTGAGCCAAATCGATGGATGCGAGGCTGAATTTCTTCTCTCTCGCACCATCAAATCTGTGTTCACGCGAGCCAAATCAATGAATGCGAAGCTGAATTTCTTCTCTCTCGCACCATCAAATTTGAGTTCACGCGAGCCAAATCGATGAATGCGAGGCTGAATTTTTTCTCTCTCGCACCATCAAATCTGAGTTCACATGAGCCAAATCGATGAATGCGAATCTGAAGTTCTTCTCTCTCGCACCATCACAACTGAGTTCAAGTGAGCCAAATCTATGAATGCGAAGCTGAATTGCATCCATATCGCACCATTAAACCAGAGTTCACGTGAGCCAAATCGATGAATGCGAGGCTGAATTTCTTCTCTCTCGCACCATCAAATCTGATTTCACGCGAGCCAAATCGAAGAATGCGAGGCTGAATTTCTTCTCTCTCGCACCATCAAATCTGTGTTCACGCGAGCCGAATCGATGAATGCGAGGCTGAATTTCTTCTCTCTCGCACCATCAAACAAGAGTTCACGTGAGCCAAAGCGATGAATACGAAGCTGAATTACTTCTCTCTCGCACCATCACACCTGAGTTCACGTACGCCAAATCGATGAATGCGAAGCTGAATTTCACTCTCGCGCCATCACACATGAGTTCACTTGAGCCAACTCCATGGATGCGAAGCTGAATTTCTTCTCTCTCGCACCATCACACCTGAGTTCACGTGAGCCAAATAGATGAATGCGAAGCAGAATTTCTCTCTCTCTATCAAACTTGAGTTCACGAGAGCCAAATCGATGAATCCGAAGCTGAATTTCTCTCTCTCTATCAAACCAGAGTTCACGTGAGCCAAATCCATGGATGCGAGGCTGAATTTCATCTCTCTCCCACCATCAAACCTGAATTCACGAGAGCCAAATCAATGAATGCGAAGCTGAATTTCTTCTCTCTCGCACCATCAAATCTGTGTTCACGCGAGCCAAATCGATGAATGCGAGGCTGAATTTCTTCTCTCTCGCACCATCAAATCTGAGTTCACATGAGCCAAATCGATGAATGCGAATCTGAAGTTCTTCTCTCTCGCACCATCACAACTGAGTTCAAGTGAGCCAAATCTATGAATGCGAAGCTGAATTCCTTCCATATCGCACCATTAAACCAGAGTTCACGTGAGCCAAATCGATGAATGCGAGGCTGAATTTCTTCTCTCTCGCACCATCAAATCTGATTTCACGCGAGCCAAATCGAAGAATGCGAGGCTGAATTTCTTCTCTCTCGCACCATCAAACCAGAGTTCACGTGAGCCAAAGCGATGAATACGAAGCTGAATTACTTCTCTCTCGCACCATCACACCTGAGTTCACGTAAGCCAAATCGATGAATGCGAAGCTGAATTTCACTCTCGCCCCATCACACATGAGTTCAATTGAGCCAACTCCATAAATGCGAAACTGAATTTCTTCTCCTTCGCACCATCACACCTGAGTTCACGTGAGCCAAATGGATGAATGCGAAGCAGAATTTTTCTCTCTCTATCAAACTTGAGTTTATGTCAGCCAAATCGATGAATCCGAAGCTGAATTCCTCTCTCTCTATCAAACCTGAGTTCACGAGAGCCAAATCGATGAATGCGAGGCTGAATTTCTTCTCTCTCGCACCATCAAACCTGAGTTCACGAGAGCCAAATCTTTGAATACGAAGCTGAATTTCTTCTCTCTCTCCATCAAACCTAAGTTCACTTCAGCCAAATCGATAAATGCGAATCTGAATTTCTTCTCTCTCGCACCATCACACCTGAGTTCAAGTGAGCCAAATCGATGAATGCGAAGCTGAATTCCATCCATAGCGCACCATTAAACCTAAGTTCACGTGAGCCAAAGCGATGAATGCGAAGCTGAATTACTTCTCTCTCGCACCATCACACCTGAGTTTACGTGAGCCAAATCGATTAATGCGAAGCTGAATTTCACTCTCGCGCCATCACACATGAGTTCACTTGAGCCAACTCCATGGATGCGAAGCTGAATTTCTTCTCCTTCGCACCATCACACCTGAGTTCACGTAAGCCAAATGGATGAATGCGATGCAGAATTTCTCTCTCTCTATCAAACCTGAGTTCACGAGAGCCAAATCGATGAATGCGAGGCTGAATTTCTTCTCTCTCGCACCATCAAACCTGAGTTCACGAGAGCCAAATCTTTGAATCCGAAGCTGAATTTCTTCTCTCTCGCCCTCAAACCTAAGTTCACTTCAGCCAAATCGATGAATGCGAATCTGAATTTCTTCTCTCTCGCACCATCACACCTGAGTTCAAGTGAGCCAATTCGATGAATGCGAAGCAGAATTCCTTCCATAGCGCACCATTAAACCTGAGTTCACGTGAGCCAAAGCGATGAATGCGAAGCTGAATTACTTCTCTCTCGCACCATCACACCTGAGTTTACGTGAGCCAAATCGATGAATGCGAAGCTGAATTACTTCTCTCTCTATCAAACTTGAGTTCACGAGAGCCAAATCGATGAATGCGAGGCTGAATCCATCTCTCTCTATCAAACCTGAGTTCACGCGAGCCAAATCGTTGAAAGCGAGGCAGAATTTCTTCTCTCTCGCACCATCGAACCTGAGTTCACGAGAGCCAAATCGATGAATCGGAAGCTGAATTTCTTCTCTTCCGCCCCATCAAACCTGAGTTCACGCGAGCCTAATCAATGAATGCGAAGCTGAGTTTATTCTCTCTCGCACCACAACACCTGAGTTCACGTGAGCCAAATCCATGGAGTCGAGGGTGAATTTATTCCCTCTCGCACCATCAAATCTGAGTTCATGTGAGCCAAATCGATGAATGCGAGGCTGAAATTCTCTCTCGCACCATCAAATCTTATTTCACGCGAGCCAAATCGATGAATGCGAACCTAAATATTTTCTCTCTCGCACAATCAAACCGGAGTTCACGAGAGCCAAATCGATGAATCCGAAGCTGAATTTCTTCTCTCTCCTACAATCACACCTGAGTTCACGTGAGGCAAATCGATGAATGAGAAGGTGAATTTCTTCTCTCTATCAAACCTGAGTTCACGAGAGCCAAATCGATGAATGCGAGGCTGAATATCTCTCTCTCGCACCATCAAATCTGAGTTCACGCGAGCTAAATCGATGAAAGCGAAGCTCAATTTCACTCTCGCCCCATCACACCTGAGTTCACGAGAGCCAAATCGATGAATCGGAATCTGAATTTCTTCTCTCTAGCACAATCACACCTGAGTTCACATGAGCCAAATCGATGAATGCGAATCTGAATTTCTTCTCTCTCGCACCATCACACCTGAGTTCACGAGAGCCAAATCGATGAATGCGAACCTGCATTTCTTCTCTCTGGCACCATCAAATCTGAGTGCACGCGAGCCAAATCGATGAATGCGAACCTGATTTTCTTCTCTCTCGCACCATCAAACCTGAGTTCACGAGAGCCAAATCTATGAATCCGAAGCTAAATTTCTTCACTCTCGCCATCAAGCCTAAGTTCACTTCAGCCAAATCGATGAATGCGAGGCTGAATTTCTTCTCTCTCGCACCATCACACGTGATTTTAAGTGAGCCAAATCGATGAATGCGAAGCTGAATTCCTTCCATAGCGCACCAAAAATCCTAAGTTCACATGAGCCAAAACGATGAATGGGAAGCTGAATATCTTCTCTCCCGCCCCATCAAACCTGAGTTTACGTGAGCGAAAGCGATGAATGCAAAGCTGAATATCCTCCCTCCCGCCCCATCAAACCTGAGTTCACGTGAGCCAAATCGATGAATGCGAAGCTGAATTTATTCTCTCTCGCACCATCAAACCAGAGTTCACGTGAGCCAAAACGATGAATGCGAAGCTGAATATCTTCTCCCACGCGCCATTACACCTGAGTTCACGTGAGCCAAATCGATGAATGCGAAGCTGAATTACATCTCTCTCTCTACCAAACCTGAGTTCACGTAAGCCAAATGGATGAATGCGAAGCTAAATTTCATTCTCGCGCCATCACACCTGAGTTCACTTTAGCCAACTCCATGGATGCGAAGCTGAATTTCTTCTCCCTCGCAGCATCAATCCTGAGTTCACGTGAGCTAAATCGATGAATTCGAAGCTGAATTACTTCTCTCTCGCACCATCACACCTGAGTTCACGTGTGCCAAAGCGATGAATGCGAAGCTGAATTCCTCACTCTCTATCAAACCTGAGTTCACGTGTGCCAAAGCGATGAATGCGAGGCAGAATTTCTTCTCTCGCGCCATCACACCTGAGTTCACCTGAGCCAAATCCATGGATGCGAAGCTGAATTTCTTCTCCCTCGCACCATCAAACCTCAGTTAACGTGAGCCAAATCAATGAATGCGAGGCTGAATTTATTCTATCTCGCGCCATCAAACCTGAGTTTACGTGATCCAAATCGATGCATGCGAAGCGGAATTTCTTCGCAAAGGCCATCATACCTGAGTTCACGTAAGCCAAATCGATGAATGCAAAGCTGAATTTCATTCTCGCGCCATCACACCTGAGTTCACTTGAGCCAACTCCATGGATGCGAAGCTGAATTTCTTCTCTCTCGCACCATCAAACCTCAGTTCACGTGAGCCAAATCAATGAATGCGAGGCTGAATTTCTTCTCTCTCGCGCCATCAAACCTAGGTTTACGTGAGCCAAATCGATGAATGCGAAGCACTATTTATTCTCTCTCGCGCCATCAAACCTGAGTTCACGCTAGGGAAATCGATGAATGCGAAGCACTATTTCTTTTCTCTCGCACCATCAAAACTGACTTCACGTGAGCCAAATCGATGAATGGGAAGCACTATTTCTTTTCTCTCGCACCATCAAACCTGAGTTTACGTGAGCCAAATCGATGAATGCGAAGCACTAATTCTTCACTCTCGCGCCATCAAACCTGAGTTTACGTGAGCCAAATCGATGAATGCGAAGCACTAATTCTTCACTCTCGCGCCATCAAACCTGAGTTTACGTGAGCCAAATCGATGAATGCGAAGCACTAATTCTTCACTCTCGCGCCATCAAAACTGAGTTCACGCTAGGGAAATCGATGAATGCGAAGCACGATTTCTTTTCTCTCGCACCATCAAAACTGACTTCACGTGAGCCAAATCGATGAATGCGAAGCACTATTTCTTTTCTCTCGCACCATCAAAACTGACTTCACGTGAGCCACATCGATGAATGCGAAGCACTATTTCTTCACTCTCTCGCCATCAAACCTGAGTTCACGCTAGGGAAATCGATGAATGCGCAGCACTATTTAGTTTCTCTCGCACCATCAAAACTGACTTCAAGTGAGCCACATCGATGAATGCGAAGCACCAATTCTTCACTCTCGCGCCATCAAACCTGAGTTTACGTGAGCCAAATCGATGAATGCGAAGCACTATTTCTTTTCTCTCGCACCATCAAAACTGACTACACGTGAGCCAAATCGATGAATGCGAAGCACTATTTCTTCACTCTCGCGCCATCAAACCTGAGTTTACGTGAGACAAATCGATGAATGCGAAGCACTATTTCTTCTCTCTCGCACCATCAAACCTGAATTCACGTCAGCATAGTGGATGTATGCGAAGCTGAATTTCTTCTCTCTGGCACCATCAAACCCGAGTTCACGTAATCCAAATGGATGAAAGCGAAGCTGAATTTCTCATTTGACATTAAGCCTGAGTTCACGTGAGCCAAATCGATGAATGCGAAGCAGAATTTCTTCCCTTTCGCACCATCAAACCTGGGTATATGTGAGCTAAATCAATGAATTCGAAGCTGAATAACTTCTCACTCGCCATCAAACCTGAGTTTACGTGAGCGAAATCGATGAATGCGAAGCTGAATTTCTTCTCTCTCGCGCCATCAAACCTGAGTTCACGTGAGCAAAATCGATCAATGCGAAGCTGAATTTCTTCTCATTTGACATTAAACCTGAGTTCACGTGAGCCAAATCGATGAATGCGCAGCACTATTTCTTCGCTCTCGCACCATCAAATCTGAATTCATGTCAGCCAAGTCGATGTATGCCAAGCTGAATTTCTTCTCTCTCGCACCATCAAACCTGAGTTTATATGAGCCAAATCGATGAATGCGAAGATGAATTTCTTCTCTCTCGCGCCATCAAACCCGAGTTTACGTGAGCGAAGTCGATGACTGCGAAGCTGAATTTCTTCACTCTCGCGACATCAAACCTGAGTTCACGCTAGGGAAATCTATGAATGCGAACCTGAATTTCGTCTCTCTCGCACCATCAGACCCGAGTTTACATGAGCCAAATCGATGAATGCGAAGCTGAATTTATTCTCTCTCGCACCATCAAACCTGAGTTCACCTGAGCCAAATCGATGAATGCAAAGCTGAATTACTTCTTAAAGGCCAACATACCTGAGTTCACTTGAGCCAAATCCATGAATGCGAAGCTCAATTTCTTCTCAAAGGCCATCATACCTGAGTTCACGTAGGCCAAATGGATGAATGCGAAGCTGAATTTCATTCTCGCGCCATCACACCTGAGTTCACTTTAGCCAACTCCATGGATGCGAAGCTGAATTTCTTTTCCCTCGCAACATCAATCCTGAGTACACGTGAGCTAAATCGATGAATTCGAAGCTGAATTACTTCTCTCTCGCACCATCAAACCTCAGTTCACGTGAGCCAAATCGATGAATGCGAAGCTGAATTACTTCTCTCTCGCACCATCACACCTGAGTTCACGAGAGCCAAATAGATGAATGCGAATCTGAATTTCTTCTCTCTCGCACCATCACACCTAAGTTCACGTGAGCCGTATCGATGAATGCGAAGTTGAATTACTTCTCTCTCGCACCATCAAACCTCAGTTCACGTGAGCCAAATCGATGAATGCGAAGCTGAATTACTTCTCTCTCGCACAATCACACCTGAGTTCACGAGAGCCAAATAGATGAATGCGAATCTGAATTCCTCTCTCTCTATCAAAACTGAGTTCACGAGAGCCAAATCAATGAATGCGAGGCTGAATTACTTCTCTCTCGCCCCATCAAACCTGAGTTCACGTGAGCCAAATCGATGAATGCGAAACAATATTTTTTCTCTCTCGCACCATCAAACCTGAATTCACGTGAGCCAAAACGATGAAGGCGAAGCAGAAATTCTTCCTTCTCGCACCATCAAACCTGGGTATATGTGAGCTAAATCGATGAATTCGAAGCGGAATTTCTTCTCATTTGACATTAAACCTGAGTTCACGTGAGCCAAACCGATGAATGCGCAGCAATATTTCTTCTCTCTCGCACCATCAAACCTGAATTCACGTCAGCCAAGTCAATGTAGGCGAATCTGAATTTCTTCTCTCTCGCGGCATCAAACCTGAGTTCACGTGAGCCACATCGATGAATGCGAAGCTGAATTTCTTCACTCTCGCGCCATCAAAACTGTATTCACGTCAGCCAAGTCAATGTAGGCGAATCTGAATTTTTTCTCTCTCGCACCATCAAACCTGAGTTCACGTCAGCCAGGTCGATGTAGGCGAAGCTGAATTTCTTCTCTCTGGCACCATCAAACCCGAGTTCACGCTAGGGAAATCGATGGATGCGAAGCTGAATTTCTTCACTCTCGCCATCAAACCTAAGTTCACGTGAGCCGAAACGATGAAGGCGAAGCTGAATTTCTTCTCATTTGACATCAAACCTGAGTTCACGCTAGGGAAATCGATGAATGCGAAGCTGAATTTCGTCTATCTCGCACCATCAAACCTGAGTTTACATGAGCCAAATCGATGTATGCTAAGCTGAATTTATTCTCTCTCGCGCCATCAAACCTGAGTTCACGTGAGCCAAATATATGAATGCGATCTGAATATCTTCACTCTCGCACAATCAAACCTGTGTTCACGTGAGCCATATCGATGAAGGCGAAGCTAAATTTCTTCTCTCTCGCACCATCAAACCTGAATTCAAGTCAGCCAAGTCGATGTATGCGAAGCTGAATTTCTTCTCTCTGGCACCATCAAACCCGAGTTCACGTGAGCCAAATCGATGTATGCGAAGCTGAATTTATTCTCTCTCGCGCCATCAAACCTGAGTTCACGTGAGCCAAATATATGAATGCGATCTGAATATCTTCACTCTCGCACAATCAAACCTGTGTTCACGTGAGCCATATCGATGAAGGCGAAGCTAAATTTCTACTCTCTCGCACCATCAAACCTGAATTCAAGTCAGCCAAGTCGATGTATGCGAAGCTGAATTTCTTCTCTCTGGCACCATCAAACCCGAGTTCACGTGAGCCAAATCGATGAATGCGAAGCTGAATTTCTTCACTCTCGCGCCATCAAACCTGAATTCACGTCAGCCAAGTCGATGAAGGCGAAGCTAAATTTCTTCTCTCTCGCACCATCAAACCTGAATTCAAGTCAGCCAAGTCGATGTATGCGAAGCTGAATTTCTTCTCTCTGGCACCTTCAAACCCGAGTTCACGTGAGCGAAATCGATGAATGCGAAGCTGAATTTCTTCACTCTCGCACCATCAAACCTGAGTTCACGCTAGGGAAATCGATGAATGCAGAGGTGAATTTCTTCTCTCTCGCACCATCAAAGCTGAGTTCACTTGAGCCAAATAGATGAATGCGTAGCACTATTTCCTCTCTTTCGCACCATCAAACCTAAGTTTACGTGAGCCAAATCGATGAATGCGAAGCTGAATTTCGTCTCTCTCGCATTATCAAACCTGAGTTCACGTGAACCAAATGGATGAATGCGAAGCTGAATTTCTTCACTCTCACACCATCAAACCTGAGTTAAAGTGAGCCAAATCGAGGAATACGAAGCTTAATTTCTTCACTCTCGCCATCAAACCTAAGTTCACGTGAGCCGAAACGATGAAGGCGAAGCTGAATTTCTTCTCATTTGACATCAAACCTGAGTTCACGCTAGGGAAATCGATGAATGCGAAGCTGAATTTCGTCTATCTCGCACCATCAAACCTGAGTTTACATGAGCCAAATCGATGTATGCGAAGCTGAATTTATTCTCTCTCGCGCCATCAAACCTGAGTTCACGTGAGCCAAATATATGAATGCGAAGCTGAATTTCTTCTCTCTCGCGCCATCAAACCTGAGTTCACGTGAGCCATATCGATGAAGGCGAAGCTAAATTTCTTCTCTCTCGCACCATCAAAACTGAATTCAAGTCAGCCAATTCGATGTATGCAAAGCTGAATTTCTTCTCTCTGGCACCATCAAACCCGAGTTCACGTAAGCCAAATCGATGAATGCGAAGCTGAATTTCTTCACTCTCGCGCCATCAAACCTGTGTTCAAGTGAGCCATATCGATGAAGGCGAAGCTAAATTTATTCACTCTCGCGCCATCAAACCTGAATTCACGTCAGCCAAGTCGATGTATGCAAAGCTGAATTTCATCTCTCTGGCACCATCAAACCTGAGTTCACGCTAGGGAAATCGATGAATGCGAAGCTGAATTTCTTCTCTCTCGCACCATCAAAGCTGAGTTCACTTGAGCCAAATAGATGAATGCGTAGCACTATTTCCTCTCTTTCGCACCATCAAACCTAAGTTTACGTGAGCCAAATAGATGAATGCGAAGCTGAATTTCGTCTCTCTCACACCATCAAACCTGAGTTAACGTGAGCCAAATCGAGGAATGCGAAGCTGAATTTCTTCACCCTCGCACCATCAAATCTAAGTTCACGTGAGCCGAACCGATGAAGGCGAACCTGAATTTCTTCTCTCTCGCACCATCAAACCTGAGTTCACGTGAGCCGAAACGATGAAGGCGAAGCTGAATTTCTTCTCATTGACATTAAACCTGAGTTCACGTGAGCCGAACCGATGAATGCGCAGCACTATTTATTCTCTCTCGCACCATCAAACCTGAATTCACGTCAGCCAAGTCGATGTAGGCGAATCTGAAATTCTTCTCTCTCGCGCCATCAAACCTGAGTTCACCTGAGCCACATCGATGAATGCGAAGCTGAATTTCTTCACTCTCGCGCCATCAAAGCTGAATTCACGTCAGCCAAGTCGATGTATGCGAAGCTGAATTTCATCTCTCTGGCACCATCAAACCCGAGTTCACGTGAGCGAAATCGATGAATGCGAAGCTGAATTTCTTCACTCTCGCACCATCAAACCTGAGTTCACGCTAGGGAAATCGATGAATGCGAAGCTGAATTTCTTCTCTCTCGCACCATCAAAGCTGAGTTCACTTGAGCCAAATAGATGAATGCGTAGCACTATTTCCTCTCTTTCGCACCATCAAACCTAAGTTTACGTGAGCCAAATCGATGAATGCGAAGCTGAATTTCGTTCTCTCACACCATCAAACCTGAGTTAACGTAAGCCAAATCGAGGAATGCGAAGCTGAATTTCTTCACCCTCGCACCATCAAATCTAAGTTCACGTGAGCCGAAACGATGGAGGCGAAGCTGAATTTCTTCTCATTTGACATTAAACCTGAGTTCACGTGAGCCAAACCGATGAATGCGCAGCAATATTTCTTCTCTCTCGCACCATCAAACCTGAATTCACGTCAGCCAAGTCAATGTAGGCGAATCTGAATTTCTTCTCTCTCGCGGCATCAAACCTGAGTTCACGTGAGCCACATCGATGAATGCGAAGCTGAATTTCTTCACTCTCGCGCCAACAAAACTGTATTCACGTCAGCCAAGTCAATGTAGGCGAATCTGAATTTCTTCACTCTCGCACCATCAAACCTTAATTCACGTCAGCCAAGTCAATGTAGGCGAATCTAAAGTTCTTCTCTCTCGCACCATCAAACCTGAGTTCACGTCAGCCAGGTCGATGTATGCGAAGCTGAATTTCTTCTCTCTGGCACCATCAAACCCGAGTTCACGCTAGGGAAATCGATGAATGCGAAGCTGAATTTCTTCTCTCTCGCGCCATCAAACCTGAGTTCACGTGAGCCATATCGATGAAGGCGAAGCTAAATTTCTTCTCTCTCGCACCATCAAAACTGAATTCAAGTCAGCCAATTCGATGTATGCAAAGCTGAATTTCTTCTCTCTGGCACCATCAAACCCGAGTTCACGTAAGCCAAATCGATGAATGCGAAGCTGAATTTCTTCACTCTCGCGCCATCAAACCTGTGTTCAAGTGAGCCATATCGATGAAGGCGAAGCTAAATTTATTCACTCTCGCGCCATCAAACCTGAATTCACGTCAGCCAAGTCGATGTATGCGAAGCTGAATTTCTTCTCTCTGGCACCTTCAAACCCGAGTTCACGTGAGCGAAATCGATGAATGCGAAGCTGAATTTCTTCACTCTCGCACCATCAAACCTGAGTTCACGCTAGGGAAATCGATGAATGCAGAGGTGAATTTCTTCTCTCTCGCACCATCAAAGCTGAGTTCACTTGAGCCAAATAGATGAATGCGTAGCACTATTTCCTCTCTTTCGCACCATCAAACCTAAGTTTACGTGAGCCAAATCGATGAATGCGAAGCTGAATTTCGTTTCTCTCACACCATCAAACCTGAGTTAACGTAAGCCAAATCGAGGAATGCGAAGCTGAATTTCTTCACCCTCGCACCATCAAATCTAAGTTCACGTGAGCCGAAACGATGGAGGCGAAGCTGAATTTCTTCTCATTTGACATTAAACCTGAGTTCACGTGAGCCGAACCGATGAAGGCGAACCTGAATTTCTTCTCTCTCGCACCATCAAACCTGAGTTCACGTGAGCCGAAACGATGAAGGCGAAGCTGAATTTCTTCTCATTTGACATTAAACCTGAGTTCACGTGAGCCAAACCGATGAATGCGCAGCAATATTTCTTCTCTCTCGCACCATCAAACCTGAATTCACGTCAGCCAAGTCAATGTAGGCGAATCTGAATTTCTTCTCTCTCGCGGCATCAAACCTGAGTTCACGTGAGCCACATCGATGAATGCGAAGCTGAATTTCTTCACTCTCGCGCCATCAAAACTGTATTCACGTCAGCCAAGTCAATGTAGGCGAATCTGAATTTCTTCACTCTCGCACCATCAAAACTTAATTCACGTCAGCCAAGTCAATGTAGGCGAATCTGAAGTTCTTCTCTCTCGCACCATCAAACCTGAGTTCACGTCAGCCAGGTCGATGTATGCGAAGCTGAATTTCTTCTCTCTGGCACCATCAAACCCGAGTTCACGCTAGGGAAATCGATGAATGCGAAGCTGAATTTCTTCACTCTCGCCATCAAACCTAAGTTCACGTGAGCCGAAACGATGAATGCGAAGCTGAATTTCTTCTCATTTGACATCAAACCTGAGTTCACGCTAGGGAAATCGATGAATGCGAAGCTGAATTTCGTCTATCTCGCACCATCAAACCTGAGTTTACATGAGCCAAATCGATGTATGCTAAGCTGAATTTATTCTCTCTCGCGCCATCAAACCTGAATTCAAGTCAGCCAAGTCGATGAATGCGAAGCTGAATTTCTTCTCTCTGGCACCTTCAAACCCGAGTTCACGTGAGCGAAATCGATGAATGCGAAGCTGAATTTCTTCACTCTCGCACCATCAAACCTGAGTTCACGCTAGGGAAATCGATGAATGCAGAGGTGAATTTCTTCTCTCTCGCACCATCAAAGCTGAGTTCACTTGAGCCAAATAGATGAATGCGTAGCACTATTTCCTCTCTTTCGCACCATCAAACCTAAGTTTACGTGAGCCAAATCGATGAATGCGAAGCTGAATTTATTCACTCTCGCGCCATCAAACCTGAATTCACGTCAGCCAAGTCGATGTATGCGAAGCTGAATTTCATCTCTCTGGCACCATCAAACCCGAGTTCACGTGAGCGAAATCGATGAATGCGAAGCTGAATTTCTTCACTCTCGCACCATCAAACCTGAGTTCACGCTAGGGAAATCGATGAATGCGAAGCTGAATTTCTTCTCTCTCGCACCATCAAAGCTGAGTTCACTTGAGCCAAATAGATGAATTCGTAGCACTATTTCCTCTCTTTCGCACCATCAAACCTAAGTTTACGTGAGCCAAATCGATGAATGCGAAGCTGAATTTCGTTTCTCTCACACCATCAAACCTGAGTTAACGTAAGCCAAATCGAGGAATGCGAAGCTGAATTTCTTCACCCTCGCACCATCAAATCTAAGTTCACGTGAGCCGAAACGACGGAGGCGAAGCTGAATTTCTTCTCATTTGACATTAAACCTGAGTTCACGTGAGCCGAACCGATGAAGGCGAACCTGAATTTCTTCTCTCTCGCACCATCAAACCTGAGTTCACGTGAGCCGAAACGATGAAGGCGAAGCTGAATTTCTTCTCATTTGACATTAAACCTGAGTTCACGTGAGCCGAACCGATGAATGCGCAGCACTATTTCTTCTCTCTCGCACCATCAAACCTGAATTCACGTCAGCCAAGTCGATGTAGGCGAATCTGAAATTCTTCTCTCTCGCGCCATCAAACCTGAGTTCACCTGAGCCACATCGATGAATGCGAAGCTGAATTTCTTCACTCTCGCGCCATCAAACCTGAATTCACGTCAGCCAAGTCGATGTATGCGAAGCTGAATTTCTGCGCTCTCGCACCGTCAAACCTGTGTTCACGTGAGCCAAATCGATGTATGCGATGCTAAATTTCTTCTCTCTCGCGCCATCAAACCTGAGTTCACGCTAGGGAAATCGATGAATGCGAAGCTGAATTTCTTCTCTCTCGCACTATCAAACCTGAGTTTACCTTAGCCAAATCGATCAATGCGAAGCTGAATTTCGTCTCTCTCGCACCATCAAACCTGAGTTCACGTGAGCCGAAACGATGAAGACGAAGCTGAATTTCTTCTTATTTGACATTAAACCTGAGTTCACGTGAGCCAAACCGATGAATGCGCAGCAATATTTCTTCTCTCTCGCACCATCAAACCTGAATTCACGTCAGCCAAGTCAATGTAGGCGAATCTGAATTTCTTCTCTCTCGCGGCATCAAACCTGAGTTCACGTGAGCCGCATCGATGAATGCGAAGCTGAATTTCTTCACTCTCGCGCCATCAAAACTGAATTCACGTCAGCCAGTTCGAAGTATACGAAGCTAAATTTCTTCTCTCTCGCACCATCAAACCTGAGTTCACGTCAGCCAGGTCGATGTATGCGAAGCTGAATTTCTTCTCTCTGGCACCATCAAACCGAGTTCACGCTAGGGAAATCGATGAATGCGAAGCTGAATTTCTTCACTCTCGCCATCAAACCTAAGTTCACGTGAGCCGAAACGATGAATGCGAAGCTGAATTTCTTCTCATTTGACATCAAACCTGAGTTCACGCTAGGGAAATCGATGAATGCGAAGCTGAATTTCGTCTATCTCGCACCATCAAACCTGAGTTTACATGAGCCAAATCGATGTATGCTAAGCTGAATTTATTCTCTCTCGCGCCATCAAACCTGAGTTCACGTGAGCCAAATATATGAATGCGATCTGAATATCTTCACTCTCGCACAATCAAACCTGTGTTCACGTGAGCCATATCGATGAAAGCGAAGCTAAATTTCTTCTCTCTCGCACCATCAAACCTGAATTCAAGTCAGCCAAGTCGATGTATGCGGAGCTGAATTTCTTCTCTCTGGCACCTTCAAACCCGAGTTCACGTGAGCGAAATCGATGAATGCGAAGCTGAATTTCTTCACTCTCGCACCATCAAACCTGAGTTCACGCTAGGGAAATCGATGAATGCAGAGGTGAATTTCTTCTCTCTCGCACCATCAAAGCTGAGTTCACTTGAGCCAAATAGATGAATGCGTAGCACTATTTCCTCTCTTTCGCACCATCAAACCTAAGTTTACGTGAGCCAAATCGATGAATGCGAAGCTGAATTTCTTCACTCTCGCGCCATCAAAGCTGAATTCACGTCAGCCAAGTCGATGTATGCGAAGCTGAATTTCATCTCTCTGGCACCATCAAACCCGAGTTCACGTGAGCGAAATCGATGAATGCGAAGCTGAATTTCTTCACTCTCGCACCATCAAACCTGAGTTCACGCTAGGGAAATCGATGAATGCGAAGCTGAATTTCTTCTCTCTCGCACCATCAAAGCTGAGTTCACTTGAGCCAAATAGATGAATGCGTAGCACTATTTCCTCTCTTTCGCACCATCAAACCTAAGTTTACGTGAGCCAAATCGATGAATGCGAAGCTGAATTTCGTCTCTCTCACACCATCAAACCTGAGTTAACGTGAGCCAAATCGAGGAATGCGAAGCTGAATTTCTTCACCCTCGCACCATCAAATCTAAGTTCACGTGAGCCGAAACGATGGAGGCGAAGCTGAATTTCTTCTCATTTGACATTAAACCTGAGTTCACGTGAGCCGAACCGATGAAGGCGAACCTGAATTTCTTCTCTCTCGCACCATCAAACCTGAGTTCACCTGAGCCGAAACGATGAAGGCGAAGCTGAATTTCTTCTCATTTGACATTAAACCTGAGTTCACGTGAGCCGAACCGATGAATGCGCAGCACTATTTCTTCTCTCTCGCACCATCAAACCTGAATTCACGTCAGCCAAGTCGATGTATGCGAAGCTGAATTTCTGCGCTCTCGCACCGTCAAACCTGTGTTCACGTGAGCCAAATCGATGTATGCGATGCTAAATTTCTTCTCTCTCGCGCCATCAAACCTGAGTTCACGCTAGGGAAATCGATGAATGCGAAGCTGAATTTCTTCTCTCTCGCACTATCAAACCTGAGTTTACCTTAGCCAAATCGATCAATGCGAAGCTGAATTTCGTCTCTCTCGCACCATCAAACCTGAGTTCACGTGAGCGAAATCGATGAATGCGAAGCTGAATTTCTTCACTCTCGCACCATCAAACCTGAGTTCACGCTAGGGAAATCGATGAATGCAGAGGTGAATTTCTTCTCTCTCGCACCATCAAAGCTGAGTTCACTTGAGCCAAATAGATGAATGCGTAGCACTATTTCCTCTCTTTCGCACCATCAAACCTAAGTTTACGTGAGCCAAATCGATGAATGCGAAGCTGAATTTCGTCTCTCTCGCATTATCAAACCTGAGTTCACGTGAACCAAATGGATGAATGCGAAGCTGAATTTCTTCACTCTCACACCATCAAACCTGAGTTAAAGTGAGCCAAATCGAGGAATACGAAGCTTAATTTCTTCACTCTCGCCATCAAACCTAAGTTCACGTGAGCCGAAACGATGAAGGCGAAGCTGAATTTCTTCTCATTTGACATCAAACCTGAGTTCACGCTAGGGAAATCGATGAATGCGAAGCTGAATTTCGTCTATCTCGCACCATCAAACCTGAGTTACATGAGCCAAATCGATGTATGCGAAGCTGAATTATTCTCTCTCGCGCCATCAAACCTGAGTTCACGTGAGCCAAATATATGAATGCGAAGCTGAATTTCTTCTCTCTCGCGCCATCAAACCTGAGTTCACGTGAGCCATATCGATGAAGGCGAAGCTAAATTTCTTCTCTCTCGCACCATCAAAACTGAATTCAAGTCAGCCAATTCGATGTATGCGAAGCTGAATTTCATCTCTCTGGCACCATCAAACCCGAGTTCACGTGAGCGAAATCGATGAATGCGAAGCTGAATTTCTTCACTCTCGCACCATCAAACCTGAGTTCACGCTAGGGAAATCGATGAATGCAGAGGTGAATTTCTTCTCTCTCGCACCATCAAAGCTGAGTTCACTTGAGCCAAATAGATGAATGCGTAGCACTATTTCCTCTCTTTCGCACCATCAAACCTAAGTTACGTGAGCCAAATCGATGAATGCGAAGCTGAATTTCGTCTCTCTCACACCATCAAACCTGAGTTAACGTGAGCCAAATCGAGGAATGCGAAGCTGAATTTCTTCACCCTCGCACCATCAAATCTAAGTTCACGTGAGCCGAAACGATGGAGGCGAAGCTGAATTCTTCTCATTTGACATTAAACCTGAGTTCACGTGAGCCGAAACGATGAAGGCGAACCTGAATTTCTTCTCTCTCGCACCATCAAACCTGAGTTCACGTGAGCCGAAACGATGAAGACGAAGCTGAATTTCTTCTCATTTGACATTAAACCTGAGTTCACGTGAGCCGAACCGATGAATGCGCAGCACTATTTCTTCTCTCTCGCACCATCAAACCTGAATTCACGTCAGCCAAGTCGATGTAGGCGAATCTGAAATTCTTCTCTCTCGCGCCATCAAACCTGAGTTCACCTGAGCCACATCGATGAATGCGAAGCTGAATTTCTTCACTCTCGCGACATCAAACATGAATTCACGTCAGCCAAGTCGATGTATGCGAAGCTGAATTTCTGCGCTCTCGCACCGTCAAACCTGTGTTCACGTGAGCCAAAACGATGAAGGCGAAGCTGAATTTATTCTCTCTCGCACCATCAAAACTGAATTCACGTCAGCCACGTCGATGTATTCGAAGCTGAATTTCTTCGCTCTCGCACCGTCAAACCTGTGTTCACGTGAGCCAAAACGATGAAGGCGAAGCTGAATTTCTTCGCTCTCGCACCATCAAAACTGAATTCACGTCAGCCACGTCGATGTATGCGAAGCTGAATTTCTTCTCTCTGGCACCATCAAACCCGAGTTCACGTGAGCGAAATCGATGATTGCGAAGCTGAATTTCTTCTCTCTCGCGCCATCAAACCTGTGTTCACGTGAGCCAAAACGATGAAGGCGAAGCTGAATTTCTTCGCTCTCGCACCATCAAACCTGAGTTCACTTGAGCCAAATCGATGTAAGCGAAGCTGAAGTTCTTCTCTCTGGCACCATCAAACCCGAGTTCACGTGAGCCAAATCGATGAATGCGAAGCTGAATTTCTTCGCTCTCGCACCGTCAAACCTGTGTTCACGTGAGCCAAAACGATGAAGGCGAAGCTGAATTTCTTCTCTCTCGCACCATCAAAAATTGAATTCACGTCAGCCACGTCGATGTATGCGAAGCTGAATTTATTCTCTCTGGCACCATCAAACCCGCGATCACGTGAGCCAAATCGATAAGTTCGAAGCTGAATTCTTCGCTCTCGCACCATCAACCTGTGTTCACGTGAGCCAACTCGATATATGCGAAGCTGAATTTCTTCTCTCTGGCACCATCAAACCCGAGTTCACTTGAGCCAAATCGATGAATTCGAAGCTGAATTTCTTCGCTCTCGCACCATCAAACCTGTGTTCACGTGAGCCAAAACGATGAAGGCGAAGCTGAATTTTTCTCTCTCGCACCATCAAAACTGAATTCACGTCAGCCACGTCGATGTATTCGAAGCTGAATTTCTTCTCTCTGGCACCATTAAACCCGAGTTCACGTGAGCCAAATCGAGGAATGCGAAGCTGAATTTCTTCACTCGCGCACCATCAAACCTAAGTTCACGTGAGCCGAAACGATGAAGGCGAAGCTGAATTTCTTCGCTCTCGCACCATCAAACCTGAGTTCACTTGAGCCAAATATATGAATGCGAAGCTGAATTTCGTCTCTCTCGCACCATTAAACCTGAGTTTACATGAGCCAAATCGATGTAAGCGAAGCTGAAGTTCTTCTCTCTGGCACCATCAAACCTGAGTTCACGTGAGCCAAATCGATGAATGCGAAGCTGAATTTCTTCGCTCTGGCACCTTCAAACCCGAGTTCACGTGAGCGAAATCGATGAATGCGAAGCTGAATTTCTTCGCTCTCGCACCATCAAACCTGAGTTCACGCTAGGGAAATCGATGAATGCAGAGGTGAATTTCTTCTCTCTCGCACCATCAAAGCTGAGTTCACTTGAGCCAAATAGATGAATGCGTAGCACTATTTCCTCTCTTTCGCACCATCAAACCTAAGTTTACGTGAGCCAAATCGATGAATGCGAAGCTGAATTTCGTTTCTCTCACACCATCAAACCTGAGTTAACGTAAGCCAAATCGAGGAATGCGAAGCTGAATTTTTCACCCTCGCACCATCAAATCTAAGTTCACGTGAGCCGAAACGATGGAGGCGAAGCTGAATTTCTTCTCATTTGACATTAAACCTGAGTTCACGTGAGCCGAACCGATGAAGGCGAACCTGAATTTCTTCTCTCTCGCACCATCAAACCTGAGTTCACGTGAGCCGAAACGATGAAGGCGAAGCTGAATTTCTTCTCATTTGACATTAAACCTGAGTTCACGTGAGCCAAACCGATGAATGCGCAGCAATATTTCTTCTCTCTCGCACCATCAAACCTGAATTCACGTCAGCCAAGTCAATGTAGGCGAATCTGAATTTCTTCTCTCTCGCGGCATCAACCTGAGTTCACGTGAGCCACATCGATGAATGCGAAGCTGAATTTCTTCACTCTCGCGCCATCAAAACTGTATTCACGTCAGCCAAGTCAATGTAGGCGAATCTGAATTTCTTCACTCTCGCACCATCAAAACTTAATTCACGTCAGCCAAGTCAATGTAGGCGAATCTGAAGTTCTTCTCTCTCGCACCATCAAACCTGAGTTCACGTCAGCCAGGTCGATGTATGCGAAGCTGAATTTCTTCTCTCTGGCACCATCAAACCCGAGTTCACGCTAGGGAAATCGATGAATGCGAAGCTGAATTTCTTCACTCTCGCCATCAAACCTAAGTTCACGTGAGCCGAAACGATGAATGCGAAGCTGAATTTCTTCTCATTGACATCAAAACCTGAGTTCACGCTAGGGAAATCGATGAATGCGAAGCTGAATTTCGTCTATCTCGCACCATCAAACCTGAGTTTACATGAGCCAAATCGATGTATGCTAAGCTGAATTTATTCTCTCTCGCGCCATCAAACCTGAATTCAAGTCAGCCAAGTCGATGAATGCGAAGCTGAATTTCTTCTCTCTGGCACCTTCAAACCCGAGTTCACGTGAGCGAAATCGATGAATGCGAAGCTGAATTTCTTCACTCTCGCACCATCAAACCTGAGTTCACGCTAGGGAAATCGATGAATGCAGAGGTGAATTTCTTCTCTCTCGCACCATCAAAGCTGAGTTCACTTGAGCCAAATAGATGAATGCGTAGCACTATTTCCTCTCTTTCGCACCATCAAACCTAAGTTTACGTGAGCCAAATCGATGAATGCGAAGCTGAATTTATTCACTCTCGCGCCATCAAACCTGAATTCACGTCAGCCAAGTCGATGTATGCGAAGCTGAATTTCATCTCTCTGCACCATCAAACCCGAGTTCACGTGAGCGAAATCGATGAATGCGAAGCTGAATTTCTTCACTCTCGCACCATCAAACCTGAGTTCACGCTAGGGAAATCGATGAATGCGAAGCTGAATTTCTTCTCTCTCGCACCATCAAAGCTGAGTTCACTTGAGCCAAATAGATGAATTCGTAGCACTATTTCTCTCTTTCGCACCATCAAACCTAAGTTTACGTGAGCCAAATCGATGAATTCGAAGCTGAATTTCGTTTCTCTCACACACCATCAAACCTGAGTTAACGTAAGCCAAATCGAGGAATGCGAAGCTGAATTCTTCACCCTCGCACCATCAATCTAAGTTCACGTGAGCCGAAACGACGGAGGCGAAGCTGAATTTCTTCTCATTTGACATTAAACCTGAGTTCACGTGAGCCGAACCGATGAAGGCGAACCTGAATTTCTTCTCTCTCGCACCATCAAACCTGAGTTCACGTGAGCCGAAACGATGAAGGCGAAGCTGAATTTCTTCTCATTTGACATTAAACCTGAGTTCACGTGAGCCGAACCGATGAATGCGCAGCACTATTTCTTCTCTCTCGCACATCAACCTGAATTCACGTCAGCCAAGTCGATGTAGGCGAATCTGAAATTCTTCTCTCTCGCGCCATCAAACCTGAGTTCAACCTGAGCCACATCGATGAATGCGAAGCTGAATTTCTTCACTCTCGCGCCATCAAACCTGAATTCACGTCAGCCAAGTCGATGTATGCGAAGCTGAATTTCTGCGCTCTCGCACCGTCAAACCTGTGTTCACGTGAGCCAAATCGATGTATGCGATGCTAAATTTCTTCTCTCTCGCGCCATCAAACCTGAGTTCACGCTAGGGAAATCGATGATGCGAAGCTGAATTTCTTCTCTCTCGCACTATCAAACCTGAGTTTACCTTAGCCAAATCGATCAATGCGAAGCTGAATTTCGTCTCTCTCGCACCATCAACCTGAGTTCACGTGAGCCGAAACGATGAAGACGAAGCTGAATTTCTTCTTATTTGACATTAAACCTGAGTTCACGTGAGCCAAACCGATGAATGCGCAGCAATATTTCTTCTCTCTCGCACCATCAAACCTGAATTCACGTCAGCCAAGTCAATGTAGGCGAATCTGAATTTCTTCTCTCTCGCGGCATCAAACCTGAGTTCACGTGAGCCGCATCGATGAATGCGAAGCTGAATTTCTTCACTCTCGCGCCATCAAAACTGAATTCACGTCAGCCAGTTCGAAGTATACGAAGCTAAATTTCTTCTCTCTCGCACCATCAAACCTGAGTTCACGTCAGCCAGGTCGATGTATGCGAAGCTGAATTCTTCTCTCTGGCACCATCAAACCCGAGTTCACGCGAGGGAAATCGATGAATGCGAAGCTGAATTTCTTCACTCTCGCCATCAAACCTAAGTTCACGTGAGCCGAAACGATGAATGCGAGCTGAATTTCTTCTCATTTGACATCAACCTGAGTTCACGCTAGGGAAATCGATGAATGCGAAGCTGAATTTCGTCTATCTCGCACCATCAAACCTGAGTTTACATGAGCCAAATCGATGTATGCTAAGCTGAATTTATTCTCTCTCGCGCCATCAAACCTGAGTTCACGTGAGCCAAATATATGAATGCGATCTGAATATCTTCACTCTCGCACAATCACACCTGTGTTCACGTGACCAATCGATGAAAGCGAAGCTAAATTTCTTCTCTCTCGCACCATCAAACCTGAATTCAAGTCAGCCAAGTCGATGTATGCGGAGCTGAATTTCTTCTCTCTGGCACCTTCAAACCCGAGTTCACGTGAGCGAAATCGATGAATGCGAAGCTGAATTTCTTCACTCTCGCACCATCAAACCTGAGTTCACGCTAGGGAAATCGATGAATGCAGAGGTGAATTTCTCTCCTCGCACCATCAAAGCTGAGTTCACTTGAGCCAAATGATGAATGCGTAGCACTATTTCCTCTCTTTCGCACCATCAAACCTAAGTTTACGTGAGCCAAATCGATGAATGCGAAGCTGAATTCTTCACTCTCGCGCCATCAAAGCTGAATTCACGTCAGCCAAGTCGATGTATGCGAAGACTGATTTTCATCTCTCTGGACCATCAAACCCGAGTTCACGTGAGCGAAATCGATGAATGCGAAGCTGAATTTCTTCACTCTCGCACCATCAAACCTGAGTTCACGCTAGGGAAATCGATGAATGCGAAGCTGAATTTCTTCTCTCTCGCACCATCAAAGCTGAGTCACTTGAGCCAAATAGATGAATGCGTAGCACTATTTCCTCTCTTTCGCACCATCAAACTAAGTTTACGTGAGCCAATCGATGAATGCGAAGCTGAATTTCGTCTCTCTCACACCATCAAACCTGAGTTAACGTGAGCCAAATCGAGGAATGCGAAGCTGAATTTCTTCACCCTCGCACCATCAAATCTAAGTTCACGTGAGCCGAAACGATGGAGGCGAAGCTGAATTTCTTCTCATTTGACATTAAACCTGAGTTCACGTGAGCCGAACCGAGGAAGGCGAACCTGAATTTCTTCTCTCTCGCACCATCAAACCTGAGTTCACCTGAGCCGAAACGATGAAGGCGAAGCTGAATTTCTTCTCATTTGACATTAAACCTGAGTTCACGTGAGCCGAACCGATGAATGCGCAGCACTATTTCTTCTCTCTCGCACCATCAAACCTGAATTCACGTCAGCCAAGTCGATGTATGCGAAGCTGAATTTCTGCGCTCTCGCACGTCATTAAACCTGAGTTCACGTGAGCCGAAACCGATGAATGCGCAGCACTATTTCTTCTCTCTCGCACCATCAAACCTGAATTCACGTCAGCCAAGTCGATGAATGCGAAGCTGAATTTCTGCGCTCTCGCACCGTCAAACCTGTTCACGGAGCCAAATCGATGTATGCGATGCTAAATTTCTTTCTCTCCGCGCCATCAAACCTGAGTTCACGCTAGGGAAATCGATGAATGCGAAGCTGAATTTCTTCTCTCTCGCATATCAAACCTGAGTTTACCTTAGCCAAATCGATCAATGCGAAGCTGAATTTCGTCTCTCTCGCACCATCAAACCTGAGTTCACGTGAGCGAAATCGATGAATGCGAAGAATTTCTTCACTCTCGCACCATCAAACCTGAGTTCACGCTAGGGAAAATCGATGAATGCAGAGTGAATTTCTTCTCTCTCGCACCATCAAAGCTGAGTTCACTTGAGCCAAATAGATGAATGCGTAGCACTATTTCCTCTCTTTCGCACCATCAAACCTAAGTTTACGTGAGCCAAATCGATGAATGCGAAGCTGAATTTCGTCTCTCTCGCATTATCAAACCTGAGTTCACGTGAACCAAATGGATGAATGCGAAGCTGAATTTCTTCACTCTCACACCATCAAACCTGAGTTAAAGTGAGCCAAATCGAGGAATACGAAGCTTAATTTCTTCACTCTCGCCATCAAACCTAAGTTCACGTGAGCCGAAACGATGAAGGCGAAGCTGAATTTCTTCTCATTTGACATCAAACCTGAGTTCACGCTAGGGAAATCGATGAATGCGAAGCTGAATTTCGTCTATCTCGCACCATCAAACCTGAGTTTACATGAGCCAAATCGATGTATGCGAAGCTGAATTTATTCTCTCTCGCGCCATCAAACCTGAGTTCACGTGAGCCAAATATATGAATGCGAAGCTGAATTTCTTCTCTCTCGCGCCATCAAACCTGAGTTCACGTGAGCCATATCGATGAAGGCGAAGCTAAATTTCTTCTCTCTCGCACCATCAAAACTGAATTCAAGTCAGCCAATTCGATGTATGCGAAGCTGAATTTCATCTCTCTGGCACCATCAAACCCGAGTTCACGTGAGCGAAATCGATGAATGCGAAGCTGAATTTCTTCACTCTCGCACCATCAAACCTGAGTTCACGCTAGGGAAATCGATGAATGCAGAGGTGAATTTCTTCTCTCTCGCACCATCAAAGCTGAGTTCACTTGAGCCAAATAGATGAATGCGTAGCACTATTTCCTCTCTTTCGCACCATCAAACCTAAGTTTACGTGAGCCAAATCGATGAATGCGAAGCTGAATTTCGTCTCTCTCACACCATCAAACCTGAGTTAACGTGAGCCAAATCGAGGAATGCGAAGCTGAATTTCTTCACCCTCGCACCATCAAATCTAAGTTCACGTGAGCCGAAACGATGGAGGCGAAGCTGAATTTCTTCTCATTTGACATTAAACCTGAGTTCACGTGAGCCGAAACGATGAAGGCGAACCTGAATTTCTTCTCTCTCGCACCATCAAACCTGAGTTCACGTGAGCCGAAACGATGAAGACGAAGCTGAATTTCTTCTCATTTGACATTAAACCTGAGTTCACGTGAGCCGAACCGATGAATGCGCAGCACTATTTCTTCTCTCTCGCACCATCAAACCTGAATTCACGTCAGCCAAGTCGATGTAGGCGAATCTGAAATTCTTCTCTCTCGCGCCATCAAACCTGAGTTCACCTGAGCCACATCGATGAATGCGAAGCTGAATTTCTTCACTCTCGCGACATCAAACATGAATTCACGTCAGCCAAGTCGATGTATGCGAAGCTGAATTTCTGCGCTCTCGCACCGTCAAACCTGTGTTCACGTGAGCCAAAACGATGAAGGCGAAGCTGAATTTATTCTCTCTCGCACCATCAAAACTGAATTCACGTCAGCCACGTCGATGTATTCGAAGCTGAATTTCTTCGCTCTCGCACCGTCAAACCTGTGTTCACGTGAGCCAAAACGATGAAGGCGAAGCTGAATTTTCTTCGCTCTCGCACCATCAAAACTGAATTCACGTCAGCCACGTCGATGTATGCGAAGCTGAATTTCTTCTCTCTGGCACCATCAAACCGAGTTCACGTGAGCGAAATCGATGATTGCGAAGCTGAATTTCTTCTCTCTCGCGCCATCAACCTGTGTTCACGTGAGCCAAAACGATGAAGGCGAAGCTGAATTTCTTCGCTCTCGCACCATCAAACCTGAGTTCACTTGAGCCAAATCGATGTAAGCGAAGCTGAAGTTCTTCTCTCTGGCACCATCAAACCCGAGTTCACGTGAGCCAAATCGATGAATGCGAAGCTGAATTTCTTCGCTCTCGCACCGTCAAACCTGTGTTCACGTGAGCCAAAACGATGAAGGCGAAGCTGAATTTCTTCTCTCTCGCACCATCAAAAATTGAATTCACGTCAGCCACGTCGATGTATGCGAAGCTGAATTTATTCTCTCTGCACCATCAAACCGCGATCACGTGAGCCAAATCGATAAGTTCGAAGCTGAATTTCTTCGCTCTCGCACCATCAAACCTGTGTTCACGTGAGCCAACTCGATATGCGAAGCTGAATTTCTTCTCTCTGGCACCATCAAACCCGAGTTCACTTGAGCCAAATCGATGAATTCGAAGCTGAATTTCTTCGCTCTCGCACCATCAAACCTGTGTTCACGTGAGCCAAAACGATGAAGGCGAAGCTGAATTTATTCTCTCTCGCACCATCAAAACTGAATTCACGTCAGCCACGTCGATGTATTCGAAGCTGAATTTCTTCTCTCTGGCACCATTAAACCCGAGTTCACGTGAGCCAAATCGAGGAATGCGAAGCTGAATTTCTTCACTCGCGCACCATCAAACCTAAGTTCACGTGAGCCGAAACGATGAAGGCGAAGCTGAATTTCTTCGCTCTCGCACCATCAAACCTGAGTTCACTTGAGCCAAATATATGAATGCGAAGCTGAATTTCGTCTCTCTCGCACCATTAAACCTGAGTTTACATGAGCCAAATCGATGTAAGCGAAGCTGAAGTTCTTCTCTCTGGCACCATCAAACCTGAGTTCACGTGAGCCAAATCGATGAATGCGAAGCTGAATTTCTTCGCTCTGGCACCTTCAAACCCGAGTTCACGTGAGCGAAATCGATGAATGCGAAGCTGAATTTCTTCGCTCTCGCACCATCAAACCTGAGTTCACGCTAGGGAAATCGATGAATGCAGAGGTGAATTTCTTCTCTCTCGCACCATCAAAGCTGAGTTCACTTGAGCCAAATAGATGAATGCGTAGCACTATTTCCTCTCTTTCGCACCATCAAACCTAAGTTTACGTGAGCCAAATCGATGAATGCGAAGCTGAATTTCGTTTCTCTCACACCATCAAACCTGAGTTAACGTAAGCCAAATCGAGGAATGCGAAGCTGAATTTCTTCACCCTCGCACCATCAAATCTAAGTTCACGTGAGCCGAAACGATGGAGGCGAAGCTGAATTTCTTCTCATTTGACATTAAACCTGAGTTCACGTGAGCCGAACCGATGAAGGCGAACCTGAATTTCTTCTCTCTCGCACCATCAAACCTGAGTTCACGTGAGCCGAAACGATGAAGGCGAAGCTGAATTTCTTCTCATTTGACATTAAACTGAGTTCACGTGAGCCAAACCGATGAATGCGCAGCAATATTTCTTCTCTCTCGCACCATCAAACCTGAATTCACGTCAGCCAAGTCAATGTAGGCGAATCTGAATTTCTTCTCTCGCGGCATCAAACCTGAGTTCACGTGAGCCACATCGATGAATGCGAAGCTGAATTTCTTCACTCTCGCGCCATCAAAACTGTATTCACGTCAGCCAAGTCAATGTAGGCGAATCTGAATTTCTTCACTCTCGCACCATCAAAACTTAATTCACGTCAGCCAAGTCAATGTAGGCGAATCTGAAGTTCTTCTCTCTCGCACCATCAAACCTGAGTTCACGTCAGCCAGGTCGATGTATGCGAAGCTGAATTTCTTCTCTCTGGCACCATCAAACCCGAGTTCACGCTAGGGAAATCGATGAATGCGAAGCTGAATTTCTTCACTCTCGCCATCAAACCTAAGTTCACGTGAGCCGAAACGATGAATGCGAAGCTGAATTTCTTCTCATTTGACATCAAACCTGAGTTCACGCTAGGGAAATCGATGAATGCGAAGCTGAATTTCGTCTATCTCGCACCATCAAACCTGAGTTTACATGAGCCAAATCGATGTATGCTAAGCTGAATTTATTCTCTCTCGCGCCATCAAACCTGAATTCAAGTCAGCCAAGTCGATGAATGCGAAGCTGAATTTCTTCTCTCTGGCACCTTCAAACCCGAGTTCACGTGAGCGAAATCGATGAATGCGAAGCTGAATTTCTTCACTCTCGCACCATCAAACCTGAGTTCACGCTAGGGAAATCGATGAATGCAGAGGTGAATTTCTTCTCTCTCGCACCATCAAAGCTGAGTTCACTTGAGCCAAATAGATGAATGCGTAGCACTATTTCCTCTCTTTCGCACCATCAAACCTAAGTTTACGTGAGCCAAATCGATGAATGCGAAGCTGAATTTATTCACTCTCGCGCCATCAAACCTGAATTCACGTCAGCCAAGTCGATGTATGCGAAGCTGAATTTCATCTCTCTGGCACCATCAAACCCGAGTTCACGTGAGCGAAATCGATGAATGCGAAGCTGAATTTCTTCACTCTCGCACCATCAAACCTGAGTTCACGCTAGGGAAATCGATGAATGCGAAGCTGAATTTCTTCTCTCTCGCACCATCAAAGCTGAGTTCACTTGAGCCAAATAGATGAATTCGTAGCACTATTTCCTCTCTTTCGCACCATCAAACCTAAGTTTACGTGAGCCAAATCGATGAATGCGAAGCTGAATTTCGTTTCTCTCACACCATCAAACCTGAGTTAACGTAAGCCAAATCGAGGAATGCGAAGCTGAATTTCTTCACCCTCGCACCATCAAATCTAAGTTCACGTGAGCCGAAACGACGGAGGCGAAGCTGAATTTCTTCTCATTTGACATTAAACCTGAGTTCACGTGAGCCGAACCGATGAAGGCGAACCTGAATTTCTTCTCTCTCGCACCATCAAACCTGAGTTCACGTGAGCCGAAACGATGAAGGCGAAGCTGAATTTCTTCTCATTTGACATTAAACCTGAGTTCACGTGAGCCGAACCGATGAATGCGCAGCACTATTTCTTCTCTCTCGCACCATCAAACCTGAATTCACGTCAGCCAAGTCGATGTAGGCGAATCTGAAATTCTTCTCTCTCGCGCCATCAAACCTGAGTTCACCTGAGCCACATCGATGAATGCGAAGCTGAATTTCTTCACTCTCGCGCCATCAAACCTGAATTCACGTCAGCCAAGTCGATGTATGCGAAGCTGAATTTCTGCGCTCTCGCACCGTCAAACCTGTGTTCACGTGAGCCAAATCGATGTATGCGATGCTAAATTTCTTCTCTCTCGCGCCATCAAACCTGAGTTCACGCTAGGGAAATCGATGAATGCGAAGCTGAATTTCTTCTCTCTCGCACTATCAAACCTGAGTTTACCTTAGCCAAATCGATCAATGCGAAGCTGAATTTCGTCTCTCTCGCACCATCAAACCTGAGTTCACGTGAGCCGAAACGATGAAGACGAAGCTGAATTTCTTCTTATTTGACATTAAACCTGAGTTCACGTGAGCCAAACCGATGAATGCGCAGCAATATTTCTTCTCTCTCGCACCATCAAACCTGAATTCACGTCAGCCAAGTCAATGTAGGCGAATCTGAATTTCTTCTCTCTCGCGGCATCAAACCTGAGTTCACGTGAGCCGCATCGATGAATGCGAAGCTGAATTTCTTCACTCTCGCGCCATCAAAACTGAATTCACGTCAGCCAGTTCGAAGTATACGAAGCTAAATTTCTTCTCTCTCGCACCATCAAACCTGAGTTCACGTCAGCCAGGTCGATGTATGCGAAGCTGAATTTCTTCTCTCTGGCACCATCAAACCCGAGTTCACGCTAGGGAAATCGATGAATGCGAAGCTGAATTTCTTCACTCTCGCCATCAAACCTAAGTTCACGTGAGCCGAAACGATGAATGCGAAGCTGAATTTCTTCTCATTTGACATCAAACCTGAGTTCACGCTAGGGAAATCGATGAATGCGAAGCTGAATTTCGTCTATCTCGCACCATCAAACCTGAGTTTACATGAGCCAAATCGATGTATGCTAAGCTGAATTTATTCTCTCTCGCGCCATCAAACCTGAGTTCACGTGAGCCAAATATATGAATGCGATCTGAATATCTTCACTCTCGCACAATCAAACCTGTGTTCACGTGAGCCATATCGATGAAAGCGAAGCTAAATTTCTTCTCTCTCGCACCATCAAACCTGAATTCAAGTCAGCCAAGTCGATGTATGCGGAGCTGAATTTCTTCTCTCTGGCACCTTCAAACCCGAGTTCACGTGAGCGAAATCGATGAATGCGAAGCTGAATTTCTTCACTCTCGCACCATCAAACCTGAGTTCACGCTAGGGAAATCGATGAATGCAGAGGTGAATTTCTTCTCTCTCGCACCATCAAAGCTGAGTTCACTTGAGCCAAATAGATGAATGCGTAGCACTATTTCCTCTCTTTCGCACCATCAAACCTAAGTTTACGTGAGCCAAATCGATGAATGCGAAGCTGAATTTCTTCACTCTCGCGCCATCAAAGCTGAATTCACGTCAGCCAAGTCGATGTATGCGAAGCTGAATTTCATCTCTCTGGCACCATCAAACCCGAGTTCACGTGAGCGAAATCGATGAATGCGAAGCTGAATTTCTTCACTCTCGCACCATCAAACCTGAGTTCACGCTAGGGAAATCGATGAATGCGAAGCTGAATTTCTTCTCTCTCGCACCATCAAAGCTGAGTTCACTTGAGCCAAATAGATGAATGCGTAGCACTATTTCCTCTCTTTCGCACCATCAAACCTAAGTTTACGTGAGCCAAATCGATGAATGCGAAGCTGAATTTCGTCTCTCTCACACCATCAAACCTGAGTTAACGTGAGCCAAATCGAGGAATGCGAAGCTGAATTTCTTCACCCTCGCACCATCAAATCTAAGTTCACGTGAGCCGAAACGATGGAGGCGAAGCTGAATTTCTTCTCATTTGACATTAAACCTGAGTTCACGTGAGCCGAACCGATGAAGGCGAACCTGAATTTCTTCTCTCTCGCACCATCAAACCTGAGTTCACCTGAGCCGAAACGATGAAGGCGAAGCTGAATTTCTTCTCATTTGACATTAAACCTGAGTTCACGTGAGCCGAACCGATGAATGCGCAGCACTATTTCTTCTCTCTCGCACCATCAAACCTGAATTCACGTCAGCCAAGTCGATGTATGCGAAGCTGAATTTCTGCGCTCTCGCACCGTCAAACCTGTGTTCACGTGAGCCAAATCGATGTATGCGATGCTAAATTTCTTCTCTCTCGCGCCATCAAACCTGAGTTCACGCTAGGGAAATCGATGAATGCGAAGCTGAATTTCTTCTCTCTCGCACTATCAAACCTGAGTTTACCTTAGCCAAATCGATCAATGCGAAGCTGAATTTCGTCTCTCTCGCACCATCAAACCTGAGTTCACGTGAGCGAAATCGATGAATGCGAAGCTGAATTTCTTCACTCTCGCACCATCAAACCTGAGTTCACGCTAGGGAAATCGATGAATGCGAAGCTGAATTTCTTCTCTCTCGCACCATCAAAGCTGAGTTCACTTGAGCCAAATAGATGAATGCGTAGCACTATTTCCTCTCTTTCGCACCATCAAACCTAAGTTTACGTGAGCCAAATCGATGAATGCGAAGCTGAATTTCGTCTCTCTCACACCATCAAACCTGAGTTAACGTGAGCCAAATCGAGGAATGCGAAGCTGAATTTCTTCACCCTCGCACCATCAAATCTAAGTTCACGTGAGCCGAAACGATGGAGGCGAAGCTGAATTTCTTCTCATTTGACATTAAACCTGAGTTCACGTGAGCCGAAACGATGAAGGCGAACCTGAATTTCTTCTCTCTCGCACCATCAAACCTGAGTTCACGTGAGCCGAAACGATGAAGACGAAGCTGAATTTCTTCTCATTTGACATTAAACCTGAGTTCACGTGAGCCGAACCGATGAATGCGCAGCACTATTTCTTCTCTCTCGCACCATCAAACCTGAATTCACGTCAGCCAAGTCGATGTAGGCGAATCTGAAATTCTTCTCTCTCGCGCCATCAAACCTGAGTTCACCTGAGCCACATCGATGAATGCGAAGCTGAATTTCTTCACTCTCGCGACATCAAACATGAATTCACGTCAGCCAAGTCGATGTATGCGAAGCTGAATTTCTGCGCTCTCGCACCGTCAAACCTGTGTTCACGTGAGCCAAAACGATGAAGGCGAAGCTGAATTTATTCTCTCTCGCACCATCAAACTGAATTCACGTCAGCCACGTCGATGTATTCGAAGCTGAATTTCTTCGCTCTCGCACCGTCAAACCTGTGTTCACGTGAGCCAAAACGATGAAGGCGAAGCTGAATTTCTTCGCTCTCGCACCATCAAAACTGAATTCACGTCAGCCACGTCGATGTATGCGAAGCTGAATTTCTTCTCTCTGGCACCATCAAACCCGAGTTCACGTGAGCGAAATCGATGATTGCGAAGCTGAATTTCTTCTCTCTCGCGCCATCAAACCTGTGTTCACGTGAGCCAAAACGATGAAGGCGAAGCTGAATTTCTTCGCTCTCGCACCATCAAACCTGAGTTCACTTGAGCCAAATCGATGTAAGCGAAGCTGAAGTTCTTCTCTCTGGCACCATCAAACCCGAGTTCACGTGAGCCAAATCGATGAATGCGAAGCTGAATTTCTTCGCTCTCGCACCGTCAAACCTGTGTTCACGTGAGCCAAAACGATGAAGGCGAAGCTGAATTTCTTCTCTCTCGCACCATCAAAAATTGAATTCACGTCAGCCACGTCGATGTATGCGAAGCTGAATTTATTCTCTCTGGCACCATCAAACCCGCGATCACGTGAGCCAAATCGATAAGTTCGAAGCTGAATTTCTTCGCTCTCGCACCATCAAACCTGTGTTCACGTGAGCCAACTCGATATATGCGAAGCTGAATTTCTTCTCTCTGGCACCATCAAACCCGAGTTCACTTGAGCCAAATCGATGAATTCGAAGCTGAATTTCTTCGCTCTCGCACCATCAAACCTGTGTTCACGTGAGCCAAAACGATGAAGGCGAAGCTGAATTTATTCTCTCTCGCACCATCAAAACTGAATTCACGTCAGCCACGTCGATGTATTCGAAGCTGAATTTCTTCTCTCTGGCACCATTAAACCCGAGTTCACGTGAGCCAAATCGAGGAATGCGAAGCTGAATTTCTTCACTCGCGCACCATCAAACCTAAGTTCACGTGAGCCGAAACGATGAAGGCGAAGCTGAATTTCTTCGCTCTCGCACCATCAAACCTGAGTTCACTTGAGCCAAATATATGAATGCGAAGCTGAATTTCGTCTCTCTCGCACCATTAAACCTGAGTTTACATGAGCCAAATCGATGTAAGCGAAGCTGAAGTTCTTCTCTCTGGCACCATCAAACCTGAGTTCACGTGAGCCAAATCGATGAATGCGAAGCTGAATTTCTTCGCTCTCGCACCGTCAAACCTGTGTTCACGTGAGCCAAAACGATGAAGGCGAAGCTGAATTTCTTCTCTCTCGCACCATCAAAACTGAATTCACGTCAGCCACGTCGATGTATGCGAAGCTGAATTCCTTCTATCTGGCACCATCAAACCCGAGTTCACGTGAGCCAAATCAATGAGTGCGAAGCTGAATTTCTTCGCTCTAGCACCGTCAAACCTGTGTTCACGTGAGCCAAAACGATGAAGGCGAAGCTGAAGTTCTTCTATCTGGCACCATCAAACCCGAGTTCACGTGAGCCAAATCGATGAATGCGAAGCTGAATTTCTTCGCTCTCGCACCGTCAAACCTGTGTTCACGTGAGCCAAAACGATGAAGGCGAAGCTGAATTTCTTCTCTCTCGCACCATCAAAACTGAATTCACGTCAGCCACGTCGATGTATGCGAAGCTGAATTTCTTCTATCTGGCACCATCAAACCCGAGTTCACGTGAGCGAAATCGATGATTGCGAAGCTGAATTTCTTCTCTCTCGCGCCATCAAACCTGTGTTCACGTGAGCCAAAACGATGAAGGCGAAGCTGAATTTCTTCGCTCTCGCACCATCAAAACTGAATTCACGTCAGCCACGTCGATGTATGCGAAGCTGAATTTCTTCTATCTGGCACCATCAAACCCGAGTTCACGTGAGCCAAATCAATGAGTGCGAAGCTGAATTTCTTCGCTCTAGCACCGTCAAACCTGTGTTCACGTGAGCCAAAACGATGAAGGCGAAGCTGAAGTTCTTCTCTCTGGCACCATCAAACCCGAGTTCACGTGAGCCAAATCGATGAATGCGAAGCTGAATTTCTTCGCTCTCGCACCGTCAAACCTGTGTTCACGTGAGCCAAAACGATGAAGGCGAAGCTGAATTTCTTCTCTCTCGCACCATCAAAACTGAATTCACGTCAGCCACGTCGATGTATGCGAAGCTGAATTTCTTCTATCTGGCACCATCAAACCCGAGTTCACGTGAGCCAAATCAATGAGTGCGAAGCTGAATTTCTTCGCTCTAGCACCGTCAAACCTGTGTTCACGTGAGCCAAAACGATGAAGGCGAAGCTGAATTTCTTCTCTCTCGCACCATCAAAACTGAATTCACGTCAGCCACGTCGATGTATGCGAAGCTGAATTTATTCTCTCTGGCACCATCAAACCCGCGATCACGTGAGCCAAATCGATAAGTTCGAAGCTGAATTTCTTCGCTCTCGCACCATCAAACCTGTGTTCACGTGAGCCAACTCGATATATGCGAAGCTGAATTTCTTCTCTCTGGCACCATCAAACCCGAGTTCACTTGAGCCAAATCGATGAATTCGAAGCTGAATTTCTTCGCTCTCGCACCATCAAACCTGTGTTCACGTGAGCCAAAACGATGAAGGCGAAGCTGAATTTATTCTCTCTCGCACCATCAAAACTGAATTCTCGTCAGCCACGTCGATGTATTCGAAGCTGAATTTCTTCTCTCTGGCACCATTAAACCCGAGTTCACGTGAGCCAAATCGAGGAATGCGAAGCTGAATTTCTTCACTCGCGCACCATCAAACCTAAGTTCACGTGAGCCGAAACGATGAAGGCGAAGCTGAATTTCTTCGCTCTCGCACCATCAAACCTGAGTTCACTTGAGCCAAATATATGAATGCGAAGCTGAATTTCGTCTCTCTCGCACCATTAAACCTGAGTTTACATGAGCCAAATCGATGTAAGCGAAGCTGAAGTTCTTCTCTCTGGCACCATCAAACCTGAGTTCACGTGAGCCAAATCGATGAATGCGAAGCTGAATTTCTTCGCTCTCGCACCGTCAAACCTGTGTTCACGTGAGCCAAAACGATGAAGGCGAAGCTGAATTTCTTCTCTCTCGCACCATCAAAACTGAATTCACGTCAGCCACGTCGATGTATGCGAAGCTGAATTTCTTCTCTCTGGCACCATCAAACCCGAGTTCACGTGAGCGAAGTCGATGATTGCGAAGCTGAATTTCTTCTCTCTCGCGCCATCAAACCTGTGTTCACGTGAGCCAAAACGATGAAGGCGAAGCTGAATTTCTTCTCTCTCGCACCATCAAACCTGAGTTCACTTGAGCCAAATATATGAATGCGAAGCTGAATTTCGTCTATCTCGCACCATCAAACCTGAGTTTACATGAGCCAAATCGATGTAAGCGAAGCTGATGTTCTTCTCTCTGGCACCATCAAACCCGAGTTCACGTGAGCCAAATCGATGAATGCGAAGCTGAATTTCTTCGCTCTCGCACCGTCAAACCTGTGTTCACGTGAGCCAAAACGATGAAGGCGAAGCTGAATTTATTCTCTCTCGCACCATCAAAACTGAATTCACGTCAGCCGCGTCGATGTATTCGAAGCTGAATTTCTTCTCTCTGGCACCATCAAACCCGAGTTCACGTGAGCGAAATCGATGATTGGGAAGCTGAATTTCTTCTCTCTCGCGCCATCAAAACTGTGTTCACGTGAGCCAAAACGATGAAGGCGAAGCTGAATTTCTTCTCTCTCGCACCATCAAACCTGAGTTCACTTGAGCCAAATATATGAATGCGAAGCTGAATTTCGTCTCTCTCGCACCATCAAACCTGAGTTTACATGAGCCAAGTCGATGTAAGCGAAGCTGAAGTTCTTCTCTCTGGCGCCATCAAACCCGAGTTCACGTGAGCCAAATCGATGAATGCGAAGCTGAATTTCTTCGCTCTCGCACCGTCAAACCTGTGTTCACGTGAGCCAAAACGATGAAGGCGAAGCTGAATTTCTTCTCTCTCGCACCATCAAAACTGAATTCACGTCAGCCACGTCGATGTATGCGAAGCTGAATTTCTTCTATCTGGCACCATCAAACCCGAGTTCACGTGAGCCAAATCAATGAGTGCGAAGCTGAATTTCTTCGCTCTAGCACCGTCAAACCTGTGTTCACGTGAGCCAAAACGATGAAGGCGAAGCTGAATTTCTTCTCTCTCGCACCATCAAAACTGAATTCACGTCAGCCACGTCGATGTATGCGAAGCTGAATTTATTCTCTCTGGCACCATCAAACCCGAGTTCACGTGAGCCAAATCGATAAGTTCGAAGCTGAATTTCTTCACTCTCGCGCCATCAAACCTGTGTTCACGTGAGCCAACTCGATGTATGCGAAGCTGAATTTCTTCTCTCTCGCACCATCAAACCTGAGTTCACGCTAGGGAAATCGATGAATGCGAAGCTGAATTTCTTCACTCTCGCACCATCAAACCTGAATTTACGTCAGCCAAGTCGATGTATGCGAAGCTGAATTTCAACTCTCTCGCGCCATCAAACCTAAGTTCACGTGAGCCAAATCGATGAAGGCGAAGCAATATTTTTTCTCTCTCGCACCATCAAACCTGAGTTCACGTGAGCCAAAACGATGAAGGCGAAGCTGAATTTATTCTCTCTCGCACCATCAAACCCGAGTTCACGTGAGAAAAACCAATGATTGGGAAGCTGAATTTCTTCTCTCTCGCGCCATCAAACCTGTGTTCACGTGAGCCAAAACGATGAAGGCGAAGCTGAATTTCTTCTCTCTCGCACCATCAAACCTGAGTTCACTTGAGCCAAATATATGAATGCGAAGCTGAATTTCGTCTCTCTCGCACCATCAAACCTGAGTTTACATGAGCCAAGTCGATGTAAGCGAAGCTGAAGTTCTTCTCTCTGGCGCCATCAAACCCGAGTTCACGTGAGCCAAATCGATGAATGCGAAGCTGAATTTCTTCGCTCTCGCACCGTCAAACCTGTGTTCACGTGAGCCAAAACGATGAAGGCGAAGCTGAATTTCTTCTCTCTCGCACCATCAAAACTGAATTCACGTCAGCCACGTCGATGTATGCGAAGCTGAATTTCTTCTATCTGGCACCATCAAACCCGAGTTCACGTGAGCCAAATCAATGAGTGCGAAGCTGAATTTCTTCGCTCTAGCACCGTCAAACCTGTGTTCACGTGAGCCAAAACGATGAAGGCGAAGCTGAATTTCTTCTCTCTCGCACCATCAAAAATTGAATTCACGTCAGCCACGTCGATGTATGCGAAGCTGAATTTATTCTCTCTGGCACCATCAAACCCGAGTTCACGTGAGCCAAATCGATAAGTTCGAAGCTGAATTTCTTCACTCTCGCGCCATCAAACCTGTGTTCACGTGAGCCAACTCGATGTATGCGAAGCTGAATTTCTTCTCTCTCGCACCATCAAACCTGAATTTACGTCAGCCAAGTCGATGTATGCGAAGCTGAATTTCAACTCTCTCGCGCCATCAAACCTGAGTTCACGTGAGCCAAATCGATGAAGGCGAAGCTGAATTTCTACTCTCTGGCACCATCAAACCCGAGTTCACCTGAGCCACATCGATGAATGCGAAGCTGAATTTCTTCACTCTCGCGCCATCAAACCTGAATTCACGTCAGCCAAGTCGATGTATGCGAAGCTGAATTTCTTCTCTCTCGCACCATCAAAGCTGAGTTCACTTGAGCCAAATAGATGAATGCGTAGTAATATTTCCTCTCTTTCGCACCATCAAACCTAAGTTTACGTGAGCCAAATCGATGAATGCGAAGCTGAATTTCTTCTCTCTCGCACCATCAAACCTGAGTTCACGCTAGGGAAATCGATGAATGCGAAGCTGAATTTCTTCTCTCTCGCACCATCAAACCTGAGTTCACTTGAGCCAAATATATGAATGCGAAGCTGAATTTCGTCTCTCTCGCACCATCAAACCTGAGTTTACATGAGCCAAGTCGATGTAACGAAGCTGAAGTTCTTCTCTCTCGCGCCATCAAACCCGAGTTCACGTGAGCCAAATCGATGAATGCGAAGCTGAATTTCTTCGCTCTCGCACCGTCAAACCTGTGTTCACGTGAGCCAAAACGATGAAGGCGAAGCTGAATTTCTTCGCTCTCGCACCATCAAACCTAAGTTTACGTGAGCCAAATCGATGAATGCGAAGCTGAATTTCTTCTCTCTCGCACCATCAAACCTGAGTTCACGCTAGGGAAATCGATGAATGCGAAGCTGAATTTCTTCACTCTCGCACCATCAAACCTGAGTTCACGTGAGCCAAATCGATGAATGCGAAGCTGAATTTCTTCACTCTCGCACCATCAAACCTAGGTTCACGTGAGCCGAAAAGATGAAGGCGAAGCTGAATTTCTTCTCATTTGACATTAAACCTGAGTTCACGTGAGCCACATCGATGAATGCGCAGCAATATTTCTTCTCTCTCGCACCATCAAACCTGAATTTACGTCAGCCAAGTCGATGTATGCGAAGCTGAATTTATTCTCTCTGGCACCATCAAACCGAGTTCACGTGAGCCAAATCGATAAGTTCGAAGCTGAATTTCTTCACTCTCGCACCATCAAACCTAAGTTTACGTGAGCCAAATCGATGAATGCGAAGCTGAATTTCTTCTCTCTCGCACCATCAAACCTGAGTTCACGCTAGGGAAATCGATGAATGCGAAGCTGAATTTCTTCACTCTCGCACCATCAAACCTGAGTTCACGTGAGCCAAATCGATGAATGCGAAGCTGAATTTCTTCACTCTCGCACCATCAAACCTAGGTTCACGTGAGCCGAAAAGATGAAGGCGAAGCTGAATTTCTTCTCATTTGACATTAAACCTGAGTTCACGTGAGCCACATCGATGAATGCGCAGCAATATTTCTTCTCTCTCGCACCATCAAACCTGAATTTACGTCAGCCAAGTCGATGTATGCGAAGCTGAATTTCAACTCTCTCGCGCCATCAAACCTGAGTTCACGTGAGCCAAATCGATGAAGGCGAAGCAATATTTTTCTCTCTCGCACCATCAAACCTGAGTTCACGTGAGCCAAAACGATGAAGGCGAAGCTGAATTTCTACTCTCTGGCACCATCAAACCCGAGTTCACCTGAGCCACATCGATGAATGCGAAGCTGAATTTCTTCACTCTCGCGCCATCAAACCTGAATTCACGTCAGCCAAGTCGATGTATGCGAAGCTGAATTTCTTCTCTCTCGCACCATCAAAGCTGAGTTCACTTGAGCCAAATAGATGAATGCGTAGTAATATTTCCTCTCTTTCGCACCATCAAACCTAAGTTTACGTGAGCCAAATCGATGAATGCGAAGCTGAATTTCTTCTCTCTCGCACCATCAAACCTGAGTTCACGCTAGGGAAATCGATGAATGCGAAGCTGAATTTCTTCTCTCTCGCACCATCAAACCTGAGTTCACTTGAGCCAAATATATGAATGCGAAGCTGAATTTCGTCTCTCTCGCACCATCAAACCTGAGTTTACATGAGCCAAGTCGATGTAAGCGAAGCTGAAGTTCTTCTCTCTCGCGCCATCAAACCCGAGTTCACGTGAGCCAAATCGATGAATGCGAAGCTGAATTTCTTCGCTCTCGCACCGTCAAACCTGTGTTCACGTGAGCCAAAACGATGAAGGCGAAGCTGAATTTCTTCGCTCTCGCACCATCAAACCTAAGTTTACGTGAGCCAAATCGATGAATGCGAAGCTGAATTTCTTCTCTCTCGCACCATCAAACCTGAGTTCACGCTAGGGAAATCGATGAATGCGAAGCTGAATTTCTTCACTCTCGCACCATCAAACCTGAGTTCACGTGAGCCAAATCGATGAATGCGAAGCTGAATTTCTTCACTCTCGCACCATCAAACCTAGGTTCACGTGAGCCGAAAAGATGAAGGCGAAGCTGAATTTCTTCTCATTTGACATTAAACCTGAGTTCACGTGAGCCACATCGATGAATGCGCAGCAATATTTCTTCTCTCTCGCACCATCAAACCTGAATTTACGTCAGCCAAGTCGATGTATGCGAAGCTGAATTTCAACTCTCTCGCGCCATCAAACCTGAGTTCACGTGAGCCAAATCGATGAAGGCGAAGCAATATTTTTTCTCTCTCGCACCATCAAACCTGAGTTCACGTGAGCCAAAACGATGAAGGCGAAGCTGAATTTCTACTCTCTGGCACCATCAAACCCGAGTTCACCTGAGCCACATCGATGAATGCGAAGCTGAATTTCTTCACTCTCGCGCCATCAAACCTGAATTCACGTCAGCCAAGTCGATGTATGCGAAGCTGAATTTCTTCTCTCTCGCACCATCAAAGCTGAGTTCACTTGAGCCAAATAGATGAATGCGTAGTAATATTTCCTCTCTTTCGCACCATCAAACCTAAGTTTACGTGAGCCAAATCGATGAATGCGAAGCTGAATTTCTTCTCTCTCGCACCATCAAACCTGAGTTCACGCTAGGGAAATCGATGAATGCGAAGCTGAATTTCTTCACTCTCGCACCATCAAACCTAGGTTCACGTGAGCCGAAAAGATGAAGGCGAAGCTGAATTTCTTCTCATTTGACATTAAACCTGAGTTCACGTGAGCCAAACCGATGAATGCGCAGCAATATTTTTTCTCTCTCGCACCATCAAAACTGAATTCACGCTAGGGAAATCGATGGATGCGAAGCTGAATTACTTCACTCCCGCACCATTAAAGCTGAGTTCACTTGAGCCAAATATACCAATACGAAGCTGAATTTCGTCTCTCTCGCACCAGAAAGCCTGAGTTTACATGAGCCAAATCGATGAATGCGAAGCTGAATTTCTTCGCTCTTGCACCATCAAACCTGTGTTCACGTGAGCCAAAACGATGAAGGCGAAGCTGAATTTATTCTCTCTCGCACCATCAAAACTGAATTCACGTCAGCCACGTCGATGTATTCGAAGCTGAATTTCTTCTCTCTGGCACCATCAAACCCGAGTTCACGTGAGCGAAATCGATGATTGCGAAGCTGAATTTCTTCTCTCTCGCGCCATCAAACCTGTGTTCACGTGAGCCAAAACGATGAATGCGAAGCTGAATTTCTTCTCTCTCGCACCATCAAAACTGAATTCACGTCAGCCACGTCGATGTATGCGAAGCTGAATTTCTTCTCTCTGGCACCATCAAACCCGAGTTCACGTGAGCCAAATCAATGAGTGCGAAGCTGAATTTCTTCGCTCTAGCACCGTCAAACCTGTGTTCACGTGAGCCAAAACGATGAAGGCGAAGCTGAATTTCTTCTCTCTCGCACCATCAAAACTGAATTCACGTCAGCCACGTCGATGTATGCGAAGCTGAATTTATTCTCTCTGGCACCATCAAACCCGAGTTCACGTGAGCCAAATCGATAAGTTCGAAGCTGAATTTCTTCACTCTCGCACCATCAAACCTAAGTTTACGTGAGCCAAATCGATGAATGCGAAGCTGAATTTCTTCTCTCTCGCACCATCAAACCTGAGTTCACGCTAGGGAAATCGATGAATGCGAAGCTGAATTTCTTCACTCTCGCACCATCAAACCTGAGTTCACGTGAGCCAAATCGATGAATGCGAAGCTGAATTTCTTCACTCTCGCACCATCAAACCTAGGTTCACGTGAGCCGAAAAGATGAAGGCGAAGCTGAATTTCTTCTCATTTGACATTAAACCTGAGTTCACGTGAGCCACATCGATGAATGCGCAGCAATATTTCTTCTCTCTCGCACCATCAAACCTGAATTTACGTCAGCCAAGTCGATGTATGCGAAGCTGAATTTATTCTCTCTGGCACCATCAAACCCGAGTTCACGTGAGCCAAATCGATAAGTTCGAAGCTGAATTTCTTCACTCTCGCACCATCTAACCTGAGTTCACTTGAGCCAAATATATGAATGCAAAACTGAATTTCGTCTCTCTCGCACCATCAAACCTGAGTTTACATGAGCCAAATCGATGTAAGCGAAGCTGAAGTTCTTCTCTCTGGCACCATCAAACCCGAGTTCACGTGAGCCAAATCGATGATTGCGAAGCTGAATTTCTTCTCTCTCGCGCCATCAAAACTGAATTCACGTCAGCCACGTTGATGTATTCGAAGCTGAATTTCTTCTCTCTGGCACCATCAAACCCGAGTTCACGTGAGCGAAATCGATGATTGCGAAGCTGAATTTCTTCTCTCTCGCGCCATCAAACCTGTGTTCACGTGAGCCAAAACGATGAAGGCGAAGCTGAATTTCTTCTCTCTCGCACCATCAAACCTGAGTTCACTTGAGCCAAATATATGAATGCGAAGCTGAATTTCTTCGCTCTCGCACCGTCAAACCTGAGTTCACGCTAGGGAAATCGATGAATGCGAAGCTGAATTTCTTCACTCTCGCACCATCAAACCTAGGTTCACGTGAGCCGAAAAGATGAAGGCGAAGCTGAATTTCTTCTCATTTGACATTAAACCTGAGTTCACGTGAGCCAAACCGATGAATGCGCAGCAATATTTTTTCTCTCTCGCACCATCAAACCTGAATTCACGCTAGGGAAATCGATGGATGCGAAGCTGAATTACTTCACTCCCGCACCATTAAAGCTGAGTTCACTTGAGCCAAATATACGAATACGAAGCTGAATTTCGTCTCTCGCACCAGAAAGCCTGAGTTTACATGAGCGTAATCGATGAATGCGAAGCTGAATTTCTTCGCTCTTGCACCATCAAACCTGTGTTCACGTGAGCCAAAACGATGAAGGCGAAGCTGAATTTATTCTCTCTCGCACCATCAAAACTGAATTCACGTCAGCCACGTCGATGTATTCGAAGCTGAATTTCTTCTCTCTGGCACCATCAAACCCGAGTTCACGTGAGCGAAATCGATGATTGCGAAGCTGAATTTCTTCTCTCTCGCGCCATCAAACCTGTGTTCACGTGAGCCAAAACGATGAATGCGAAGCTGAATTTCTTCTCTCTCGCACCATCAAAACTGAATTCACGTCAGCCACGTCGATGTATGCGAAGCTGAATTTCTTCTCTCTGGCACCATCAAACCCGAGTTCACGTGAGCCAAATCAATGAGTGCGAAGCTGAATTTCTTCGCTCTAGCACCGTCAAACCTGTGTTCACGTGAGCCAAAACGATGAAGGCGAAGCTGAATTTCTTCTCTCTCGCACCATCAAAACTGAATTCACGTCAGCCACGTCGATGTATGCGAAGCTGAATTTATTCTCTCTGGCACCATCAAACCCGAGTTCACGTGAGCCAAATCGATAAGTTCGAAGCTGAATTTCTTCACTCTCGCACCATCAAACCTAAGTTACGTGAGCCAAATCGATGAATGCGAAGCTGAATTTCTTCTCTCTCGCACCATCAAACCTGAGTTCACGTGAGCCAAATCGATGAATGCGAAGCTGAATTTCTTCACTCTCGCACCATCAAACCTGAGTTCACGTGAGCCAAATCGATGAATGCGAAGCTGAATTTCTTCACTCTCGCACCATCAAACCTAGGTTCACGTGAGCCGAAAAGATGAAGGCGAAGCTGAATTTCTTCTCATTTGACATTAAACCTGAGTTCACGTGAGCCAAACCGATGAATGCGCAGCAATATTTCTTCTCTCTCGCACCATCAAACCTGAATTTACGTCAGCCAAGTCGATGTATGCGAAGCTGAATTTCAACTCTCTCGCGCCATCAAACCTGAGTTCACGTGAGCCAAATCGATGAAGGCGAAGCAATATTTTTTCTCTCTCGCACCATCAAACCTGAGTTCACGTGAGCCAAAACGATGAAGGCGAAGCTGAATTTCTACTCTCTGGCACCATCAAACCCGAGTTCACCTGAGCCACATCGATGAATGCGAAGCTGAATTTCTTCACTCTCGCGCCATCAAACCTGAATTCACGTCAGCCAAGTCGATGTATGCGAAGCTGAATTTCTTCTCTCTCGCACCATCAAAGCTGAGTTCACTTGAGCCAAATAGATGAATGCGTAGTAATATTTCCTCTCTTTCGCACCATCAAACCTAAGTTTACGTGAGCCAAATCGATGAATGCGAAGCTGAATTTCTTCTCTCTCGCACCATCAAACCTGAGTTCACGCTAGGGAAATCGATGAATGCGAAGCTGAATTTCTTCACTCTCGCACCATCAAACCTAGGTTCACGTGAGCCGAAAAGATGAAGGCGAAGCTGAATTCTTCTCATTTGACATTAAACCTGAGTTCACGTGAGCCAAACCGATGAATGCGCAGCAATATTTTTTCTCTCTCGCACCATCAAACCTGAATTCACGCTAGGGAAATCGATGGATGCGAAGCTGAATTACTTCACTCCCGCACCATTAAAGCTGAGTTCACTTGAGCCAAATATACGAATACGAAGCTGAATTTCGTCTCTCTCGCACCAGAAAGCCTGAGTTTACATGAGCGTAATCGATGAAGGCGAAGCTGAATTTATTCTCTCTCGCACCATCAAAACTGAATTCACGTCAGCCACGTCGATGTATTCGAAGCTGAATTTCTTCTCTCTGGCACCATCAAACCCGAGTTCACGTGAGCGAAATCGATGATTGCGAAGCTGAATTTCTTCTCTCTCGCGCCATCAAACCTGTGTTCACGTGAGCAAACGATGAAGGCGAAGCTGAATTTTTCTCTCTCGCACCATCAAACCTGAGTTCACTTGAGCCAATATATGAATGCGAAGCTGAATTTCGTCTCTCTCGCACCATCAAACCTGAGTTTACATGAGCCAAGTCGATGTAAGCGAAGCTGAAGTTCTTCTCTCTGGCGCCATCAAACCCGAGTTCACGTGAGCCAAATCGATGAATGCGAAGCTGAATTTCTTCGCTCTCGCACCGTCAAACCTGTGTTCACGTGAGCCAAAACGATGAAGGCGAAGCTGAATTCTTCTCTCTCGCACCATCAAAACTGAATTCACGTCAGCCACGTCGATGTATGCGAAGCTGAATTTCTTCTATCTGGCACCATCAAACCCGAGTTCACGTGAGCCAAATCGATGAATGCGAAGCTGAATTTCTTCGCTCTAGCACCGTCAAACCTGTGTTCACGTGAGCCAAAACGATGAAGGCGAAGCTGAATTTCTTCTCTCTCGCACCATCAAACTGAATTCACGTCAGCCACGTCGATGTATGCGAAGCTGAATTTATTCTCTCTGGCACCATCAAACCCGAGTTCACGTGAGCCAAATCGATAAGTTCGAAGCTGAATTTCTTCACTCTCGCGCCATCAAACCTGTGTTCACGTGAGCCAACTCGATGTATGCGAAGCTGAAGTTCTTCTCTCTGGCACCATCAAACCCGAGTTCACGTGAGCCAAATCGATGAATGCGAAGCTGAATTCTTCGCTCTCGCACCGTCAAACCTGTGTTCACGTGAGCCAAAACGATGAAGGCGAAGCTGAATTTATTCTCTCTCGCACCATCAAAACTGAATTCACGTCAGCCACGTCGATGTATTCGAAGCTGAATTTCTTCTCTCTGGCACCATCAAACCCGAGTTCACGTGAGCGAAATCGATGATTGCGAAGCTGAATTTCTTCTCTCTCGCGCCATCAAACCTGTGTTCACGTGAGCCAAAACGATGAAGGCGAAGCTGAATTTCTTCTCTCTCGCACCATCAAAACTGAATTCACGTCAGCCACGTCGATGTATGCGAAGCTGAATTTATTCTCTCTGGCACCATCAAACCCGAGTTCACGTGAGCCAAATCGATAAGTTCGAAGCTGAATTTCTTCACTCTCGCACCATCAAACCTAAGTTTACGTGAGCCAAATCGATGAATGCGAAGCTGAATTTCTTCTCTCTCGCACCATCAAACCTGAGTTCACGCTAGGGAAATCGATGAATGCGAAGCTGAATTTCTTCACTCTCGCACCATCAAACCTGAGTTCACGTGAGCCAAATCGATGAATGCGAAGCTGAATTTCTTCACTCTCGCACCATCAAACCTAGGTTCACGTGAGCCGAAAAGATGAAGGCGAAGCTGAATTTCTTCTCATTTGTCATTAAACCTGAGTTCACGTGAGCCACATCGATGAATGCGCAGCAATATTTCTTCTCTCTCGCACCATCAAACCTGAATTTACGTCAGCCAAGTCGATGTATGCGAAGCTGAATTTATTCTCTCTGGCACCATCAAACCCGAGTTCACGTGAGCCAAATCGATAAGTTCGAAGCTGAATTTCTTCACTCTCGCACCATCAAACCTAAGTTTACGTGAGCCAAATCGATGAATGCGAAGCTGAATTTCTTCTCTCTCGCACCATCAAACCTGAGTTCACGTGAGCCAAATCGATGAATGCGAAGCTGAATTTCTTCGCTCTCGCGCCATCAAACCTGTGTTCACGTGAGCCAAAACGATGAAGGCGAAGCTGAATTTATTCTCTCTCGCACCATCAAAACTGAATTCACGTCAGCCACGTCGATGTATTCGAAGCTGAATTTCTTCTCTCTGGCACCATCAAACCCGAGTTCACGTGAGCGAAATCGATGATTGCGAAGCTGAATTTCTTCTCTCTCGCGCCATCAAACCTGTGTTCACGTGAGCCAAAACGATGAAGGCGAAGCTGAATTTCTTCTCTCTCGCACCATCAAAACTGAATTCACGTCAGCCACGTCGATGTATGCGAAGCTGAATTTATTCTCTCTGGCACCATCAAACCCGAGTTCACGTGAGCCAAATCGATAAGTTCGAAGCTGAATTTCTTCACTCTCGCACCATCAAACCTAAGTTTACGTGAGCCAAATCGATGAATGCGAAGCTGAATTTCTTCTCTCTCGCACCATCAAACCTGAGTTCACGCTAGGGAAATCGATGAATGCGAAGCTGAATTTCTTCACTCTCGCACCATCAAACCTAGGTTCACGTGAGCCGAAAAGATGAAGGCGAAGCTGAATTTCTTCTCATTTGACATTAACCTGAGTTCACGTGAGCCAAACCGATGAATGCGCAGCAATATTTTTCTCTCTCGCACCATCAAAACTGAATTCACGCTAGGGAAATCGATGGATGCGAAGCTGAATTACTTCACCCGCACCATTAAAGCTGAGTTCACTTGAGCCAAATATACGAATACGAAGCTGAATTTCGTCTCACTCGCACCAGAAAGCCTGAGTTTACATGAGCGTAATCGATGAATGCGAAGCTGAATTTCTTCGCTCTTGCACCATCAAACCTGTGTTCACGTGAGCCAAAACGATGAAGGCGAAGCTGAATTTATTCTCTCTCGCACCATCAAAACTGAATTCACGTCAGCCACGTCGATGTATTCGAAGCTGAATTTCTTCTCTCTGGCACCATCAAACCCGAGTTCACGTGAGCGAAATCGATGATTGCGAAGCTGAATTTCTTCTCTCTCGCGCCATCAAACCTGTGTTCACGTGAGCCAAAACGATGAATGCGAAGCTGAATTTCTTCTCTCTCGCACCATCAAAACTGAATTCACGTCAGCCACGTCGATGTATGCGAAGCTGAATTTCTTCTCTCTGGCACCATCAAACCCGAGTTCACGTGAGCCAAATCAATGAGTGCGAAGCTGAATTTCTTCGCTCTAGCACCGTCAAACCTGTGTTCACGTGAGCCAAAACGATGAAGGCGAAGCTGAATTTCTTCTCTCTCGCACCATCAAAACTGAATTCACGTCAGCCACGTCGATGTATGCGAAGCTGAATTTATTCTCTCTGGCACCATCAAACCCGAGTTCACGTGAGCCAAATCGATAAGTTCGAAGCTGAATTTCTTCACTCTCGCACCATCAAACCTAAGTTTACGTGAGCCAAATCGATGAATGCGAAGCTGAATTTCTTCTCTCTCGCACCATCAAACCTGAGTTCACGCTAGGGAAATCGATGAATGCGAAGCTGAATTTCTTCACTCTCGCACCATCAAACCTGAGTTCACGTGAGCCAAATCGATGAATGCGAAGCTGAATTTCTTCACTCTCGCACCATCAAACCTAGGTTCACGTGAGCCGAAAAGATGAAGGCGAAGCTGAATTTCTTCTCATTTGACATTAAACCTGAGTTCACGTGAGCCACATCGATGAATGCGCAGCAATATTCTTCTCTCTCGCACCATCAAACCTGAATTTACGTCAGCCAAGTCGATGTATGCGAAGCTGAATTTATTCTCTCTGGCACCATCAAACCCGAGTTCACGTGAGCCAAATCGATAAGTTCGAAGCTGAATTTCTTCACTCTCGCACCATCAAACCTAAGTTTACGTGAGCCAAATCGATGAATGCGAAGCTGAATTTCTTCTCTCTCGCACCATCAAACCTGAGTTCACGTGAGCCAAATCGATGAATGCGAAGCTGAATTTCTTCACTCTCGCACCATCAAACCTGAGTCACGTGAGCCAAATCGATGAATGCGAAGCTGAATTTCTTCACTCTCGCACCATCAAACCTAGGTTCACGTGAGCCGAAAAGATGAAGGCGAAGCTGAATTTCTTCTCATTTGACATTAAACCTGAGTTCACGTGAGCCAAACCGATGAATGCGCAGCAATATTTCTTCTCTCTCGCACCATCAAACCTGAATTTACGTCAGCCAAGTCGATGTATGCGAAGCTGAATTTCAACTCTCTCGCGCCATCAAACCTGAGTTCACGTGAGCCAAATCGATGAAGGCGAAGCAATATTTTTCTCTCTCGCACCATCAAACCTGAGTTCACGTGAGCCAAAACGATGAAGGCGAAGCTGAATTTCTACTCTCTGGCACCATCAAACCCGAGTTCACCTGAGCCACATCGATGAATGCGAAGCTGAATTTCTTCACTCTCGCGCCATCAAACCTGAATTCACGTCAGCCAAGTCGATGTATGCGAAGCTGAATTTCTTCTCTCTCGCACCATCAAAGCTGAGTTCACTTGAGCCAAATAGATGAATGCGTAGTAATATTTCCTCTCTTTCGCACCATCAACCTAAGTTTACGTGAGCCAAATCGATGAATGCGAAGCTGAATTTCTTCTCTCTCGCACCATCAAACCTGAGTTCACGCTAGGGAAATCGATGAATGCGAAGCTGAATTTCTTCACTCTCGCACCATCAAACCTAGGTTCACGTGAGCCGAAAAGATGAAGGCGAAGCTGAATTTCTTCTCATTTGACATTAAACCTGAGTTCACGTGAGCCAAACCGATGAATGCGCAGCAATATTTCTTCTCTCTCGCACCATCAAACCTGAATTCACGCTAGGGAAATCGATGGATGCGAAGCTGAATTACTTCACTCCCGCACCATTAAAGCTGAGTTCACTTGAGCCAAATATACGAATACGAAGCTGAATTTCGTCTCTCTCGCACCAGAAAGCCTGAGTTTACATGAGCGTAATCGATGAAGGCGAAGCTGAATTTATTCTCTCTCGCACCATCAAAACTGAATTCACGTCAGCCACGTCGATGTATTCGAAGCTGAATTTCTTCTCTCTGGCACCATCAAACCCGAGTTCACGTGAGCGAAATCGATGATTGCGAAGCTGAATTTCTTCTCTCTCGCGCCATCAAACCTGTGTTCACGTGAGCCAAAACGATGAAGGCGAAGCTGAATTTCTTCGCTCTCGCACCATCAAACCTGAGTTCACTGAGCCAAATATATGAATGCGAAGCTGAATTTCGTCTCTCTCGCACCATAAACCTGAGTTTACATGAGCCAAATCGATGTAAGCGAAGCTGAAGTTCTTCTCTCTGGCGCCATCAAACCCGAGTTCACGTGAGCCAAATCGATGAATGCGAAGCTGAATTTCTTCGCTCTCGCACCGTCAAACCTGTGTTCACGTGAGCCAAAACGATGAAGGCGAAGCTGAATTTCTTCTCTCTCGCACCATCAAAACTGAATTCACGTCAGCCACGTCGATGTATGCGAAGCTGAATTTCTTCTATCTGGCACCATCAAACCCGAGTTCACGTGAGCCAAATCGATGAATGCGAAGCTGAATTTCTTCGCTCTAGCACCGTCAAACCTGTGTTCACGTGAGCCAAAACGATGAAGGCGAAGCTGAATTTCTTCTCTCTCGCACCATCAAAACTGAATTCACGTCAGCCACGTCGATGTATGCGAAGCTGAATTTATTCTCTCTGGCACCATCAAACCGAGTTCACGTGAGCCAAATCGATAAGTTCGAAGCTGAATTCTTCACTCTCGCGCCATCAAACCTGTGTTCACGTGAGCCAACTCGATGTATGCGAAGCTGAAGTTCTTCTCTCTGGCACCATCAAACCCGAGTTCACGTGAGCCAAATCGATGAATGCGAAGCTGAATTTCTTCGCTCTCGCACCGTCAAACCTGTGTTCACGTGAGCCAAAACGATGAAGGCGAAGCTGAATTTATTCTCTCTCGCACCATCAAAACTGAATTCACGTCAGCCACGTCGATGTATTCGAAGCTGAATTTCTTCTCTCTGGCACCATCAAACCCGAGTTCACGTGAGCGAAATCGATGATTGCGAAGCTGAATTTCTTCTCTCTCGCGCCATCAAACCTGTGTTCACGTGAGCCAAAACGATGAAGGCGAAGCTGAATTCTTCTCTCTCGCACCATCAAAACTGAATTCACGTCAGCCACGTCGATGTATGCGAAGCTGAATTTATTCTCTCTGGCACCATCAAACCCGAGTTCACGTGAGCCAAATCGATAAGTTCGAAGCTGAATTTCTTCACTCTCGCACCATCAAACCTAAGTTTACGTGAGCCAAATCGATGAATGCGAAGCTGAATTTCTTCTCTCTCGCACCATCAAACCTGAGTTCACGCTAGGGAAATCGATGAATGCGAAGCTGAATTTCTTCACTCTCGCACCATCAAACCTGAGTTCACGTGAGCCAAATCGATGAATGCGAAGCTGAATTTCTTCACTCTCGCACCATCAAACCTAGGTTCACGTGAGCCGAAAAGATGAAGGCGAAGAAATTTCTTCTCATTTGACATTAAACCTGAGTTCACGTGAGCCACATCGATGAATGCGCAGCAATATTTCTTCTCTCTCGCACCATCAAACCTGAATTTACGTCAGCCAAGTCGATGTATGCGAAGCTGAATTTCTTCTCTCTCGCACCATCAAAGCTGAGTTCACTTGAGCCAAATCGATGAATGCGTAGTAATATTCCTCTCTTTCGCACCATCAAACCTAAGTTTACGTGAGCCAAATCGATGAATGCGAAGCTGAATTTCTTCTCTCTCGCACCATCAAACCTGAATTCACGTCAGCCAAGTCGATGTATGCGAAGCTGAATTTCTTCTCTCTCGCACCATCAAAGCTGGTTCACGTGAGCCGAAAAGATGAAGGCGAAGCTGAATTTCTTCTCTTTGACATTAAACCTGAGTTCACGTGAGCCAAACGATGAATGCGAAGCAATATTTTTCTCTCTCGCACCATCAAACCTGAATTCACGCTAGGGAAATCGATGGATGCGAAGCTGAATTACTTCACTCCCGCACCATTCAAAGCTGAGTTCACTTGAGCCGAAATACGAATACGAAGCTGAATTTCTTCTCTCTCGCACCAGAAACCTGAGTTTACATGAGCGTAATCGATGAAGGCGAGCTGAATTTATTCTCTCGCACCATCAAAACTGAATTCACGTCAGCCACGTCGATGTATTCGAAGCTGAATTCTTCTCTCTGGCACCATCAAACCCGAGTTCACGTGAGCGAAATCGATGATTGCGAAGCTGAATTTCTTCTCTCTCGCGCCATCAAACCTGTGTTCACGTGAGCCAAAACGATGAAGGCGAAGCTGAATTTCTTCGCTCTCGCACCATCAAACCTGAGTTCACTTGAGCCAAATATATGAATGCGAAGCTGAATTTCGTCTCTCTCGCACCATCAAACCTGAGTTTTACATGAGCCAAATCGATGTAAGCGAAGCTGAAGTTCTTCTCTCTGGCGCCATCAAACCCGAGTTCACGTGAGCCAAATCGATGAATGCGAAGCTGAATTTCTTCGCTCTCGCACCGTCAAACCTGTGTTCACGTGAGCCAAAACGATGAAGGCGAAGCTGAATTTCTTCTCTCTCGCACCATCAAAAACTGAATTCACGTCAGCCACGTCGATGTATGCGAAGCTGAATTTATTCTCTCTGGCACCATCAAACCCGAGTTCACGTGAGCCAAATCGATAAGTTCGAAGCTGAATTTCTTCACTCTCGCGCCATCAACCTGTGTTCACGTGAGCCAACTCGATGTATGCGAAGCTGAAGTTCTTCTCTCTGGCACCATCAAACCCGAGTTCACGTGAGCGAAATCGATGATTGCGAAGCTGAATTTCTTCTCTCTCGCGCCATCAAACCTGTGTTCACGGAGCCAAAACGATGAAGGCGAAGCTGAATTTCTTCTCTCTCGCACCATCAAAACTGAATTCACGTCAGCCACGTCGATGTATTCGAAGCTGAATTTTTCTCTCTGGCACCATCAAACCCGAGTTCACGTGAGCGAAATCGATGATTGCGAAGCTGAATTTCTTCTCTCTCGCGCCATCAAACCTGTGTTCACGTGAGCCAAAACGATGAAGGCGAAGCTGAATTCTTCGCTCTCGCACCATCAAACCTGAGTTCACTTGAGCCAAATATATGAATGCGAAGCTGAATTTCGTCTCTCTCGCACCATCAAACCTGAGTTTACATGAGCCAAATCGATGTAAGCGAAGCTGAAGTTCTTCTCTATGGCGCCATCAAACCCGAGTTCACGTGAGCCAAATCGATGAATGCGAAGCTGAATTTCTTCGCTCTCGCACCGTAACCTGTGTTCACGTGAGCCAAAACGATGAAGGCGAAGCTGAATTTCTTCTCTCTCGCACCATCAAAACTGAATTCACGTCAGCCACGTCGATGTATGCGAAGCTGAATTTATCTCTCTGGCACCATCAAACCCGAGTTCACGTGAGCCAAATCGATAAGTTCGAAGCTGAATTTCTTCACTCTCGCGCCATCAAACCTGTGTTCACGTGAGCCAACTCGATGTATGCGAAGCTGAAGTTCTTCTCTCTGGCACCATCAACCCGAGTTCACGTGAGCGAAATCGATGATTGCGAAGCTGAATTTCTTCTCTCTCGCGCCATCAAACCTGTGTTCACGTGAGCCAAAACGATGAAGGCGAAGCTGAATTTCTTCTCTCTCGCACCATCAAAACTGAATTCACGTCAGCCACGTCGATGTATTCGAAGCTGAATTTCTTCTCTCTGGCACCATCAAACCCGAGTTCACGTGAGCGAAATCGATGATGCGAAGCTGAATTCTTCTCTCTCGCGCCATCAAACCTGTGTTCACGTGAGCCAAAACGATGAAGGCGAAGCTGAATTTCTTCGCTCTCGCACCATCAAACCTGAGTTCACTTGAGCCAAATCGATGAATGCGAAGCTGAATTTCTTCTCTCTCGCACCATCAAACCTGAGTTCACGCTAGGGAAATCGATGAATGCGAAGCTGAATTTCTTCACTCTCGCACCATCAAACCTGAGTTCACGTGAGCCAAATCGATGAATGCGAAGCTGAATTTCTTCACTCTCGCACCATCAAACCTAGGTTCACGTGAGCCGAAAAGATGAAGGCGAAGCTGAATTTCTTCTCATTTGACATTAAACCTGAGTTCACGTGAGCCACATCGATGAATGCGCAGCAATATTTCTTCTCTCTCGCACCATCAAACCTGAATTTACGTCAGCCAAGTCGATGTATGCGAAGCTGAATTTATTCTCTCTGGCACCATCAAACCCGAGTTCACGTGAGCCAAATCGATAAGTTCGAAGCTGAATTTCTTCACTCTCGCACCATCAAACCTAAGTTTACGTGAGCCAAATCGATGAATGCGAAGCTGAATTTCTTCTCTCTCGCACCATCAAACCTGAGTTCACGTGAGCCAAATCGATGAATGCGAAGCTGAATTTCTTCACTCTCGCACCATCAAACCTGAGTTCACGTGAGCCAAATCGATGAATGCGAAGCTGAATTTCTTCACTCTCGCACCATCAAACCTAGGTTCACGTGAGCCGAAAAGATGAAGGCGAAGCTGAATTTCTTCTCATTTGACATTAAACCTTAGTTCACGTGAGCCACATCGATGAATGCGCAGCAATATTTCTTCTCTCTCGCACCATCAAACCTGAATTTACGTCAGCCAAGTCGATGTATGCGAAGCTGAATTTCAACTCTCTCGCGCCATCAAACCTGAGTTCACGTGAGCCAAATCGATGAAGGCGAAGCAATTTTTTCTCTCTCGCACCATCAAACCTGAGTTCACGTGAGCCAAAACGATGAAGGCGAAGCTGAATTTCTACTCTCTGGCACCATCAAACCCGAGTTCACCTGAGCCACATCGATGAATGCGAAGCTGAATTTCTTCACTCTCGCGCCATCAAACCTGAATTCACGTCAGCCAAGTCGATGTATGCGAAGCTGAATTTCTTCTCTCTCGCACCATCAAAGCTGAGTTCATGAGCCAAATAGATGAATGCGTAGTAATATTTCCTCTCTTTCGCACCATCAAACCTGAGTTTACATAAGCCAAATCGATGTAAGCGAAGCTGAAGTTCTTCTCTCTGGCACCATCAAACCCGTGTTCACGTGAGCCAAATCGATGAATGCGAAGCTGAATTTCTTCACTCTCGCACCATCAAACCTAGGTTCACGTGAGCCGAAAAGATGAAGGCGAAGCTGAATTTCTTCTCATTTGACATTAAACCTGAGTTCACGTGAGCCAAACCGATGAATGCGCAGCAATATTTTTTCTCTCTCGCACCATCAAACCTGAATTCACGCTAGGGAAATCGATGGATGCGAAGCTGAATTACTTCACTCCCGCACCATTAAAGCTGAGTTCACTTGAGCCAAATATACGAATACGAAGCTGAATTTCGTCTCTCTCGCACCAGAAAGCCTGAGTTTACATGAGCGTAATCGATGAAGGCGAAGCTGAATTTATTCTCTCTCGCACCATCAAAACTGAATTCACGTCAGCCACGTCGATGTATTCGAAGCTGAATTTCTTCTCTCTGGCACCATCAAACCCGAGTTCACGTGAGCGAAATCGATGATTGCGAAGCTGAATTTCTTCTCTCTCGCGCCATCAAACCTGTGTTCACGTGAGCCAAAACGATGAAGGCGAAGCTGAATTTCTTCTCTCTCGCACCATCAAACCTGAGTTCACTTGAGCCAAATATATGAATGCGAAGCTGAATTTCGTCTCTCTCGCACCATCAAACCTGAGTTTACATGAGCCAAGTCGATGTAAGCGAAGCTGAAGTTCTTCTCTCTGGCGCCATCAAACCCGAGTTCACGTGAGCCAAATCGATGAATGCGAAGCTGAATTTCTTCGCTCTCGCACCGTCAAACCTGTGTTCACGTGAGCCAAAACGATGAAGGCGAAGCTGAATTTCTTCTCTCTCGCACCATCAAAACTGAATTCACGTCAGCCACGTCGATGTATGCGAAGCTGAATTTCTTCTATCTGGCACCATCAAACCCGAGTTCACGTGAGCCAAATCAATGAGTGCGAAGCTGAATTTCTTCGCTCTAGCACCGTCAAACCTGTGTTCACGTGAGCCAAAACGATGAAGGCGAAGCTGAATTTCTTCTCTCTCGCACCATCAAAACTGAATTCACGTCAGCCACGTCGATGTATGCGAAGCTGAATTTATTCTCTCTGGCACCATCAAACCCGAGTTCACGTGAGCCAAATCGATAAGTTCGAAGCTGAATTTCTTCACTCTCGCGCCATCAAACCTGTGTTCACGTGAGCCAACTCGATGTATGCGAAGCTGAAGTTCTTCTCTCTGGCACCATCAAACCCGAGTTCACGTGAGCCAAATCGATGAATGCGAAGCTGAATTTCTTCGCTCTCGCACCGTCAAACCTGTGTTCACGTGAGCCAAAACGATGAAGGCGAAGCTGAATTTATTCTCTCTCGCACCATCAAAACTGAATTCACGTCAGCCACGTCGATGTATTCGAAGCTGAATTTCTTCTCTCTGGCACCATCAAACCCGAGTTCACGTGAGCGAAATCGATGATTGCGAAGCTGAATTTCTTCTCTCTCGCGCCATCAAACCTGTGTTCACGTGAGCCAAACGATGAAGGCGAAGCTGAATTTCTTCTCTCTCGCACCATCAAACCTGAGTTCACTTGAGCCAAATATATGAATGCGAAGCTGAATTTCGTCTCTCTCGCACCATCAAACCTGAGTTTACATGAGCCAAATCGATGTAAGCGAAGCTGAAGTTCTTCTCTCTGGCGCCATCAAACCCGAGTTCACGTGAGCCAAATCGATGAAGGCGAAGCTGAATTTCTTCTCTCTCGCACCATCAAAACTGAATTCACGTCAGCCACGTCGATGCATGCGAAGCTGAATTTCTTCTATCTGGCACCATCAAACCCGAGTTCACGTGAGCCAAATCAATGAGTGCGAAGCTGAATTTCTTCGCTCTAGCACCGTGAAACCTGTGTTCACGTGAGCCAAAACGATGAAGGCGAAGCTGAATTTCTTCTCTCTCGCACCATCAAAATTGAATTCACGTCAGCCACGTCGATGTATGCGAAGCTGAAGTTCTTCTCTCTGGCACCATCAAACCCGAGTTCACGTGAGCCAAATCGATGAATGCGAAGCTGAATTTCTTCGCTCTCGCACCGTCAAACCTGTGTTCACGTGAGCCAAAACGATGAAGGCGAAGCTGAATTTATTCTCTCTCGCACCATCAAAACTGAATTCACGTCAGCCACGTCGATGTATTCGAAGCTGAATTTCTTCTCTCTGGCACCATCAAACCCGAGTTCACGTGAGCGAAATCGATGATTGCGAAGCTGAATTTCTTCTCTCTCGCGCCATCAAACCAGTGTTCACGTGAGCCAAAACGATGAAGGCGAAGCTGAATTTCTTCTCTCTCGCACCATCAAACCTGAGTTCACTTGAGCCAAATCGATGAATGCGAAGCTGAATTTCTTCTCTCTCGCACCATCAAACCTGAGTTTACATAAGCCAAATCGATGTAAGCGAAGCTGAAGTTCTTCTCTGGCACCATCAAACCCGTGTTCACGTGAGCCAAATCGATGAATGCGAAGCTGAATTTCTTCGCTCTCGCACCATCAAACCTGAGTTTACATAAGCCAAATCGATGTAAGCGAAGCTGAAGTTCTTCTCTCTGGCACCATCAAACCTGTGTTCACGTGAGCCAAAACGATGAAGGCGAAGCTGAATTTATTCTCTCTCGCACCATCAAACCTGAATTCACGTCAGCCAAGTCGATGTATGCGAAGCTGAATTTCTTCGCTCTCGCACCGTCAAACCTGTGTTCACGTGAGCCAAAACGATGAAGGCGAAGCTGAATTTATTCTCTCTCGCACCATCAAAACTGAATTCACGTCAGCCACGTCGATGTATTCGAAGCTGAATTTCTTCTCTCTGGCACCATCAAACCCGAGTTCACGTGAGCGAAATCGATGATTGCGAAGCTGAATTTCTTCGCTCTCGCACCGTCAAACCTGTGTTCACGTGAGCCGAAACGGTGAATGCGATGCTGAATTTCTTCTCATTTGTAATTAAACCTGAGTTCACGTGAGCCACATCGATGAATGCGCAGCAATATTTCTTCTCTCTCGCACCATCAAACCTGAATTCACGTGAGCCAAAACGATGAAGGCGAAGCTGAATTTCTACTCTCTGGCACCATTAAACCCGAGTTCTCGTGAGCGTAATTAATGACTGCGAAGCACAATTTCTTCACTCTCGCGCCATCAAACCTGAGTTCACGCTAGGGAAATCGATGAATGCGAAGCTGAATATCTTCTCTCTCGCACCATCAAACCTGAGTTCACGTGAGCCAAATCGATGAATGCGAAGCTGAATTTCTTCACTCTCGCGCCATCAAACCTGTGTTCACGTGAGCGACATCGATGAATGCGAAGCTGAATTTCTTCACTCTCGCGCCATCAAACCTGAGTTCACGCTAGGGAAATCGATTAATGCGAAGCTGAATTTCTTCTCTCTCGCACCATCAAACCTAAGTTCAATTGAGCCAAATATATGAATGCGAAGCTGAATTTCGTCTCTCTCGCACCATCAAACCTGAGTTAACTCTAGGGAAATCGATGAATGCGAAGCTGAATTTCTTCACCCTCGCACCATCAAACCTGACTGCTCGTGTGCCGAAACGGCGAATGCGAAGCTGAATTTCTTCTCATTTGTCATTAAACCTGATTTGACGTGAGCCACATCGATGAATGCGCAGCAATATTTCTTCTCTCTGGCAACAACAAACCTGAATTCACGTCAGCCACGTCGATGTATGCGAAGCTGAATTTCAACTCTACCGCACCATCAAACCTGACTTCAAGTGAGCCAAATCGATGAATGCGAAGCAATATTTTTTCTCTCTCGCACCATCAAACCTGACTTCACGTGAGCCAAATCGATGAATGCGAAGCACTATTTCTTCACTCTCGCACCATCAAACGTGAGTTTACGTGAGCCAAATATATGAATGCGGAGATGAAATTCATCTCTCTCGCGCCATCTAACCTGAGTTCACGTGAGCCAAATCGATGAATGCGAAGCTGAATTTCTTCTATATGGCACCATCAAACCCGAGTTCACGTGAGCCAAATCGATGAATGCGAAGCTGAATTTCTTCTCTCTCGCACCATCAAACCTGAGTTCACGCTAGGGAAATCGATGTAAGCGAAGCTGACTTTCTTCTCTCTCGCACCATCTAACCTGAGTTCACGTGAGCCAAATCGATGAATGCGAAGCTGAATTTCTTCTATATGGCACCATCAAACCCGAGTTCACGTGAGCCAAATCGATGAATGCGAAGCTGAATTTCTTCTCTCTCGCACCATCAAACCTGAGTTCACGCTAGGGAAATCGATGTAAGCGAAGCTGACTTTCTTCTCTCTCGCACCATCAAACCTGACTTCACGTGAGCCAAATCGATGAATGCGAAGCACTATTTCTTCACTCTCGCACCATCAAACGTGAGTTTACGTGAGCCAAATATATGAATGCGGAGATGAATTTCATCTCTCTCGCGCCATCTAACCTGAGTTCACGTAAGCGAAATCGATGTATGCGAAGCTGAATTTCTTTTCTCTCGCCATCAAAACAGAGTTGCCGTGAATCAAATCTTTGAATGCGAAGCAGAATTTCTTCTCTCTCGCACCATCAAACCTGACATCACGTGAGCCGAAACGATGAAGGCGAAGCTGAATTTCTTCTCATTTGTCATTAAACCTGAGTTCACGTGAGCCACATCGATGAATGCGCAGCAATATTTCTTCTCTCTCGCGCCATCAAACCTGAGTTCACGTGAGCCAAAACGATGAAGGCGAAGCTGAATTTCTACTCTCTGGCACCACCAAACCCAAGTTCACGTGAGCGTAATCGATGACTGCGAAGCAGAATTTCCTCACTCTCGCGCCATCAAACCTGAGTTCACGCTAGGGATATCGATGAATGCGAAGCTGAATTTCTTCTCTCTCGCACCATCGAACCTGAGTTCACGTCAGCCAAATCGATGAATGCAAGCTGAATTTCTTCTCTCTCGCCATCAAACCTAAGTTCACTTCAGCCAAATCGATGAATGCGAATCTGAATTTCTTCTCTCTCGCATTATCACACCTGAGTTCAAGTGAGCCAAATCGATGAATGCGAAGCTGAATTCCTTTCATAGCGCACCATTAAACCTGAGTTCACGTGAGCCAAATCGATGAATGCGAACCTGAATTTCATCTCTCTCCCACCATCAAACCTGAATTCACGAGAGCCAAATCAATGAATGCGAAGTTGAATTTCTTCTCTCTCGTTCAAGCACACGTGCGTTCACGTGAGCCAAATCGATGAATGCGAATCTGAATTTCTTCTCTCTCGCATTATCACACCTGAGTTCAAGTGAGCCAAGTCGATGAATGCGAGGCTGAATTTCTTCTCTCCCGCCCCATCAAACCTGAGTTCACGTGAGCCAAATCGATGAATGCGAAGCTGAATTACTTCTCTCTCGCACCATCACACCAGAGTTCACCTGAGACAAACCGATGAATGCTAACATGAATTTCTCTCTCTCTATCAAACCTGAGTTCACTTCAGCCAAATCGATGAATGCGAAGCTGAATTACTTCTCTCTCGCACCATCACACCTGAGTTCACGAGAGCCAAATCGATGAATGCGAAGCTGATTTACTTCTCTCTCGCACCATCACACCTGAGTTCACGTGAGCAAAATCGATGAATGCGAAGCTGAATTACTTCTCTCTCGCACCGTCACACCTGAGTTCACGAGAGCCCAATCGATGAATGCGAAGCAGAATTTCTCTCTCTCTATCAAACTTGAGTTCACGAGAGCCAAATCGATGAATGCGAACCTGAATATCTTCTCTTCCGCCCCATCAAACCTGAGTTCACGCGAGCCTAATCGATGAATGCAAAGCCGAATTTTTCTCTCGCGTTATCACAGCTGAGTTCACGTGAGCCAAATCCATGGATGCGAAGCTGAATTCTCTCTCTCTATCAAACTTGAGTTCACGAGAGCCAAATCGATGAATGCGAACCTGAATATCTTCTCTTCCGCCCCATCAAACCTGAGTTCACGCGAGCCTAATCGATGAATGCAAAGCCGAATTTTTCTCTCGCGTTATCACAGCTGAGTTCACGTGAGCCAAATCCATGGATGCGAAGCTGAATTTCTTCTCTTTCGCACCATCAAATCTAAGTTTACATGAGCCAAATCGATGAATGCGAATCTGAAGTTCTTCTCTCTCGCACCATCACACCTGAGTTCACGTAAGCCAAAGCGATGAATGGGAAGCTGAATTTTACTTACGCGCCATCACACCTGAGTTCACTTGACCCAACTCCATGGATGCGAAGCTGAATTTCTAGTCTCTCGCGCCATCACACCTGAGTTCAATTGAGCCAAATCTATGAATGCGAAACGGAATTTCTCTCTCTCTATCAAACTTGTGTTCACGAGAGCCAAATCGATGAATGCGAGGCTGAATTCCTCTCTCTCTATCAAACCTGAGTTCAGGAGAGCCAAATCGATGAATGCGAGGCTGAATTTCTTCTCTCTCGCACCATCAAACCTGCGTTCACGTGAGCCATAACGATGAATGCGAAGCTGAATTTCTTCTCAAAGGCCATCATACCTAAGTTCACGTAAGCCAAATCGACGAATCCGAAGCTAAATTTCACTCTCGCGCCATCACACCTGAGTTCAAGTGAGCCAAATCGATGAATGCGAAGCTGAATTTATTCTCTCTCGCACCATCACACCTGAGTTCAAGTGAGCCAAATCGATGAATGCGAAGCTGAATTACTTCTCTCTCGCACCATCAAACCTGAGTTCACGAGAGCCAAATAGATGAATGCGAAGCGGAATTTCTCTTTCTCTATCAAACTTGAGTTCACGAGAGCCAAATCGATGAATGCGAGGCTGAATTCATCTCTCTCTATCAAACCTGAGTTCACGAGAGCCAAATCGATGAATGCGAGGCTGAATTTCTTCTCTCTCGCACCATCAAGTCTGAGTTCACGCGAGCCAAATCAATGAAGGCGAGGCTGAATTTCTTTTCTTTCGCACCAACAAACCTGAGTTCACGTCAGCCAAATCGATGAATGCGAAGCTGAATATCTTCCCTCTAGCACCATCACACCTGATTCACGTGAGCCGAATCGATGAATGCGAATCTGCATTTCTTCTCTCTGGCACCATCAAATCTGAGTTCACGCGAGCCAAATCGATGAATGCGAACCTGAATTACTTCTCTCTCGCACAATCAAACCTGACTTCACAAGAGCCAAATCTATGAATCCGAAGCTGAATTTCTTCACTCTCGCCATCAAACCTAAGTTCACTTCAGCCAAATCGATGAATGCGAAGCGGAATTTCTTCTCTCTCGCACCATCACACCTGAGTTCACGTGAGTCAAATCGATGAATGCGGAGCTGAATTTCTTCTCTCTCGCGCCATCACACCTGAGTTCACGTGAGCTTAATCGATGAATCCCAAGCAGAATTTCTCTCTCTCTATCAAACCTGAGTTCACGTCAGCCAAATGGATGAAAGCGAAACTGAATTTCTCTCTCGCGCCATTACACCTGAGTTCAACTTAGCCAAATCCATGGATGCGAAGCTAAATTTTTTACTCTCGCACCATCAAACCTGAGTTCCAGTGAGCCAAATCGATGCATGCGAAGCTGAATTTCTTCTCTCTCGCAGCATCAAACCTGAGTTCACGTGAGCCAAATCGATGAATACGAAGCTGAAATTCTCTCTCGCGCTATCGCGCCTGAGTTCACATGAGCCAAATCCATGGATGCGAAGCTGAATTTATTCTCTCTCGCACCATCAAACCTGAGTTCACCTGAGCCAAATCGATGAATGCAAAGCTGAATTACTTCTTAAAGGCCATCATACCTGAGTTCACTTGAGCCAAATCGATGAATTCGAAGCTCAATTTCTTCTCAAAGGCCATCATACCTGAGTTCACGCAAGCCAAATGGATGAATGCGAAGCTAAATTTCATTCTCGCGCCATCACACCTGAGTTCACTTTAGCCAACTCCATGGATGCGAAGCTGAATTTCTTCTCCCTCGCAGCATCAATCCTGAGTTCACGTGAGCTAAATCGATGAATTCGAAGCTGAATTACTTCTCTCTCGCACCATCAAACCTCAGTTCACGTGAGCCAAATCGATGAATGCGAAGCTGAATTTCACTCTCGCACCATCAAACCTGAGTTCACCTGTGCCAAAGCGATGAATGCGAGGCTGAATTTCTTCTCTCGCGCCATCACACCTGAGTTCCCCTAAGCCAAATCCATGGATGCGAAGCTAAACTTCTTTTCTCTTGCACCATCAAACCTGAGTTCACGTGATCCAAATCGATGAATGCGAAGCGGAATTTCTTCGCAAAGGCCATCATACCTGAGTTCACGTAAGCCAAATCGATGAATGCAAAGCTGAATTTCATTCTCGCGCCATCACAACTGAGTTCACTTGAGCCAACTCCATGGATGCGAAGCTGAATTTCTTCTCCCTCGCACCATCAAACCTCAGTTCACGTGAGCCAAATCAATGAATGCGAGGCTGAATTTATTCTATCTCGCGCCATCAAACCTGAGTTTACGTGATCCAAATCGATGAATGCGAAGCTGAATTACTTTTCTCTCCCACCATCACACCTGAGTTCACGGGAGCGAAATCGATGAAAGCGAAGCTGAATATCTGCTCAAAACCCATCGCACCTAAGTTCACGTGAGCCAAATCGATGAATGCGAAGCTGAATATCTGCTCAAAACCCATCGCACCTAAGTTCACGTGACCAAATCGATGAATGCGAAACACTTTTTCTTCACTCTCGCGCCATCAAACCTAAGTTTACGTGAGCCAAATCGATGAATGCGAAGCTGAATTTCTTCTCAAAGGCCATCATACCTAAGTTCACGTAAGCCAAATCGACGAATCCGAAGCTAAATTTCACTCTCGCGCCATCACACCTGAGTTCACTTGAGCCAAATCGATGAATGCGAATCTGAATTTATTCTCTCTCGCATCATCACACCTGAGTTCAAGTGAGCCAAATCGATGAATGCGAAGCTGAATTTCTTCCATAGCGCACCATTAAACCTGAGTTCACGTGAGCCAAATCGATGAATGCGAAGCTGAATTACTTCTCTCTCGCACCATCAAACCTGAGTTCACGAGAGCCAAATAGATGAATGCGAAGCGGAATTTCTCTTTCTCTATCAAACTTGAGTTCACGAGAGCCAAATCGATGAATGCGAGGCTGAATTCCTCTCTCTCTATCAAACCTGAGTTCACGAGAGCCAAATCGATGAATGCGAGGCTGAATTTCTTCTCTCTCGCAGCATCAAACCTGAGTTCACGTGAGCCAAATCGATGAATACGAAGCTGAAATTCTCTCTCGCGCTATCGCGCCTGAGTTCACATGAGCCAAATCCATGGATGCGAAGCTGAATTTATTCTCTCTCGCACCATCAAACCTGAGTTCACCTGAGCCAAATCGATGAATGCAAAGCTGAATTTCTTCTTAAAGGCCATCATACCTGAGTTCACTTGAGCCAAATCGATGAATTCGAAGCTCAATTTCTTCTCAAAGGCCATCATACCTGAGTTCACGCAAGCCAAATGGATGAATGCGAAGCTAAATTTCATTCTCGCGCCATCACACCTGAGTTCACTTTAGCCAACTCCATGGATGCGAAGCTGAATTTCTTCTCCCTCGCAGCATCAATCCTGAGTTCACGTGAGCTAAATCGATGAATTCGAAGCTGAATTACTTCTCTCTCGCACCATCAAACCTCAGTTCACGTGAGCCAAATCGATGAATGCGAAGCTGAATTTCACTCTCGCACCATCAAACCTGAGTTCACCTGTGCCAAAGCGATGAATGCGAGGCTGAATTTCTTCTCTCGCGCCATCACACCTGAGTTCCCCTAAGCCAAATCCATGGATGCGAAGCTAAACTTCTTTTCTCTTGCACCATCAAACCTGAGTTCACGTGATCCAAATCGATGAATGCGAAGCGGAATTTCTTCGCAAAGGCCATCATACCTGAGTTCACGTAAGCCAAATCGATGAATGCAAAGCTGAATTTCATTCTCGCGCCATCACACCTGAGTTCACTTGAGCCAACTCCATGGATGCGAAGCTGAATTCTTCTCCCTCGCACCATCAAACCTCAGTTCACGTGAGCCAAATCAATGAATGCGAGGCTGAATTTATTCTATCTCGCGCCATCAAACCTGAGTTTACGTGATCCAAATCGATGAATGCGAAGCTGAATTACTTTCTCTCCCACCATCACACCTGAGTTCACGGGAGCGAAATCGATGAAAGCGAAGCTGAATATCTGCTCAAAACCCATCGCACCTAAGTTCACGTGACCAAATCGATGAATGCGAAACACTTTTTCTTCACTCTCGCGCCATCAAACCTAAGTTTACGTGAGCCAAATCGATGAATGCGAAGCTGAATTTCTTCTCAAAGGCCATCATACCTAAGTTCACGTAAGCCAAATCGACGAATCCGAAGCTAAATTTCACTCTCGCGCCATCACACCTGAGTTCACTTGAGCCAAATCGATGAATGCGAATCTGAATTTATTCTCTCTCGCATCATCACACCTGAGTTCAAGTGAGCCAAATCGATGAATGCGAAGCTGAATTTCTTCCATAGCGCACCATTAAACCTGAGTTCACGTGAGCCAAATCGATGAATGCGAAGCTGAATTACTTCTCTCTCGCACCATCAAACCTGAGTTCACGAGAGCCAAATAGATGAATGCGAAGCCGAATTTCTCTCTCCCTATCAAAACTGAGTTCAAGTGAGCCAAATCGATGAATGCGAAGCTGAATTACTTCTCTCTCGCACCATCACAACTGAGTTCACGAGAGCCAAATCGATGAATGCGAAGCTGATTTACTTCTCTCTCGCACCATCACACCTGAGTTCACGTGAGCAAAATCGATGAATGCGAAGCTGAATTACTTCTCTCTCGCACCGTCACACCTGAGTTCACGAGAGCCCAATCGATGAATGCGAAGCAGAATTTCTCTCTCTCTATCAAACTTGAGTTCACGAGAGCCAAATCGATGAATGCGAACCTGAATATCTTCTCTTCCGCCCCATCAAACCTGAGTTCACGCGAGCCTAATCGATGAATGCAAAGCCGAATTTTTCTCTCGCGTTATCACAGCTGAGTTCACGTGAGCCAAATCCATGGATGCGAAGCTGAATTTCTCTCTCTCTATCAAACTTGAGTTCACGAGAGCCAAATCGATGAATGCGAACCTGAATATCTTCTCTTCCGCCCCATCAAACCTGAGTTCACGCGAGCCTAATCGATGAATGCAAAGCCGAATTTTTCTCTCGCGTTATCACAGCTGAGTTCACGTGAGCCAAATCCATGGATGCGAAGCTGAATTTCTTCTCTTTCGCACCATCAAATCTAAGTTTACATGAGCCAAATCGATGAATGCGAATCTGAAGTTCTTCTCTCTCGCACCATCACACCTGAGTTCACGTAAGCCAAAGCGATGAATGGGAAGCTGAATTTTACTTACGCGCCATCACACCTGAGTTCACTTGACCCAACTCCATGGATGCGAAGCTGAATTTCTAGTCTCTCGCGCCATCACACCTGAGTTCAATTGAGCCAAATCTATGAATGCGAAACGGAATTTCTCTCTCTCTATCAAACTTGTGTTCACGAGAGCCAAATCGATGAATGCGAGGCTGAATTCCTCTCTCTCTATCAAACCTGAGTTCAGGAGAGCCAAATCGATGAATGCGAGGCTGAATTTTTCTCTCTCGCACCATCAAACCTGCGTTCACGTGAGCCATAACGATGAATGCGAAGCTGAATTTCTTCTCAAAGGCCATCATACCTAAGTTCACGTAAGCCAAATCGACGAATCCGAAGCTAAATTTCACTCTCGCGCCATCACACCTGAGTTCAAGTGAGCCAAATCGATGAATGCGAAGCTGAATTTATTCTCTCTCGCACCATCACACCTGAGTTCAAGTGAGCCAAATCGATGAATGCGAAGCTGAATTACTTCTCTCTCGCACCATCAAACCTGAGTTCACGAGAGCCAAATAGATGAATGCGAAGCGGAATTTCTCTTTCTCTATCAAACTTGAGTTCACGAGAGCCAAATCGATGAATGCGAGGCTGAATTCATCTCTCTCTATCAAACCTGAGTTCACGAGAGCCAAATCGATGAATGCGAGGCTGAATTTCTTCTCTCTCGCACCATCAAGTCTGAGTTCACGCGAGCCAAATCAATGAAGGCGAGGCTGAATTTCTTTTCTTTCGCACCAACAAACCTGAGTTCACGTCAGCCAAATCGATGAATGCGAAGCTGAATATCTTCCCTCTAGCACCATCACACCTGATTCACGTGAGCCGAATCGATGAATGCGAATCTGCATTTCTTCTCTCTGGCACCATCAAATCTGAGTTCACGCGAGCCAAATCGATGAATGCGAACCTGAATTACTTCTCTCTCGCACATCAAACCTGACTTCACAAGAGCCAAATCTATGAATCCGAAGCTGAATTTCTTCACTCTCGCCATCAAACCTAAGTTCACTTCAGCCAAATCGATGAATGCGAAGCGGAATTTCTTCTCTCTCGCACCATCACACCTGAGTTCACGTGAGTCAAATCGATGAATGCGGAGCTGAATTTCTTCTCTCTCGCGCCATCACACCTGAGTTCACGTGAGCTTAATCGATGAATCCCAAGCAGAATTTCTCTCTCTCTATCAAACCTGAGTTCACGTCAGCCAAATGGATGAAAGCGAAACTGAATTTCTCTCTCGCGCCATTACACCTGAGTTCAACTTAGCCAAATCCATGGATGCGAAGCTAAATTTTTACTCTCGCACCATCAAACCTGAGTTCCAGTGAGCCAAATCGATGCATGCGAAGCTGAATTCTCTCTCGCAGCATCAAACCTGAGTTCACGTGAGCCAAATCGATGAATACGAAGCTGAAATTCTCTCTCGCGCTATCGCGCCTGAGTTCACATGAGCCAAATCATGGATGCGAAGCTGAATTTATTCTCTCTCGCACCATCAAACCTGAGTTCACCTGAGCCAAATCGATGAATGCAAAGCTGAATTACTTCTTAAAGGCCATCATACCTGAGTTCACGCAAGCCAAATGGATGAATGCGAAGCTAAATTTCATTCTCGCGCCATCACACCTGAGTTCACTTTAGCCAACTCCATGGATGCGAAGCTGAATTTCTTCTCCCTCGCAGCATCAATCCTGAGTTCACGTGAGCTAAATCGATGAATTCGAAGCTGAATTACTTCTCTCTCGCACCATCAAACCTCAGTTCACGTGAGCCAAATCGATGAATGCGAAGCTGAATTTCACTCGCACCATCAAACCTGAGTTCACCTGTGCCAAAGCGATGAATGCGAGGCTGAATTTCTTCTCTCGCGCCATCACACCTGAGTTCCCCTAAGCCAAATCCATGGATGCGAAGCTAAACTTCTTTTCTCTTGCACCATCAAACCTGAGTTCACGTGATCCAAATCGATGAATGCGAAGCGGAATTTCTTCGCAAAGGCCATCATACCTGAGTTCACGTAAGCCAAATCGATGAATGCAAAGCTGAATTTCATTCTCCCGCCATCACACCTGAGTTCACTTGAGCCAACTCCATGGATGCGAAGCTAAATTTCTTCTCCTCGCAACATCAAACCTCAGTTCACGTGAGCCAAATCAATGAATGCGAGGCTGAATTTATTCTATCTCGCGCCATCAAACCTGAGTTCACGAGAGCCAAATCGATGAATGCGAATCTGCATTTCTTCTCTCTGGCACCATCAAATCTGAGTTCACGCGAGCCAAATCGATGAATCCGAAGCTGAATTACTTCACTCTCGCCATCAAACCTAAGTTCACTTCAGCCAAATCGATGAATGCGAAGCTGAATTACTTCCCTCTCGCACCATCAAACCTGAGTTCACAAGAGCCAAATCTATGAATCCGAAGCTGAATTTCTTCACTCTCGCCATCAAACCTAAGTTCACTTCAGCCAAATCGATGAATGCGAAGCTGAATTACTTCCCTCTCGCACCATCAAACCTCAGTTCACGTGAGCCAAAGCGATGAATGCGAAGCTGAATTCCTCTCTCTCTATCAAACCTGAGTTCACCTGCCAAAGCGATGAATGCGAGGCTGAATTTCTTCTCTCGCGCCATTACACCTGAGGTCACCTGAGCCAAATCCATGGATGCGAAGCTAAACTTCTTTTCTCTTGCACCATCAAACCTGAGTTCACGTGATCCAAATCGATGAATGCAAAGCTGAATTCATTCTCGCGCCATCACACCTGAGTTCACTTGAGCCAACTCCATGGATGCGAAGCTGAATTTCTTCCCTCGCACCATCAAACCTCAGTTCACGTGAGCCAAATCATGAATGCGAGGCTGAATTTATTCTATCGCGCCATCAAACCTGAGTTTACGTGATCCAAATCGATGAATGCGAAGCTGAATTACTTTTCTCTCCCACCATCACACCTGAGTTCACGGGAGCGAAATCGATGAAAGCGAAGCTGAATATCTGCTCAAAACCCATCGCACCTAAGTTCACGTGACCAAATCGATGAATGCGAAACACTTTTTCTTCACTCTCGCGCCATCAAACCTAAGTTTACGTGAGCCAAATCGATGAATGCGAACTGAATTTCTTCTCATTTGACATTAAACCTGAGTTCACGTGAGCCAAACCGATGAATGCGCAGCAATATTTATTCTCTCTCTCTTGCACCATCAAACCTGAATTCACGTCAGCCAAGTCGATGTAAGCGAAGCTGAATTTCTACTCTCTGGCACCATCAAACCCGAGTTCACGTAAGCCACATTGATGAATGCGAAGATAAATTTCTTCACTCTCGCGACATCAAACCTGAGTTACGTGAGCCAAATCGATGAATACGAAGCTGAAATTTTCTCTCTCGCACCATTAGACCCGAGTTTACATGAACCAAATCGATGAATGCGAAGCTGAATTTATTCTCTCTCGCACCATCAAACCTGAGTTCACCTGAGCCAAATCGATGAATGCAAAGCTGAATTTCATTCTCGTGCCATCACCTGAGTTCACTTGAGCCAACTCCATGGATGCGAAGCTGAATTTCTTCTCCCTCGCACCATCAAACCTCAGTTCACGTGAGCCAAATCGATGAATGCGAGCTGAATTTCATTTCCCTCGCCTTATCAAACCTCAGTTCATGTGACCAAATCGACGAATGCGAAGCACTATTCTTCAATCTCGCGCCATCAAACCTGAGTTTACGTGAGCCAAATCGATGAATGCGAAGCACTATTTCTTCACTCTCGCGCCATCAAACCTGAGTTTACGTGAGCCAAATCGATGAATGCGAAGCACTATTTCTTTTCTCTCGCACCATCAAAACTGAGTTCACGCTAGGGAAATCGATGAATGCGAAGCACTGTTTCTTCTTCACTCTCGCGCCATCAAACCTGATTTTACGTGAGCCAAATCGATGAATGCGAAGCACTATTTCTTCACTCTCGCGCCATCAAACCTGAGTTTACGTGAGCCAAATCGATGAATGCGAAGCACTATTTCTTCACTCTCGCGCCATCAAACCTGAGTTTACGTGAGCCAAATCGATGAATGCGAAGCACTATTTCTTCACTCTCGCGCCATCAAACCTGAGTTTACGTGAGCCAAATCGATGAATGCGAAGCACTATTTCTTCACACTCGCGCCATCAAAACTGAGTTCACGCTAGGGAAATCGATGAATGCGAAGCACTATTTCTTATCTCTCGCACCATCAAAACTGACTTCACGTGAGCCAAATCGATGAATGCGAAGCACTATTTCTTCACTCTCGCGCCATCAAACCTGAGTTTACGTGAGCCAAATCGATGAATGCGAAGCACTATTTCTTCACTCTCGCGCCATCAAACCTGAGTTTACGTGAGCCAAATCGATGAATGCGAAGCACTATTTCTTCTCTCTCGCGCCATCAAACCTGAATTCACGTCAGCCAAGTCGATGTTTGCGAAGCTGAATTTCTACTCTGGCACCATCAAACCCGAGTTCACGTGAGCCAAATCGATGAATGCGAAGCTGAATTTCTTCACTCTCGCGCCATCAAACCTGAGTTCACGTGAGCCAAAAGATGAAGGCGAAGCTGAATTTCTTCTCATTTGACATTAAACCTGAGTTCACCAAAGCCAAATCCATGAAAGCGAAGCACTATTTATTCTCTCTCGCACCATCAAACCTGAATTCACGTCAGCCAAGTCGATGTATGCGAAGCTGAATTTCTACTCTCTGGCACCATCAAACCCGAGTTCACGTGAGCCAAATCGATGAATGCGAAGCTGAATTTATTCACTCTCGCGCCATCAAACCCGAGTTCACGTGAGCCAAATCGATGAAGGCGAAGCTGAATTTCTTCTCTCTCGCACATCAAAACTGAATTCACGTCAGCCACGTCGATGTATGCGAAGCTGAATTTCTTCGCTCTCGCACCGTCAAACCCGAGTTCACGTGAGCCAAATCGATGAAGGCGAAGCTGACTTTCGTCTCTCTCGCACCATCAAAACTGAATTCACGTCAGCAACGTCGATGTATGCGAAGCTGAAATTCTTCTCTCTGGCACCATCAAACCCGAGTTCACGTGAGCCAAATCGATGAAGGCGAAGCTGATTTTATTCTCTCTCGCACCATCAAAACTGAATTCACGTCAGCAACGTCGATGTATGCGAAGCTGAATTTCTTCTCTCTGGCACCTTCAACCCGAGTTCACGTGAGCCAAAACGATGAATGCGAAGCTGAATTTCTTCTCTCTCGCACCATCAAAACTGAATTCACGTCAGCCACGTCGATGTATGCGAAGCTGAATTTATTCTCTCTGGCACCATCAAACCCGAGTTCACGTGAGCCAAATCGATGAATGCGAAGCTGAATTTCTTCACTCTCGCGCCATCAAACCTGAGTTCATGTGAGCCATATCGATGAAGGCGAAGCTAAATTTCTTCTCTCTCGCACCATCAAACCTGAATTCACGTCAGCCAAGTCGATGTATGCGAAGCTGAATTCTACTCTCTGGCACCATCAAACCCGATTTCACGTGAGCCAAATCGATGAATGCGAAGCTGAATTTTTTCACTCTCGCGCCATCAAACCCGAGTTCACGTGAGCCAAATCGATGAAGGCGAAGCTGAATTTCTTTCTTCTCTCTCGCACCATCAAAACTGAATTCACGTCAGCCACGTCGATGTATGCGAAGCTGAATTTCTTCTCTCTGGCACCATCAAACCCGAGTTCACGTGAGCGAAATCGATGAATGCGAAGCTGAATTTTTTCACTCTCGCGCCATCAAACCCGAGTTCACGTGAGCCAAACCGATGAATGCGAACCTGAATTTCTTCTCTCTCGCACCATCAAACCTGAATTCACGTCAGCCACGTCGATGTATGCGAAGCTGAATTTCTTCTCTCTGGCACCATCAAACCCGAGTTCACGTGAGCCAAATCGATGAATGCGAAGGTCAATTTCTTCATTCTCGCACCATCAAACCTAAGTTCACGTGAGCCGAAACGATGAAGGCGAAGCTGAATTTCTTCTCATTTGACATTAACCTGAGTTCACGTGAGCCAAACCGATGAATGCGCAGCACTATTCTCTCTCTCGCCATCAAACCTGAATTCACGTCAGCCAAGTCGATGTAGGCGAATCTGAATTTCTTCTCTCTCGCGCCATCAAACTGAGTTCACGAGAGCCAAAACGATGAAGGCGAAGCTGAATTTATTCTCATTTGACATTAAACCTGAGTTCAACAAAGCCAAATCGATGAAAGCGAAGCACTATGTCTTCTCTCTCGCACCATCAAACCTGCGTTCACGTGAGCCAAATGGATGAATGCGAAGGTGAATTCCTTCCATAGCGCACCATTAAACCTGAGTTCACGTGAGCCAAATCGATGAATGGGAAGCTGAATTTCGTCTCTCGCTCGCACCATCAAACCTAAGTTTACATGAGCCACGTCGATGTATGATAAGCTGAATTTTTTCTCTCTGGCACCATCAAACCCGAGTTCACGTGAGCCAAATCGATGAATGCGAAGCTCAATTTCTTCACTCTCGCACCATCAAACCTAAGTTACATGAGCCAAATCGATAAATGCGAAGCTGAATTTCTTCTCTCTCGCGCCATCAAACCTGAGTTCACGTGAGCCAAATCGACGAACGCGAAGCAATATTTTTCTCTCTCGCGCCATCAAACCTGCGTTCACGTGAGACAAGTGGATGAATGCAAAGGTGAATTCCTTCCATAGCGCACCATTAAACCTGAGTTCACGTGAGCCAAATATATGAATGCGAAGCTGAATTTCTTCTCTCTCGCACCATCAAACCTGAATTCACGTCAGCCAAGTCGATGTATGCGAAGCTGAATTTCTTCTCTCTGGCACCTTCAAACCCGAGATCACGTGAGCCAAATCGATGAATGCGAAGCTGAATTTCTTCTCTCTCGCACCATCAAACCTGAGTTCACGTGAGCCACATCGATGAATGCGAAGCTGAATTTCTTCGCTCTAGCACCGTCAAACCTGAGTTCACGTGAGCCAAACCGATGAATGCGCAGCACTATTTCTTCTCCTCTCTCGCCATCAAACCTGAATTCACGTCAGCCAAGTCGATGTAGGCGAATCTGAATTTCTTCTCTCTCGCACCATCAAACCTGAATTCACGTCAGCCAAGTCGATGTATGCGAAGCTGAATTTCTTCTCTCTGGCACCTTCAGGCGGAAGCTGAATTTCTTCATTTGACATTAAAACCTGAGTTCACGTGAGCCAAATCGATGAATGCGAAGCCTATTTATTCTCTCTTGCACCATCAAACCTGAGTTCACGTGAGCCAAAACGATGTATGCGAAGATGAATTTCTACTCTCTGGCACCATCAAACCCGAGTTCACGTGAGCCACATCGATGAATGCGAAGCTGAATTTCGTCTCTCTTGCACCATCAAACCTGAGTTTCCATGAGCCAAATCCATGTATGCGAAGCTGAATTTCTTCTCTCTGGCACCATCAAAACCGAGTTCCCGTGAGCCAAATCGATGAATGCGAAGCTGAATTTCTTCTCTCTGGCAACATCAAAACTGAGTTCAATTGAGCCAAATATTGAATGCGAACTGAATTTCGTCCTCTTGCACCATCAAACCTGAATTCACGTGAGCCAAATCGATGAAGGCGAAGCTGAATTTCTTCTCTCCGCACCATCAAACCGAGTTCCCGTGAGCCAAATCGATGAATGCGAAGCTGAATTTTTTCACTCTCGCGCCATCAAACCCGACTTCACGTGAGCCAATCGATGAAGGCGAAGCTGAATTTCTTCTCTCTCGCACGATCAAAACTGAATTCACTTCAGCCACGTCGATGTATCGAAGCTGAATTTCTTCTCTCTGGCACCATCAACCCGACTTCACGTGAGCCAAATCGATGAATGCGAAGCTGAATTTTTCACTCTCTCGCGCATCAAACCCGAGTTCACGTGAGCCAATCGATGAAGGCGAAGCTGAATTTCTTCTCTCTCGCACCATCAAACTGATTCACGTCAGCCACGTCGATGTATGCGAAGCTTGAATTTTCTTCGCTCTCGCACCGTCAAACCTGAGTTCACGTGAGCCAAACCGATGAATGCGCACAGTATTTATTCTCTCTCGCACCATCAAACCTGAATTCACGTCAGCCACGTCGATGTTTGCGAAGCTGATTCTTCTCTCTGGCAGCATCAAACCTGAGTTCACGCTAGGAAAATCGATGAATGCGAAGCTGAATTTCTTCTCTCTGGCAACATCAAAACTGAGTTCAATTGAGCCAAATATATGAATGCAAGCTGAATTTCGTCTCTTGCACCATCAAACCTGAGTTTCCATGAGCCAAATCCATGTATGCGAAGCTGAATTTCTTCTCTCTGGCACCATCAAAATCGGTTCCCGTGAGCCAAATCGATTAATGCGAAGCTGAACTTCTTCTCTTCTCGCAGCGCCATTAAATCTGAGTTCACGTGAGCCAAATCGATGAATGCAAAGCACTATTTCTTCTCTCTCGCACCATCAACCTGAATTCACGTCAGCCAAGTCAATGAATGCGAAATGAATTTCTTACCTCTCGCGCCTTCAAACTGAGTTCACGTGAGCCAAATCGATGAATGCGAAGCACTATTTATTCTCCCCGCACCATCAAACCTGAATTCACGTGAGCCAAACCGATGAAGGCGAAGCAGAAATTCTTCCTTCTCGCACCATCAAACCTGTGTATATGTGAGCTAATCGATGAATTCGAAGCTGAATATCTTCTCACTAGCCATCAAACTTGAGTTCACATGAGCGAAATCGATGACTGCGAAGCAGAATTGCTCACACTCGCGCCATCAAACCTGAGTTCACGCTAGGGAGATCGAGGAATGCGAAGCTGAATTTCTTCCTTCTCTCCCACCATCAACCTGGATATATGTGAGCTAAATCGATGAAATCCAAGCTGATATCTTCTCACTAGCCATCAAACCAGAGTTCACATGAGCGAAATCGATGACTGCGAAACTGAATTTCGTCTCTCTCGTACCATCAAAGCTAGTTCACGTGAGCCAAAACGATGAAGGCAAGCTGAATTTATTCTCAGTTTGACATTAACCTGAGTTCAACAAAGCCAAATCGATGAAAGCGAAGCACTATTTCTTCTCTCTCGCACCATCAAACCTGCGTTCACGTGAGCCAAATGGATGAATGCGAAGGTGAATTCCTTCCATAGCGCACCATTAAACCTGAGTTCGCGTGAGCCAAATATATGAATGCGAAGCTGAATTTCTTCTCTCTCGCACCATCAAACCTAAGTTAACATGAGCCAAATCGATGAATGCAAAGCTGAATTTCTTCTCTCTCGCACCATCAAACCTGAATTCACGCTAGGGAAATCGATGAATGCGAAGCTCAATTTCTTCTCTCTCGCACCATCAAACCCGAGTTTACATGAGCCAATCGATGAATGCGAAGCTGAATTTCGTCTCTCTCGCACCATCAAACCTGGGTTCACGCTAGGGAATCGATGAATGCGAAGCCGAATTTCTTCACTCTCGCGCCATCAAGCTGAGTTCACGTGAGCCAAATCAATGAATGCGAAGCTGAATTTCGTCTCTCTCGCACCATTAAACCTAAGTTTACGTAAGCCAAACCGATGAATGCGCAGCAATATTTCTTCTCTCTCGCACCATCAAACCTGAATTCACGTCAGCCAAGTCGATGTAGGCGAAGCTGAAATTCTTCTCTCTCGCACCATCAAACCTGAATTCACGTCAGCCAAGTCGATGTATGCGAAGCTGAATTTCATCTCTCTCGCGCCATCAAACATGAGTTCACGTGAGCCAAATCGATGAATGCGAAGGTGAATTTCTTCACTGTCGAGCCATCAAACCTGAGTTCAAGCTAGGGAAATCGATGAATGCGAATCTGAAATTCTTCTCTTTCGCGCCATCAAACCTGAGTTTACATGAGCCAAATCGATGAATGCGAAGCTGAATTTCTTCACTCTCGCACCATCAACCTGAGTTCACGAGAGCCAAATCGATGAATGCGAAGCTGAATTTCTTCACTCTCGCACCATCAAACCTGAATTCACGTCAGCCAAGTCGATGTATGCGAAGCTGAATTTCTTCTCTCTGGCACCTTCAAACCCGAGATCACGTGAGCCAAATCGATGAATGCGAAGCTGAATTTCTTCTCTCTCGCACCATCAAACCTGAGTTCACGTGAGCCACATCGATGAATGCGAAGCTGAATTTCTTCGCTCTAGCACCGTCAAACCTGAGTTCACGTGAGCCAAACCGATGAATGCGCAGCACTATTTCTTCTCTCTCTCGCCATCAAACCTGAATTCACGTCAGCCAAGTCGATGTAGGCGAATCTGAATTTCTTTCTCTCTCGCGCCATCAACCTGAGTTCACGAGAGCCAAAACGATGAAGGCGAAGCTGAATTTATTCTCATTTGACATTAAACCTGAGTTCAACAAAGCCAAATCGATGAAAGCGAAGCACTATGTCTTCTCTCTCGCACCATCAAACCTGCGTTCACGTGAGCCAAATGGATGAATGCGAAGGTGAATTCCTTCCATAGCGCACCATTAAACCTGAGTTCACGTGAGCCAAATCGATGAATGGGAAGCTGAATTTCGTCTCTCTCGCACCATCAAACCTAAGTTTACATGAGCCACGTCGATGTATGATAAGCTGAATTTTTTCTCTCTGGCACCATCAAACCCGAGTTCACGTGAGCCAAATCGATGAATGCGAAGCTCAATTTCTTCACTCTCGCACCATCAAACCTAAGTTTACATGAGCCAAATCGATAAATGCGAAGCTGAATTTCTTCTCTCTCGCGCCATCAAACCTGAGTTCGCGTGAGCCAAATCGATGTATGCGAAGCTGAATTTCATCTCTCTCGCGCCATCAAACATGAGTTCACGTGAGCCAAATCGATGAATGCGAGCAATATTTTTTCTCTCTCGCACCATCAAACCTGAGTTCACGTGAGCCAAAACGATGAATGCGATGCTGAATTTCGTCTCTCTCGCGCCATCAAACCTGCGTTCACGTGAGCCAAGTGGATGAATGCAAAGGTGAATTCCTTCCATAGCGCACCATTAAACCTGAGTTCACGTGAGCCAAATATATGAATGCGAAGCTGAATTTCTTCTCTCTCGACCATCAAACCTGAATTCACGTCAGCCAAGTCGATGTATGCGAAGCTGAATTTCTTCTCTCTGGCACCTTCAAACCCGAGATCACGTGAGCCAAATCGATGAATGCGAAGCTGAATTTCTTCTCTCTCGCACCATCAAACCTGAGTTCACGTGAGCCACATCGATGAATGCGAAGCTGAATTTCTTCGCTCTAGCACCGTCAAACCTGAGTTCACGTGAGCCAAACCGATGAATGCGCAGCACTATTTCTTCTCTCTCTCGCCATCAAACCTGAATTCACGTCAGCCAAGTCGATGTAGGCGAATCTGAATTTCTTCTCTCTCGCGCCATCAAACCTGAGTTCACGAGAGCCAAAACGATGAATGCGATGCTGAATTTATTCTCATTTGACATTAAACCTGAGTTCAACAAAGCCAAATCGATGAAGCGAAGCACTATGTCTTCTCTCTCGCACCATCAAACCTGCGTTCACGTGAGCCAAGTGGATGAATGCGAAGGTGATTTCCTTCCATAGCGCACCATTAAACCTGAGTTCACGTGAGCCAAATCGATGAATGCGAAGCTGAATTTCTTCACTCTCGCACCATCAAACCTGAATTCACGTCAGCCAAGTCGATGTATGCGAAGCTGAATTTCTTCTCTCTGGCACCATCAAACCCGAGTTCACGAGAGCCAAATCGATGAATGCGAAGCTGAATTTCTTCATTCTCGCACCATCAACCTAAGTTCACGTGAGCCGAAACGATGAAGGCGAAGCTGAATTTCTTCTCATTTGACATTAAACCTGAGTTCACGTGAGCCAAACCGATGAATGCGCAGCACTATTTCTTCTCTCTCTCGCCATCAAACCTGAATTCACGTCAGCCAAGTCGATGTAGGCGAATCTGAATTTCTTCTCTCTCGCGCCATCAAACCTGAGTTCACGAGAGCCAAAACGATGAAGGCGAAGCTGAATTTATTCTCATTTGACTTAAACCTGAGTTCAACAAAGCCAAATCGATGAAAGCGAAGCACTATGTCTTCTCTCTCGCACCATCAAACCTGCGTTCACGTGAGCCAAATGGATGAATGCGAAGGTGAATTCCTTCCATAGCGCACCATTAAACCTGAGTTCACGTGAGCCAAATCGATGAATGGGAAGCTGAAATTTCGTCTCTCTCGCACCATCAAACCTAAGTTTACATGAGCCACGTCGATGTATGATAAGCTGAATTTTTTCTCTCTGGCACCATCAAACCCGAGTTCACGTGAGCCAAATCGATGAATGCGAAGCTCAATTTCTTCACTCTCGCACCATCAAACCTAAGTTTACATGAGCCAAATCGATAAATGCGAAGCTGAATTTCTTCTCTCTCGCGCCATCAAAACCTGAGTTCACGTGAGCCAAATCGATGTATGCGAAGCTGAATTTCATCTCTCTCGCGCCATCAAACATGAGTTCACGTGAGCCAAATCGATGAATGCGAAGCAATATTTTTCTCTCTCGCACCATCAAACCTGAGTTTCACGTGAGCCAAAACGATGAATGCGATGCTGAATTTCGTCTCTCTCGCGCCATCAAACCTGCGTTCACGTGAGCGAAGTGGATGAATGCAAAGGTGAATTCCTTCCATAGCGCACCATTAAACCTGAGTTCACGTGAGCCAAATATATGAATGCGAAGCTGAATTTCTTTTCTCTCTCGCACCATCAAACCTGAATTCACGTCAGCCAAGTCGATGTATGCGAAGCTGAATTTCTTCTCTCTGGCACCTTCAAACCCGAGATCACGTGAGCCAATCGATGAATGCGAAGCTGAATTTCTTCATTCTCGCACCATCAAACCTAACTTCACGTGAGCCGAAACGATGAAGGCGAAGCTGAATTTCTTCTCATTTGACATTAAACCTGAGTTCACGTGAGCCAAATCGATGAATGCGAAGCACTATTTATTCTCTCTTGCACCATCAAACCTGAGTTCACGTGAGCCAAAACGATGTATGCGAAGATGAATTTCTACCTCTGGCACCATCAAACCCGAGTTCACGTGAGCCACATCGATGAATGCAAAGCTGAATTTCGTCTCTCTCGCACTAATAAACCTGAGTTCACGTGAGCCAAAACGATAAAGGCGAAGCTGAATTTCGTCTCTCTCGCACCATCAAAACTGAATTCACGTCAGCCACGTCGATGTATGCGAAGCTGAATTACATCTCTCTAGCACCATCAAACCCGAGTTCACGTGAGCCAAATCGATAAATGCGTAGCTGAATTTCTTCGCTCTCGCACCGTCAGACCTGAGTTCAAATGAGCCAAATCGATCTATTCGATCCTGAATTATTTCTCTCTCGCACCATCAAAACTGAATTCACGTCAGCCAAGTCGATGAATGCGAAGCTGAATTTCTTCTCTCTGGCACTATCAAACCTGAGTTCACGTGAGCCAAAAAGATGAAGGCGAAGCTGAATTTCTTCTCATTTGACATTAAACCTGAGTTCACCAAAGCCAAATCCATGAAAGCGAAGCACTATTTATTCTCTCTCGCACCATCAACCTGAATTCATGTGAGCCAAATCGATGAAGGCGAAGTTGAATTCTTCTCTCTCGCACCATCAAAACTGAATTCACGTCAGCCACGTCGATGTATGCGAAGCTGAATTTCTACTCTCTGGCACCATCAAACCCGAGTTCACGTGAGCCAAATCGATGAATGCGAAGCTGAATTTTTTCACTCTCGCGCCATCAAACCCGAGTTCACGTGAGCCAAATCGATGAAGGCGAAGCTGAATTTCTCTCTCTCGCACCATCAAAACTGAATTCACGTCAGCCACGTCGATGTATGCGAAGCTGAATTTCTTCTCTCTGGCACCATCAAACCCGAGTTCACGTGAGCCAAATCGATGAATGCGAAGCTGAATTTTTCACTCTCGCGCCATCAACCCGAGTTCACGTGAGCCAAATCGATGAAGGCGAAGCTGAATTTCTTCTCTCTCGCACCATCAAAACTGAATTCACGTCAGCCACGTCGATGTATGCGAAGCTGAAATTCTTCGCTCTCGCACCGTCAAACCTGAGTTCACGTGAGCCAAAACGATGAATGCGCAGCAGTATTTATTCTCTCTCGCACCATCAAACCTGAATTCACGTCAGCCAAGTCGATGTTTGCGAAGCTGAATTTCTTCTCTCTGGCACCATCAAACCTGAGTTCACTTGAGCCAAATATATGAACGCGAAGCTGAATTTCGTCTCTCTTGCACCATCAAACCTGAGTTTCCATGAGCCAAATCCATGTATGAGAAGCTGAATTTCTTCTCTCTGGCACCATCAAAACCGAGTTCCCGTGAGCCAAATCGATGATTGCGAAGCTGAATTTCTTCTCTCTGGCAACATCAAAACTGAGTTCACGTGAGCCAATATATGAACGCGAAGCTGAATTTCGTCTCTCTTGCACCATCAAACCTGAGTTTCCATGAGCCAAATCCATGTATGAGAAGCTGAATTTCTTCTCTCTGGCACCATCAAAACCGAGTTCCCGTGAGCCAAATCGATGATTGCGAAGCTGAATTTCTTCTCTCTCGCACCACCGAACCTGAGATTACGTGAGCCAAATCGATGAAGGCGAAGCAATATTATTCTCTCTCGTACCATCAAACCTGAGTTCACGTGAGCCAAAACGATGAATGCGATGCTGAATTTCGTCTCTCTCGTGCCATCAAACCTGAGTTCACGTGAGCCAAATCGATGAATGCGAAGCCTATTTATTTCTCTCGCACCATCAAACCTGCGTTCACGTGAGCCAAGTGGATGAATGCGAAGGTGATTTCCTTCCATAGCGCACCATCAAACCTGAATTCACGTCAGCCAAGTCGATGTATGCGAAGCTGAATTTCTTCTCTCTGGCACATCAAACCCGAGTTCACGAGAGCCAAATCGATGAATGCGAAGCTGAATTTCTTCATTCTCGCACCATCAAACCTAAGTTCACGTGAGCCGAAACGATGAAGGCGAAGCTGAATTTCTTCTCATTTGACATTAACCTGAGTTCACGTGAGCCAAACCGATGAATGCGCAGCACTATTTCTTCTCTCTCTCGCCATCAAACCTGAATTCACGTCAGCCAAGTCGATGTAGGCGAATCTGAATTTCTTCTCTCTCGCGCCATCAAACCTGAGTTCACGAGAGCCAAAACGATGAAGGCGAAGCTGAATTTATTCTCATTTGACATTAAACCTGAGTTCACAAAGCCAAATCGATGAAAGCGAAGCACTATGTCTTCTCTCTCGCACCATCAAATCTGCGTTCACGTGAGCCAAATGGATGAATGCGAAGGTGAATTCCTTCCATAGCGCACCATTAAACCTGAGTTCACGTGAGCCAAATCGATGAATGGGAAGCTGAATTTCGTCTCTCTCGCACCATCAAACCTAAGTTTACATGAGCCACGTCGATGTATGATAAGCTGAATTTTTTCTCTCTGGCACCATCAAACCCGAGTTCACGTGAGCCAAATCGATGAATGCGAAGCTCAATTTCTTCACTCTCGCACCATCAAACCTAAGTTTACATGAGCCAAATCGATAATGCGAAGCTGAATTTCTTCTCTCTCGCGCCATCAAACCTGAGTTCACGTGAGCCAAATCGATGTATGCGAAGCTGAATTTCATCTCTCTCGCGCCATCAAACCTGAGTTCACGTGAGCCAAATCGATGAATGCGAAGCAATATTTTTTTCTCTCTCGCACCATCAAACCTGAGTTCACGTGAGCCAAACGATGAATGCGATGCTGAATTTCGTCTCTCTCGCGCCATCAAACCTGAATTCACGTCAGCCAAGTCGATGTATGCGAAGCTGAATTTCTTCTCTCTGGCACCTTCAAACCCGAGATCACGTGAGCCAAATCGATGAATGCGAAGCTGAATTTCTTCATTCTCGCACCATCAAACCTAAGTTCACGTGAGCCGAAACGATGAAGGCGAAGCTGAATTTCTTCTCATTTGACATTAAACCTGAGTTCACGTGAGCCAAATCGATGAATGCGAAGCACTATTTATTCTCTCTTGCACCATCAAACCTGAGTTCACGTGAGCCAAAACGATGTATGCGAAGATGAATTTCTACTCTCTGGCACCATCAAACCCGAGTTCACGTGAGCCAAATCGATAAATGCGTAGCTGAATTTCTTCGCTCTCGCACCGTCAACCTGAGTTCAAATGAGCCAAATCGATCTATTCGATCCTGAATTATTTCTCTCTCGCACCATCAAAACTGAATTCACGTCAGCCAAGTCGATGTATGCGAAGCTGAATTTCTTCTCTCTGGCACTATCAAACCTGAGTTCACGTGAGCCAAATCGATGAAGGCGAAGCTGAATTTCTTCTCTCTCGCACCATCAAAACTGAATTCACGTCAGCCACGTCGATGTATGCGAAGCTGAATTTCTTCGCTCTCGCACCGTCAAACCTGAGTTCACGTGAGCCAAACCGATGAATGCGCAGCAGTATTATTCTCTCTCGCACCATCAAACCTGAATTCACGTCAGCCAATCGATGTTTGCGAAGCTGAATTTCTTCTCTCTGGCACCATCAAACCTGAGTTCACGCTAGGAAAATCGATGAATGCAAAGCTGAATTTCTTCTCTCTTGCAACATCAAAACTGAGTTCACTTGAGCCAAATATATGAATGCGAAGCTGAATTTCGTCTCTCTTGCACCATCAAACCTGAGTTTCCATGAGCCAAATCCATGTATGCGAAGCTGAATTTCTTCTCTCTGGCACCATCAAAACCGAGTTCCCGTGAGCCAAATCGATGAATGCGAAGCTAAACTCTTCTTCTCTCGTCTGCGCATTAAACCCGAGTTCACGTGAGCCAAATCGATGAAGGCGAAGCTGAATTTTTTTCACTCTCGCGCCATCAAACCCGAGTTCACGTGAGCCAATCGATGAAGGCAAGCTGAATTTTCTTCTCTCTCGCACCATCAAAACTGAATTCACGTCAGCCACGTCGATGTATGCGAAGCTGAATTTCTTCTCTCTGGCACCATCAACCCGAGTTCACGTGAGCCAAATCGATGAATGCGAAGCTGATTTTTTCACTCTCGCGCCATCAAACCCGAGCTCACGTGAGCCAAATCGATGAAGGCGAAGCTGAATTTCTTCTCTCTCATCGCATCATCAAAACTGAATTCACGTCAGCCACGTCGATGTATGCGAAGCTGAATTTCTTCGCTCTCGCACAATCAAACCTGAATTCACGTCAGCCAAGTCGATGTTTGCGAAGCTGAATGTCTTCTCTCTGGCACCATCAAACCTGAGTTCACTTGAGCCAAATATATGAATGCGAAGCTGAATTTCGTCTCTCTTGCACCATCAAACCTGAGTTTCCATGAGCCAAATCCATGTATGCGAAGCTGAATTTCTTCTCTCTGGCACCATCAAAACCGAGTTCCCGTGAGCCAAATCGATGAATGCGAAGCTGAATTTCTTCTCTCTTGCAACATCAAACCTGAGTTCACTTG
>CM010312.1:34110627-34148494 GCA_001923025.3 Taenia multiceps
AAAAATTCAGCTTCGCATTCATCGTTTTGGCTCACGTAAACTCAGGTTTGATAAAGAGAGAGGAATTCCGATTCGCATTCATCGATTTTGCTCACGTGAACTCAGGTTTGATGGTGCGAGAGAGAAGAAATTCAGCCTCGCATTCATCGATTTGGCTCGCGTGAATTCAGGTGTGATAGTGCGAGAGAGAGGAAATTCAGCCTCGCATTCATCGATTTGGCTCTCGTGAACTCAGGTTTGATAGAGAGAGAGGAATTCAGATTCGCATTCATCTATTTGGCTCTCGTGAACTCAGGTGTGATGGTGCGAGAGAGAAGTAATTCAGCTTCGCATTCATCGATTTGGCTCACGTGAACTCAATGGTGATGGTGCGAGAGAGAAGAAATTCAGCCTCGCATTCATCGATTTGGCTCTCGTGAACTCAGGTTTGATAGAGAGAGAGGAATTCAGATTCGCATTCATCGATTTGGCTCACGTGAACTCACTGTGATGGTGCGAGAGAGAAGTAATTCAGCTTCGCATTCATCGTTTTGGCTCACGTACACTCAGGTTTGATAAAGAGAGGGGAATTCCGATTCGCATTCATCGATTTGGCTCACGTGAACTCAGGTTTGATGGTGCGAGAGAGAAGTAATTCAGCTTCGCATTCATCTATTTGGCTCTCGTGAACTCAGGTGTGTTGGTGCGAGAGAGAAGAAATTCAGCTCCGCATTCATCGATTTGGCTCACGTGAACGCAGGTTTGATGGTGCGAGAGAGAAGAAATTCAGCCTCGCATTCATCGAATTGTCTCTCGTGAACTCAGGTTCAATGGTGCAAGGGAAAAGAATTTCAGCCTCGCATTCATCGATTTGGCTCGCGCAAACTCAGATATGATGGTGCGAGAGTGAAGATATTCAGATTCGCATTCATCGATTTGGCTCTCGTGAACTCAGGTTTGATAAAGAGAGAGCAATTCAGCTTCGCATTCATCGATTTGGCTCACGTGAACTCAGGTTTGATGGTGCGAGAGAGAAGAAATTCAGCCTCGCATTCATCGATTTGGCTCGCGTGAATTCAGGTGTGATGGTGCGAGAGAGAAGAAAAAATTCAGCTTCGCATTCATCGTTTTGGCTCACGTAAACTCAGGTTTGATAAAGAGAGAGGAATTCCGATTCGCATTCATCGATTTTGCTCACGTGAACTCAGGTTTGATGGTGCGAGAGAGAAGAAATTCAGCCTCGCATTCATCGATTTGGCTCGCGTGAATTCAGGTGTGATAGTGCGAGAGAGAGGAAATTCAGCCTCGCATTCATCGATTTGGCTCTCGTGAACTCAGGTTTGATAGAGAGAGAGGAATTCAGATTCGCATTCATCTATTTGGCTCTCGTGAACTCAGGTGTGATGGTGCGAGAGAGAAGAAATTCAGCCCCGCATTCATCGATTTGGCTCGCGTGAACTCAGGTTGTAGAGAGAAGGAATTCAGATTCGCATTCATCGATTTGGCTCACGTGAACTCAGGTGTGATGGTGCGAGAGAGAAGTAATTCAGCTTCGCATTCATCGTTTTGGCTCACGTACACTCAGGTTTGATAAGAGAGGGGAATTCCGATTCGCATTCAGCGATTTGGCTCACGTGAATTAAGTTTTGATGGTGCGAGAGAGTAATTCAGCTTCGCATTCATCTATTTGGCTCTCGTGAACTCAGGTGTTTTGGTGCGAGAGAGAAGAACTTCAGCTCCGCATTCATCGATTTGGCTCACGTGAACTCAGGTTTGATGGCGAGAGAAGAAATTCGCCTCGCATTCATCGAATTGTCTCTCGTGAACTCAGGTTCAATGGTGCAAGGGAAAAGAATTTCAGCCTCGCATTCATCGATTTGGCTCGCGCAAACTCAGATATGATGGTGCGAGAGTGAAGATATTCAGATTCGCATTCATCGATTTGGCTCTCGTGAACTCAGGTTTGATAAAGAGAGAGCAATTCAGCTTCGCATTCATCGATTTGGCTCACGTGAACTCAGGTTTGATGGTGCGAGAGAGAAGAAATTCAGCCTCGCATTCATCGATTTGGCTCGCGTGAATTCAGGTGTGATGGTGCGAGAGAGAGGAAATTCAGCTCGCATTCATCGATTTGGCTCACGTGAACTCAGGTTTGATAGAGAGAGAGGAATTAGATTCGCATTCATCGATTTTGCTCACGTGAACTCAGGTGTGATGGTGCGAGAGAGAAGTAATTCAGCTTCGCATTCATCGATTTGGCTCACGTGAACTCAAGGTGATGGTGCGAGAGAGAGAAATTAGCCTCGATTCATCGATTTGGCTCTCGTGAACTCAGGTTTGATAGAGAGGAGGAATTCAGATTCGCATTCATTATTTGGCTTCGTGAACTCAGGTGTGATGGTGCGAGAGAGAGAAAAATTCAGCTTCGCATTCATCGATTTTTCTCACGTGAACTCAGGTTTGATAAGAGAGAGGAATTCAGATTCGCTTTCATCGATTGGCTCACGTGAAATCAGGGTGTGATGGTGCGAGAGAGAAGAAATTCAGCCTCGCATTCATCGATTCGGCTCGCGTGAACTCAGGTTGATAGAGAGAGAGGAATTCAGATTCGCATTCATGGATTTGGCTCCGTGTGAATCAGTGTTTGATGGTGCGAGAGAGAAGAAATTCAGCCTCGCATTCATCGATTTGGCTCGCATGAACTCAGGTTTGGATAGAGGAGAGAGAATTCAGATTCGCTTCATCGATTTGGCTCGTGAACTCAGGGTTTGATGGTGCGACAGAGAGGGAAATTCAGCCTCGCATTCATCGATTTGGCTCTCGTGAACTCAGGTTTGATAGAGAGAGAGGAATTCAGCTTCGCATTCATCGATTTGGCTCACGTGAACTCAATGGTGATGGTGCGAGAGAGAAGAAATTCAGCCTCGCATTCATCGATTTGGCTCTCGTGAACTCAGGTTTGATAGAGAGAGAGGAATTCAGATTCGCATTCATCTATTTGGCTCTCGTGAACTCAGGTGTGATGGTGCGAGAGAGAAGTAATTCAGCTTCGCATTCATCGATTTTTCTCACGTGAACTCAGGTTTGATAAAGAGAGATGAATTCAGATTCGCATTCATCGATTTGGCTCACGTGAACTCAGGTGTGATGGTGCGAGAGAGAAGAAATTCAGCCTCGCATTCATCGATTCGGCTCGCGTGAACTCAGGTTTGATAGAGAGAGAGGAATTCAGATTCGCATTCATGGATTTGGCTCTCGTGAACTCAGTTGTGATGGTGCGAGAGAGAAGAAATTCAGCCTCGCATTCATCGATTTGGCTCGCGTGAACTCAGGTTTGATAGAGAGAGAGGAATTCAGATTCGCATTCATCGATTTGGCTCACGTGAACTCAGGTGTGATGGTGCGAGAGAGAGGAAATTCAGCCTCGCATTCATCGATTTGGCTCTCGTGAACTCAGGTTTGATAGAGAGAGAGGAATTCAGATTCGCATTCATCTATTTGGCTCTCGTGAACTCAGGTGATGGTGCGAGAGAGAGAGAAGAAATTCAGCTTCGCATTCATCGATTTGGCTCACGTGAACTCAGTTGATGCGAGAGGAGGAATTCAGATTCGCATTCATCGATTTGGCTCAGTGAACTCAGGGTGTGATGGTGCGAGAGAGAAGTAATTCAGCTCGCATTCATCGATTCGGCTCACGTGAACTCAGGTTTGATAGAGAGAGAGGAATTCAGCTTCAATTCATCGATTTGGCACGTGAACTCAGGTGATGGTGCGAGAGAAGAAATTCAGCCTCGCATTCATCGATTTGGCTCGCGTGAACTCAGGTTTGATAGAGAGAGGAATTCAGATTCGCATTCATCGATTTGGCTCACGTGAACTCAGGGTGTGATGGTGCGAGAGAGAGAAGTAATTCAGCTTCGCATTCATCGATATTTCTCACGTGAACTCAGGTTAGATGGTGCGAGAGAGAAGAATTCAGCCTGGCATTCATCGATTGGCTCGTGAAACTCAGGTTTGATAGAGAGAGAAGTAATTCAGCTTCGCATTCATCGATTTGCTCACGTGAACTCAGGTTGATGGTTGCGAGAGAGAAGAAATTCAGCCTGGCATTCATCGATTGGTCGCGTGTGAACTCAGGTTTGAACTCAGGTTTGATAGAGAGAGGAATTCAATTCCCATTCATGATTTTGCTCTCGTGAACTCAGGTGTTGATGGTGCGAGAGAGAAGTAATTCAGCTTCGCATTCATCGATTTTTCTCACGTGAACTCAGGTTTGATGGTGGAGAGAAAAGTAATTCAGCTTCGCATTCACGATTTGGCTCTCGTGAACTCAGGTTTGCGAGAGAGAGTAATTCAGATTCGCATCATCGATTTGGCTCTCGTGAACTCAGGTTTGATAGAGAGAGAGAGGAATTCAGATTCGCATTCATCGATTTGGCACGTGAACTCAGGTTTGATGGTGCGAGAGGGAAGAAATTCAGCCTCGCATTCATCGATTTGGCTCGCGTGAATTCAGGTGTGATGGTGCGAGAGGGAAAGAAATTCAGATTCGCATTCATCGATTTGGCTCGCGTGAACTCAGGTTTGATAGAGAGAGAGGAATTCAGCTTCACATTCATCGATTTGGCTCACGTGAACTCAGGTTAGATGGTGCGAGAGAGAAGAAATTCAGCCTCGCATTCATCGATTTGGCTCGCGTGAACTCAGGTTTGATAGAGAGAGATGAATTTAGATTGGCATTCATCGATTTGGCTCACGTGAACTCAGGTTTGATGATGCGAGAGAGAAGAATTTCAGCCTCGCATTCATCGATTTGGCTCGCGTGAACTCAGATATGATGGTGCGAGAGAGAAGAATTTCAGCTTCGCATTCATCGATTTGGCTCACGTGAACTCAGGTTTGATGGTGCGAGAGAGAGAAGAATTCAGCCTCGCATTCATCGATTTGGCTCGCGTGAACTCAGATAAGATGGTGCGAGAGAGGAAAAAAAATTTAGATTCGCATTCATCGATTTAGCTCTCGTGAAATCAGGTTTGATAGAGAGAGATGAATTCAGATTCGCATTCATCGATTTGGCTCACGTGAACTTAGGTTTGATGGTGCGGGAGAGAATAAATTCTGCCTCGCATTCATCGATTCGGCTCGCGTGAACTCAGGTTTGATAGAGAGAGAGGAATTCAGATTCGCATTCATGGATTTGGCTCGCGTGAATTCAGGTTTGATAGAGAGAGAGGAATTCAGATTCGCATTCATCTATTTGGCTCTCGTGAACTCAGGTGTGATGGTGCGAGAGAGAAGAAATTCAGCCTCGCATCCATCGATTTGGCTCGCGTGAACTCAGGTTTGATAGAGAGAGAGGAATTCAGATTCGCATTCATCTATTGGCTCTCGTGAACTCAGGTGTGTGATGGTGCGAGAGAGAAGTAATTCAGCTTCGCATTCATCGATTTGGCTCTCGTGAACTCGGTTTGATGGTGCGAGAGAGAAGAAATTCAGCTTCGCATTCATCTATTTGGCTCTCGTGAACTCAGGTGTGATGGTGCGAGAGAGAGGAAATTCAGCCTCGAAATTCAGCCTCGCATTCATCGATTTGGCTCTCGTGAACTAAGGTTTGAGAGAGAGAGGAATTTAGATTCGCATTCATCTATTTGGCTCTCGTGAACTCAGGTGTGATGGTGCGAGAGAGAAGTAATTCAGCTTCGCATTCATCGAGTTTCTCAAGTGAACTCAGGTTTGATAGTGCGAGAGAGAAGAAATTCAGCCTCGCATCCATCGATTTGGCTCGCGTGAACTCAGGTTTGATAGAGAGAGAGGAATTCAGATTCGCATCATCTATTTGGCTCTCGTGAACTCAGGTGTGATGGTGCGAGAGAGAAGTAATTCAGCTTAGCATTCATCGATTTGGCTCACGTGAACTCAGGTTTGATGGTGCGAGAGTGAAGAAATTCAGCTCGCATTCATCGATTGACTCGCGTGAACTCAGGTGTGATGGTGCGAGAGAGAGGAAATTCAGCCTCGCATTCATCGATTTGGCTCTCGTGAACTAAGGTTTGATAGAGAGAGAGGAATTTAGATTCGCATTCATCTATTTGGCTCTCGTGAACTCAGGTGTGATGGTGCGAGAGAGAAGTAATTCAGCTTCGCATTCATCGAGTTTTCTCAAGTGAACTCAGGTTTGATAGTGCGAGAGAGAAGAAATTCAGCCTCGCATTCATCGATTTGGCTCGCGTGAACTCAGGTTTGATAAAGAGAGAGGAATTCAGATTCGCATTCATCGATTTGGCTCTCGTGAACTCAGGTGTGATGGTGCGAGAGAGAAGTAATTCAGCTCCGCATTCATCGATTTGGCGCACGTGAACTCAGGTTTGATGGTGCGAGAGAGAAGAAAAAATTCAGCCTCGCATTCATCGATTTGGCTCTCGTGAACTCAGGTTGATAGAGAGAGAGGAATTCAGATTCGCATTCATCGATTTGGCTCACGTGAACTCAGGTTGATGGTGCGAGAGAGAAGAAATTCAGCCTCGCATTCATCGATTTGGCTCGCGTGAATTCAGGTGTGATGGTGCGAGAGAGAAGAAATTCAGATTCGCATTCATCGATTGGCTCTCTTTAACTCAGGTTTGATAGAGAGAGAGGAATTCAGATTCGAATTCATCGATTTGGCTACGTGAACTCAGGTTTGATGGTGCGAGAGAGAAGAAATTCAGATTCGCATTCATCGATTTGGCTCGCGTGAACTCAGGTTTGATAGAGAGAGGAATTCAGCTTCACATTCATCGATTTGGCTCACGTGAACTCAGGTTAGATGGTGCGAGAGAGAAGAAATTCAGCCTCGCATGCATCGATTTGGCTCGCGTGAACTCAGGTTTGATAGAGAGAGATGAATTTAGATTCGCATTCATCGATTGGCTCACGTGAACTCAGGTTTGATGGTGCGAGAGAGAAGAATTTCAGCCTCGCATTCATCGATTTGGCTCGCGTGAATCAGATATGATGGTGCGAGAGAGAAGAATTTCAGCTTCGCATTCATCGATTGGCTCACGTGAACTCAGGTTGATGGTGAGAGAGAGAAGAAATTCAGCCTCGCATTCATCGATTTGGCTCGCGTGAACTCAGATAAGATGGTGCGAGAGAGGAAAAAAAATTTAATTCGCATTCATCGATTTAGCTCTCGTGAAATCAGGTTTGATAGAGAGAGATGAATTCAGATTCGCATTCATCGATTTGGCTCACGTGAACTAGGTTTGATGGTGCGGGAGAGAATAAATTCTGCTCGCATTCATCGAGTCGGCTCGCGTGAACTCAGGTTGATAGAGAGAGAGGAATTCAGATTCGCATTCATCGATTTGGCTCACGTGAACTCAGGTGTGATGGTGCGAGAGAGAGGAAATTCAGCCTCGCATTCATCGATTTGGCTCTCGTGAACTCAGGTTTGATAGAGAGAGAGGAATTCAGATTCGAATTCATCGATTTGGCTCACGCGAAATCAGGTGTGATGATGCGAGAGAGAAGAAATACAGCCTCGCATTCATCGATTTGGCTCTCGTGAACTCAGGTTTGCTAGAGAGAGAGGAATTCAGATTCGCATTCATCTATTTGGCTCTCGTGAACTCAGGTGTGATGGTGCGAGAGAGAAGTAATTCAGCTTCGCATTCATCGATTTTCTCACGTGAACTCAGGTTTGATAGAGAGAGAGGAATTCAGATTCGCATTCATCGATTTGGCTCACGTGAACTCAGGTGGAGGTGTGATGTGCGAGAGAGAAGAAATTCAGCCTCGAATTCATCGATTCGGCTCGCGTGAACTCAGGTTTGATAGAGAGAGAGGAATTCAGATTCGCATTCATGGATTTGGCTCTCGTGAACTCAGTTGTGATGGTGCGAGAGAGAAGAAATTCAGCCTCGCATTCATCGATTTGGCTCGCGTGAACTCAGGTTTGATAGAGAGAGAGGAATTCAGATTCGCATTCATCGATTTGGCTCACGTGAACTCAGGTGTGATGGTGCGAGAGGGAAGAAATTCAGCCTCGCATTCATCGATTCGGCTCGCGTGAACTCAGGTTTGATAGAGAGAGAGGAATTCAGCTTCACATTCATCGATTTGGCTCACGTGAACTCAGGTTTGATGGTGCGAGAGAGAAGAAATTCAGCCTCGCATTCATCGATTTGGCTCGCGTGAACTCAGGTTTGATAGAGAGAGAGGAATTCAGATTCGCATTCATCGATTTGGCTCACGTGAACTCAGGTGTGATGGTGCGAGAGAGAAGTAATTCAGCTTCGCATTCATCGATATTTCTCACGTGAACTCAGGTTAGATGGTGCGAGAGAGAAGAAATTCAGCCTGGCATTCATCGATTCGGCTCGCGTGAACTCAGGTTTGATAGAGAGAGAGAAGTAATTCAGCTTCGCATTCATCGATTTCGCTCACGTGAACTCAGGTTTGATGGTGCGAGAGAGAAGAAATTCAGCCTCGCATTCATCGATTTGGCTCGCGTGAACTCAGGTTTGATAGAGAGAGAGGAATTCAGATTCCCATTCATCTATTTTGCTCTCGTGAACTCAGGTGTGATGGTGCGAGAGAGAAGTAATTCAGCTTCGCATTCATCGATTTTTCTCACGTGAACTCAGGTTTGATGGTGCGAGAGAAAAGAAAATTCAGCTTCGCATTCATCGATTTGGCTCTCGTGAACTCAGGTTTGATAGAGAGAGTGGAATTCAGATTCGCATTCATCGATTTGGCTCTCGTGAACTCAGGTTTGATAGAGAGAGAGAGGAATTCAGATTCGCATTCATCGATTTGGCTCACGTGAACTCAGGTTTGATGGTGCGAGAGAGAAGAAATTCAGCCTCGCATTCATCGATTTGGCTCGCGTGAATTCAGGTGTGATGGTGCGAGAGAGAAGAAATTCAGATTCGCATTCATCGATTTGGCTCGCGTGAACTCAGGTTTGATAGAGAGAGAGGAATTCAGCTTCACATTCATCGATTTGGCTCACGTGAACTCAGGTTAGATGGTGCGAGAGAGAAGAAATTCAGCCTCGCATTCATCGATTTGGCTCGCGTGAACTCAGGTTTGATAGAGAGAGATGAATTTAGATTGGCATTCATCGATTTGGCTCACGTGAACTCAGGTTTGATGATGCGAGAGAGAAGAATTTCAGCCTCGCATTCATCGATTTGGCTCGCGTGAACTCAGATATGATGGTGCGAGAGAGAAGAATTTCAGCTTCGCATTCATCGATTTGGCTCACGTGAACTCAGGTTTGATGGTGCGAGAGAGAAGAAATTCAGCCTCGCATTCATCGATTTGGCTCGCGTGAACTCAGATAAGATGGTGCGAGAGAGGAAAAAAAATTTAGATTCGCATTCATCGATTTAGCTCTCGTGAAATCAGGTTTGATAGAGAGAGATGAATTCAGATTCGCATTCATCGATTTGGCTCACGTGAACTTAGGTTTGATGGTGCGGGAGAGAATAAATTCTGCCTCGCATTCATCGATTCGGCTCGCGTGAACTCAGGTTTGATAGAGAGAGAGGAATTCAGATTCGCATTCATGGATTTGGCTCGCGTGAATTCAGGTTTGATAGAGAGAGAGGAATTCAGATTCGCATTCATCTATTTGGCTCTCGTGAACTCAGGTGTGATGGTGCGAGAGAGAAGAAATTCAGCCTCGCATCCATCGATTTGGCTCGCGTGAACTCAGGTTTGATAGAGAGAGAGGAATTCAGATTCGCATTCATCTATTTCGCTCTCGTGAACTCAGGTGTGATGGTGCGAGAGAGAAGTAATTCAGCTTCGCATTCATCGATTTGGCTCTCGTGAACTCAGGTTTGATGGTGCGAGAGAGAAGAAATTCAGCTTCGCATTCATCGATTTGGCTCTCGTGAACTCAGGTGTGATGGTGCGAGAGAGAATTAATTCAGCTTCGCATTCATCGATTTGGCTCACGTGAACTCAGGTTTGATGGTGCGAGAGTGAAGAAATTCAGCCTCGCATTCATCGATTTGACTCGCGTGAACTCAGGTGTGATGGTGCGAGAGAGAGGAAATTCAGCCTCGCATTCATCGATTTGGCTCTCGTGAACTAAGGTTTGATAGAGAGAGAGGAATTTAGATTCGCATTCATCTATTTGGCTCTCGTGAACTCAGGTGTGATGGTGCGAGAGAGAAGTAATTCAGCTTCGCATTCATCGAGTTTTCTCAAGTGAACTCAGGTTTGATAGTGCGAGAGAGAAGAAATTCAGCCTCGCATTCATCGATTTGGCTCGCGTGAACTCAGGTTTGATAAAGAGAGAGGAATTCAGATTCGCATTCATCGATTTGGCTCTCGTGAACTCAGGTGTGATGGTGCGAGAGAGAAGTAATTCAGCTCCGCATTCATCGATTTGGCTCACGTGAACTCAGGTTTGATGGTGCGAGAGAGAAGAAAAAATTCAGCCTCGCATTCATCGATTTGGCTCTCGTGAACTCAGGTTTGATAGAGAGAGAGGAATTCAGATTCGCATTCATCGATTTGGCTCACGTGAACTCAGGTTTGATGGTGCGAGAGAGAAGAAATTCAGCCTCGCATTCATCGATTTGGCTCGCGTGAATTCAGGTGTGATGGTGCGAGAGAGAAGAAATTCAGATTCGCATTCATCGATTTGGCTCTCTTTAACTCAGGTTTGATAGAGAGAGGAATTCAGCTTCACATTCATCGATTTGGCTCACGTGAACTCAGGTTTGATGGTGCGAGAGAGAAGAAATTCAGCCTCGCATTCATCGATTTGGCTCGCGTGAACTCAGGTTTGATAGAGAGAGATGAATTTAGATTCGCATTCATCGATTTGGCTCACGTGAACTCAGGTTTGATGGTGCAAGAGAGAAGAATTTCAGCCTCGCATTCATCGGTTTGTCTCTCGTAAACTCAGGTTTGATGGTGAGAGAGAGAAGAATTTCAGCCTCGCATTCATCGATTTGGCTCGCGTGAACTCAGATATGATGGTGCGAGAGAGAGAAGAATTTCAGATTCGCATTCATCGATTTGGCTCTCTTTAACTCAGGTTTGATAGAGAGAGAGGAATTCGGCTTCACATTCATCGATTTGGCTCACGTGAACTCAGGTTTGATGGTGCGAGAGAGAAGAAATTCAGCCTCGCATTCATCGATTTGGCTCGCGTGAACTCAGGTTTGATAGAGAGAGATGAATTTAGATTCGCATTCATCGATTTGGCTCACGTGAACTCAGGTTGATGATGCGAGAGAGAAGAAATTCAGCCTCGCATTCATCGATTTGGCTCGCGTGAACTCAGATATGATGGTGCGAGAGAGAAGAATTTCAGATTCGCATTCATCGATTTGGCTCTCGTGAACTAAGTTTTGATAGAGAGAGAGGAATTCAGCTTCGCATTCATCGATTTGGCTCACGTGAACTCAGGTTTGATGGTGCGAGAGAGAAGTAATTCAGCCTCGCATTCATCGATTTGTCTCGCGTGAACTCAGATAAGATGGTGCGAGAGAGGAAAAAAATTTATATTCGCATTCATCGATTTAGCTCTCGTGAAATCAGGTTTGATAGAGAGAGATGAATTCAGATTCGCATTCATCGATTTGGCTCACGTGAACTTAGGTTTGATGGTGCGGGAGAGAATAAATTCTGCCTCGCATTCATCGATTCGGCTCGCGTGAACTCAGGTTTGATAGAGAGAGAGGAATTCAGATTCGCATTCATGGATTTGGCTCGCGTGAACTCAGGTTTGATAGAGAGAGAGGAATTCAGATTCGCATTCATCTATTTGGCTCTCGTGAACTCAGGTGTGATGGTGCGAGAGAGAAGTAATTCAGCTTCGCATTCATCGATTTTTCTCACGTGAACTCAGGTTTGATGGTGCGAGAGAGAAGAAATTCAGCCTCGCATTCATCGATTTGGCTCGCGTGAACTCAGGTTTGATAGAGAGAGAGGAATTCAGATTCGCATTCATCTATTTGGCTCTCGTGAACTCAGGTGTGATGGTGCGAGAGAGAAGTAATTCAGCTTCGCATTCATCGATTTTTCTCACGTGAACTCAGGTTTGGTGGTGCGAGAGAGAAGAAATTCAGCCTCGCATTCATCGATTTGGCTCACGTGAACTCAGGTTTGATGGTGCGAGAGAGAAGAAATTCAGCCTCGCATTCATCGATTTGGCTCGCGTGAATTCAGGTGTGATAGTGCGAGAGAGAGGAAATTCAGCCTCGCATTCATCGATTTGGCTCACGTGAACTCAGGTTTGATAGAGAGAGAGGAATTCAGATTCGCATTCATCTATTTGGCTCTCGTGAACTCAGGTGTGATGGTGCGAGAGAGAAGTAATTCAGCTTCGCATTCATCTATTTGGCTCTCGTGAACTCAGGTGTGATGGTGCGAGAGAGAACTAATTCAGCTTCGCATTCATCGATTTGGCTCACGTGAACTCAGGTTTGATGGTGCGAGAGTGAAGAAATTCAGCCTCGCATTCATCGATTTGACTCACGTGAACTCAGGTGTGATGGTGCGAGAGAGAGGAAATTCAGCCTCGCATTCATCGATTTGGCTCTCGTGAACTCAGGTTTGATAGAGAGAGAGGAATTTAGATTCGCATTCATCTATTTGGCTCTCGTGAACTCAGGTGTGATGGTGCGACAGAGAAGTAATTCAGATTCGCATTCATCGATCTGGCTCACGTGAACTCAGGTTTGATAGAGAGAGAGGAATTCAGCTTCGCATTCATCGATTTGGCTCACGTGAACTCAGGTTTGATGGTGCGAGAGAGAACTAATTCAGCTTCGCATTCATCGATTTGGCTCACGTGAACTCAGGTTTGATGGTGCGAGAGAGAAGAAATTCAGCCTCGCATTCATCGATTTGGCTCGCGTGAACTCAGGTTTGATAGAGAGAGATGAATTTAGATTCGCATTCATCATTTGGCTCTCGTGAACTCAGGTGTGATGGTGCGACAGAGAAGTAATTCAGATTCGCATTCATCGATCTGGCTCACGTGAACTCAGGTTTGATAGAGAGAGAGGAATTCAGCTTCACATTCATCGATTTGGCTCACGTGAACTCAGGTTTGATGGTGCGAGAGAGAAGAAATTCAGCCTCGCATTCATCGATTTGGCTCGCGTGAACTCAGGTTTGATGGTGCGAGAGAGAAGAATTTCAGCCTCGCATTCATCGGTTTGTCTCTCGTAAACTCAGGTTTGATGGTGCGAGAGAGAAGAATTTCAGCCTCGCATTCATCGATTTGGCTCGCGTGAACTCAGATATGATGGTGCGAGAGAGAAGAATTTCAGATTCGCATTCATCGATTTGGCTCTCGTGAACTAAGTTTTGATAGAGAGAGAGGAATTTCAGCTTCGCATTCATCGATTTGGCTCACGTGAACTCAGGTTTGATGGTGCGAGAGAGAAGAAATTCAGCCTCGCTTTCATCGATTTGGCTCGCGTGAACTCAGATAAGATGGTGCGAGAGAGGAAAAAAAATTTAGATTCGCATTCATCGATTTAGCTCTCGTGAAATCAGGTTTGATAGAGAGAGATGAATTCAGATTCGCATTCATCGATTTGGCTCACGTGAACTTAGGTTTGATGGTGCGGGAGAGAATAAATTCTGCCTCGCATTCATCGATTCGGCTCGCGTGAACTCAGGTTTGATAGAGAGAGAGGAATTCAGATTCGCATTCATGGATTTGGCTCGCGTGAATTCAGGTTTGATAGAGAGAGAGGAATTCAGATTCGCATTCATCTATTTGGCTCTCGTGAACTCAGGTGTGATGGTGCGAGAGAGAAGAAATTCAGCCTCGCATTCATCGATTTGGCTCGCGTGAACTCAGGTTTGATAGAGAGAGAGGAATTCAGATTCGCATTCATCTATTTCGCTCTCGTGAACTCAGGTGTGATGGTGCGAGAGAGAAGTAATTCAGCTTCGCATTCATCGATTTGGCTCTCGTGAACTCAGGTTTGATGGTGCGAGAGAGAAGAAATTCAGCCTCGCATTCATCGATTCGGCTCACGTGAACTCAGGTGTGATGGTGCGAGAGAGAATTAATTCAGCTTCGCATTCATCGATTTGGCTCACGTGAACTCAGGTTTGATGGTGCGAGAGTGAAGAAATTCAGCCTCGCATTCATCGATTTGACTCGCGTGAACTCAGGTGTGATGGTGCGAGAGAGAGGAAATTCAGCCTCGCATTCATCGATTTGGCTCTCGTGAACTAAGGTTTGATAGAGAGAGAGGAATTTAGATTCGCATTCATCTATTTGGCTCTCGTGAACTCAGGTGTGATGGTGCGAGAGAGAAGTAATTCAGCTTCGCATTCATCGAGTTTTCTCAAGTGAACTCAGGTTTGATAGTGCGAGAGAGAAGAAATTCAGCCTCGCATTCATCGATTTGGCTCGCGTGAACTCAGGTTTGATAAAGAGAGAGGAATTCAGATTCGCATTCATCGATTTGGCTCTCGTGAACTCAGGTGTGATGGTGCGAGAGAGAAGTAATTCAGCTTCGCATTCATCGATTTGGCTCACGTGAACTCAGGTTTGATGGTGCGAGAGAGAAGAAAAAATTCAGCCTCGCATTCATCGATTTGGCTCTCGTGAACTCAGGTTTGATAGAGAGAGAGGAATTCAGATTCGCATTCATCGATTTGGCTCACGTGAACTCAGGTTTGATGGTGCGAGAGAGAAGAAATTCAGCCTCGCATTCATCGATTTGGCTCGCGTGAATTCAGGTGTGATGGTGCGAGAGAGAAGAAATTCAGATTCGCATTCATCGATTTGGCTCTCTTTAACTCAGGTTTGATAGAGAGAGAGGAATTCAGCTTCACATTCATCGATTTGGCTCACGTGAACTCAGGTTTGATGGTGCGAGAGAGAAGAAATTCAGCCTCGCATTCATCGATTTGGCTCGCGTGAACTCAGGTTTGATAGAGAGAGATGAATTTAGATTCGCATTCATCGATTTGGCTCACGTGAACTCAGGTTTGATGGTGCGAGAGAGAAGAATTTCAGCCTCGCATTCATCGGTTTGTCTCTCGTAAACTCAGGTTTGATGGTGCGAGAGAGAAGAATTTCAGCCTCGCATTCATCGATTTGGCTCGCGTGAACTCAGATATGATGGTGCGAGAGAGAAGAATTTCAGATTCGCATTCATCGATTTGGCTCTCTTTAACTCAGGTTTGATAGAGAGAGAGGAATTCGGCTTCACATTCATCGATTTGGCTCACGTGAACTCAGGTTTGATGGTGCGAGAGAGAAGAAATTCAGCCTCGCATTCATCGATTTGGCTCGCGTGAACTCAGGTTTGATAGAGAGAGATGAATTTAGATTCGCATTCATCGATTTGGCTCACGTGAACTCAGGTTTGATGATGCGAGAGAGAAGAATTCAGCCTCGCATTCATCGATTTGGCTCGCGTGAACTCAGATATGATGGTGCGAGAGTGAAGAATTTCAGATTCGCATTCATCGATTTAGCTCTCGTGAAATCAGGTTTGATAGAGAGAGATGAATTCAGATTCGCATTCATCGATTTGGCTCACGTGAACTTAGGTTTGATGGTGCGGGAGAGAATAAATTCTGCCTCGCATTCATCGATTCGGCTCGCGTGAACTCAGGTTTGATAGAGAGAGAGGAATTCAGATTCGCATTCATGGATTTGGCTCGCGTGAATTCAGGTTTGATAGAGAGAGAGGAATTCAGATTCGCATTCATCTATTGGCTCTCGTGAACTCAGGTGTGATGGTGCGAGAGAGAAGTAATTCAGCTTCGCATTCATCGATTTTTCTCACGTGAACTCAGGTTTGATGGTGCGAGAGAGAAGAAATTCAGCCTCGCATTCATCGATTTGGCTCGCGTGAACTCAGGTTTGATAGAGAGAGAGGAATTCAGATTCGCATTCATCTATTTGGCTCTCGTGAACTCAGGTTGTGATGGTGCGAGAGAGAAGGAATTCAGCTTCGCATTCATCGATTTTTCTCACGTGAACACAGGTTTGGTGGTGCGAGAGAGAAGAAATTCAGCCTCGCATTCATCGATTTGGCTCACGTGAACTCAGGTTTGATGGTGCGAGAGTGAAGAAATTCAGCCTCGCATTCATCGATTTGACTCGCGTGAACTCAGGTGTGATGGTGCGAGAGAGAGGAAATTCAGCCTCGCATTCATCGATTTGGCTCTCGTGAACTCAGGTTTGATAGAGAGAGAGGAATTTAGATTCGCATTCATCTATTTGGCTCTCGTGAACTCAGGTGTGATGGTGCGAGAGAGAACTAATTCAGCTTCGCATTCATCGATTTGGCTCACGTAAACTCAGGTTTGATGGTGCGAGAGAGAAGAAATTCAGCCTCGCATTCATCGATTTGGCTCACGTGAACTCAGGTTGATGGTGCGAGAGAGAAGAAATTCAGCCTCGCATTCATCGATTTGGCTCGCGTGAACTCAGGTTTGATAGAGAGAGATGAATTTAGATTCGCATTCATCTATTTGGCTCTCTTGAACTCAGGTGTGATGGTGCGACAGAGAAGTAATTCAGATTCGCATTCATCGATCTGGCTCACGTGAACTCAGTTTTGATAGAGAGAGAGGAATTCAGCTTCACATTCATCGATTTGGCTCACGTGAACTCAGGTTTGATGATGCGAGAGAGAAGAATTTTAGCCTCGCATTCATCGATTTGGCTCGCGTGAACTCAGATATGATGGTGCGAGAGTGAAGAATTTCAGATTCGCATTCATCGATTTGGCTCTCGTGAACTAAGTTTTGATAGAGAGAGAGGAATTCAGCTTCGCATTCATCGATTTGGCTCACGTGAACTCAGGTTTGATGGTGCGAGAGAGAAGAAATTCAGCCTCGCATTCATCGATTTGGCTCGCGTGAACTCAGATAAGATGGTGCGAGAGAGGAAAAAAAATTTAGATTCGCATTCATCGATTTAGCTCTCGTGAAATCAGGTTTGATAGAGAGAGATGAATTCAGATTCGCATTCATCGATTTGGCTCACGTGAACTTAGGTTTGATGGTGCGGGAGAGAATAAATTCTGCCTCGCATTCATCGATTCGGCTCGCGTGAACTCAGGTTTGATAGAGAGAGAGGAATTCAGATTCGCATTCATGGATTTGGCTCGCGTGAATTCAGGTTTGATAGAGAGAGAGGAATTCAGATTCGCATTCATCTATTTGGCTCTCGTGAACTCAGGTGTGATGGTGCGAGAGAGAAGTAATTCAGCTTCGCATTCATCGATTTTCTCACGTGAACTCAGGTTTGATGGTGCGAGAGAGAAGAAATTCAGCCTCGCATTCATCGATTTGGCTCGCGTGAACTCAGGTTTGATAGAGAGAGAGGAATTCAGATTCGCATTCATCTATTTGGCTCTCGTGAACTCAGGTGTGATGGTGCGAGAGAGAAGGAATTCAGCTTCGCATTCATCGATTTTCTCACGTGAACTCAGGTTTGGTGTGCGAGAGAGAAGAAATTCAGCCTCGCATTCATCGATTTGGCTCACGTGAACTCAGGTTTGATGGTGCGAGAGTGAAGAAATTCAGCCTCGCATTCATCGATTTGACTCGCGTGAACTCAGGTTTGATAGAGAGAGATGAATTTAGATTCGCATTCATCGATTTGGCTCACGTGAACTCAGGTTTGATGATGCGAGAGAGAAGAATTTCAGCCTCGCATTCATCGATTTGGCTCGCGTGAACTCAGATATGATGGTGCGAGAGTGAAGAATTTCAGATTCGCATTCATCGATTTAGCTCTCGTGAAATCAGGTTTGATAGAGAGAGATGAATTCAGATTCGCATTCATCGATTTGGCTCACGTGAACTTAGGTTTGATGGTGCGGGAGAGAATAAATTCTGCCTCGCATTCATCGATTCGGCTCGCGTGAACTCAGGTTTGATAGAGAGAGAGGAATTCAGATTCGCATTCATCGATTTGGCTCGCGTGAATTCAGGTTTGATAGAGAGAGAGGAATTCAGATTCGCATTCATCTATTTGGCTCTCGTGAACTCAGGTGTGATGGTGCGAGAGAGAAGTAATTCAGCTTCGCATTCATCGATTTTTCTCACGTGAACTCAGGTTTGATGGTGCGAGAGAGAAGAAATTCAGCCTCGCATTCATCGATTTGGCTCGCGTGAACTCAGGTTTGATAGAGAGAGAGGAATTCAGATTCGCATTCATCGATTTGGCTCTCGTGAACTCAGGTGTGATGGTGCGAGAGAGAAGTAATTCAGCTTCGCATTCATCGATTTTGCTCACGTGAACTCAGGTTTGATGGTGCGAGAGAGAAGAAATTCAGCCTCGCATTCATCGATTTGGCTCACGTGAACTCAGGTTTGATGGTGCGAGAGAGAAGAAATTCAGCCTCGCATTCATCGATTTGGCTCTCGTGAACTCAGGTTTGATAGAGAGAGAGGAATTCAGATTCGCATTCATCTATTTGGCTCTCGTTAACTCAGGTGTGATATGCGAGAGAGAAGTAATTCAGCTTCGCATTCATCGATTTGGCTCACGTGAACTCAGGTTTGATGGTGCGAGAGAGAAGAAATTCAGCCTCGCATTCATCGATTTGGCTCACGTGAACTCAGGTTTGATGGTGCGAGAGAGAAGAAATTCAGCCTCGCATTCATCGATTTGGCTCGCGTGAACTCAGGTTGATAGAGAGAGATGAATTTAGATTCGCATTCATCTATTTGGCTCTCTTGAACTCAGGTGTGATGGTGCGACAGAGAAGTAATTCAGATTCGCATTCATCGATCTGGCTCACGTGAACTCAGGTTTGATAGAGAGAGAGGAATTCAGCTTCACATTCATCGATTTGGCTCACGTGAACTCAGGTTTGATGATGCGAGAGAGAAGAATTTTAGCCTCGCATTCATCGATTTGGCTCGCGTGAACTCAGATATGATGGTGCGAGAGTGAAGAATTCAGATTCGCATTCATCGATTTGGCTCTCGTGAACTAAGTTTTGATAGAGAGAGAGGAATTCAGCTTCGCATTCATCGATTTGGCTCACGTGAACTCAGGTTTGATGGTGCGAGAGAGAAGAAATTCAGCCTCGCATTCATCGATTTGGCTCGCGTGAACTCAGATAAGATGGTGCGAGAGAGGAAAAAAAATTTAGATTCGCATTCATCGATTTAGCTCTCGTGAATCAGGTTGATAGAGAGAGATGAATTCAGATTCGCATTCATCGATTTGGCTCACGTGAACTTAGGTTTGATGGTGCGGGAGAGAATAAATTCTGCCTCGCATTCATCGATTCGGCTCGCGTGAACTCAGGTTTGATAGAGAGAGAGGAATTCAGATTCGCATTCATGGATTTGGCTCGCGTGAATTCAGGTTTGATAGAGAGAGAGGAATTCAGATTCGCATTCATCTATTTGGCTCTCGTTAACTCAGGTGTGATATGCGAGAGAGAAGTAATTCAGCTTCGCATTCATCGATTTCGCTCACGTGAACTCAGGTTTGATGGTGCGAGAGAGAAGAAATTCAGCCTCGCATTCATCGATTTGGCTCTCGTGAACTCAGGTTTGATAGAGAGAGAGGAATTCAGATTCGCATTCATCTATTTGGCTCTCGTGAACTCAGGTGTGATGGTGCGAGAGAGAAGTAATTCAGCTTCGCATTCATCGATTTGGCTCACGTGAACTCAGGTTTGATGGTGCGAGAGAGAAGAAATTCAGCCTCGCATTCATCGATTTGGCTCACGTGAACTCAGGTTGATAGAGAGAGTGAAGAAATTCAGCCTCGCATTCATCGATTTGGCTCACGTGAACTCAGGTGTGATGGTGCGAGAGAGAGGAAATTCAGCCTCGCATTCATCGATTTGGCTCTCGTGAACTCAGGTTTGATAGAGAGAGAGGAATTCAGATTCGCATTCATCTATTTGGCTCTCGTGAACTCAGGTGTGATGGTGCGAGAGAGAAGTAATTCAGCTTCGCATTCATCGATTTGGCTCACGTGAACTCAGGTTTGATGGTGCGAGAGAGAAGAAATTCAGCCTCGCATTCATCGATTTGGCTCACGTGAACTCAGGTTTGATGGTGCGAGAGAGAAGAAATTCAGCCTCGCATTCATCGATTTGGCTCTCGTGAACTCAGGTTTGATAGAGAGAGATGAATTCAGATTCGCATTCATCTATTTGGCTCTCGTTAACTCAGGTGTGATGTGCGACAGAGAAGTAATTCTGATTCGCATTCATCGATTGGCTCACGTGAACTCAGGTTTGATAGAGAGAGAGGAATTCAGCTTCACATTCATCGATTTGGCTCACGTGAACTCAGGTTTGATGGTGCGAGAGAGAAGAAATTCAGCCTCGCATTCATCGATTTGGCTCGCGTGAACTCAGGTTTGATGGTGCGAGAGAGAAGAATTTCAGCCTCGCATTCATCGGTTTGTCTCTCGTAAACTCAGGTTTGATGGTGCGAGAGAGAAGAATTTCAGCCTCGCATTCATCGATTTGGCTCGCGTGAACTCAGATATGATGGTGCGAGAGAGAAGAATTTCAGATTCGCATTCATCGATTTGGCTCTCGTGAACTAAGTTTTGATAGAGAGAGAGGAATTCAGCTTCGCATTCATCGATTTGGCTCACGTGAACTCAGGTTTGATGGTGCGAGAGAGAAGAAATTCAGCCTCGCATTCATCGATTTGGCTCGCGTGAACTCAGATAAGATGGTGCGAGAGAGGAAAAAAATTTATATTCGCATTCATCGATTTAGCTCTCGTGAAATCAGGTTTGATAGAGAGAGATGAATTCAGATTCGCATTCATCGATTTGGCTCACGTGAACTTAGGTTTGATGGTGCGGGAGAGAATAAATTCTGCCTCTCATTCATCGATTTGGCTCGCGTGAACTCAGGTTGGATAGAGAGAGAGGAATTCAGATTCGCATTCATCGATTTGGCTCACGTGAACTCAGGTTTGATGGTGCGAGAGAGAAGAAATTCAGCCTCGCATTCATCGATTTGGCTCGCGTGAATTCAGGTGTGATGGTGCGAGAGAGAAGAAATTCAGATTTGCATTCATCGATTTGGCTCTCTTTAACTCAGGTTTAATAGAGAGAGAGGAATTCAGCTTCACATTCATCGATTTGGCTCGCGTGAACTCAGGTTTGATAGAGAGAGTGGAATTTAGATTCGCATTCATCGATTTGGCTCACGTGAACTCAGGTTTGATGGTGCGAGAGAGAAGAATTTCAGCCTCACATTCATCGATTTGGCTCGCGTGAACTCAGATATGATGGTGCGAGGAGAAGAATTCAGATTCGCATTCATCGATTTGGCTCTCGTGAACTCAGGTTTGATAAAGAGAGAGGAATTCAGATTCGCATTCATCGATTTGGCTCTCGTGAACTCAGGTTTGATGGAGCGAGAGAGAAGAAATTCAGCCTAGCATTCATCGATTTGGCTCGCGTGAACTCAGATATGATGGTGCGAGACAGAAAAAAAATTTAGATTCGCATTCATCGATTTGGCTCTCGTGAACTCAGGTTTGATAGAGAGAGAGGAATTCAGATTCGCATTCATCGATTTGACTCACGTGAACTCAGGTTTGATGGTGCGAGAGAGAAGAAATTCAGCCTCGCATTCATCGATTTGGCTCGCGTGAACACAGATATGATGGTGCGAGAGAGAAAAAATTCAGATTCGCATTCATCGATTTTGCTCTCGTAAACTCAGGTTCGATAGAGAGAGAGGAATTCAGATTCGCATTCATCGATTTGGCTGACGTGAACTCAGGTTTGATGGGGCGAGAGAGAAGTAATTCAGCTTCGCATTCATCGTTTTGGCTCACGTGAACTCAGGTTTGATGGTGCGAGAGAGAAGAAATTCAGCCTCGCATTCATCGATTTGGCTCGCGTGAACTAAGATATGATGGTGCGAGAGAGAAGAAATTCAGCCTCGCATTCATCGATTTGGCTCGCGTGAACTCAGGTTGGATAGAGAGAGAGGAATTCAGATTCGCATTCATCGATTTGGCTCACGTGAACTCAGGTTTGATGGTGCGAGAGAAAAGAAATTCTGCCTCGCATTCATCGATTTGGCTCGCGTGAACTCAGGTTGGATAGAGAGAGAGGAATTCAGATTCGCATTCATCGATTTGGCTCACGTGAACTCAGGTTTGATGGTGCGAGAGAGAAGAAATTCAGCCTCGCATTCATCGATTTGGCTCGCGTGAATTCAGGTGTGATGGTGCGAGAGAGAAGAAATTCAGATTTGCATTCATCGATTTGGCTCTCTTTAACTCAGGTTTGATAGAGAGAGAGGAATTCAGCTTCACATTCATCGATTTGGCTCACGTGAACTCAGGTTTGTTGGTGCGAGAGAGAAGAAATTCAGCCTCGCATTCATCGATTTGGCTCGCGTGAACACAGATATGATGGTGCGAGAGAGAAAAAATTCAGATTCGCATTCATCGATTTTGCTCTCGTAAACTCAGGTTCGATAGAGAGAGAGGAATTCAGATTCGCATTCATCGATTTGGCTGACGTGAACTCAGGTTTGATGGGGCGAGAGAGAAGAAATTCAGCCTCGCATTCATCTATTTGGCTCGCGTGAACTCAAATTTGATTGTGCTAGAGAGAAGAATTTCAGCCTCGCATTCATCGATTTAGCTCTCGTGAACTTTGATTTGATGGAGCGAGAGAGAAGAAATTCAGCCACGCATTCATCGATTTGGCTCGCGTGAACTCAGATATGATGGTGCGAGAGAAAAGAAATTCTGCCTCGCATTCATCGATTTGGCTCTCTTGAACTCAGGTTTGATAGAGAGAGAGGAATTCAGATTCGCATTCATCGATTTGGCTCACGTGAACTCAGGTTTGATGGTGCGAGAGAGAAGAAATTCAGCCTCGCATTCATCGATTTGGCTCGCGTGAACTAAGATATGATGGTGCGAGAGAGAAGAAATTCATCCTCGCATTCATCGATTTGGCTCGCGTGAACTCAGATATGATGGTGCGAGAGAGAAGAAATTCAGCCTCGCATTCATCGGTTTGGCTTTCGTGAACTCAGGTTTGATAGAGAGAGAGGAATTCAGCTTCGCAATCATCGATTTGGCTCACGTGAACTCAGGTTTGATGGTGCGAGAGAGAAGAAATTCTGCCTCGCATTCATCGATTTGGCTCGCGCGAACTCAGATATGATGGTGCGAGAGTGAAGATATTCAGATTCGCTTTCATCGATTTGGCTCAAGTGAACTCAGGTTTGATGGTGCTAGAGAGAATAAATTCTGCCTCGCATTCATCGATTCGGCTCGCGTAAACTCAGGTTTGATAGAGAGAGAGGAATTCAGATTCGCATTCATGGATTTGGCTCGCGTGAATTCAGGTTTGATAGAGAGAGAGGAATTCAGATTCGCATTCATCTATTTGGCTCTCGTGAACTCAGTGTGATGGTGCGAGAGAGAAGTAATTCAGCTTCGCATTGATCGATTTTCTCACGTGAACTCAGGTTTGATGGTGCGAGAGAGAAGAAATTCAGCCTCGCATTCATCGATTTGGCTCGCGTGAACTCAGGTTTGATAGAGAGAGAGGAATTCAGATTCGCATTCATCTATTTGGCTCTCGTGAACTCAGGTGTGATGGTGCGAGAGAGAAGTAATTCAGATTCGCATTCATCGATTTTTCTCACGTGAACTCAGGTTTGGTGTTGCGAGAGAGAAGAATTCAGCCTCGCATTCATCGATTTGGCTCACGTGAACTCAGGTTTGATGGTGCGAGAGAGAAGAAATTCAGCCTCGCATTCATCGATTTGGCTCGCGTGAACTCAGGTGTGATGGTGCGAGAGAGAAGAAATTCAGCCTCGCATTCATCGATTTGGCTCTCGTGAACTCAGGTTTGATAGAGAGAGAGGAATTCAGATTCGCATTCATCTATTTGGCTCTCGTGAACTCAGGTGTGATGGTGCGAGAGAGAAGTAATTCAGCTTCGCATTCATCGATTTGGCTCACGTGAACTCAGGTTTGATGGTGCGAGAGAGAAGAAATTCAGCCTCGCATTCATCGATTTGGCTCGCGTGAACTCAGGTTTGATAGAGAGAGAGGAATTTAGATTCGCATTCATCTATTTGGCTCTCGTGAACTCAGGTGTGATGGTGCGACAGAGAAGTAATTCAGATTCGCATTCATCGATCTGGCTCACGTGAACTCAGGTTTGATAGAGAGAGAGGAATTCAGCTTCACATTCATCGATTTGGCTCACGTGAACTCAGGTTTGATGGTGCGAGAGAGAAGAAATTCAGCCTCGCATTCATCGATTTGGCTCGCGTGAACTCAGGTTTGATAGAGAGAGAGGAATTCAGATTCGCATTCATCTATTTGGCTCTCGTGAACTCAGGTGTGATGGTGCGAGAGAGAAGAATTTCAGCCTCGCATTCATCGATTTGGCTCGCGTGAACTCAGATATGATGGTGCGAGAGAGAAGAATTTCAGATTCGCATTCATCGATTTGGCTCTCGTGAACTAAGTTTTGATAGAGAGAGAGGAATTCAGCTTCGCATTCATCGATTTGGCTCACGTGAACTCAGGTTTGATGGTGCGAGAGAGAAGAAATTCAGCCTCGCATTCATCGATTTGGCTCGCGTGAACTCAGATAAGATGGTGCGAGAGAGGAAAAAATTTATATTCGCATTCATCGATTTAGCTCTCGTGAAATCAGGTTTGATAGAGAGAGATGAATTCAGATTCGCATTCATCGATTTGGCTCACGTGAACTTAGGTTTGATGGTGCGGGAGAGAATAAATTCTGCCTCTCATTCATCGATTTGGCTCGCGTGAACTCAGGTTGGATAGAGAGAGAGGAATTCAGATTCGCATTCATCGATTTGGCTCACGTGAACTCAGGTTTGATGGTGCGAGAGAGAAGAAATTCAGCCTCGCATTCATCGATTTGGCTCGCGTGAATTCAGGTGTGATGGTGCGAGAGAGAAGAAATTCAGATTTGCATTCATCGATTTGGCTCTCTTTAACTCAGGTTTAATAGAGAGAGAGGAATTCAGCTTCACATTCATCGATTTGGCTCACGTGAACTCAGGTTTGTTGGTGCGAGAGAGAAGAAATTCAGCCTCGCATTCATCGATTTGGCTCGCGTGAACTCAGGTTTGATAGAGAGAGAGGAATTCAGCTTCGCATTCATCGATTTGGCTCACGTGAACTCAGGTTTGATGGAGCGAGAGAGAAGAAATTTAGCCTCGCATTCATCGATTTGGCTCGCGTGAACTCAGATATGATGGTGCGAGAGAGAAAAAATTCAGATTCGCATTCATCGATTTTGCTCTCGTAAACTCAGGTTCGATAGAGAGAGAGGAATTCAGATTCGCATTCATCGATTTGGCTGACGTGAACTTAGGTTTGATGGGGCGAGAGAGAAGAAATTCAGCCTCGCATTCATCTATTTGGCTCGCGTGAACTCAAATTTGATTGTGCTAGAGAGAAGAATTTCAGCCTCGCATTCATCGATTTAGCTCTCGTGAACTTTGATTTGATGGAGCGAGAGAGAAGAAATTCAGCCACGCATTCATCGATTTGGCTCGCGTGAACTCAGATATGATGGTGCGAGAGAAAAGAAATTCTGCCTCGCATTCATCGATTTGGCTCTCTTGAACTCAGGTTTGATAGAGAGAGAGGAATTCAGATTCGCATTCATCGATTTGGCTCACGTGAACTCAGGTGTGATGGTGCGAGAGAGAAGTAATTCAGCTTCGCATTCATCGATTTGGCTCACGTGAACTCAGGTTTGATGGTGCGAGAGAGAAGAAATTCAGCCTCGCATTCATCGATTTGGCTCGCGTGAACTAAGATATGATGGTGCGAGAGAGAAGAAATTCATCCTCGCATTCATCGATTTGGCTCGCGTGAACTCAGATATGATGGTGCGAGAGAGAAGAAATTCAGCCTCGCATTCATCGGTTTGGCTTTCGTGAACTCAGGTTTGATAGAGAGAGAGGAATTCAGCTTCGCAATCATCGATTTGGCTCACGTGAACTCAGGTTTGATGGTGCGAGAGAGAAGAAATTCTGCCTCGCATTCATCGATTTGGCTCGCGCGAACTCAGATATGATGGTGCGAGAGTGAAGATATTCAGATTCGCTTTCATCGATTTGGCTCAAGTGAACTCAGGTTTGATGGTGCTAGAGAGAATAAATTCTGCCTCGCATTCATCGATTCGGCTCGCGTAAACTCAGGTTTGATAGAGAGAGAGGAATTCGTATTCGCAGTCATCTATTGGGCTCTCGTAACTCAGGTTTCATAGAGAGAGAAGTAATTCAGCTTCGCATTCATCGATTTGGCTCTCGTGAACTCAGGTGTGATGGTACGAGAGAGAAGAAATTCCGATTCGCATTCCTCGATTTGGCTCGCGTGAACTCAGATTTGATGGTGCGAGAGAGAAGTAATTCAGCTTCGCATTCATCGATTTTGCTCCCTTGAACTAAGGTGTGATTGTGCGAGAGAGAGGAATTTCAGCTTCGCATTCATCGATTTGGCTCGCGTAAACTCAGATTTGATGGTGCGAGAGAGAAGTAATTTATTTTCTCATTCATCGATTTGGCTCTCGTAAACTTAGGTTTGATAGACAGAGATTAATTCTGCTTCGCATTCATCGATTTGGCTCACGTGAACTCAGGTGTGATGGTGCCAGAGAGAAGTAATTCAGCTTCTCATCCATGGATTTGGCTCACGTGAACTCAGGTTTGATGGGGCGAGAGAGAAGAAAATCAGCCTCTCATTAATCGATTTGTCTCTTGCGAACTCAGGTGTGATGGTGCGAGAGAGAATAAATTCAGATTCGCATTCATCGATTTGGCTCATTTGAACTCAGGTGTGATGGTGCGAGAGAGAATAAATTCAGCTTCGCATTCATCGATTTGGCTCACTTGAACTCAGGTGTGATGGTGCGAGAGAGAAGAAATTCAGCTTCGCATCCATGGATTCGGCTCACGTGAACTCAGATGTGTTTGTAAGGGAGAGAAAAAATTTAGCTTCGCCTTCAACGATTTGGCTCACGTGAACTCAGGTTTGATAGAGAGAGAGAAATCCAGCTTTGGATTCATCGATTTGGCACACGTGAACTCAGGTTTGATGGTGCAAGAGAGAAGAAATTCAGCTTCGCATTCATCGATTTGGCTCACGTGAGCTTAGGTGTGATGGTGTGAGAGAGAAGATATTCAGCTACGCATTTATCGATTTGGAACATGTGAACTCCGGTGTGATAGAGAGAGAGAAATCTAGCTTTTAATTCATCGATTTGGCTCACGTGAAATCAGGTGTGATGGTGCGAGAGAGAAGTAATTCAGCTTCGCATTCATCGATTTGGCTCACGTGAACTCAGGTGTGATGGTGCGAGAGAGAAGAAATTTCGTTTCGCATTCATCGATTCGGCTCACTTGAACTCAGGTTTGATAGAGATAGAGAAATTTAGCTTTGGATTCATCGATTTGGCTCACGTGAAATCAGGTGTGATGGTGCGAGAGAGAAGTAATTCAGCTTCGCATTCATCGATTTGGCTCACGTGAACTCAGGTGTGATGGTGCGAGAGAGAAGTAATCCATCCTCGCATTCATCAGTTTGGCTCTCGTATACTCAGGTTTGATAGAGAGAGAGGAATTCAGATTCGCATTCATCGATTTGGCTCTCACGAACTCAGGTGTGATGGTGCGAGAGAGAAGTAATTCAGCCTCGCATTCATCTATTTGGCTCTCGTGAACTCAGGTGTGATTGTGCGAGAGAGAATTAATTCAGCTTCGCATTCATCGTTTTGGCTCACGTGAACTCAGGTTTGATGGTGCGAGAGAGAAGAAATTCAGCCTCGCATTCATCGATTTGGCTCGCGTGAACTCAGGTTTGATGGTGCGAGAGAGAAGTAATTCAGCTTCGCATTCATCGATTTGGCTCACGTGAACTCATGTGTGATGTTGCTAGAGAGAAGAAATTCAGCTTCGCATTCATCGATTTGGCTCACGTGAACTTAGGTGCGATGGGTTTTGTGCAGATATTCAGCTTCGCATTCATCGATTTGGCTCAAGAGATCTCAGGATTGATGAGAGAGATATAAATTGAGCTTTGCATTCATCGATTTGGCTCACGTGAACTTAGGTTTGATGGTGGAAGAGAGAAGAAATTCACCTTCGCATTCATCGGTTTGGCACATGTGAACTCAGGTGGGATAGAGAGAGAGAAATCCAGCTTTGGATTCATCGATTTGTCTCACGCGAACTCAGGTGTGATGTTGCGAGAGAGAAGTAATTCAGCTTCGCATTCATCGATTTGGCTCTCCTGAACTCAGGTTTGATAAAGAGAGAGGAATTCAGCTTCGCATTCATCGATTTGGCTCACTTGAACTCAGGTGTGATGGTGTGTGAGAGAATAAATTCAGCTTCGCATTCATCGATTTGTCTCACTTGAACTCAGGTGTGATAGAGAGAGAGGAATTTAGCTTCGCATTCATCGATTTGGCTCACGTGAAATCAGGTGTGATGGTGCGAGGGAGAAGTAATTCAGCTTCGCATTCTTCGATTTGGCTCACGTGCACTCAGGTGTGATGGTGCGAGAGAGAAGATATTCAGCTTCGCATTCACAATTTGGCTCACGTGAACTCAGGTGTGATGGTGCGAAAGAGAAGTAATTCAGCTTCGCATTCATCGATTTGGCTCACGTGAACTCATGTGTGATGGTGCGAGAGAGAAGAAATTCAGCCACGCATTCATCGATTTGGCTCACGTGAACTCAGGTTCGATGTGCGAGAGGAAAATTCAGCTTCGCATTCATCGATTTGGCTCACGTGAACTCAGGTTGATAGAGAGAGAGAAATTCAGCTTCGCATTCATCGATTTGGCTCACGTGAACTAGGTGTGGATGCGAGAGAGAAGAATTCAGCTTCGCATTCATCGATTTGGCTCATGTGAACTCAGGATGTGAGAGATATAAATTCAGCTTCGCATTCATCGATTTGGCTCACGTGAACTTATGTGGATGGTGAGAGAAGAAATTCAGCTTCGCATTCATCGATTTGGCAATGTGAACTCAGGTGGGATAGAGAGAGAGAAATCCAGCTTTGGATTCATCGATTTGGCTCACGTGTACTCAGGTGTGATGGTGCGAGAGAGAAGTAATTCAGCTTCGCATTCATCGATTTGGCTCACGTGAACTCATGTGTGATGTTGCGAGTGAGAATAAATTCAGCTTCGCATTCATCGATTTGCTCACTTGAACTCAGGTGTGATGGTGCGAGAGAGAAGTAATTAGCTTCGCATTCATCGATTTGGCTCACGTGAAACTCAGGTGTGATGGTGCGAGGAGAAGTAATTCAGCTTCGCATTCATCGATTTGGCTCACGTGAACTCAGGTGCGATGGTGAGAAGATATTCAGCTTCGCATTCATCGATTGGCTCACAGTGAACTCAGATTGATGAGAGAGAGAGAAATTCAGCTTTGCATCCATCGATTGGCTCACGTGAAGTCAGGTTGATGGCGCGAGAGAATTCAGCTTCGCATTATCGATTTGGCTCATGTTATCTCAGGTTTGATGGTACGCGAGGAAAGGAATTCAGCTTCGCATTCTTCGATTTGGCTCACGTGCACTCAGGTGTGATGGTGCGAGTGAGAAGATATTCAGCTTCGCATTCATCGATTGGCACATGAACTCAGATTTGATGGTTCAAGATAGACGAAATTCAGCTTTGCATCCATGGATATGGCTCACGTGAAGTCAGGTGTGAAAGCGCGACAGAGAATTCAGCTTCGCATTTATCGATTTGGCTCATGTTATCTCAGGTTTGATGGTACGCGAGGAAAGGAATTCAGCTTCGCATTCATCGATTTGGCTCACGTGAACGCAGGTGTGATGGTGCGAGAGAGAAGAAATTCAGCTTCTCATCCATGGATTTGGCTCACGTGAACTCAGGTTTGATGGTGCGAGAGAGAAGAAATTCAGCTCTTCATCCATGGATTTGGCTCACGTGAACTCAGGTGTGATGGCGAGAGAGTGAAATTCAGCTTCGCATTCATCGATTTGGCTTACGTGAACTCAGATTTGATGGTGCGAGAGAGAAGAAATTCAGCCTCGCATTCATTGATTTGGCTCACGTTAACTCAGGTTTGATGGTGCGTGAGAGAAATAATTCAGCTTCGCATTCATCGATTTGGCTCACGTGAACTCAGTTTTGATTGGGCGGAAGAGAAGATATTTAGCTTCGCATTCATCGATTTGGCTCACGGGAACTCAGGTTTAATGGTGCGCTATGGAAGGAATTCAGCTTCGCATTCATCGATTTGGCTCACTTGAACTCAGTTGTGATGGTGCGAGAGAGAAGAAATTCAGATTTGCATTCATCGACTTGGCTTAGGTGAACTCAGGTGTGATGGTGCGAGGGCGAAAAAATTCATCTTCTCATCCATGGATTTGGCTCACGTGAACTCAGGTGTGATGGTGAGACAGTGAAATTCAGCTTCGCATTCATCGATTTGGCTCACGTGAACTCAGTTTTGATTGGGCGGAAGAAGATATTTAGCTTCACATTCATCGATTTGGCTTACGGGAACTCAGGTTTAATGGTGCGCTTTGGAAGGAATTCAGCTTCGCATTCATCGATTTGGCTCACTTGAACTTAGGTGTGATGGTGCGAGAGAGAAGAAATTCAGATTTGCATTCATCGACTTGGCTCAGGTGAACTCAGGTTTGATGGTGCGAGGGAGAAAAAATTCAGCTTCTCCTCCATGGATTTGGCTCACGTGAACTCAGGTGTGATGGTGAGACAGTGAAATTCAGCTTCGCATTCATCGATTTGGCTTACGTGAACTCAGATTTGATGGTGCGAGAGAGAAGAAATTCAGTTTCGCATTCATCGATTTGGCTCACGTGAACTCAGTTTTGATGGCGATCGCCCTAATAAATGACGTCAGCATCTCGTACTTTCACGTGCAATATTTGTCAACTTTTTGCTTTGAAATGTCTATCATGAAAACGAAGCATAGTCTTCCAAAGACTGCCAAGCGCTCAACAGATATTTAAGTGCAGCGTTTGGTTAAATGTCAGTAGAGTACTTGTGACTTGCCTTTAGGTTAACACAGATTGCTGATTGGGCAAACTGAGCTCAAATTATGTCACTGTAAACAACGCTGTAAGCTAATTTACATTTCGTAATTCAAACAAGCCCAACTAGTCTTGACTCTAACTCAGCGATTAGCTTTCAACAATTGTAATAGAATTCGCATCAGAGCAACCATCATTTTGTGCTAATTTGCTTCCCTTCGAGTAATTTTTCTGCGCGATAGTTGCAAGGTATGCTTGGCTGCGACCTGCTCCCTGAATGTTTGGTGCACTCGCTTTGCGTCATGGAAAAGAGAAACATTTGGCACTAGATCAGCGTAGAGGCAACTAACCTTATCTGTTATGACACAATGCGTAATATTAGAAGCCGAACATCTTCAATCCTTAATCTCCACTTGCTGTGACGTTCACTCAAATAAGCTAGGGGAACTTAGTTAATTAAAGATGGCGTCGTTTTTGAAGATGGCGACTTGTAGATAGCATATGTTTTTGGCTGAACAAAACCAGAGACATTTAAGCCAATGCTTAGGCTTCTTCAAGTTTTCAGTTCTTCCCACTCACCTTGCAGAGTAGTAATACTATAGTAGAAAATAGGCGCGGTCGTACCAGCATTGGCTGTTAGCTTTACTCTAAGTGATAAAACATGCTCTTATATGAATTGTTTGCGCATTAATGCATGGCATGAGTCTGACGTGTTTATGAATGGAGAAGGTAGTAGTTGTGGTGTGCGTAAAAAACACATACTGATCGTGCTGTGAGTTCTCCAGGCATCTATAAGTGTGTATTAAATCTCCTCCTAGTTTGATTGCGGCATGCCGTGACAGACTGCGAAAATATGGCCAATAACCCATCACTTCTCTAATCGAATTCGATGTTTAATAAGCGCATGATTTGCCCATTTTGACAGGATACCTATGGAAGCGAAGGCTGTTGTTCAGCAAGGGCATGTTTTAAAATGAAAAAATGTCTTACTATCGTTTCCGGGTCATATTTGCCTTTTATTTCTTGCAAATTGGACAGTATAATGTGTGAATTTGGATAATGCATTCCAAGAAAGTATTTGTAGCTGAAGCATCTACACATGCAAGCACAAATAGGGCGCAAAACGCTAACGTTAATCAGAACTGCAACTGCCTTGCAGGCGATGAGATCTATGGCGCGTATAAGATTTACACTGACTGGGCACCCAAGATCAAATGCCGTCATATCCTCGGAAGTTTTTGCATTAATTGGATCTGCTCGAGTAGCAGTTTGCATTGAATGGTAAAATCGATCCCTTTGTCTTGCTTAAGAGCAATCTTCCTTTTGCATAGACCTCTATAGTCCAGCACGGATTACTGATTAGTCAACGAGGGCGTTGCACTGAATCCGCATCAGTTAGACACCCACATCACACAACGTAATGCAATACATTGCTACACTTACGAATGCCCTTGATGCAGCTGAGGGCTATAACTGTACAGCTCAAGCGGGCAATGCCTGCTTCAATCTGTGAAACTTAGCCTCGTGGTGTAACAAGCAGCAAGAGACTTGTAAGGAACTAAAAATTTGTAATAGCCGCATGAAACGATCGCTTAAATAGAACCGAAAAGTCTCCAATAGTTGGTTTCGTCGATGCAATACATTCACGATCTTTGAAGGTTGACCGCTTAGGTAGAGTTAATGAAAGTTTAGCTCAACCAGATTAAGCCTTAAGGCTTAATCGCTTAATCAACAGGCAGTATCGGTCCATAGATAACTCAGATGAACTCTGCCGGCATCTGATTAAATGCTGAGCTTGAGTCCCTACAGGGTATTTAACCTGATCACTCCTAATCGCTTAACAGGCTCTGCCTAATCGTTTACAATGGTCATTTTTGCACAAGGAACTCCCCATTTAAGGCAAAGATTTAAATTTGAGAGCAATCAGTGCAGGTACATGAAGGTGCCGCTGAAGTCAACATGCTTAAATTCTCAGAGATATATCTTAAGATCTGGAATTCATCAAAGCCAAATTCGCAAGAGCTTAGTGTATCTAGTTTGAATTGAGAGATCCATCAGGAGATCCGCGTGGACAGACAGCGAAAGAGCCCGTATTTCGACCAGATTCAGAACTTCTACATGCTCTCTTGAGGAAGGAGTAATGGAAAACGTGGAATCTAAGTAAGTGCCCAGAAGTTTTCGCCAAGCCCGCGGAATAAATGGGTGGCTGATGTGGGCATTAATCTTTCCGACCACGATCCATCCTGTACCTGATTCAGCCGCTTTGCAACTTCAGCACCCCTGAGAGGATTTGGTCAAGTGCATTGTGGGAGGATTTCCATCCCGTTTCCGGTGTAACAGGCTCTACAACAGTCTCATGTGACGGCATCTCATTTGATGCTTTCTTCTGTACTCGCACTTCTTTTAAGGGGTGAGTTAAAAATACCAGTGGGATGGAGTGCGACTTGTTGACTTGGTAGTTAAGGGCTAATTTCCAATTCAACCTAAGTGATGCTGTAAGCTCATTTACTCTCTGATTTCAAGGCTAAATTAATCAAAATCAACTCCATTTCAGCAAATGCAACCAGAGCCCTGGTAATTCTCTTTGAAAGATTGCCCTGTTCGATCTACCCATGCTGGTTCGGCAATAGTGCGCCTTAGACAGTGAATACTTTGGAGACTCATCCGCTTCACATCTGCATCCACCAAATTCGCATTGATGTCGGCGGCCCACATAAGCAATTACTCCCTCCTTGTGTTAAGCCTTAAAAATAGGTAAGGTTCGACACAAATTGCCACTTTTAGTGAAGTTTAATTTTGTAATGAAGCAGAGATGGCATTTTAATGGATTGAAAAAGAAAGGGATGGCCTAAGAATGTTTTACCAAGAAAATTATATCAATACCGCCTCGGCTGTGACAGTGCATCTGCTATGTCACCTGGCAGTCTGCAAGTGTTCTTGCACCTAGGGAGCAAGTGCTGCTCGCCACTTTTCTTGTAGTGTCCTAAATGATCCTTTTGGCCCTCATATCTCTTAACACCTCCCACAATTTTGTGCCAAGTGAGCAAGAGAAGATTTGAAAAAAATGTGTCAATTTTATGTGCCTGTGCATGCTCCCGTATTATGCCGTATAATTTCATGAAGATTCAATACCTGATGGATGCAGACTGCAAAATGTTTTCACTTCTTGTCTTTGCTAATAATGTCAGATACGACAAGGTCATTTTGAACTCTATTGCAACGTGTGTCAAAGCGAATGATAAATGTTGGTTCCGTTTCGTTTACAAAACAAACCCCATTTCCCATTTGTTAAATTAGCTAACGGTTATAATTGACGGCGCATTCCACGTTTTATGGTGTTTGCGGCTGAGCATTCATTAAAATGAAGGAATAACAACCATCTCGCCTACAATTAGGAAAACTCAATCGTACGTGCTCTATCAATGCATGATCGGCCTAACGCCGCGTGACAGAGCACTTGTCTCACTTAGAATTTAGTCAATCAGTCCTAGTGGTAGGTAGGAGGTAGAGTTCAACTCTACGGGGTATTTAAGTGGTTTTGAAATATGCTACGTCGCCGCATTTTTTCTTGCATCATTTAAAAATCAAGCTCCAGACCAAGCCAAAAGTAAAAGCCCTTTGCAGCATAAAGCACAGGTCTACAAACAACTTTTAGATAGTTTCAAGCTGAGGGGCTGACGGACCCAGTAGAAAGCATTGTAGCGTCCCGAGGCTCCCCTTAAGGTAAAAGAAGGCGCAGTACTAGGGCAGAATATATATATTCCGGGAACAGAGGGCTTGGGGGCTGTTGGCACGGCCCGGAGGCCAACCAACCGGCTAGAACAAGATGGTCACCCAAGTGACCTAAACCGGTAGTTCGAACAAACAAAGTATTACAGCATGCTTTGAACGAAACTAGTTTTCTTTTCCAACACACAAATTACCTCACACAATTTGTTACAATACATAATTTGAACATCTTTTGTGAATTCATCAATTGTTTTCCTTGCAATGGGCATCCTTAAGCAGTGCTAAATTCGATGCATTTTCATTTATAGCATCTGCTTTTGATGCATCTTTCCAGAGAGAAGTAGAGGCATCAAATGTCCAAAATAAAACACAACGCTTGATTTTCGACCAAAAGGCATCAGTTTTTTGCATTATCAATGAAATTGTGGGCGAAATTGCAAGAAGAACAGTGCGTGCTGATTACAGGAGAAGCAGAGTACTAGGACTTCAACAGTGACAGCTGCAGGCTTTACTTACTGCTCAAGAGTGCAATCACATTTTCCACTTGTTAATGCTATGCAAATAATTTGAAGTCGCCAGTAACTGTGGCAGAGCGCTGCCTTGTCACCATCTTAAGCCTGTGAAGTCGGCGCTTCAAGTGGGTTCTTTGACTAGAGACCAGCAGAACCAACGGAAAGGCGAGACAGAAGACGGTGGATAGGTACGTCCAGATTTCAACCGATCCCACCTTTTGTAAAGAGTCGTACACTTGTCAATAAATACAACTGCTTTCATAATCAAGATTTCTATAATATAAAGTTTAAATTAATCATGTAATTTCCATTTCTCAAGCTATTGCGTGCTTTGCAGGTAGTTTTGCATGAAATTTGGAAGTCAGAAGTTAAAAGGCGCTACCTTGATAACTCGTTGAATTTTATGGGTACTGCACTATTCTTTATTTACCAGTAGACATGACATTTCTCAACAACAAAATAGCGCTTACAAAGAAGAAAAAGCGGTCGAAGTTGAGTGCTTTTATGGCATGCCCAAGCATATCCCATAAACCAAGAAATACAACGAAGTTGAAAGCCACAATGCCATAAGTCAGGCGACGCAGTGGTGCCAGAGCTCTGCGCACCTCTGATAAGGGTGGCTTATTCTCGCTTAGGCGCGGAGAGAAACGCAGATCCGTCTGTCTGGCAATCGAGTCGAATTTTGGAGTCCGAGTTGGGCATTTGAAGATAGAAAAGCAAGACAGACCATTGCAATTTTAGTCGGATGCTTTAAATGGAATGATTCTAGGCCATACAAATGCTGATAATGTCATAAAACTTTGCCATTCTCATGGGCGATGACTAAGTAGTTGACTTAGTTGAAATACCGAGAAAACAGCTCAGGCCACGGCATGAGGGGATCGTCGATCTCCTGAACGCAGCACCACACGCTCAATGCCACTTTGGGTGATAGAGGCTTGGTAAGGAAGAGAGTGATCAGTGCAGGTAGCAGAAAGCCACCCAACAATGCCACCCCCAACCCCGCCAGTTGGACTTGCTTGGAGTCTGGTTGTTGGTGTTGACGTTAAAAAGTAAAGGAAAAATGCTGAGAACAAGAATTGCGACGTGCATAATACAGTATGTAATGGGTGCAAATGCAATTCACTGTATTTTTCTCTTCGAGATGGGTGACCTCCAGTCTGTGTATTCTAATTCGAAACAGTCAACAACACACAATAACGTGCAGCATCTGACTCTATGTCTGCAGCGATTGATTCAGAACGCACACAATTAGTTGGAATGCACCTTTTACCGTGGCTGAGACCAAAGCGTTTGTCTGCAAAACAGTAGAGTCAACAATCAAGGCATTTTTTCTCGCAGTCTTCTCAGTGAACTGTTTAGTGACCAAAATGGACCATTATTATTTGTGCAGAAGCGATATCCTCTAGCATGGATGGCAAGTGATATAGAGAGACTAGAACGTACCCAATGATGACGCGCTATCAAGCACAAACCAGAGGGTAAGTGAGGCTCCTGCACTAACGAAATAGCCAATTAGAAGTGCGGCTTTTGAGAGACGATCCCAGAGAGAATGCTGAGGCAAAAGCATCCCACAAAGGGAGCACACAGACCGTAGAAAAGGAAATCTGCCATCTAGAAGGCAAGCCTTAGTTAAGCTTGTCACGAAATGCAAGAGACACTAAGAAGGTTCATAAAAAATGCACCAAACAATGGAAAACTTTTCATCCAGAGGCAGGAAAACACCCAATCGTCACCACCAGGCCTTCTTTACCTTCTTTTGGCCTTCAATTGCACTTTATAGCTACCAGATTCGTTTTCTCTACAATTTTAACTTATGTTACTTCCTGCCACCTATCCTGCTCGATTCTCTTCCACTCACATAGATTACACGCCTTCAACCGCTGCTGTAATAGTGATTTTTGGATTATAATGTCGTGTCAAAGGGTTGCAGTGAGTGATGCGAAGAATAAGTCGTGAGGATTTATGCTAGGAAATACCAGCCTAAGATGCGTGGAATGAAGGCAACTAGCATCATGTGTCTTGTTCTTAAAGACATTTTAGGCCAAGTATCAATCAGACAGATGGACGATCGGTCAGCCACTCATTCATCCTAAACAACTTAAAGAATGCACATATTCGGATCGACATTGAAAGAATGGCGAGTATTTCAGTCCTATATTAACATGCACTTTCTCTCTACTATAACCAGTTGCATCCATTTCTAACATAAATGGTTGTTGCAACATAGCTACAATTTGTTAAAAAGATGTGTAATTCGGCAATAGTAACTTGAATGTTCGTATAAGAGAGCTGAAGATGGGTGCTTCATCGGTAGAGGAAGTGGCTAATAATTCAAAAATGTGCATTCCATAACACACATTACCAGCGCACGCATTTGGTGACGGGACATTGCAGTTAGCCGGATCGGAAAGCACATGACGCTTTTCGCTCGCTTGATATAATAGGACACATTGACGGTGTCAAGGAGGACGTTTCTCTGTTTCATAAACAGAAGATTAGTGCATGAAGTTAAAGTCATACTTAAATTAGAGTTAGGAAGAGAAGATGTGCAATGTCAACGTGGCATAGTGTGAAACCACTAAATAAAACGCCTGTTAAAAACGTTTGCCAAATGTGTGGATGTGCTCAAATG
>CM010312.1:34148594-34211091 GCA_001923025.3 Taenia multiceps
ATGCGAAGCACTATTTCTTCACTCTCTCGCCATCAAACCGAGTTTACGTGAGCCAAATCGATGAATGCGAAGCACTATTTCTTTTCTCTCGCCCATCAAAACTGACTCACGTAAGCCAAATCGATGAATGCGAAGCACTATTTCTTCACTCTCGCGCCATCAAACCTGAGTTTACGTGAGCCAATCGATGAATGCGAAGCACTATTTCTTTTCTCTCGCACCATCAAAATGACTTCACGTGAGCCAAATCGATGAATGCGAAGCACTATTTCTTCACTCTCGCGCCATCAAAACCTGAGTTTACGTGAGCCAAATCGATGAATGCGAAGCACTATTCTTTTCTCTCGCACCATCAAAACTGACTTCACGTGAGCCAAATCGATGAATGCGAAGCACTATTTTCTTCACTCTCGCGCCATCAAATGAGTTTACGTTAGCCAATCGATGAATGCGAAGCACTATTTCTTTCTCTCGCACCATCAAAATGACTTCACGTAAGCCAAATCGGATGAATCGAAGCACTATTTCCTCACTCTCGCGCCATCAAACTGAGTTTACGTGAGCCAAATCGATGAATGCGAAGCACTATTTCTTTTCTTCGCACCATCAAAACTGACTTCACGTGAGCCAAATCGATGAATGCGTCGGCACTATTTCTCACTCTCGCGCCATCAAACCTGAGTTTACGTGAGACAATCGATGAATGCGAAGCACTATTTCTTCACTCTCGCGCCATCGAACCTGAGTTTACGTGAGCCAAATCGATGAATGCGAAGCACTCTATCTTCACTCTCGCGCATCAAACCTGAGTTTACGTGAGCCAAATCGATGAATGCGAAGCACTAGATCTTCACTCTCGCGCCATCAAACCTGAGTTTACGTGAGCCAAATCGATGAATGCGAAGCACTCATTTTTTCTCTCGCACATCAAAACTGACTTCACGTGAGCCAATCGATGAATGCGAAGCTATTTATTCTCTCTCGCACCATCAAACCTGAATTCACTCAGCAGATTGGATGTATGCGAAGCTGAATTTCTTCTCTCTGGCACCATCAAACCCGAGTTCACGTGATCCAAATCGATGAATGCGAAGCTGAATTTCTTCTCTCTGGCAGCATCAAAACCCGAGTAACGCGTGCGCAAAACGATGAAGGCAAAGCTGAATTTCTTCTCATTGACATTAAGTCTGTGTTCACTTGAGCCAAATCGATAAATGCGAAGCAGAATTTCTTCCCTTTCGCCCATCCAACCTGGATATAGTGAGCTAAATCAATGAATTCGAAGCTGAATAACTTCTTACTCGCCATCAAACCTGAGTTCACGTGAGCCAAATCGATGAATGGGAGCTGAATTCGTCTCTCTCGCACCATCAAAACCTGAGTTCACGTGAGCCAATCGATGAATGCGAAAATGAATTTCTCTCTCCCGCGCCATCAAACCTAAGTTCACGTGACCCAAATCGATGAATGCGAAGCACTATTTATTCTCCCTCGCACCATCAAACCTGAATTCACGTGAGCCAAATCGATGAATGCGAAGCTGAATTTCGTCTCTCGCCACCATCAAAACCTGAGTTTACATGAGCCAAATCGATGTATGCGAAGCTGAATTATTCTCTCTCGCGCCATCAAACCTGAGTTCACGTGAGCCAAATCGATGAATGCGAAGCACTATTCTTCCTCTTCGCGCCATCAAACCTGAGTTTACGTGAGAAAATCGATGATGCGAAGCACTATTTCTTCTCTCTCGCACCATCAAACCTGAATTCACGTCAGCATATTGGATGTATGCGAAGCTGAATTTCTTCTCTCTGGCACCATCAAACCCGAGTTCACGTGATCCAAATCGATGAATGCGAAGCTGAATTTCTTCTCTCTGGCAGCATCAACCCGAGTACACGTGAGCCAAAACGATGAAGGCAAAGCTGAATTTCTTCTCATTTGACATTAAGTCTGAGTTCACTTGCCAAATCGATAAATGCGAAGCAGAATTTCTTCCCTTTCGCACCATCCAACCTGGATATATGAGCTAAATCAATGAATTCGAAGCTGAATAACTTCTTTACTCGCCTCAAACCTGAGTTCACGTGAGCCAAATCGATGAATGGGAAGCTGAATTTCGTCTCTCTCGCACCATCAAACCTGAGTTCACGTGAGCCAAATCGATGAATGCGAAAATGAATTTCTTCTCTCCCTCGCCCTCAACCTAAGTTCACGTGACGCCAAATCGATGAATGCGAAGCACTATTTATTTCTCCCTCGCACCATCAAACCGAATTCACGTGAGCCAATCGATGAATGCGAAGCTGAATTTCGTCTCTCTCGCACCATCAACCTGAGTTTACATGAGCCAAATCGATGTAGCGAAGCTGAATTTATCTCTCTCGCGCCATCAAACCTGAGTTCACGTGAGCCAAATCGATGAAGCGAAGCACTATTTCTTCTCTCTCGCACCATCAACCTGAATTCACGTCAGCCAAGTCGATGAATGCGAAGATGAATTTCTTCTCTCTCGCGCCATCAAACCTGAGTTCACGTGAGCCAAATCGATGATGCGTAGCACTATTTACTTCTCCCTCGCACCATCAAACCTGAATTCACGTGAGCCAAACCGATGAAGGCGAACAGAAATTCTTCTTCTCGCACCATCAAACTGTGTATATGTGAGCTAAATCGATAAATTCGAAGCTGAATATCTTCTCACTAGCCATCAAACTTGAGTTCACATGAGCGAAATCATGACTGCGAAGCAGAATTGCTTCACACTCGCGCCATCAAACCTGAGTTCACGCTAGGGAGATCGAGGAATGCGAAACTGAATTTTTTCTCTCTCGAACCATCAAACCTGAGTTCACGTGAGCCAAAACGATGAAGGCGAAGCAGAATTTCTTCCCTCTCGCACCATCAAACCTGGATATATGTGAGCTAATCGATGAAATCCAAGCTGAATATCTTCTCACTCTCCATCAAACCAGAGTTCACATGAGCGAAATCGATGACTGCAAAGCAGAATTACTATACACACGCGCCATCAACCTGAGTTCACGCTACGGAGATCGAGGAATGCGAAGCTAAATTTTTCTTCTCTCTGGCACCATCAAACCCGAGTTTACGTGAGCGAAGTCGATGACTGCGAAGCTGAATTTCTTCACTCTCGCGCCATCAAACCTGAGTTCACGTGAGCCAACAGATGAAGGCGAAGCTAAATTTCTTCTCATTTGACATTAAACCTGAGTTCACCAAAGCCAAATCCATGAAGCGAAGCACTATTTATTCTCTCTCGCACCATCAAACCTGAATTCACGTCAGCCAAGTCGATGTATGCGAAGCTGAATTTCTACTCTCTGGCACCATCAAACCCGAGTTCACGTGAGCCAAATCGATGAATGCGAACCTGAATTTTTTTCACTCTCGCGCCATCAAACCCGAGTTCACGTGAGCCAAATCGATGAAGGCGAAGCTGAATTTCTTCTCTCTCGCACCATCAAACCTGAATTCACGTCAGCCAAGTCGATGTATGCGAAGCTGAATTTCTATCTCTGGCACCATCAAACCCGAGTTCACGTGAGCCAAATCGATGAATGCGAAGCTGAATTTTTTCACTCTCGCGCCATCAAACCCGAGTTCACGTGAGCCAAATCGATGAAGGCGAAGCTGAATTTCTTCTCTCTCGCACCATCAAAACTGAATTCACGTCAGCCACGTCGTGTATGCGAAGCTGAATTTCTTCTCTCTGGCACCATCAAACCCGAGTTCACGTGAGCCAAATCGATGAATGCGAAGCTGAATTTCTTCACTCTTCGCGCCATCAAACCTGTGTTCACGTGAGCCAATCGATGAAGGCGAAGCTGAATTTCTTCTCCCTCGCACCATCAAACCTGAATTCACGTGAGCCAAATCGATGAATGCGAAGCTGAATTTCGTCCTCTCTCTCGCACCATCAAACCTGAGTTTACATGAGCCAAATCGATGTATGCGAAGCTGAATTTATTCTCTCTCGCGCCATCAAACCTGAGTTCACGTGAGCCAATCGATGAATGCGAAGCACATTTCTTCTCTCTCGCGCCATCAAACCTGAGTTTACGTGAGACAAATCGATGAATGCGAAGCACTATTTCTTTCTCTCGCACCATCAACCTGAATTCACGTCAGCATATTGGATGTATGCGAAGCTGAATTTCTTCTCTCTGGCACCATCAAACCCGAGTTCACGTGATCCAAATCGATGAATGCGAAGCTGAATTTCTTCTCTCTGCAGCATCAAACCCGAGTACACGTGAGCCAAAACGATGAAGGCAAGCTGAATTTCTTCTCATTTGACATTACTGAGTTCACTTGAGCCAAATCGATAAATGCGAAGCAAGAATTTCTTCCTTTCGCACCATCCAACCTGGATATATGTGAGCTAAATCAATGAATTCGAAGCTGAATAACTTCTTACTCGCCATCAAACCTGAGTTCACGTGAGCCAAATCGATGAATGGGAAGCTGAATTTCGTCTCTCTCGCACCATCAAACCTGAGTTCACGTGAGCCAATCGATGAATGCGAAATGAATTTCTTCTCTCCCCGCGCCATCAAACCTAAGTTCACGTGACCCAAATCGATGAATGCGAAGCACTATTTATTCTCCCTCGCACCATCAAACCTGAATTCACGTGAGCCAAATCGATGAATGCGAAGCTGAATTTCGTCTCTCTCGCACCATCAAACCTGAGTTTACATGAGCCAAATCGATGTATGCGAAGCTGAATTTATTCTCTCTCGCGCCATCAAACCTGAGTTCACGTGAGCCAAATCGATGAATGCGAAGCACTATTTCTTCTCTCTCGCACCATCAAACCTGAATTCACGTCAGCCAAGTCGATGAATGCGAAGAGAATTTTCTCTCTCTCGCGCCATCAACCTGAGTTCACGTGAGCCAAATCGATGAATGCGTAGCACTATTTATTCTCCCTCGCACCATCAAACCTGAATTCACGTGAGCCAAACCGATGAAGGCGAAGCAGAAATTCTTCCTTCTCGCACCATCAAACCTGTGTATATGTGAGCTAAATCGATAAATTCGAAGCTGAATATCTTCTCACTAGCCATCAAACTTGAGTTCACATGAGCGAAATCGATGACTGCAAGCAGAATTGCTTCACACTCGCGCCATCAACCTGAGTTCACGCTAGGGAGATCGAGGAATGCGAAACTGAATTTTTCTCTCTCGAACCATCAAACCTGTTCACGTGAGCCAAAACGATGAAGGCGAAGCAATTTCTTCCCTCTCGCACCATCAACCTGGATATATGTGAGCTAATCGATGAAATCCAAGCTGAATATCTTCTCACTCTCCATCAAACCAGAGTTCACATGAGCGAAATCGATGACTGCAAAGCAGAATACTATACACACGCGCCATCAAACCTGAGTTCACGCTACGGAGATCGAGGAATGCGAAGCTAAATTTCTTCTCTCTGGCACCATCAAACCCGAGTTTTACGTGACGAAGTCGATGACTACGAAGCTGAATTTCTTCACCTCTCGCGCCATCAAACCTGAGTTCACGTGAGCCAAAAGATGAAGGCGAAGCTAAATTTCTTCTCATTTGACATTAAACCTGAGTTCACCAAAGCCAAATCCATGAAAGCGAAGCACTATTTATTCTCTCTCGCACCATCAAACCTGAATTCACGTCAGCCAAGTCGATGTATGCGAAGCTGAATTTCTACCTCTGGCACCATCAAACCCGAGTTCACGTGAGCCAAATCGATGAATGCGAACCTGAATTTTTTCACTCTCGCGCCATCAAACCCGAGTTCACGTGAGCCAAATCGATGAAGGCGAAGCTGAATTTCTTCTCTCTCGCACCATCAAACCTGAATTCACGTCAGCCAAGTCGATGTATGCGAAGCTGAATTTCTACTCTCTGGCACCATCAAACCCGAGTTCACGTGAGCCAAATCGATGAATGCAAGCTGAATTTTTTCACTCTCGCGCCATCAAACCCGAGTTCACGTGAGCCAAATCGATGAAGGCGAAGCTGAATTTCTTCTCTCTCGCACCATCAAAACTGAATTCACGTCAGCCACGTCGATGTATGCGAAGCTGAATTTCTTCTCTCTGGCACCATCAAACCCGAGTTCACGTGAGCCAAATCGATGAATGCGAAGCTGAATTTTTTCACTCTCGCGCCATCAAACCCGATTCACGTGAGCCAAATCGATGAATGCGAAGCTGAATTTCTTCACTCTCGCGACATCAAACCTGAGTTCACGCTAGGGAAATCGATGAATGCGAAGCAGAATTTCGTCTCTCTCGCACCATTAACCTGAGTTCACGTGAGCCAAAACGATAAAGGCGAAGCTGATTTCGTCTCTCTTGCACCATCAAAACTGAATTCACTTCAGCCACGTCGATGTATGCGAAGCTGAATTTCTTCTATCTAGCACCATCAAACCCCAGTTCACGTGCGCCAAATCGATAAATGCGAAGCTGAAATTCTTCGCTCTCGCACCGTCAAACCCAGTTCAAATGAGCCAAATCGATCTATTCGATCCTGAATTATTTCTTTCTCGCACCATCAAAACTGAATTCACGTCAGCCAAGTCGATGTATGCGAAGCTGAATTTCGTCTATCGGCACCATCAAACCCGAGTTCACGTGAGCCAAATCGATGAATGCGAAGCTGAATTTCTTCTCTCTCGCGCCATCAAACCTGAGTTCACGAGCCAATCGATGAATGCGAAGCACTATTTCTTCTCTCTCGCACCATCAAACCTGCGTTCACGTGAGCCAAATGGATGAATGCGAAGGAGAATTCCTTCCATAGCGCACCATTAAACCTGAGTTCACGTGAGCCAAATATATGAATGCGAAGCTAATTTCGTCTCTCTCGCACCATTAAAACCTAAGTTTACATGAGCCAAATCGATGAATGCGAAGCTGAATTCTTCTCACTCGCGCCATCAAACCTAGTTCACGTGAGCCAAATCGATGAATGCGAAGCACTATTTCGTTCCTCTCTCACACCATCAACCTGAATTCACGTCAGCCAAGTCGATATATGCGAAGCTGAATTTCTTCTCTCTGGCACGAGTCAAACCCGAGTTCACGTGAGCCATCGATGAATGCGAAGCTGAATTTCTTCGATCTCTCGCGTCAACCTGATTCACGTGAGCCAAAATGATGATGCGAAGCACTGTTTTTCTCTCTCTCGCAACATCAACCTGAATTCACGTTAGCCAAGTCGATGTATGCGAAGCGAATTTCTTCTTCGGCACGATCACACCAGTTCACGTGAGCCAAATCGATGAAATGCGAAGCTGAATTTCTTCTCTCTCTCGCGCCAAACCTGAGTTCACGTGAGCCAAATCAATGAAGCGAAGCATTATTTTCTCTCTCTCCTCTCGCACCATCAAACCTGAATTCACGTCAGCCAAGTCGATGTATGCGAAGCACTGTATATTCTCTCTCGCACCATCAAACCTGAATTCACGTCAGCCAAGTCGTTGTAAGCGAAGCTGAATTTCTTCTCTCTCGCGCCATCAAACCTGAGTTCACGTGAGCCAAATCAATGAATGCGAAGCATTATTTCTCTCTCTCGCACCATCAAACCTGAATTCACGTCAGCCAAAGTCGATGTATGCGAAGCACTGTATATTCTCTCTCGCACCATCAAACCTGAATTCACGTCAGCCAAGTCTTGTAAGCGAAGCTGAATTTCTTCTCTTTGGCACGATCAAACCCGAGTTCACGTGAGACAAATCGATGAATGCGAAGCTGAATTTCGTCTCTCCCGCGCCATCAAACCTGAGTTCACGTGAGCCAAATCGATGAATGCGAAGATGAAATTTTTCTCTCTCGCACCATCACACCCAAGTTCACGTGAGCCAAATCGATGAATGCGATGCTGAATTTCATCACCCTCGCGCCATCAAACCTGAGTTCACGTGAGCTGAAACGATGAAGGCGAAGCTGAATTTCTTCTCATTTGACATTAAACCTGAGTTCACCAAAAGCCAAACCGATGAAAGCGAAGCACTATTTCTTCTCTCTCGCACCATCAAACCTGCGTTCACGTGAGCCAAATGGATGAATGCGAAGGAGAATTCCTTCCATAGCGCACCATTAAACCTGAGTTCACGTGAGCCAAATATATGAATGCGAAGCTGAATTTCTTCTCACTCTCGCGCCATCAAACCTGAGTTCACGTGAGCCAAATCGATGAATGCGAAGCACTATTTCGTCTCTCTCGCACCATCAAACCTGAATTCACGTCAGCCAAGTCGATATATGCGAAGCTGAATTTCTTCTCTCTGGCACGATCAAACCCGAGTTCACGTGAGCCACATCGATGAATGCGAAGCTGAATTTCTTCGATCTCTCAGCGTCAAACCTGAGTTCACGTGAGCCAAATCGATGAATGCGAAGCACTGTTTTTCTTCTCTCTCTCGCACCATCGAACCTGAATTCACGTTAGCCAAGTCGATGTATGCGAAGCTGAATATCTTCTCTCTGGCACGATCAAACCCGAGTTCACGTGAGCCAATCGATGAATGCGAAGCTGAATTTCTTCTCTCTCGCGCCATCAAACCTGAGTTCACGTGAGCCAAATCAAAGAATGCGAAGCACTATTTCATCTCTCTCGCACCATCAACCTGAATTCACGTCAGCCAAGTCGATGTATGCGAAGCACTGTTTCTTCTCTCTCGCACCATCAAGCCTCAATTCACGTCAGCCAAGTCGATGTATGCGAAGCTGAATTTCTTCTCTGGCACCATCAAACCCGAGTTCACGTGAGACAAATCGATGAATGCGAAGCTGAATTTCTTCTCTCTCGCGCCATCAAACCTGAGTTCACGTGAGCCAAATCGATGTATGCGAAGCACTATTTATTCTCTTTCGCACCATCAAGACTGAATTCACGTCAGCCACGTCGATGTATGCGAAGCTGAATTTCTTCTCTCTGGCACGATCAAACCCGAGTTCACGTGAGACAAATCGATGAATGCGAAGCTGAATTTCCTCTCCCGCGCCATCAAACCTGAGTTCACGTGAGCCAAATCGATGAATGCGAAGATGAAATTTTTCTCTCTCGCACCATCAAAACTGAATTCACGTCAGCCACGTCGATGTATGCGAAGCTGAATTTCTTCACCTTCGCACTATCAAACCTGAGTTCACGTGAGCCGAAACGATGAAAGAAGCTGAATTTCTTTCTCTCTCGCGTTATCAAACCTGAGTTCACGTGAGCCAAACCGATGAATGCGCAGCAATATTTCTTCTCTCTCGCACCATCAACCTGAATTCACGTCAGCCAAGTCGATGTAGGCGAAGCTGAATTTCTTCTCTCTGGCACCATCACACACGAGTTCACGTGAGCCAAATCGATGAATGCGAAGCTGAATTTCATCACCCTCGCACTATCAAACCTGAGTTCACGTAAGCCTAAACGATGAAGGCGAAGCTGAATTTCTTCTCATTTGACATTAAACCTGAGCTCACGTGAGCCAACCGATGAATGCCAGCACTATTTCTTCTCTCTCTCGCCATCAAACCTGAATTCACGTCAGCCAAGTCGATGTAGGCGAAGCGGATTTCTTCTCTCTGGCACCAATCACACACGAGTTCACGTGAGCCCAAATCGATGAATGCGAAGCTGAATTTCATCATCACCCTCGCGCCATCAAACCTGAGTTCACGTGACCGCAAACGATGAAGCGAAGCTGCATTTCTTCTCATTTGACATTAAACCTGAGCTCACGTGAGCCAAAACCGATGAGGCAGCACTATTTCTTCTCTCTCTCGCCATCAAACCTGAATTCACGTCAGCCAGTCGATGTATGCGAAGCTGAATTTCACCTCTGTCGCGCCATCGAACCTGAGTTCACGTGAGCCAATCGATGACTGCGAAGCTGAATTCTTCTCTCGCACCATCAAAGCTGAGTTCACGTGAGCCAAAAGATGAAGGCGAAGCTGAATTTCTTCTCATTTGACATTAAACTGAGTTCACCAACAAAAGCCAACCGATGAAAGCGAAGCACTATTTCTTCTCTCTCGCACCATTAAACCTGAGTTCACGTGAGCCAAATATATGAATGCGAAGCTGAATTTCGTCTCTCTCGCACCATAAAACCTAAGTTTACATGAGCCAAATCGATGAATGCGACTGAATTTCTTCTCACTCGCGCCATCAAACCTGAGTTCACGTGAGCCAAATCGATGAATGCGAAGCACTATTTCGTCTCTCTCGCCCATCAAACCTGAATTCACGTCAGCCAAGTCGATATATGCGAAGCTGAATTTCTTCTCTCTGGCACGATCAAACCCGAGTTCACGTGAGCCACATCGATGAATGCGAAGCTGAATTTCTTCGATCTCTCAGCGTCAAACCTGAGTTCACGTGAGCCAAAATGATGAATGCGAAGCACTGTTTCTTCTCTCTCGCACATCGAACCTGAATTCACGTTAGCCAAGTCGATGTATGCGAAGCTGAATTTCTTCTCTCTGGCACGATCAAACCCGAGTTTACGTGAGCCAAATCGATGAATGCGAAGCTGAATTTCTCTCTCTCTCTCGCGCCATCAAACCTGAGTTCACGTGAGCCAAATCAATGAATGCGAAGCATTATTTCTTCTCTCGCACCATCAAACCTGAATTCACGTCAGCCAAGTCGATGTATGCGAAGCACTGTATATTCTCTCTCGCACCATCAAACCTGAATTCACGTCAGCCAAGTCGATGTAAGCAAAGCTGAATTTCTTCTCTCTGGCACGATCAAACCCGAGTTCACGTGAGCCAAATCGATGAATGCGAAGCTGAATTTCTTCTCTCTCGCGCCATCAAACCTGAGTTCACGTGAGCCAAATCGATGAATGCGAAGCACTATTTCTTCTCTCTCGCTCCATCAAACCTGAATTCACGTCAGCCAAGTCGATGTATGCGAAGCTCAATTTCTTCTCTCTGGCACGATCAAACCCGAGTTCACGTGAGACAAATCGATGAATGCGAAGCTGAATTTCCTCTCCCGCGCCATCAAACCTGAGTTCACGTGAGCCAAATCGATGAATGCGAAGCACTATTTCTCTCTCTCATCGCACCATCAAACTGAATTCACGTCAGCCACGTCGATGTATGCGAAGCTGAATTTCTTCACCTTCGCACTATCAAACCTGAGTTCACGTGAGCCGAAACGATGAAGGAGAAGCTGAATTTCTTCTCTCTCGCGTTATCAAACCTGAGTTCACGTGAGCCAAACCGATGAATGCGCAGCAATATTTCTTCTCTCTCTCGCACCATCAAACCTGAATTCACGTCAGCCAAGTCGATGTAGGCGAAGCTGAATTTCTCTCTCTGGCACCATCACACACGAGTTCACGTGAGCCAAATCGATGAATGCGAAGCTGAATTTCATCCCCTCGCGCCATCAAACCTGAGTTCACGTGAGCCGAAACGATGAAGGCGAAGCTGAATTTCTTCTCATTTGACATTAAACCTGAGCTCACGTGAGCCAAACCGATGAATGCGCAGCACTATTTCTTCTCTCTCTCGCCATCAAACCTGAATTCACGTCAGCCAAGTCGATGTAGGCGAAGCTGAATTTCTTCTCTCTGGCACCATCACACACAGTTCACGTGAGCCAAATCGATGAATGCGAAGCTGAATTTCATCACCCTCGCGCCATCAAACCTGAGTTCACGTTGAGCCGAAACGATGAAGGCGAAGCTGAATTTCTTCTCATTTGACATTAAACCTGAGCTCACGTGAGCCAAACCGATGAATGCGCAGCACTATTTCTTCTCTCTCGCTCGCCATCAAACCTGAATTCACGTCAGCCAAGTCGATGTATGCGAAGCTGAATTTCAACTCTGTCGCGCCATCGAACCTGAGTTCACGTGAGCCAAATCGATGACTGCGAAGCTGAATTTCTTCTCTCTCGCACCATCAAAGCTGAGTTCACGTGAGCCAAAACGATGAAGGCGAAGCTGAATTTCTTCTCATTTGACATTAAACCTGAGTTCACCAAATGCCAAACCGATGAAAGAGAAGCACTATTTCTTCTCTCTCGCACCATCAAACCTGCGTTCACGTGAGCCAAATGGATGAATGCGAAGGAGAATTCCTTCCATAGCGCACCATTAAACCTGAGTTCACGTGAGCCAAATATATGAATGCGAAGCTGAATTTCGTCTCTCTCGCACCATAAAACCTAAGTTTACATGAGCCAAATCGATGAATGCGAAGCTGAATTTCTTCTCACTCGCGCCATCAAACCTGAGTTCACGTGAGCCAAATCGATGAATGCGAAGCACTATTTCGTCTCTCTCACACCATCAAACCTGAATTCACGTCAGCCAAGTCGATATATGCGAAGCTGAATTTCTTCTCTCTGGCACGATCAAACCCGAGTTCACGTGAGCCACATCGATGAATGCGAAGCTGAATTTCTTCGATCTCTCAGCGTCAACCTGAGTTCACGTGAGCCAAAATGATGAATGCGAAGCACTGTTTCTTCTCTCTCGCAACATCGAACCTGAATTCACGTTAGCCAAGTCGATGTATGCGAAGCTGAATTTCTTCTCTCTGGCACGATCAAACCCGAGTTTACGTGAGCCAAATCGATGAATGCGAAGCTGAATTCTTCTCTCTCGCGCCATCAAACCTGAGTTCACGTGAGCCAAATCAATGAATGCGAAGCATTATTTCTTCTCTCTCGCACCATCAAACCTGAATTCACGTCAGCCAAGTCGATGTATGCGAAGCACTGTATATTCTCTCTCGCACCATCAAACCTGAATTCACGTCAGCCAAGTCGATGTAAGCAAAGCTGAATTTCTTCTCTCTGGCACGATCAAACCCGAGTTCACGTGAGCCAAATCGATGAATGCGAAGCTGAATTTCTTCTCTCTCGCGCCATCAACCTGAGTTCACGTGAGCCAAATCGATGAATGCGAAGCACTATTTCTTCTCTCTCGCTCCATCACACCTGAATTCACGTCAGCCAAGTCGATGTATGCGAAGCTGAATTTCTTCTCTCTGGCACGATCAAACCCGAGTTCACGTGAGACAAATCGATGAATGCGAAGCTGAATTTCGTCTCTCCCGCGCCATCAAACCTGAGTTCACGTGAGCCAAATCGATGAATGCGAAGATGAAATTTTTCTCTCTCGCACCATCAAAACTGAATTCACGTCAGCCAAGTCGATGTATGCGAAGATGAAATTTTTCTCTCTCGCACCATCACACCCAAGTTCACGTGAGCCAAATCGATGAATGCGATGCTGAATTTCATCACCCTCGCGCCATCAAACCTGAGTTCACGTGAGCTGAAACGATGAAGGCGAAGCTGAATTTCTTCTCATTTGACATTAAACCTGAGTTCACCAAAAGCCAAACCGATGAAAGCGAAGCACTATTTCTTCTCTCTCGCACCATCAAACCTGCGTTCACGTGAGCCAAATGGATGAATGCGAAGGAGAATTCCTTCCATAGCGCACCATTAAACCTGAGTTCACGTGAGCCAAATATATGAATGCGAAGCTGAATTTCTTCTCACTCGCGCCATCAAACCTGAGTTCACGTGAGCCAAATCGATGAATGCGAAGCACTATTTCGTCTCTCTCGCACCATCAAACCTGAATTCACGTCAGCCAAGTCGATATATGCGAAGCTGAATTTCTTCTCTCTGGCACGATCAAACCCGAGTTCACGTGAGCCACATCGATGAATGCGAAGCTGAATTTCTTCGATCTCTCAGCGTCAAACCTGACTTCACGTGAGCCAAATCGATGAATGCGAAGCACTATTTCTTCTCTCTCGCACCATCAAACCTGAATTCACGTCAGCCAAGTCGATGTATGCGAAGCTGAATTTCTTCTCTCTGGCACGATCAAACCCGAGTTCACGTGAGACAAATCGATGAATGCGAAGCACTATTTCTTCTCTCTCGCACCATCAAACCTGAATTCACGTCAGCCAAGTCGATGTATGCGAAGCAGTGTTTCTTCTCTCTGGCACGATCAAACCCGAATTCACGTCAGCCAAGTCGATGTAGGCGAAGCAGAATTTCTTCTCTCTGGCACCATCACACACGAGTTCACGTGAGCCAAATCGATGAATGCGAAGCTGAATTTCTTCTCTCTCGCGCCATCAAACCTGAGTTCACGTGAGCCAAATCGATGTATGCGAAGCACTATTTATTCTCTCTCGCACCATCAAGACTGAATTCACGTCAGCCACGTCGATGTATGCGAAGCTGAATTTCTTCTCTCTGGCACGATCAAACCCGAGTTCACGTGAGACAATCGATGAATGCGAAGCTGAATTTCCTCTCCCCGCCATCAAACCTGAGTTCACGTGAGCCAAATCGATGAATGCGAAGATGAAATTTTTCTCTCTCGCACCATCAAAACTGAATTCACGTCAGCCACGTCGATGTATGCGAAGCTGAATTTCTTCACCTTCGCACTATCAAACCTGAGTTCACGTGAGCCGAAACGATGAAGGAGAAGCTGAATTTCTTCTCTCTCGCGTTATCAAACCTGAGTTCACGTGAGCCAAACCGATGAATGCGCAGCAATATTTCTTCTCTCTCGCACCATCAAACCTGAATTCACGTCAGCCAAGTCGATGTAGGCGAAGCTGAATTTCTTCTCTCTGGCACCATCACACACGAGTTCACGTGAGCCAATCGATGAATGCGAAGCTGAATTTCATCACCCTCGCGCCATCAAACCTGAGTTCACGTGAGCCGAAACGATGAAGGCGAAGCTGAATTTCTTCTCATTTGACATTAAACCTGAGCTCACGTGAGCCAAATCGATGAATGCGCAGCACTATTCTTCTCTCTCTCGCCATCAAACCTGAATTCACGTCAGCCAAGTCGATGTATGCGAAGCTGAATTTCAACTCTCTCGCGCCATCGAACCTGAGTTCACGTGAGCCAAATCGATGACTGCGAAGCTGAATTTCTTCTCTCTTGCACCATCAAAGCTGAGTTCACGTGAGCCAAAACGATGAAGGCGAAGCTGAATTTCTTCTCATTTGACATTAAACCTGAGTTCACCAAAAGCCAAATCGATGAAAGCGAAGCACTATTTCTTCTCTCTCGCACCATCAAACCTGCGTTCAAGTGAGCCAAATGGATGAATGAGAAGGTGAATTCCTTCCATAGCGCACCATTAAACCTGAGTTCACGTGAGCCAAATATATGAATGCGAAGCTGAATTTCGTCTCTCTCGCACCATCAAACCTAAGTTTACCTGAGCCAAATCGATGTATGAGAAGCTGAAATTCATCTCACTCGCGCCATCAAACTGAGTTCACGTGAGCCAAATCGATGAATGCGAAGCACTATTTCGTCTCTCTCGCACCATCAAACCTGAATTCACGTCAGCCAGTCGATATATGCGAAGCTGAATTTCTTCTCTCTGGCACGATCAAACCCGAGCTCACGTGAGCCACATCGATGAATGCGAAGCTGAATTTCTTCGATCTCTCAGCGTCAAACCTGAGTTCACGTGAGCCAAATCGATGAATGCGAAGCACTGTTTCTTCTCTCTCGCACCATCAAACCTGAATTCACGTCAGCCAAGTCGATGTATGCGAAGCTGAATTTCTTCTCTCTGGCACGATCAAACCCGAGTTCACGTGAGCCAAATCGATGAATGCGAAGCTGAATTTCTTCTCTCTCGCGCCATCAAACCTGAGTTCACGTGAGCCAAATCAAAGAATGCGAAGCACTATTTCATCTCTCTCGCACCATCAAACCTGAATTCACGTCAGCCAAGTCGATGTATGCGAAGCTGATTTTCTTCTCTCTGGCACGATCAAACCCGAGTTCACGTGAGACAAATCGATGAATGCGAAGCTGAATTTCGTCTCTCCCGCGCCATCAAACCTGAGTTCACGTGAGCCAAATCGATGAATGCGAAGATGAAATTTTTCTCTCTCGCACCATCAAAACTGAATTCACGTCAGCCAAGTCGATGTATGCGAAGCTGAATTTCTTCTCTCTGGCACCATCACACCCAAGTTCACGTGAGCCAAATCGATGTATGCGAAGCTGACTTTCTTCTCTCTCGCACCATCAAAACTGAATTCACGTCAGCCACGTCGATGTATGCGAAGCTGAATTTCTTCACCCTCGCACTATCAAACCTGAGTTCACGTAAGCCGAAAAGATGAAGGAGAAGCTGAATTTCTTCTCTCTCGCGTTATCAAACCTGAGTTCACGTGAGCCAAACCGATGAATGCGCAGCAATATTTCTTTTCTCTCGCACCATCAAACCTGAGTTCACTTGAGCCAAATATATGAATGCAAAGCTGAATTTCGTCTCTCTCGCACCATCAAACCTGAGTTTACATAAGCCAAATCGATGTATGCGAAGCTGAATATATTCTCGCTCTCGCCATCAAAGCTAAGTTCACGTGAGCCAAATCGATGAATGCGAAGCTGAATTTCTTCACTCTCGCGCCATCACACCTGTGTTCACGTGAGCCAAATCGATGAATGCGAAGCTGAATTTCATCACCCTCGCGCCATCAAACCTGAGTTCACGTGAGCCGAAACGATGAAGGCGAAGCTGAATTTCTTCTCATTTGACATTAAACCTGAGCTCACGTGAGCCAAACCGATGAATGCGCAGCACTATTTCTTCTCTCTCTCGCCATCAAACCTGAATTCACGTCAGCCAAGTCGATGTATGCGAAGCTGAATTTCAACTCTCTCGCGCCATCGAACCTGAGTGCACGTGAGCCAAATCGATGAATGCGAAGCTGAATTTCTTCTCTCTTGCACCATCAAAGCTGAGTTCACGTGAGCCAAAACGATGAAGGCGAAGCTGAATTTCTTCTCATTTGACATTAAACCTGAGTTCACCAAAAGCCAAATCGATGAAAGCGAAGCACTATTTCTTCTCTCCCGCACCATCAAACCTGCGTTCACGTGAGCCAAATGGATGAATGAGAAGGTGAATTCCTTCCATAGCGCACCATTAAACCTGAGTTCACGTGAGCCAAATATATGAATGCGAAGCTGAATTTCGTCTCTCTCGCACCATCAAACCTAAGTTTACCTGAGCCAAATCGATGTATGAGAAGCTGAAATTCATCTCACTCGCGCCATCAAACCTGAGTTCACGTGAGCCAAATCGATGAATGCGAAGCACTATTTCGTCTCTCTCGCACCATCAAACCTGAATTCACGTCAGCCAAGTCGATATATGCGAAGCTGAATTTCTTCTCTCTGGCACGATCAAACCCGAGTTCACGTGAGCCACATCGATGAATGCGAAGCTGAATTTCTTCGATCTCTCAGCGTCAAACCTGAGTTCACGTGAGCCAAATCGATGAATGCGAAGCACTGTTTCTTCTCTCTCGCACCATCAAACCTGAATTCACGTCAGCCAAGTCGATGTATGCGAAGCTGAATTTCTTCTCTCTGGCACCATCAAACCCGAGTTCACGTGAGCCAAATCGATGAATGCGAAGCTGAATTTCTTCTCTCTCGCGCCATCAAACCTGAGTTCACGTGAGCCAAATCAATGAATGCGAAGCACTATTTCTTCTCTCTCGCACCATCAAACCTGAATTCACGTCAGCCAAGTCGATGTATGCGAAGCTGATTTTCTTCTCTCTGGCACGATCAAACCCGAGTTCACGTGAGACAAATCGATGAATGCGAAGCTGAATTTCGTCTCTCCCGCGCCATCAAACCTGAGTTCACGTGAGCCAAATCGATGAATGCGAAGATGAAATTTTTCTCTCTCGCACCATCAAAACTGAATTCACGTCAGCCAAGTCGATGTATGCGAAGCTGAATTTCTTCTCTCTGGCACCATCACACCCAAGTTCACGTGAGCCAAATCGATGTATGCGAAGCTGACTTTCTTCTCTCTCGCACCATCAAAACTGAATTCACGTCAGCCACGTCGATGTATGCGAAGCTGAATTTCTTCACCCTCGCACTATCAAACCTGAGTTCACGTAAGCCGAAAAGATGAAGGAGAAGCTGAATTTCTTCTCTCTCGCGTTATCAAACCTGAGTTCACGTGAGCCAAACCGATGAATGCGCAGCAATATTTCTTTTCTCTCGCACCATCAAACCTGAGTTCACTTGAGCCAAATATATGAATGCAAAGCTGAATTTCGTCTCTCTCGCACCATCAAACCTGAGTTTACATAAGCCAAATCGATGTATGCGAAGCTGAATATATTCTCGCTCTCGCCATCAAAGCTAAGTTCACGTGAGCCAAATCGATGAATGCGAAGCTGAATTTCTTCACTCTCGCGCCATCAAACCTGTGTTCACGTGAGCCAAATCGATGAATGCGAAGCTGAATTTCATCACCCTCGCGCCATCAAACCTGAGTTCACGTGAGCCGAAACGATGAAGGCGAAGCTGAATTTCTTCTCATTTGACATTAAACCTGAGCTCACGTGAGCCAAACCGATGAATGCGCAGCACTATTTCTTCTCTCTCTCGCCATCAAACCTGAATTCACGTCAGCCAAGTCGATGTATGCGAAGCTGAATTTCAACTCTGTCGCGCCATCGAACCTGAGTTCACGTGAGCCAAATCGATGAATGCGAAGCTGAATTTCTTCTCTCTTGCACCATCAAAGCTGAGTTCACGTGAGCCAAAACGATGAAGGCGAAGCTGAATTTCTTCTCATTTGACATTAAACCTGAGTTCACCAAAAGCCAAATCGATGAAAGCGAAGCACTATTTCTTCTCTCCCGCACCATCAAACCTGCGTTCACATGAGCCAAATGGATGAATGAGAAGGTGAATTCCTTCCATAGCGCACCATTAAACCTGAGTTCACGTGAGCCAAATATATGAATGCGAAGCTGAATTTCGTCTCTCTCGCACCATCAAACCTAAGTTTACCTGAGCCAAATCGATGTATGAGAAGCTGAAATTCATCTCACTCGCGCCATCAAACCTGAGTTCACGTGAGCCAAATCGATGAATGCGAAGCACTATTTCGTCTCTCTCGCACCATCAAACCTGAATTCACGTCAGCCAAGTCGATATATGCGAAGCTGAATTTCTTCTCTCTGGCACGATCAAACCCGAGTTCACGTGAGCCACATCGATGAATGCGAAGCTGAATTTCTTCGATCTCTCAGCGTCAAACCTGAGTTCACGTGAGCCAAATCGATGAATGCGAAGCACTGTTTCTTCTCTCTCGCACCATCAAACCTGAATTCACGTCAGCCAAGTCGATGTATGCGAAGCTGAATTTCTTCTCTCTGGCACGATCAAACCCGAGTTCACGTGAGCCAAATCGATGAATGCGAAGCTGAATTTCTTCTCTCTCGCGCCATCAAACCTGAGTTCACGTGAGCCAAATCGATGAATGCGAAGCACTATTTCTTCTCTCTCGCACCATCAAACCTGAATTCACGTCAGCCAAGTCGATGTATGCGAAGCTGAATTTCTTCTCTCTGGCACGATCAAACCCGAGTTCACGTGAGACAAATCGATGAATGCGAAGCTGAATTTCGTCTCTCCCGCGCCATCAAACCTGAGTTCACGCGAGCCAAATCGATGAATGCGACGATGAAATTTTTCTCTCTCGCACCATCAAAACTGAATTCACGTCAGCCAAGTCGATGTATGCGAAGCTGAATTTCTTCTCTCTGGCACCATCACACCCAAGTTACGTGAGCCAAATCGATGAATGCGATGCTGAATTTCATCACCCTCGCGCCATCAAACCTGAGTTCACGTGAGCCGAAACCATGAAGGCGAAGCTGAATTTCTTCTCATTTGACATTAAACCAGAGTTCACGTGAGCCAAATCGATGTATGCGAAGCTGACTTTCTTCTCTCTCGCACCATCAAAACTGAATTCACGTCAGCCACGTCGATGTATGCGAAGCTGAATTTCTTCACCCTCGCACTATCAAACCTGAGTTCACGTAAGCCGAAACGATGAAGGAGAAGCTGAATTTCTTCTCTCTCGCGTTATCAAACCTGAGTTCACGTGAGCCAAACCGATGAATGCGCTGCAATAATTCTTTTCTCTCGCACCATCAAACCTGAGTTCACTTGAGCCAAATATATGAATGCAAAGCTGAATTTCGTCTCTCTCGCACCATCAAACCTGAGTTTACATAAGCCAAATCGATGTATGCGAAGCTGAATATATTCTCGCTCTCGCCATCAAAGCTAAGTTCACGTGAGCCAAATCGATGAATGCGAAGCTGAATTTCTTCACTCTCGCGCCATCAAACCTGTGTTCACGTGAGCCAAATCGATGAATGCGAAGCTGAATTTCATCACCCTCGCGCCATCAAACCTGAGTTCACGTGAGCCGAAACGATGAAGGCGAAGCTGAATTTCTTCTCATTTGACATTAAACCTGAGTTCACCAAAAGCCAAATCGATGAAAGCGAAGCACTATTTCTTCTCTCTCGCACCATCAAAACTGCGTTCAAGTGAGCCAAATGGATGAATGAGAAGGTGAATTCCTTCCATAGCGCACCATTAAACCTGAGTTCACGTGAGCCAAATATATGAATGCGAAGCTGAATTTCGTCTCTCTCGCACCATCAAACCTAAGTTTACCTGAGCCAAATCGATGTATGAGAAGCTGAAATTCATCTCACTCGCGCCATCAAACCTGAGTTCACGTGAGCCAAATCGATGAATGCGAAGCTGAATTTCTTCTCTCTGGCACCATCAAACCCGAGTTCACGTGAGCCAAATCGATGAATGCGAAGCTGAATTTCTACTCTCTCGCAACATCAAAGCTGAGTTCACGATAGCCAAAACGATGAAGGCGAAGCTGTATTTCTTCTCATTTGACATTAAACCTGAGTTAACCAAAGCACCATCAAACCTGCGTTCACGTGAGCCAAATGGATGAATGCGAAGGTGAATTTCTTCCATAGCGCACCATTAAACCTGAGTTCACGTAAGCCAAATCGATGAATGCGAAGCAATATGTTTTCTCTCTCGCACCATCAAAGCTGAGTTCACGTGAGCCAAATCGATGAATGCGAAGCACTATTTATTTCTCTCGCACAATCAAACCTGCGTTCACGTGAGCCAAGTGGATGAATGCGAAGGTGAATTCCTTCCATAGCGCACCATTAAACCTGAGTTCACGTGAGCCAAATATATGAATGCAAAGCTGAATTTCTTCTCTCTAGCACCATCAAACCTGAATTCACGTCAGCCAAGTCGATCCATGCGAAGCTGAATTTCTACTCTGTGGCACCATCAAACCTTAATTCACGTCTGCCAAGTCGATGTAGGCGAATCTGAATTTCTTCATACTCGCTCCATCAAACCTAAGTTCACGTGAGCCAAATCGATGAATGCGAAGCACTATTTATTCTCTCTTGCACCATCAAACCTGTGTTCACGTGAGCCAAATCGATGTATGCGAAGCTGAATTTCTACTCTCTGGCACCATCAAAACCGAGTTCACGTGAGCCACATCGATGAATGCGAAGCTGAAATTCTTCACTCTCGCGACATCAAACCTGAGTTCACGCTAGGGAAATCGATGAATGCGAAGCTGAATCTCGTCTCTCTCGCACCATTAAACCTGAGTTTACATGAGCCAAATCGATGAATGCGAAGCTGAATTTCGTCTCTCTCGCACCATCAAAACTGAATTCACGTCAGCCACGTCGTTGTAAGCGAAGCTGAATTTCTTCTCTCTGGCACGATCAAACCCGAGTTCACGTGGGCCAAATCGATGAATGCGAAGCTGAAATTCTTCGCCCTCGCACCGTCGAACCTGAGTTCAGGTGAGCCAAACCGATAAAAGCGCAGCAGTATTTATTCTCTCTCGCACCATCAAACCTGAATTCACGTCAGCCAAGTCGATGTATGCGAAGCTGAATTTCTTCTCTCTGGCACCATCAAACCCGAGTTCACGTAAGCGAAATCGATGACTGCGAAGCTGAGTTTCTTCTCTCTCGCACCATCAAAGCTGAGTTCACGTGAGCCAAAACGATGAAGGCGAAGCTGAATTTCTTCTCATTTGACATTATACCTGAGTTCAACAAAAGCCAAATCGATGAAAGCGAAGCACTATTTCTTCTCTCTCGCACCATCAAACCTGAGTTCACTTGAGCCAAATATATGAATGCAAAGCTGAATTTCGTCTCTCTCGCACCATCAAACCTGAGTTTACATAAGCCAAATCGATGTATGCGAATCTGAATATATTCTCGCTCTCGCCATCAAAGCTAAGTTCACGTGAGCCAAATCGATGAATGCGAAGCTGAATTTCTTCACACTCGCGCCATCAAACCTGTGTTCACGTGAGCCATATCGATGAAGGCGAAGCTAAATTTCTTCTCTCTCGCGCCATCAAACCTGAGTTCACGTGAGCCAAATCGATGAATGCGAAGCTGAATTTCTTCGCCCTCGCACCGTCAAACCTGAGTTGACGTGAGCCAAATCGATGCATGCGATGCTGAATTTCTTCTCTCTCGCACCATCAAACCTGAGTTTACGTGAGCGAAATCGATGAACGCGAAGCTGAATTTCTTCACTCTCGCGGCATCAAAACTGAGTTCACGCTAGGGAAATCGATGAATGCGAAGCTGAATTTCTTCTCTCTCGCACCATCAAACCGGAGTTCACCTGAGGCAAATATATGAATCGAAGCTGAATTTCGTCTCTCTCGCACCATCAAAACTGAGTTTACATAAGCCAAATCGATGTATGCGAAGCTGAATATATTCTCGCTCTCGCCATCAAAGCTAAGTTCACGTGAGCCAAATCGATGAATGCGAAGCTGAATTTCTTCACTCTCGCGCCATCAAACCTGTGTTCACGTGAGCCATATCGATGAAGGCGAAGCTAAATTTCTTCTCTCTCGCACCATCAGACCTGAATTCACGTCAGCCAAGTCGATGTATGCGAAGCTGAATTTCTTCTCTCTGGCACCATCAAACCCGAGTTCACGTGAGCCAGATCGATGAATGCGAAGCTGAATTTCTTCACTCTCGCGCCATCAAACCTGTGTTCACGTGAGCCAAATCGATGAAGGCGAAGCTGAATTTCTTCTCTCTCGCACCATCAAACCTGAATTCACGTCGGCCAAGTCGATGTAGACGAATCTGAATTTCTTCTCTCTCGCGCCATCAAACCTGATTTCACCTGAGCCAAATCGATGAATGCGAAGCTGAATTTCTTTTCTCTTGCGCCATCAAACCTGAGTTCACGCTAGGGAAATCGATGAATGCCATGCTGAATTTCTAATCTCTCACTATCAATTCTGAGTTTACCTTAGCCAAATCGATGAAGGCGAAGCTGAATTTCGTCTCTCTCGCACCATCAAACCTGAGTTCACGTGAGCCGAAACGATGAAGGCGAAGCTGAATTTCTTCTCATTTGACATTAAACCTGAGTTCACGTGAGCCAAACCGATGAATGCGCAGCACTATTGCTTCTCTCTCGCACCATCAAACCTGAATTCTCGTCAGCCAGTCGATGTATGCGAAGCTGAATTTCTTCTCTCTCGCGGCATCAAACCTGAGTTCACGTGAGCCACATCGATGAATGCGAAGCTGAATTTCTTCACTCTCGCACCATCAAACCTGAGTTTACGCTAGGGAAATCGATGAATGCGAAGCTGAATTTCTTCTCTCTCGCACCATCAAAGCTGAGTTCACTTGAGCCAAATAGATGAATGCGAAGGTGAATTTCGTCTCTCTCGCACCATCAAACCTGAGTTCACGTGAGCCACGTCGATGAATGCGAAGCTGAATTTCTTCTCTCTCGCACCGTCAAACCTGAGTTCACGTGAGCAAAATCGATGTATGCGATGCTGAATTTCTTCTCTCTCGCACCATCAAACCTGAATTCACGTCAGCCAAGTCGATGTATGCGAAGCTGAATTTCTTCTCTCTCGCGCCATCAAACCTGATTTCACCTGAGCCAAATCGATGAATGCGAAGCTGAATTTCTTTTCTCTTGCGCCATCAAACCTGAGTTCACGCTAGGGAAATCGATGAATGCCAAGCTGAATTTCTGATCTCTCACTATCAATCCTGAGTTTACCTTAGCCAAATCGATGAATGCGAAGCTGAATTTCTTCTCTCTCGCACCATCAAAACTGAATTCACGTGAGCTGAAACGATGAAGTCTAAGCTGAATTTCTTCTCATTTGACATTAAACCTGAGTTCACGTGAGCCAAACCGATGAATGCGCAGCACTATTGCTTCTCTCTCGCACCATCAAACCTGAATTCTCGTCAGCCACGTCGATGTATGCAAAGCTGAATTTCTTCTCTCTCGCGGCATCAAACCTGAGTTTACGTGAGCCACATCGATGAATGCGAAGCTGAATTTCTTCACTCTCGCGCCAACAAACCTGAGTTCACGCTAGGGAAATCGATGAATGCGAAGCTGAATTTCTTCTCTCTCGCACCATCAAAGCTGAGTTCACTTGAGCCAAATAGATGAATGCGAAGGTGAATTTCGTCTCTCTCGCACCATCAAACCTGAGTTTACGTGAGCCAAACCGATGAATGCGCAGCACTATTTCTTTTCTCTCGCACCATCAAAGCTGAATTCACGTCAGCGAAGTCAATTTAGGCGAATCTGAATTTCTTCTCTCTCGCGGCATCAAACCTGAGTTCACGTGAGCGAAATCGATGAATGCAAAGCTGAATTTCTTCACTCTCGCACCATCAAACCTAAGTTCACGTGAGCCGGAACGAGGAAGGCGAAGCTGAATTTCTTCTCATTTGACATTAAACCTGAGTTCACGCTAGGGAAATCGATGAAAGCGAAGCTGAATTTCTTCTCTCTCGCACCATCAAACCTGAGTTCACGTGAGCCAAACCGATGAATGCGCAGCACTATTTATTTTATCTCGCACCATCAAAGCTGAATTCACGTCAGCCAAGTCAATGTAGGCGAATCTGAATTTCTTCTCTCTCGCGGCATATAACCTGAGTTCACGTGAGCGAAATGGATGAATGCGAAGCTGAATTATTCACTCTCGCGCCATCACACCTGAGTTCACGCTAGGGAAATCGATGAATGCGAAGCTGAATTTCTTCTCTCTCGCACCATCGAACCTGAGTTCACTTGAGCCAAATATATGAATGCGAAGCGAAATTTCGTCTCTCTCGCACCATCAAACCTGAGTTTAAGTGAGGCAAATCGATGTATGCGAAGCAGAAATTCTTCTCTCTCGCGGCATCAAACCTGAGTTCACGTGAGCCACATCGATGAATGCGAAGCTGAATTTCTTCACTCTCGCGCCAACAAACCTGAGTTCACGCTAGGGAAATCGATGAATGCGAAGCTGAATTTCGTCTCTCTCGCACCATCAAACCTGAGTTTACGTGAGCCAAATCGATGTATGCGAAGCTGAAATTCTTCTGTCTCGCGCCATCAAACCTGAGTTCACGTGAGCCAAATCGATGAATGCGAAGCTGAATTTCTTCTCTCTGGCACCATCAAACCCGAGTTCACGTGAGCCAAATCGATGAATGCGAAGCTGAATTTCTTCACTCTCGCACCATCAAACCTGAGTTTACATGAGCCAAATCGATGTATGCGAAGCTGAATTTAATCTCTCTCGCGCCATCAAACCTGAGTTCACGTGAGCCAAATCGATGAATGCGAAGCTGAATTTCTTCACTCTCGCACCATCAAACCTGAGTTTACGCTAGGGAAATCGATGAATGCGAAGCTGAATTTCTTCTCTCTCGCACCATCAAAGCTGAGTTCACTTGAGCCAAATAGATGAATGCGAAGGTGAATTTCGTCTCTCTCGCACCATCAAACCTGAGTTCACGTGAGCCACATCGATGAATGCGAAGCTGAAATTCTTCTCTCTCGCACCATCAAACCTGAGTTTACATGAGCCAAATCGATGTATGCGAAGCTGAATTTCGTCTCTCTCGCACCATCAAACCTGAGTTTACATGAGCCAAATCGATGAATGTGAAGCTGAATTTCTTCACTCTCGCGGCATCAAACCTGAGTTCACGTGAGCCACATCGATGAATGCGAAGCTGAATTTCTTCACTCTCGCGCCAACAAAACTGAGTTCACGCTAGGGAAATCGATGAATGCGAAGCTGAATTTCTTCTCTCTCGCACCATCAAAGCTGAGTTCACTTGAGCCAAATAGATGAATGCTAAGGTGAATTTCGTCTCTCTCGCACCATCAAACCTGAGTTTACGTGAGCCAAATCGATGAATGCGAAGCTGAATTTCTTCTCTCTCGCACCATCAAAACTGAATTCACGTCAGCCAGGTCGAAGTATACGAAGCTGAATTTCTTCTCTCTCGCACCATCAAACCCGAGTTCACGTGAGCCAAATCGATGTATGCGAAGCTGAATTTATTCTCTCTCGCGCCATCAAACCTGAGTTCACGTGAGCCAAATCGATGAATGCGAAGCTGAATTTCTTCACTCTCGCGGCATCAACCTGAGTTCACGTGAGCCACATCGATGAATGCGAAGCTGAATTTCGTCTCTCTCGCACCATCAAACCTGAGTTCACGTGAGCCAAAACGATGAATGCGAAGCTCTATTTCTCTCTTTCGCCATCGAACCTGAGTTCAAGTGAGCTACGTCGATGAATGCCAAGCTGAATTTCTTCTCTCACGCGCCCTCAAACCTTAGTTCACGTGAGCGAAATCGATGTTTGCGAAGCTGAATTTCTTCTCTCTCGCACCATCAAACCTTAGTTTTCAGGAGCCAAATCGATGAATGCGAAGCTGAATTTCTTCTCTCTCGCACCATCAAACCCGAGTTCACGTGAGCCAAATCGATGAATGCAAAGCTTAATTTCTCTCTTTCGCCATCGAACCTGAGTTCAAGTGAGCTACGTCGATGAATGCAAAGCTGAATATCTTCTCACTTGCCATCAAACCTGAGTTTACGTGGGCCAAAACGATGAATGCGAAGCTGAATATTTTCTTTCTCGCACCATTACACCTGAGTTCACGTGAGCCAAAACGATGAATGCGAAGCTGAATTTCTTCTTTCTCGCACCATTAAACCTGAGTTCACGTGAGCCAAATCGATGAATGCGAAGCTGAATTTCTTCACTCTCGCGCCATAAAAACTGAGTTTACATGAGCCAAATATAAGAATGCGAAGCTGAATTTCTTCTCTCTCGCACCATTACACCTGAGTTCACGTGAGCCAAATCGATGAATGCGAAGCTGAATCTCTTCCCTCTCGCACCATCAAACCTAAGTATATGTGAGCTAAATCGATGAATTCGAAGCTGAATTTCTTCTCACTCGCCATCAAACCTGAGTTCACCTGAGCGAAATCGATGAATGCGAAGCACTATTTCTTCACTCTCGCTCCAACAAACCTGAGTTCACGCTAGGAAAATCGATGAATGCGAAGCTGAATTTCTTCTCTCTCGCACCATCAAACCTGAGTTCACGTGAGCCAAATCGATGAATGCGAAGCTGAATCTCTTCCCTCTCGCACCATCAAACCTGGGTATATGTGAGCAGCATCGATGAATGCGAAGCTGAATTTCTTCACTCTCGCGCCATAAAAACTGAGTTTACATGAGCCAAATATAAGAATGCGAAGCTGAATTTCTTCTCTCTCGCACCATCAAACCCGAGTTCACGTGAGCCAAATCGATGAATGCGAAGCTGAATCTCTTCCCTCTCGCACCATCAAACCTAAGTATATGTGAGCTAAATCGATGAATTCGAAGCTGAATTTCTTCTCACTCGCCATCAAACCTGAGTTCACCTGAGCGAAATCGATGAATGCGAAGCACTATTTCTTCACTCTCGCTCCAACAAACCTGAGTTCACGCTAGGAAAATCGATGAATGCGAAGCTGAATTTCTTCTCTCTCGCACCATCAAACCTGAGTTCACGTGAGCCAAATCGATGAATGCGAAGCTGAATCTCTTTCCTCTCGCACCATCAAACCTGGGTATATGTGAGCGAAATCGATGAATGCGAAGCACTATTTCTTCTCTCTCGCACCATCAAACCTGAATTCACGTCAGCCAAGTCGATGTATGCGAAGCTGAATTTCTTCTCTCTGGCACCATCAAACCCGAGTTCACGTGAGCCAAATCGATGAATGCGAAGCAGAATTTCTTCTCTCTGGCACCATCAAACATGAGTTCACCTGAGCCAAATCGATGAATGCGAAGCTGAATTTCTTCTTACTCCCCATGAAACCTGAGTTCACTTGAGCCAAATCGATGAATACGAAGCAGAATTTCTTCTCTCTGGCACCATCAAACATGAGTTCACCTGAGCCAAATCGATGAATGCGAAGCTGAATTTCTTCACTCTCTCACCAACAAACCTGAGTTCACGTGAGCCAAATCGATGAATGCGAAGCTGAATTTCTTCTTACTCGCCATCAAACCTGAGTTCACGTGAGCCAAATCGATGAAAGCGAAGCACTATTTCTTCTCTCTCGCACCATCAAACCTGAATTCACGTCAGCCAAGTCGATGTATGCGAAGCTGAATTTCTTCCCTCTGGCACCATCAAACCCGAGTTCACGTGAGCCAAATCGATGAATGCGAAGCTCTATTTCTTCTCTCTCGCACCATCAAACCTGAATTCACGTCAGCCAAGTCGATGTATGCGAAGCTGAATTTCTTCTCTCTCGCACCATCAAACCCGAGTTCACGTGAGCCAAATCGATGAATGCGAAGCTGAATTTCTTCTCTCTCGCACCATCAAACCTTAGTTTTCAGGAGCCAATCGATGAAAGCGAAGCTGAATTTCTTCTCACTCGCCATCAAACCTGAGTTCACGTGAGCGAAATCGATGAATGCGAAGCACTATTTCTTCACTCTCGCGCCAACAAACCTGAGTTCACGCTAGGAAAATCGATGAATGCGAAGCTGAGTTTCTCCCTGTCGCAGTCGAACCTGAGTTTAAGTGAGCTATGTCGATGAATGCCCAGCTGAATATCTTCTCACTTGCCATCAAACCTGAGTTTACGTGAGCCAAAACGATGGATGCGAAGCTGAATTTCTTCTTTCTCGCACCATTACACCTGAGTTCAGGTGAGCCAAATCGATGAATGCGAAGCTCCATTTCTCTCTTTCGCCATCGAACCTGAGTTCAAGTGAGCTACGTCGATGAATGCCAAGCTGAATTTCTTTTCTCTCGCGCCCTCAAACCTTAGTTCACGTGAGCGAAATCGATGTATGCGAAGCTGAATTTCTTCTCTCTGGCACCATCAAACCCGAGTTCACGTGAGCCAAATCGATGAATGCGAAGCTGAGTTTCTCCGTGTCGCCATCGAACCTGAGTTCAAGTTAGCTACGTCGATGAATACGAAGCTGAATATCTTTTCACTTGCCATCAAACCTGAGTTTACGTGAGCCAAATCGATGAATGCGAAGCTGAATCTCTTCCCTCTCGCACCATCAAACCTGGGTATATGTGAGCTAAATCGATGAATGCGAAGCTGAATTTCTTCTCTCTCGCACCATCAAACCCGAGTTCACGTGAGCCAAATCGATGAATGCGAAGCTCTATTTCTCTCTTTCGCCATCGAACCTGAGTTCAAGTGAGCTACGTCGATGAATGGCAAGCTAAATTTCTTCTCTCTCGCGCCCTCAAACCTTAGTTCACGTGAGCGAAATCCATGTATGCGAAGCTGAATTTCTTCTCTCTGGCACCATCAAACCCGAGTTCACGTGAGCCAAATCGATGAATGCGAAGCTGAATCTCTTCCCTCTCGCGCCATAAAACTGAGTTTACATGAGCCAAATATAAGAATGCGAAGCTGAATTTCTTCCCTCTCGCACCATCAAACATGAGTTCACGTGAGCCAAATCGATGAATGCGAAGCTGAATCTCTTATCTCACGCGCCATCAAACCTGAGTTCACGTGAGCCAAATCGATGAATGCGAAGCACTATTTCTTCTCTCTCGCACCATCAAACCTGAATTCACGTCAGCCAAGTCGATGTATGCGAAGCTGAATTTCTTCTCTCTGGCACCATCAAACCCGAGTTCACGTGAGCCAAATCGATGAATGCGAAGCAGAATTTCTTTCTCTGGCACCATCAAACATGAGTTCACCTGAGCCAAATCGATGAATGCGAAGCTGAATTTCTTCACTCTCTCACCACAAACCTGAGTTCACGTGAGCCAATTCGATGAATGCGAAGCTGAATTTCTTCTTACTCGCCATCAAACCTGAGTTCACGTGAGCCAAATCGATGAATGCGAAGCAGAATTTCTTCTCTCTGGCACCATCAAACATGAGTTCACCTGAGCCAAATCGATGAATGCGAAGCTGAATTTCTTTACTCTCTCACCAACAAACCTGAGTTCACGTGAGCCAAATCGATGAATGCGAAGCTGAATTTCTTCTTACTCGCCATCAAACCTGAGTTCACGTGAGCCAAATCGATGAATGCGAAGCTGAATTTCTTCTCTCTCGCACCATCAAACCTGAGTTTACATGAGCCAAATCGATGAATGCGAAGCACTATTTCTTCTCTCTCGCACCATCAAACCTGTATTCACGTCAGCCAAATCGATGAATGCGAAGCTGAAATTCTTCGCTCTCGCACCGTCAAACCTGAGTTCACGTGAGCCAAATCGATGAATGCGAAGCTGAATCTCTTCCCTCTCGCACCATCAAACCTGGGTATATGTGAGCTAAATCGATGAATTCGAAGCTGAATTTCTTCTCACTCGCCATCAAACCTGAGTTCACCTGAGCGAAATCGATGAATGCGAAGCACTATTTCTTCACTCCCGCGCCAACAAACCTGAGTTCACGCTAGGAAAATCGATGAATGGGATGCTGAATTTCTTCTCTCTCGCACCATCAAACCTGAGTTCACGTGAGCCAAATCGATGAATGCGAAGCTGAATCTCTTCCTCTCGCACCATCAAACCTGGGTATATGTGAGCTAAATCGATGAATTCGAAGCTGAATTTCTTCTCTCTCGCACCATCAAACCTGAGTTTACAGGAGCCAAATCGATGAATGCGAAGCTGAATTTCTTCTCTCTCGCACCATCAAACCCGAGTTCACGTGAGCCAAATCGATGAATGCGAAGCTGAATTTCTTCTTACTCGCCATCAAACCTGAGTTCACGTGAGCCAAATCGATGAATGCGAAGCAGAATTTCTTCTCTCTGGCACCATCAAACATGAGTTCACCTGAGCCAAATCGATGAATGCGAAGCTGAATTTCTTTACTCTCTCACCAACAAACCTGAGTTCACGTGAGCCAAATCGATGAATGCGAAGCTGAATTTCTTCTTACTCGCCATCAAACCTGAGTTCACGTGAGCCAAATCGATGAATGCGAAGCTGAATTTCTTCTCTCTCGCACCATCAAACCTGAGTTTACATGAGCCAAATCGATGAATGCGAAGCACTATTTCTTCTCTCTCGCACCATCAAACCTGTATTCACGTCAGCCAAATCGATGAATGCGAAGCTGAAATTCTTCGCTCTCGCACCGTCAAACCTGAGTTCACGTGAGCCAAATCGATGAATGCGAAGCTGAATCTCTTCCCTCTCGCACCATCAAACCTGGGTATATGTGAGCTAAATCGATGAATTCGAAGCTGAATTTCTTCTCACTCGCCATCAAACCTGAGTTCACCTGAGCGAAATCGATGAATGCGAAGCACTATTTCTTCACTCCCGCGCCAACAAACCTGAGTTCACGCTAGGAAAATCGATGAATGGGATGCTGAATTTCTTCTCTCTCGCACCATCAAACCTGAGTTCACGTGAGCCAAATCGATGAATGCGAAGCTGAATCTCTTCCCTCTCGCACCATCAAACCTGGGTATATGTGAGCTAAATCGATGAATTCGAAGCTGAATTTCTTCTCTCTCGCACCATCAAACCTGAGTTTACAGGAGCCAAATCGATGAATGCGAAGCTGAATTTCTTCTCTCTCGCACCATCAAACCCGAGTTCACGTGAGCCAAATCGATGAATGCGAAGCTCTATTTCTCTCTTTCGCCATCGAACCTGAGTTCAAGTGAGCTACGTCGATGAATGCCAAGCTGAATTTCTTTTCTCACGCGCCCTCAAACCTTAGTTCACGTGAGCGAAATCGATGTATGCGAAGCTGAATTTCTTCTCTCTCGCACCATCAAACCTTAGTTTTCAGGAGCCAAATCAATGAATGCGAAGCTGAATTTCTTCTTTCTCGCACCATTACACCTGAGTTCACGTGAGCCAAATCGATGAATGCGAAGCTGAATCTCTTCCCTCTCGCACCATCAAACCTGGGTATATGTGAGCTAAATCGATGAATTCGAAGCTGAATTTCTTCTCACTCGCCATCAAACCCGAGTTCACGTGAGCCAAATCGATGAATGCGAAGCTGAATTTCTTCTCACTCGCCGTCAATCCAGAGTTCACGTGAGCCAAATCGAGGTATGCAAAGCTGAATTTCTTCTCTCTGCCACCATCAAACCCGAGTTCACGTGAGCCAATTCGATGAATGCGAAGCTGAATTTCTTCTTACTCGCCATCAAACCTGAGTTCACTTGAGCCAAATCGATGAATGCGAAGCAGAATTTCTTCTCTCTAGCACCATCAAACATGAGTTCACCTGAGGCAAATCGATGAATGCGAAGCTGAATTTCTTCACTCTCTCACCAACAAACCTGAGTTCACGTGAGCCAAATCGATGAATGCGAAGCTGAATTTCTTCTTACTCGCCATCAAACCTGAGTTCACGTGAGCCAAATCGATGAATGCGAAGCACTATTTCTTCTCTCTCGCACCATCAAACCTGAGTTCACGTGAGCCAAATCGATGAATGCGAAGCACTATTTCTTCTCTCTCGCACCATCAAACCTGAATTCACGTCAGCCAATTCGATGTATGCGAAGCTGAATTTCTTCTCTCTGGCACCATCAAACCCGAGTTCACGTGAGCCAAATCGATGAATGCGAAGCTGAAATTCTTCGCTCTCGCACCGTCAAACCTGAGTTCACGTGAGCCAAAACGATGAATGCGAAGCTGAATTTTTTCTTTCTCGCACCATTACACCTGAGTTCACGTGAGCCAAATCGATGAATGCGAAGCTGAATCTCTTCCCTCTCGCACCATCAAACCTGGGTATATGTGAGCTAAATCGATGAATTCGAAGCTGAATTTCTTCTCACTCACCATCAAACCTGAGTTCACCTCAGCGAAATCGATGAATGCGAAGCACTATTTTTTCACTCTCGCGCCAACAAACCTGAGTTCACGCTAGGAAAATCGATGAATGCGAAGCTGAATTTCTTCTATCTCGCACCATCAAACCTGAGTTCACGTGAGCCAAATCGATGAATGCGAAGCTGAATCTCTTCCCTCTCGCACCATCAAACCTGGGAATATGTGAGCTAAATCGATGAATTCGAAGCTGAATTTCTTCTCACTCGCCATCAAACCAGAACTCACGTCAGCCAAGTCGATGTATGCGAAGCTGAATTTCTTCTCTCTGGCACCATCAAACCCGAGTTCACGTGAGCCAAATCGATGAATGCGAAGCTCTCTTTCTCTCTTTCGCCATCGAACCTGAGTTCAAGTGAGCTACGTCGATGAATTCGAAGCTGAATATCTTCTCACTTGCCATCAAACCTGAGTTTACGTGAGCCAAACGATGAATGCGAAGCTGAATTTCTTCTTTCTCGCACCATTAAACCTGAGTTCACGTGAGCCAAAACGATGAATGCGAAGCTGAATCTCTTCCCTCTCGCACCATCAAACCTAAGTATATGTGAGCTAAATCGATGAATTCGAAGCTAAATTTCTTCTCACTCGCCATCAAACCTGAGTTCACGTGAGCGAAATCGATGAATGCGAAGCACTATTTCTTCACTCTCGCGCCAACAAACTTGAGTTCACGCTAGGAAAATCGATGAATGCGAAGCTGAATCTCTTCCCTCTCGCACCATCAAACCTAGGTATATGTGAGCTAAATCGATGAATTCGAAGCTGAATTTCTTCTCACTCGCCATCAAACCAGAACTCACTTCAGCCAAGTCGATGTATGCGAAGCTGAATTTCTTCTCTCTCGCACCATCAAACCCGAGTTCACGTGAGCCAAATCGATGAATGCGAAGCTGAATCTCTTCCCTCTCGCACCATCAAATCTGAGTTCACGTGAGCCAAAACGATGAATGCGAAGCTAAATTTCTTCTCTCTCGCACCATCAAACCTGAGTTTACAGGAGCCAAATCGATGAATGCGACGCCGAATTTCTTCTCTCTCGCACCAACAAACCCGAGTTCACGTGAGCCAAATCGATGAATGCGAAGCTCTATTTCTCTCTTTCGCCATCGAACCTGAGTTCAAGTGAGCTACGTCGATGAATTCGAAGCTGAATATCTTCTCACTTGCCATCAAACCTGGTTTTATGTGAGCGAAATCGATGAATGCGAAGCACTATTTCTTCTCTCTCGCACCATCAAACCTGAATTCAGGTCAGTCAAGTCGATGTATGCGAAGCTGAATTTCTTCTCTCTGGCACCATCAAACCCGAGTTCACGTGAGAAAAATCGATGAATGCTAAGCTGAATTTCTTCACTCTCTCACCAACAACCTGAGTTCACGTGAGCCAAATCGATGAATGCGAAGCTGAATTTCTTCTTACTCGCCATCAAACCTGAGTTCACTTGAGCCAAATCGATGAATGCGAAGCTGCATTTCTTTTCACTCGCCGTCAATCCAGAGTTCACGTGAGCCAAATCGAGGTATGCGAAGCTGAATTTATTCTCACTCGCCGTCAATCCAGAGTTCACGTGAGCCAAATCGATGAATGCGAAGCTGAATTTCTTCACTCTCTCACCAACAAACCTGAGTTCACGTGAGCCAATTCGATGAATGCGAAGCTGAAATTCTTCTCTCTCTCTCCAACAAACCTGAGTTCACGTGAGCCAAATCGATGAATGCGAAGCTGAATTTCTTCACTCTCTCACCAACAAACCTGAGTTTACGTGAGCCAAATCGATGAATGCGAAGCTGAATATCTTCCCTCTCGCACCATCAAACCTGGGTATATGTGAGCTAAATCGATGAATTCGAAGCTGAATTTCTTCTCTCTCGCACCATCAAACCTGAGTTTACATGAGCCAAATCGATGAATGCGAAGCACTATTTCTTCTCTCTCGCACCATCAAACCTGAATTCACGTGAGCCAAATCGATGAATGCAGAGCTGAATTTCTTCGCTCTCTGGAACCATCAAACCCGAGTTCACGTGAGCCATATCGACGAATGCGAAGCTCTATTTCTCTCTTTCGCCATCGAACCTGAGTTCAAGTGAGCTACGTCGATGAATTCGAAGCTGAATATCTTCTCACTTGCCATCAAACCTGAGTTACGTGAGCCAAAACGATGAATGCGAAGCTGAATTTCTTCTTTCTCGCACCATTACACCTGAGTTCACGTGAGCCAAATCGATGAATGCGAAGCTGAATCTCTTCCCTCTCGCACATCAAACCTGGGTATATGTGAGCTAAATCGATGAATTCGAAGCTGAATTTCTTCTCACTCGCCATCAAACCAGAACTCACGTCAGCCAAGTCGATGTATGCGAAGCAAATTTCTTCTCTCTGGCACCATCAAACCCGAGTTCACGTGAGCCAATCGATAAATACGAAGCTGAAATTCTTCGCTCTCGCACCGTCAAACCTGAGTTCACGTGAGCCAAAACGATGAATGCGAAGCTGAATTTCTTCTTTCTCGCACCATCAAACCTGAGTTTACAGGAGCCAAATCGATGAATGCGAAGCTGAATTTCTTCTCTCTCGCACCATCAAACCCGAGTTCACGTGAGCCAAATCGATGAATGCGAAGCTCTATTTCTCTCTTTCGCCATCGAACCTGAGTTCAAGTGAGCTACGTCGATGAATTCGAAGCTGAATATCTTCTCACTTGCCATCAAACCTGAGTATACGTGAGCCAAAACGATGAATGCGAAGCTGAATCTCTTCCCTCTCGCACCATCAAACCTGGGTATATGTGAGCTAAATCGATGAATTCGAAGCTGAATTTCTTCTCACTCGCCATCAAACCTGAGTTCAAGTGAGCTACGTCGATGAAATCGAAGCTGAATATCTTCTCACTTGCCATGAAACCTGAGTTTACGTGACCCAAAACGATGAATGCGAAGCTGAATTTCTTCTTTCTCGCACCATCAAACCTGAGTTCACGTGAGCCAAATCGATGAATGCGAAGCTGTATCTCTTCCCTCTCGCACCATCAAACCTGGGTATATGTGAGCTAAATCGATGAATCGAAGCTGAATTTCTTCTCACTCGCCATCAAACCAGAATTCACGTCAGCCAAGTCGATGTATGCTAAGCTGAAATTCTTCTCTCTCGCACCATCAAACCCGAGTTCACGTGAGCCAAATCGATGAATGCGAAGCTGAATTTCTTCTCTCTCGCACCATCAAACCCGAGTTCACGTGAGCCAAATCGATGAATGCGAAGCTCTATTTCTCTCTTTCGCCATCGAACCTGAGTTCAAGTGAGCTACGTCGATGAATGCCAAGCTAAATTTCTTCTCTCTCGCGCCCTCAAACCTTAGTTCACGTGAGCGAAATCGATGTATGCGAAGCTGAATTTCTTCTCTCTGGCACCATCAAACCCGAGTTCACGTGAGCCAAATCGATGAATGCGAAGCTGAGTTTCTCCCTGTCGCCATCGAACCTGAGTTCAAGTTAGCTACGTCGATGAATGCGAAGCTGAATATCTTTTCACTTGCCATCAAACCTGAGTTTACGTGAGCCAAATCGATGAATGCGAAGCTGAATCTCTTCCCTCTCGCGCCATCAAACCTGGGTATATGTGAGCTAAATCGATGAAATCGAAGCTGAATTTCTTCTCACTCGCCATCAAACCTGAGTTCACCTGAGCGAAATCGATGAATGCGAAGCACTATTTCTTCACTCTCGCGCCAACAAACCTGAGTTCACGCTAGGAAAATCGATGAATTCGAAGCTGAATTTCTTCTCACTCGCCATCAAACTGAATTCACGTAAGCCACATCGATGAATGCGAAGCTGAATTTCTTCTCTCTCGCGCCATCAAACCTTAGTTCACGTGAGCCAAATCGATGAATGCGAAGCTGAATTTCTTCTCACTCGCCGTCAATCCAGAGTTCACGTGAGCCAAATCGATGAATGCGAAGCTGAATTTCTTCACTCTCTCACCAACAAACCTGAGTTCACTTGAGCCAAATCGATGAACGCGAAGCTGAATTTCTTCTTATTCGCCATCAAACCTGAGTTCACTTGAGCCAAATCGATGAATGCGAAGCAGAATTTCTTCACTCTCTCACCAACAAACCTGAGTTCACGTGAGCCAATTCGATGAATGGGAAGCTGAATTTCTTCTTACTCGCCATCAAACCTGAGTTTACGTGAGCGAAATCGATGAATGCGAAGCACTATTTCTTCACTCTCGCGCCAACAAACCTGATTTCACGCTAGGAAAATCGATGAATGCGAAGCTGAATTTCTTCTATCTCGCACCATCAAACCTGAGTTCACGTGAGCCAAATCGATGAATGCGAAGCTGAATCTCTTCCCTCTCGCACCATCAAACCTGGGTATATGTGAGCAGCATCGATGAATGCGAAGCTGAATTTCTTCACTCTCGCGCCATAAAAACTGAGTTTACATGAGCCAAATATAAGAATGCGAAGCTGAATTTCTTCTCTCTCGCACCATCAAACCCGAGTTCACGTGAGCCAAATCGATGAATGCGAAGCTGAATTTCTTCTCTCTCGCACCATCAAACCCGAGTTCACGTGAGCCAAATCGATGAATGCGAAGCTCTATTTCTCTCTTTCGCCATCGAACCTGAGTTCAAGTGAGCTACGTCGATGAATGCCAAGCTGAATTTCTTTTCTCTCGCGCCCTCAAACCTTAGTTCACGTGAGCGAAATCGATGTATGCGAAGCTGAATTTCTTCTCTCTGGCACCATCAAACCCGAGTTCACGTGAGCCAAATCGATGAATGCGAAGCTGAGTTTCTCCGTGTCGCCATCGAACCTGAGTTCAAGTTAGCTACGTCGATGAATGCGAAGCTGAATATCTTTTCACTTGCCATCAAACCTGAGTTTACGTGAGCCAAATCGATGAATGCGAAGCTGAATCTCTTCCCTCTCGCGCCATCAAACCTGGGTATATGTGAGCTAAATCGATGAAATCGAAGCTGAATTTCTTCTCACTCGCCATCAAACCTGAGTTCACCTGAGCGAAATCGATGAATGCGAAGCACTATTTCTTCACTCTCGCGCCAACAAACCTGAGTTCACGCTAGGAAAATCGATGAATTCGAAGCTGAATTTCTTCTCACTCGCCATCAAACCTGAATTCACGTAAGCCACATCGATGAATGCGAAGCTGAATTTCTTCTCTCTGGCGCCATCAAACCTTAGTTCACGTGAGCCAAATCGATGAATGCGAAGCTGAATTTCTTCTCACTCGCCGTCAATCCAGAGTTCACGTGAGCCAAATCGATGAATGCGAAGCTGAATTTCTTCACTCTCTCACCAACAAACCTGAGTTCACTTGAGCCAAATCGATGAACGCGAAGCTGAATTTCTTCTTATTCGCCATCAAACCTGAGTTCACTTGAGCCAAATCGATGAATGCGAAGCAGAATTTCTTCACTCTCTCACCAACAAACCTGAGTTCACGTGAGCCAATTCGATGAATGGGAAGCTGAATCTCTTCCCTCTCGCGCCATCAAACCTGGGTATATGTGAGCTAAATCGATGAATTCGAAGCTGAATTTCTTCTCACTCGCCATCAAACCAGAACTCACGTCAGCCAAGTCGATGTATGCGAAGCTGAATTTCTTCTCTCTCGCACCATCAAACCCGAGTTCACGTGAGCCAAATCGATGAATGCGAAGCTCTATTTCTCTCTTTCGCCATCGAACCTGAGTTCAAGTGAGCTACGTCGATGAATGCCAAGCTAAATTTCTTCTCTCTCGCGCCCTCAAACCTTAGTTCACGTGAGCGAAATCGATGTATGCGAAGCTGAATTTCTTCTCTCTGGCACCATCAAACCCGAGTTCACGTGAGCCAAATCGATGAATGCGAAGCTGAGTTTCTCCCTGTCGCCATCGAACCTGAGTTCAAGTTAGCTACGTCGATGAATGCGAAGCTGAATATCTTTTCACTTGCCATCAAACCTGAATTTACGTGAGCCAAAACGATGAATGCGAAGCTGAATCTCTTCCCTCTCGCACCATCAAACCTGGGTATATGTGAGCTAAATCGATGAAATCGAAGCTGAATTTCTTCTCACTCGCCATCAAACCTGAGTTCACGTGAGCGAAATCGATGAATGCGAAGCACTATTTCTTCACTCTCGGGCCAACAATCCTGAGTTCACGCTAGGAAAATCGATGAATGCGAAGCTGAATTTCTTCTATCTCGCACCATCAAACCTGAGTTCACGTGAGCCAATTCGATGAATGCGAAGCTGAATCTCTTCCCTCTCGCACCATCAAACCTGGGTATATGTGAGCGAAATCGATGAATTCAAAGCTCAATTTCTTCTCACTCGCCATCAAACCGGAATTCACGTCAGCCAAGTCGATGTATGCGAAGCTGAATTTCTTCCCTCTCGCACCATCAAACCCGAGTTCACGTGAGCCAAATCGATGAATGCGAAGCTGAATTTCTTCTCTCTCGCACCAACAAACCCGAGTTCACGTGAGCCAAATCGATGAATGCGAAGCTCTCTTCTCTCTTTCGCCATCGAACCTGAGTTCAAGTGAGCTACGTCGATGAATGACAAGCTGAATTTCTTCTCTCACGCGCCCTCAAACCTTAGTTCACGTGAGCGAAATCGATGTATGCGAAGCTGAATTTCTTCTCTCTGGCACCATCAAACCCGAGTTCACGTGAGCCAAATCGATGAATGCGAAGCTGAGTTTCTCCCTGTCGCCATCAAACCTGAGTTCAAGTGAGCTACGTCGATGAATGCGAAGCTGAATATCTTTTCACTTGCCATCAAACCTGAGTTTACGTGAGCCAAAACGATGAATACGAAGCTAAATTTCTTCTTTCTCGCACCATCAAACCTGGGTATATGTGAGCAAAATCGATGAATGCGAAGCTAAATTTCTACATTCTCGCGCCATAAAAACTAAGTTAACGCTAGGGAAACCGATGAATGCGAAGATGAATTTCTTCTCTCTCGCACCATCAAACCTCAGTTTACGGGAGCCAAATCGATGAATGCGAAGCTGAATTTCTTCTCTCTGGCACCATCAAACCCGAGTTCACGTGAGCCAAATCGATGAATGCAAAGCTCTATTTCTCTCTTTCGCCATCAAACCTGAGTTCAAGTGAGCTACTTCGATCAATGCGAAGCTGAATATCTTCTCACTTGCCATCAAACCTGAGTTTACGTGAGCCAAAACGATGAATGCGAAGCTGAATTCTTCTTACTCGCACCATTAAACCTGAGTTCACGTGAGCCAAATCGATGAATGCGAAGCTGAATCTCTTCCCTCTCGCACCATCAAACCTGGGTATATGTGAGCTAAATCGATGAAATCGAAGCTGAATTTCTTCTCACTCGCCATCAAACCAGAACTCACGTCAGCCAAGTCGATGTATGCGAAGCAGAATTTCTTCCCTCTGGCATCATCAAACCGGAGTTCACGTGAGCCAAATCGATGAATGCGAAGCTGAAATTCTTCGCTCTCGCACCGTCAAACCTGAGTTTACGCGAGCCAAAACGATGAATGCGAAGATGAATTTCTTCTCTCTCGCACCATCAAACCTGAGTTCACGTGAGCCAAATCGATGAATGCAAAGCTGAATATCTTCCCTCTCGCACCATCAAACCTGGGTATATGTGAGCTAAATCGATGAAATCGAAGCTGAATTTCTTCTCACTCGCCATCAAATTAGAACTCACGTCAGCCAAGTCGATGTATGCGAAGCTGAATTTCTTCTCTCTGGCTCCATCAAACCCGAGTTCACGTGAGCCAAATCGATGAATGCGAAGCTGAAATTCTTCGCTCTCGCACCGTTAAACCTGAGTTTACGCGAGCCAAATCGATGAATGCGAAGCTGAATTTCTTCTCTCTCGCCCAAACCTGAGTTCACGTGAGCCAAATCGATGAATGCGAAGCTGAATCTCTTCCCTCTCGCACCATCAAACCTGGGTATATGTGAGCTAAATCGATGAAATCGAAGCTGAATTTCTTCTCACTCGCCATCAAACCAGAACTCACGTCAGCCAAGTCGATGTATGCGAAGCTGAATTTCTTCTCTCTGGCACCATCAAACCCGAGTTCACGTGAGCCAAATCGATGAATGCGAAGCTGAAATTCTTCTCTCTCGCACCATCAAACCTGAGTTCACGTGAGCCAAATCGATGAATGCGAAGCTGAATCTCTTCCCTCTCGCACCATCAAACCTGGGTATATGTGAGCTAAATCGATGAAATCGAAGCTGAATTTCTTCTCACTCGCCATCAAACCAGAACTCACGTCAGCCAAGTCGATGTATGCGAGGCTGAATTTCTTCTCTCCCTACAATCACACCTGAGTTCACGTGAGCCAAAACGATGAATGCAAAGCTCTATTTCTCTCTTTCGCCATCGAACCTGAGTTCAAGTGAGCTACTTCGATCAATGCGAAGCTGAATATCTTCTCACTTGCCATCAAACCTGAGTTTACGTGAGCCAAATCGATGAATGCGAAGCTGAATCTCTTTCCTCTCGCACCATCAAACCTGGGTATATGTGAGCTAAATCGATGAAATCGAAGCTGAATTTCTTCTCTCTGGCACCATCAAACCCGAGTTCACGTGAGCCAAATCGATGAATGCGAAGCACTATTTCTTCACTCTCGCGCCAACAAACCTGAGTTCACGTTAGGAAAATCGATGAATGCGAAGCTGAATTTCTTCTATCTCGCACCATCAAACCTGAGTTCACGTGAGCCAATTCGATGAATGCGAAGCTGAATCTCTTCCCTCTCGCACCATCAAACCTGGGTATATGTGAGCTAAATCGATGAATTCGAAGCTGAATTTCTTCTCACTCGCCATCAAACCAGAACTCACGTCAGCCAGGTCGATGTATGCGAAGCTGAATTTCTTCTCTCTGGCACCATCAAACCCGAGTTCACGTGAGCCAAATCGATGAATGCGAAGCTGAAATTCTTCGCTCTCGCACCGTCAAACCTGAGTTCACGTGAGCCAAAACGATGAATGCGAAGCTGAATTTCTTCTCTCTCACACCATCAAACCTGAGTTTACAGGAGCCAAATCGATGAATGCGAAGCTGAATTTTTTCTCTCTCGCACTATCAAACCCGAGTTCACGTGAGCCAAATCGATGAATGCGAAGCTCTATTTCTCTCTTTCGCCATCGAAACTGAGTTCAAGTGAGCTACGTCGATGAATGCCAAGCTAAATTTCTTCTCTCTCGCGCCCTCAAACCTTAGTTCACGTGAGCGAAATCGATGTATGCGAAGCTGAATTTCTTCTCTCTGGCACCATCAAACCCGAGTTCACGTGAGCCAAATCGATGAATGCGAAGCTGAGTTCTCCCTGTCGCCATCGAACCTGAGTTCAAGTTAGCTACGTCGATGAATGCGAAGCTGAATATCTTTTCACTTGCCATCAAACATGAGTTTACGTGAGCCAAATCGATGAATACGAAGCAGAATTTCTTCACTCTCTCACCAACAAACCTGAGTTCACGTGAGCCAATTCGATGAATGCGAAACAGAATTTCTTCCCTCTCGCACCATCAAGCCTGGGTATATGTGAGCAAAATCGATGAATGCGAAGCTGAATTTCTTCACTCTCGCGCCATCAAACCTCTGTTTACAGGAGCCAAATCGATGAATGCGAAGCTGAATTTCTTCTCTCTCGCACCATCAAACCCGAGTTCACGTGAGCCAAATCGATGAATGCAAAGCTCTATTTCTCTCTTTCGCCATCGAACCTGAGTTCAAGTGAGCTACTTCGATCAATGCGAAGCTGAATATCTTCTCACTTGCCATCAAACCTGAGTTTACGTGAGCCAAAACGATGAATGCGAAGCTGAATTTCTTCTTTCTCGCACCATTACACCTGAGTTCAGGTGAGCCAAATCGATGAATGCGAAGCTAAATCTCTACCCTCTCGCACCATCAAACCTGGGTATATGTGAGCTAAATCGATGAATTCGAAGCTGAATTTCTTCTCACTTGCCATCAAACCTGAGTTCACGTGAGCGAAATCGATGAATGCGAAGCACTATTTCTTCACTCTCGCGCCAACAAACCTGAGTTCACGTTAGGGAAATCGATGAATGCGAAGCTGAATTTCTTCTCTCTCGCACCATCAAACCTGAGTTCACGTGAGCCAAATCGATGAATGCGAAGCTGAATTTCTTCTCTCTCGCACCATCAAACCCGAGTTCACGTGAGCCAAATCGATGAATGCGAAGCTCTATTTCTCTCTTTCGCCATCGAACCTGAGTTCAAGTGAGCTACGTCGATGAATGCCAAGCTGAATTTCTTCTCTCTCGCGCCCTCAAACCTTAGTTCACGTGAGCGAAATCGATGTATGCGAAGCTGTATTTCTTCTCTCTGGCACCATCAAACCCGAGTTCACTTGAGCCAAATCGATGAATGCGAAGCTGATATTCTTCCTGTCGCCATCAAACCTGAGTTCAAGTGAGCTACGTCGATGAATGCGAAGCTGAATATCTTTCACTTGCCATCAAACCTGAGTTTACGTGAGCCAAAACGATGAATGCGAAGCTGAATTTTTTCTTTCTCACACCATTACACCTGAGTTCACGTGAGCCAAATCGATGAATGCGAAGCAGAATTTCTTCCCTCTCGCACCATCAAACCTGCGTATATGTGAGCAAAATCGATGAATGCGAAGCTGAATTTCTTCACTCTCGCACCATAAAAACTGAGTTAACGCTAGGGAAACCGATGAATGCGAAGATGAATTTCTTATCTCTCGCGCCATCAAACCTGAGTTTACAGGAGCCAAATCGATGAATGCGAAGCTGAATTTCTTCACTCTCGCAACATCAAACGTGAGTTCACGTGAGCCAAATCGATGAATAAGAAGCTGAATTTCTTCCCTCTCGCACCATCAAACCTGGGTTCTCGTGAGCCAAATCGATGAATGCGAAGCTGAATTTCTTCTCTCTGGCATCATCAACCATGAGTTCACCTGAGCCAAATCGATGAATGCGAAGCTGAATTTCTTCTCTTTCGCACCATCAAGCCTGGGCTTATGTGAGCTAAATCGATGAATTCGAAGCTGAATATCTTCTCACTCGCCATCAAACCTGAGTTTACGTGAGCCAAATCAATGAATGCGAAGCTCTATTTCTCTCTCTCGCCATCAAACCTGAATTCACGTGAGCCAAATTGATGAATGCGAAGCCGAATATCTTCTCTCAGGCACCATCAAACTCGAGTTCACGTGAGCGAAATCGATGAATGCGAAGCTGTATTTCTTCTCACTCGCCGTCAATCCAGAGTTCACCTGAGCCAAATCGATGAATGCGAAGCACTATTTCTTCACTCTCGCGCCAACAAACCTGAGTTCACGCTAGGGAAATCGATGAATGCGAAGCTGAATATCTTCCCTCCCGCACCATCAAACCTGGGTATATGTGAGCTAAATCGATGAATTCGACGCTGAATTTCTTCATACTCGCCATCAAACAAGAACTCACGTCAGCCAAGTCGATGTATACGAAGCTAAATTTCTTCTCGCTGGCACCATCAAACCTGAGTTCACGTGAGCCAAAACGATGAATGCGAAGCTGAATTACTTCTCTCTCGCAACATCAAACCTGAGTTCACGTGAGCCAAATCGATGAATGCGAAGCAGAATTTCTTCTCTCTGGCATCATCAAACATGAGTTCACCTGAGCCAAATCGATGAATGCGAAGCTCTATTTCTCTCTTTCGCCATCGAACCTGAATTCACGTGAGCCAAATCGATGAATGCGAAGCTAAATTTCTTCTCTCTGGCACCATCAAACCCGAGTTCACGTGAGCGAAATCGATGAATGCGAAGCTGAATTTCTTTTCACTCGCCGTCAATCCAGAGTTCACGTGAGCCAAATCGATGAATGCGAAGCTGAATTTCTTCACTCTCTCACCAACAAACCTGAGTTCACGTGAGCCAATTCGATGAATGCGAAGCTGAATTTCTTCTTACTCGCCATCAAACCTGAGTTCACGTGAGCCAAATCGATGAATGCGAAGCTGATTTTCTTCTCTCTCGCACCATCAAACCTGCGTTCACGTGAGCCAAATCGATGAATGCGAAGCTGAATTTCTTCTCTTTCGCACCATCAAACCTGGGCTTATGTGAGCTAAATCGATGAAGTCGAAGCTGTATTTCTTCTCACTCGCCATCAAACCTGAGTTCACGTGAGCGAAATCGATGAATGCGAAGCACTATTTCTTCACTCTCGCGCCAACAAACCTGAGTTCACGCAAGGGAAATCGATGAATGCGAAGCTGAATCTCTTCCCTCTCGCACCATCAAACCTGGGTATATGTGAGCTAAATCGATGAATTCGAAGCTGAATTTCTTCTCACTCGCCATCAAACAAGAACTCACGTCAGCCAAGTCGATGTATACGAAGCTGAATTTCTTCTCTCTGGCATTATCAAACCCGAGTTCGCGTGAGCCAAATCGATGAATGCGAAGCTGAATTTCTTCTCTCTCGCACCATCAAACCTGAGTTTACAGGAGCCAAATCGATGAATGCGAAGCTGAATCTCTTCCTCTCGCACCATCAAACCTGGGTTCTCGTGAGCCAAATCGATGAATGCGAAGCTGAATTACTTCTCTCTCGCAACATCAAACCTGAGTTCACGTGAGCCAAATCGATGAATGCGAAGCTGAATTTCTTCGCTCTCGCACCGTCAAACGTGAGTTCACGTGAGCCAAAACGATGAATGCGAAGCTGAATTTCTTCTCTCTCGCACCATCAAACCTGAGTTTACAGGAGCCAAATCGATTAATGCGAAGCTGAATTTCTTCCCTCTCGCACCATCAAACCTGGGTTCTCGTGAGCCAAATCGATGAATGCGAAGCTGAATTACTTCTCTCTCAACATCAAACCTGAGTTCACGTGAGCCAAATCGATGAATGCGAAGCAGAATTTCTTCTCTCTGGCATCATCAAACATGAGTTCACCTGAGCCAAATCGATGAATGCGAAGCTGAATTTCTTCTCTTTCGCACCATCAAGCCTGGGCTTATGTGAGCTAAATCGATGAATTCGAAGCTGAATATCTTCTCACTCGCCATCAAACCTGAATTCACGTGAGCCAAATCGATGAATTCGAAGCTGAATATCTTCTCTCTGGCACCATCAAACCCGAGTTCACGTGAGCGAAATCGATGAATGCGAAGCTGAATTTCTTCTCACTCGCCGTCAATCCAGAGTTCACGTGAGCCAAATCGATGAATGCGAAGCTGAATTTCTTCACTCTCTCACCAACAAACCTGAGTTCACGTGAGCCAATTCGATGAATGCGAAGCTGAATTTCTTCTTACTCGCCATCAAACCTGAGTTCACGTGAGCCAAATCGATGAATGCGAAGCTGAATTTCTCTCTCTCGCACCATCAAACCTGCGTTCACGTGAGCCAAATCGATGAATGCGAAGCTGAATTTCTTCTCTTTCGCACCATCAAACCTGGGCTTATGTGAGCTAAATCGATGAAGTCGAAGCTGTATTTCTTCTCACTCGCCATCAAACCTGAGTTCACGTGAGCGAAATCGATGAATGCGAAGCACTATTTCTTCACTCTCGCGCCAACAAACCTGAGTTCACGCAAGGGGAATCGATGAATGCGAAGCTGAATTTCTTCTATCTCGCACCATCAAACCTGAGTTCACGTGAGCCAAATCGATGAATGCGAAGCTGAATCTCTTCCCTCTCGCACCATCAAACCTGGGAATATGTGAGCTAAATCGATGAATTCGAAGCTGAATTTCTTCTCACTCGCCATCAAACAAGAACTCACGTCAGCCAAGTCGATGTATACGAAGCTGAATTTCTTCTCTCTGGCATTATCAAACCGAGTTCGCGTGAGCCAAATCGATGAATGCGAAGCTGAATTTCTTCTCTCTCGCACCATCAAACCTGAGTTTACAGGAGCCAAATCGATGAATGCGAAGCTGAATCTCTTCCCTCTCGCACCATCAAACCTGGGTTCTCGTGAGCCAAATCGATGAATGCGAAGCTGAATTACTTCTCTCTCGCAACATCAAACCTGAGTTCACGTGAGCCAAATCGATGAATGCGAAGCTGAATTTCTTCACTCTCTCACCAACAAACCTGAGTTCACGTGAGCCAAATCGATGAATGCGAAGCTGAATTTCTCTCTCGCACCATCAAACCTGAGTTCACGTGAGCCAAATCGATGAATGCGAAGCTGAATTTCTTCGCTCTCGCACCGTCAAACGTGAGTTCACGTGAGCCAAAACGATGAATGCGAAGCTGAATTTCTTCTCTCTCGCACCGTCAAACCTGAGTTTACAGGAGCCAAATCGATTAATGCGAAGCTGAATTTCTTCCCTCTCGCACCATCAAACCTGGGTTTTCGTTAGCCAAATCGATGAATGCGAAGCTGAATTACTTCTCTCTCGCAACATCAAACCTGAGTTCACGTGAGCCAAATCGATGAATGCGAAGCAGAATTTCTTCTCTCTGGCATCATCAAACATGAGTTCACCTGAGCCAAATCGATGAATGCGAAGCTGAATTTCTTCTCTTTCGCACCATCAAGCCTGGGCTTATGTGAGCTAAATCGATGAATTCGAAGCTGAATATCTTCTCACTCGCCATCAAACCTGAATTCACGTGAGCCAAATCGATGAATTCGAAGCTGAATATCTTCTCTCTGGCACCATCAAACCCGAGTTCACGTGAGCGAAATCGATGAATGCGAAGCTGAATTTCTTCTCACTCGCCGTCAATCCAGAGTTCACGTGAGCCAAATCGATGAATGCGAAGCTGAATTTCTTTACTCTCTCACCACAAACCTGAGTTCACGTGAGCCAATTCGATGAATGCGAAGCTGAATTTCTTCTTACTCGCCATCAAACCTGAGTTCACGTGAGCCAAATCGATGAATGCGAAGCTGATTTCTTCTCTCTCGCACCATCAAACCTGCGTTCACGTGAGCCAAATCGATGAATGCGAAGCTGATTTTCTTCTCTCTCGCACCATCAAACCTGCGTTCACGTGAGCCAAATCGACGAATGCGAAGCAGAATTTCTTCTCTCTGGCACCATCAAACATGAGTTCACCTGAGCCAAATCGATGAATGCGAAGCTGATTTTCTTCTCTCGCGCCATCAAACCTGAATTCCGTGAGCCAAATCGATGAATGCGAAGCTGAATTTCTTCTCTCTCCTACAATCACACCTGAGTTCACGTGAGCCATATCGATGAATGCGAACCTGAATTTCTTCTCTCTCGCCGTCAAACCTGAGTTCACGTGAGCTTAGTCGATGAATGCGAAGCTAATTTTCTTATCCCTCGCCATCAAACCTGAGCTTATGTGAGCTACATTGATGAATTCGATGCTCTATTTCTTCTCTCATGCCATCGAACCGGAACTCACTTGGTGTAGTTCAATGAATGCAAAGCTGAATTTCTTCTCTTCGCACCATCAAACCGAGTTCACGTGAGCTAAATCGATGAATGCGCAGCTGAATTTCTCTCTCTCGCCGTCAAACCTGAGTTCACGTGAGCTAAGTCGATGAATGCGAAGCTATATTTCTTATCCGTCGCCATCGAACCTGAGCTTTTGTGAGCTACATCGATGAATTCGATGCTGCATTTCTTCTCTCATGCCATCGAACCTGAGCTCACGTGGGGTAGATCAATGAATGCGAAGCTGAATTTCTTCTCTCTCTTTTCGAACCATAGCTCACGCGAGCCAAGCTGATGAATGCAAAGCTGAATTTCTTCTCTCGTACCATCAAATCTGAACTCACGTGAGCTACATCGATAAGAGTTTGGCTCAATTTTTTCTCTCTTACCGTCAAATCTCTTTCTCGTTTGCTAACTCGATGAATTTGAAGCCGAATTTTTTTTTCTTTTACCCCATCAAATCTTAGCTCACGACAGTTAGATTGATGAATGTGTAGCTGTTTTTCTTCTCTCGCACCACCAAATCTAATCGCACGTGAGCTGCATCGATAAATGTGTGGCTGAATTTTTTCTCTCCCACCTTCAATTTTGAGTTAACATTTTCTGTCGATGTGGCTATATTCCACTTCGAAATCCGTTTACCTAAAATGCATTCTCTTTTTTTTGCAATGGAAGTTTTTTTAATAGTCGACTGTTATTTATGTATGGGACCTTGCAACTCTTATTTACTTTTAGCCCTTGTAGTCATTAATTAATCCACGTCATGACTGAGCTTTATTAAATCGAATCTTAAGTAAATTTTGTGGTGCATACGATAGGAGTTTACGAAGTAGACAAAAGCCATCTCTAGATTATCTTGACATAAAAGCAGCTAGTCTCTTTGAAAGGCAAGTGCATTACCTCAACATACCATAACCCGCCCACATTTGATGTACTAAGAGATTGTCTGAGGTTCGACTGCATGCTTATCGTTATTTTTGTCACTGGGTTTTCCTCGACACAACTAAGGGTAAATATACCATTTCAGCAGAATGAACAAGTTTCAGTTTGTTAAAAAGTGGTTTCGTCAAAATTTGGCTTTACTTAATAAAAATATTGGTCTCGATTTTTATGACCCTCCATCCAGACCTCCCTCGGCTGTTCAGCAGGTCTTACGACCTGTCCTATTATGTGTCGCCCAAACAATCTACAAGGTGTGGTTTTTGTATGTTATAATAAACTAATATGTTCGGACCCATTTGCGCGAAGCCAGGGAACTTTGCATTTTGAACTTGACTAGGTGTCTAGGAAGCGTTCCACAATTGCGCAGCAAGACATATGGAGTTGGGTTTGGCAAGGAATAGCAAATTAATCAATTCGAATTCCTATGCGTGTTTAGCTTTTTCCAGATTCATTGTGCTTCTGATCATTTGCCTGCCAATGCGTAAATCCAAATACTTGAGAAGTCTTCTTGCGAAGAAATGCATAGCCCACGCTCACTGCCATTGTGGAAGACTTTAAATCACATGCACTGTACACCTTATCTGGACCTAATTACAAAGATTTTGGGCTTGGCATAAGGCCCTAATTTCTAGCTATTTGCAAATCAAGGAGTTACCCTTTACTTGCTCATATTTGCACGTCTGCATATGCACCATAAATGTGGACACAAGCAAAATCTATGCGCAATGCATATTCATGCGTTTAGTTATGTGCATGGATTCAGACGCATATTATGCCACATTAAAATTGTGTGAAAGAGGAGGTTGTAGGATTCGCTTACGCAGTTATTGGTGCTTGTGAAATCGGCTCACAGTCTGCGCAGATTGTAAAGTATGCACCGTAGGCAAATTTTTGCCTTTAGGTGGACGCTGCACATCTTTACAACCATTGCAACTCCTATTTGTAGCTATGATGGGAGCGTTATGCCAGCAATCTTGGCTGCATCAAAGAAGGTGACCTATATTTCATTTGTTTATCGGAATCTCATGTAAAACAATACACAGTGGGTGTTGTACCTGACAACTTTCTGGACATTGGAACATGAATATGGTTTTGTCTTACTTCGGTCTATAGGGCTTCGCCACCTGCTGCTCGAATAGTATCCAATTCAACTTCAGTTATTTGTTGCTTTAGTTGATCTTAGGACGTTATTTTGTACTGCTCAATCTCATGCATAGCAGTCGCATATTCAGATACGACATTATGAATTTGCCACCAAACTAAATCGATGCATGAGTGCATTCCTGCTTAAACATAGCTTGCCGAACTATTTAACTATTTTGTTGCAAAGTCTTCATCCGTTTAGGTGGTAAGGTGATTCTCAGTGGTAGCAATCTGCACGAGAGTTTCTCTAACATTAGCTATCTGCTAACATTGGAGCACAAAACAATGAAGCTCTGTGTAGTAAATACCGAAGCTGTGACGTCTTAAACTGAAAATTTAACGTGGTTTTGGCTGATAGATCCTATACGTGCGCTGCTCTGTTTAAAGCCAATTTCGTTAAAAGCGTCAATTTTGCAAGGCTTGCTACAGTTTTCAGTCCGCGTGTAGCTAATCGTGCCATTAAAATTACGTGCAGGTTCCTTATCTTCCCTGAGACCCAGGTGAGGACTTGTCTTTACTGTCTGTTGGACCCATTCTCTTAGATTTCTAAGCTCAACAAGGTTTACACTGTCCAGTTTAGGTTCCTCTTTCAAGTGCTTTTACATTCGTTCATTGTAAAATCGGGCCTGCGCCAAATTCCCTGAGTGGATGTCCGCAGCAAGTCAGATGGGGCTTTAGAACTTTGCCAAATGGATTCAAAGCGTACTCACCGCTCACTAGTATTTTTCGGTCGTCATGGAATAGAATAGATGAATGATTATCTTTCCCATTCTCCTCCCACGTTTACTAAAATCATTTGTACACAATTGATTTCCTCGTTTCAATTTTTCACTCTGTTGGTTATTATCATTGTAATGTATTTCAATGGACAAATTATATCTCCCTCATTTGCTTCGATCTTTAAATGCGAATCCGATGTGAATAAATCAATTGGTGGAATTTTGATACAGATAAGTCGACCTTGTTCATTTCGCTTCGGTGCGTCCAGATGGATTGAGTCAGTTTAGCCCTGTAAGGATTGGTTTTCTTACACAACTTTAGATCTGAATGCAAGCACGCGCCTTGCTATATGAGTTTGGTTTTCATAATTAAGGCCCGTTTTTTGTTTGAGTAGCAGTAGTAATTGCCTTTTTTTCATGTTACCCTAGTGGTTAGTGGTAGGCGTTTTTCATTTCATGGTTATGGTATGGGTCTTTCAACATTTTTGCCGCTTTCTCAAAATCAACTTACCCGGTGGTCAATTGCTACGCCTATAAACGGAATCAAGTTTGCTTAACTTGTGTGCTAAGAATGTCGATTGCATCCTTAACTATAGGAGCGAAATAGATGTGACCATACCCGATTAATTTACGTAACGCTACACGCCTTAGTTTCCCTGTCTATATTTTACTTCGAATGCACTGTTTTGAGGAAATCTATGTTACTCTCATATTGACTTGCACCTCTTCAATTCCACGTTAAATAGGCATTGACTACATGTGTTGCAGTCATGCATGGACCGGCTGCTACATTCTTGCGAACAATCTAACCATATGATTGCAACCTAGTGATCACACAGTAAAAGTGCATTTCAAATGCTAAAGTGAGGAGCAAAGCAACCATGTAAGACGAGAATACTAGCTTTTCAAAACGCTGCATACTTTTCCTTGATATGCTGGGTTGGATTTCATAAAAGCGCCCTACCGATCGCTTAGCAATGGGAGGTGGTGGCATGAAAGAAAGAAACACTGGGGAGCAATGCGTTATTCGCGGATACGTGCATTGCGTAGAATAAGGCCTCATGCTTTAGGACTAAGAATTAGTTGTAGCCCGTGTTTTAAGTAACTTTAAAATAATACTCGAAATATGATACGATATTTATTAGAAGTGATATTAAAGCTGCTAGTCAAGTGACGTCTATATTGGCCGACATCAGGACAGACGACAAAGACTATATCACAGTTCTCAGTTTTGTACTGAGCACTAAAAGCACTCCTTTTACGCTTAATTTACAAGCTTGAAGCGGAAATGGGATTTGCATTCTTAGTCGTGGCTAAATTTTGTACAATCGTGCTCCTCTTATCTTCAGTCATTGTATGCAATAATGCACTAACTCTACTTTGTTTTACGGCCTTTATAGGCCTTTATTCTAAAGTCAAAATCAAATAAAACGATTAATTTTGTAGGGTCCCATTTAGGATAGCCTTGATGAAGACGACTAATAAACAGGTTGCGAACCTCAGAAACGGCTATATTTAGCTTCCATGAGGCAGTGAAATCATACCGCTGGAATGGGCTTTTAACATTACCTACCACTGAAATGAGAGCAGGGTAGATCAGTCAACCTACTTGCATACAAGGTATGAGCTCATTATGGGGTGGTGGCCACAGATAAACAGCATTGAACAGGTGGTAAAGGGAGGCTTCGAGTAAAAGTTATATTTGCCTCTACTTCTGTGAGGATTTGATAGCAAAGTGGGCAGAAAAACCAGCACCAAATTAGTCAGCAAAAGTACCGAAGTTTTCCAATTTGATTAGACCGCATATCTCCTTAGTATAATATTTTTTGCGTGTAGTTATTTGTCACATCAAATTCAGAAAACCAACTGCTTCTTCCCTTTACAAGTTCACCGCTATGAAGGCCAATCCCACGATGTTCAAAGTTTTGCCCGGTTGCATTCTATGCCTGGCGTTGTAGCTAATCAACAGCAGTAAAGTTGCAAGATTACATGCCTGTTGTTCCTGCAGAGGAATTTGAACCTAGATTTTGAACCTAAAATGCCACTAAATGCTATAATCAATTACTTACCCAGCCGCGGCTAAACGAATCCTAGCCAATCAAACGCTAAATTATATTCTACTCTAAAATATTGCAGTGGAACGGAGCTGAGCTCTGTTTGTCTCGTCTAAATCTCAAAGCTAAAACATTCCTGCAGACACCTTTAAATTGTCTTGCAACCTTGTTTAGCTCATTTGATGCATTAATATAGCCCTTGACTTTGGTCCAGATTTACGCAAAGGCCGATGCGAATTGACGGCTGTCTGGGTACTGGACTCTAAGATCTCCAGAACAACAGTCGTGGGAAGCCGAAGGACTAGATTGTATTAGGTACGTGTGCCTGGGATGCTCATTCCCACAATAAAGCAGCCGTCAACCGCGTGCATCTTGAGTGGAACACAAGTAAACAGCATTCTAAATGCGAGACCAAGTGTCAAGCCTAATATACACGGGGTCACAGCGGCCTTCTTTTGCAGGCGGATGTGAGAGAACACGGAGAAGAATGATGTTTTAATGCCACCAGCTTACTATATGCTGTTAAATTGACTTTTGGGTGACGCAAAGTAGAGAAATCTTTGACCACGCGTATTAGAAAGGTCTGTACTCACTCAAATATGGTTTAATTTTCCTTTCAATCTAATGACGAGCGAAGTGTACGAATTTAAGGAATGGGAATGAGGGCTGTCATTGCTAGCCTTATCAGGCGCATAATTGCCCTCACAAATTGACTTAGCAAAAGCGCATTTTTCACAGGACACGCCACAACTAAACCACGTCAGTCATTAGGTCCCCTAGTCCGCCGGGCAAATTGATAGCTGCCATCAGAAACGTAACAGCCCTTTACCAATGTTCTTTATCGAGACGTTTATATTAACCCTGATCAATTTTGCTCACGTGCGTCTAGCGCTGGTACCGTAAGCCAAAATTTAGCTCTGATAGTAGTAATCACTTCCAAATCTACTTCATACCCCATCTGCTAAACTTGCACGCGTGACTCTCCTCACCGACACAAATTGGAAACCACAGAGGATACAATTTCTCATTGATGGCTCACAAACTCTAAAATGGCATTTCACAGGAAATCACACCGTCTTCAAGGTATGCAGTGCTAGTGAACTGGAAGTGCGTTCAAACAGATATCAGCAATTTTCTGCGTAGTAGTAATCTGGATGCATCGATGCCATCTGCAATTCACTATTGTTCTAGCATCCAAAATGCAATTTCAACAGCATAGCCCTCTTCAACACTCCCAAACCGAAACATTTGCTTGGCGCAAGCTCCATCAACTAGCAGCTTTACTCAACAGCACAAGCACTTAATGATACAACCGTTTTAGCAACAAAGCAACACTTGCGCCGTAGTAAAGCTGCCTTTTAAAGCACAAGCGCCTTATTTTATGGTTTGGATAGAGGTGTATGATACTGCTTATCGAATCGGGGCCCATGATGCAAAATCTGGTGGCTGACTGCTTCACGTAAAGTTTGCTAGCTGTTGATGATCACTTAAACAGTGTGCTCATTCTGCAAACCTAAGTGACAGTTTTCATGTTTTACTGCTCCATTTGTTGCAGCTCATTGCAGCAACGCCAACGTAAAAGCTGTCTGTAGTAAATGGCAAAGGAAAAAGCACGCAGTGTTACGATTCCTAAAGTGGATTTTTAAGCGCAAAGGATGCTTAGTAGTAAGTTTGCTTTAAACTAACCTTGCTACACTTTCTTAAATTTTCAGGACCAATTTGGCTATAATCCTTCAAGCATCAATCTGCTCTAGAGGAAACACACGTCTCTGACAAGCATTCACGTGCAAAACTTGATTTCTAAAGCCAATGCACAGGAGCTTCATCATAAGTAGTTGGTTATTAAAATTCCAGGCATAAATTTTTAAACCAACTGTTGTTTGGTTAGGTGTTACCAAGCCCAAAACAATGAAGTTCCCCTTATTTATTTTGGTGGCACCTCGCACTCTACCATGTTAACCAATTTTTTATTCTTTATTTCTGCTTATTCCCTGTTGACCAGCAAGCATACTTTGCCACAACTAACGTTCCTAAACGATTAGTTTTCCTTCACTCTATTGGTTTACCTTACAAGTGCAGTTTGGTCGCTTGTTGTCCCTAGTGATGTGAGCTTCTGAGCTGATCTAGCGTCGCACGTCCTTTGCGCTCCAAGAATACCTTTGTAAATTTTGTTCCAAATGTAAAATCATCGACTTATGGCAATAGCTACAGCATAAGCTAATGTCTGCCTTAGCTGCTTAAAAGTATTTTCGAAGTTTTCTGACGCCAGATATATGCACTAAACTATCAAAATAGCAAGGCGGTATTCCATCAACCGCATGACCCAATGTTAGCATTATGTTGTGCATGTAGCTTGATGAAAGATAGCTCTTTATAAAACTGTAGTCCAGACTAAATAACACGAACTATTCTTTTACACTCTCTGATTGCGTCAGTCAATGTCATATGACATCCAGTGTCTGCTTGGGCTCGCTCATCCCTTGATACTATTTTTAATCCACCTTTTCGCGGTGTCTAACCATGTCATTTCAGAACCCACTATTTACATTAAATGTTAGAAATGGGACCACAGTTCTTCCCTATGTGTCGTTCAATAGTAATAGATGTGTGAGCAGATTTGCTTTTTGAAAACGCACATGATTTATGCGTTAACTCAATAGGCGATCAGTTCATCTCGTTCTCATCATTAGAGATGTCTGAAAAGTTGTATGGCAGGTGTCGAAGTCAACGTTTACTTTAAGACGTTACCTCGTTCTTCTTTGATTTGATCGAGCATTTTCCAGGCTACGGTAACAACTTTAAGCTGATTACTTTAAGTTGATGCAATGCAAGCGCCTTGAGTGCCGTAAATGGTGCGAAAACCCCCAGTTTGGTCTCTACTCCTTCCAATTGGCACACAGTGCTGCACTGCCCACCGCCGTGCATACTGTTATTTACTAGCATTAAGGCTTCACTGTTTCAAAGCAGTCTCTTTCTTAAAAAGCCAAGCACATGTACCTTAACTTTGGTCTTGCACTGAAGCATCGCATGCTCTACATTTTACAAGTTTTCGCTCCGATCAATCAATGTTAAATGGTCGCTTTCCTGTCTGCTTAATTCCTCGGACCGACCATTACTATCCACCACTATCGCATTGTTGCACACCTTACTGTAGTCCGAATAACATTTATTCATTTCTATACCTTCCATCCATTACGCATCAAGAAATCACTGTGAAATTTGCACTGTAAGGATAGTTGCATGCTTACAAATATACAAAGGAAAGGAGGCACAAAAGCAAATAAGAATGCATGAAGTGAGTGCAAGGAAGGGCAGATTTCGGTGTGGTGATTCAGTGATTACAGTTGGACAGGTAGCGATACTTGTGCCACCAAAACAGCTGCTTGAGGTTCATCGAATGCAATCTTCTGAAATTATGGATAAACACAATTCAGGCGTCAGCTTTCTGACTCTCCTCTTGCCGACTCAGCACGGAAGTTTGAGAAAAGCTGAGTGATGTGTGGACTCGGAGGACCTTAGAGGTCACTATGACATGAACCAGCGTTGAGACCAGAAGCTTTGCTCCACTAATGATTCTCCTAAAGGCGAAGCGCATAGCTTACAGGTTAGGTGACTTGGCCACTGGAAAGTACTCTACCAACCAAACCTTGCATGCACTGTCACAGTCGAGGCAACATTTATGTTGTTCTCTATATGGAATATTTTCTGGACCATCTTCTTCCCTTTCATTAATTAAAGTTTCATCTGTGCTCTCTTAAAAACCTAGGTCCTGTCTAAAGTGATTATTTGCAAAAAAACGTCACTTAATTGCAAGTGGTAACATCGCAAACGAGTGATCGTGTGTGTGGGCTGCAGGTATCATTGCATTATTCGGTAGATGCGTCATCAAGGTTTCTGCTGCTTGAAACATCGGCAAATTATGCATGTGTCCTGGCCAAAATGGAATCTCATGTTGTTGTTGAAATCCATGGTATCGGCAGTGCCACAAGTGGTATGTTACCCACACATTTAAGTTTTGAGCAAGGCAACTTCAAAAGATAATTGCTCTCGACACTGACTTATAGCAATGACGGCGTTGGTGCTGAGGTAAGGCTCAACCATCGCATTGCCACGGCGAAACTCCAAAGTCTTGAAGGATTAAAAAGAGTAGGAACAATCTGTGGAAGCTGCCGCTGTTTGCAAAAGACGACGCTTTGTTGTGGTAGTTAAAATTGCATTGCCATTCTAGAAGGGAAGCTCTTTCTTAGCATATGCATAACAGAGGAAATCCCACAAAACCATTATTTGTCTTGTATCGTTGTTGACAAAATACCTTGCAAATCATACTGTTTAACCTTTGGACGCTTAAAATCACGTCATTCACCTTCAGTTTACGAGCCTGCATCAGGTGTGAGCTTCACATTTTGTATCATATCTCACCGTCGTACAATTTACGTCCCTTTCATTTCCATTCAGTGCATACACCGAAGCATTTACTCTAATTTGTGTCACAACTTTATAGGTCCTTGCACTATAGACAACATCTAGTGGAAAGAACGCCTTAATAAGGTCCCAGTTAGGAAAGCCTTCCTAAAGATTATGAATAAACAGGTTGCGAACCTTAGGCACGATTATAACTAGCCCCCGTGAAGCAGCGAAAGCATGTTGTTAAATCGGCTTTTAATATTACTTACCGTTGGAATGTGAACAGAGTGGATCAGTTAACATACTTGCATACAAGATGTGAGGTCGTTGTGAGATGGCGACCATGGGTAAACATCAGTGGACAGATGGTGAAGGAACGTATCAAGTAACAGTTTTATTTATATTGGCTACAAAGACTTGATGGCAAAGTGGGTGGAACCATCTGTAACAAGCATCATCGATCGCAATCATTCAGGCAATATCTCTTCAGCTTTAACTGCCATGGAAAAATACCGGTACAATTGCTATAAGATTGCTGTAAGTGATCCCCTTTGGAGAGCCTGACTGCAGTCAGCAAAAGCACCGAAGTCTTTTGATTTAACTAGACCACGCGCTGTATATTTGTTTAATGTAGCCATTTATTATGTGTGGTTGTTTGTCACATCAAATTTCGGAGCACAATTCACCCCTTCGCTGTGACGGCTCGACAAACGTTGTTCAAGTTTTGTCTGGTTGCATTTTATGGCAGACGCTATAGCTGATTAACAGCAGCAAAGTCTTAAGAGTGCAAGCCCGTTGGTTCTGTTCAGGAATTTTAGATGGGATTTTGTCCCTCTAATGTTGCAAACGCCGCACTCGATTGCTTACCAGGCCGTAGCTGAACGAAAACCAGCTTATTGAATGCGAAAATATGTCCCACTCTAGAATATCACAAAGGAATGAAGCTGGACTGCATTCCTCGGACTTGAATTTCAGAGTTATAATGTTATCTCCGATACCTTTGAATTGTCCCACAACTTTGTTTTGTTTATTAGATGCACGAATATAGCCCTCAGCTTTGGTCCAGATTTGCACAAGGGCCGGCACTGGTTGATGGCTGTCTGGGCATTAGACGCTAAAATCTGTGAAAAGATAGTGATGAGAACCAGAAAGAATGAAATGCGTCAAGTACATGCGTTTGAGAGGCTCATTAACACAATCAAGCAGCTGTCAACTGTGTGCATCCTAAAGAAATACCAGTAAACAGGAACTGAGGAAAGGTCGGAAATCGTGCCCTGTTGATTTTATGCAAAAGTACTAGCACATGCTGTATAAGACCAATCATCGAGTCCAAAATGCATTTCCTTGTAAGCAGCTGCCCACTCGTTTAACAGTGCCACGTGGTGACAGCGGCCTCCTTTCTCAAGTGGATGTGAAGGAACACGGAGGAGAATGATGGTTTCGAAAACATCACCTTATTACATGCTAATGAAGCTTATTCTTCGGGTAGGACAAAGTAGAGAATCCTCGAAACTACGAGTACTAACCACGTCTGAACTCGCTCAAATGCGGCTCGAATTTCCTTTTAATCCAAAGACGAGCGAGGCATGCAAAACCAAGAAATGAGAAAGTAAGCTGTCATTAATTGCGCCATCAACCACATGGTCGCCCTCGCAACTTGGCTCAGTAGAAGCCCAATTTTTAAATGGGACGCCACAACTAAACTATGTCAGTGATTAGGGTTGTTGGTCTGCCAAGCAAACCAACAGCTGCCAACAAAAATACAACAGTGCTCCACCAACGCGCTTTATTTAGGCGTCTATGATAGCCTCCTTCAGTCACAAATTGAGTGCATTTGTGTGGCATTAGCTGCATCTAAGGCTAAATATCCTTTTGGAAGACTATTTTAAGAAGCCGGACTCATAGCTGCATCGCCAAAGACTCGGATTGTATTAACAAGTTGCAAGTCACCAAATCGTCTCGTCTTAGTTTGAAAGCAGTGATATTAATGGATCTCCTTAATACCACATGCTACGTGTGACATTATGTTTGGTAAAGAACCACCGAGACAGGTGATTTGTGGTTCCACGGAATCACCTGCTACGACTGCTGTCTAACACAACGCCACAATCTACCACGAGCTACCATGACACATGCCAGTAGTCATTTAACACATGTGAAAATTGTGTTGATTGCAATCACGCCTCCAACAGTCAGACATGCTCATCCACACATTTCAACGTCTTCTACTATTCGTCAGTCTTCCCTTGCTAATTTTCAACTCCGTAACCCATTATGAATACTGTCATTTAGCTCCTCCCTTTTACGCGCCCCATTCCCTTTCCTATTTTTACCCACTCTTTGATCTACTTCGTCTTCGTTTGTTTGCACTATTCGAAGGCTGTCGTAACTAGTAAACCGATCTATCCGATTTGTCGGAGGGGAACCATAAGTACCACTCCAAATGCGCCGCGAAGTAAAGCTAAACTTCCTTCGACCTAAGCTGACCGCCTTTCAATTCTGTTGCAAGGTAGATTGTTTGGTAAATGAATTCCTGGACAAATGTGTAACAGAGCAAACCAATGATTTTGCTCTGTTGCTTTTCAAAAAATTTAAACCCCATAATTTTGGCTCTAATAATAAAGTACAATCTTTAGAAGCAAGTTGCTTATTTCTTATACCCATCCATGCATCACCCTACAATTACTCTCCACACGTCTCTTGTACGCCTACCTCATATGCATTAACCATTGCCGAATCGGTAACAGTTGCAACTTCCTTAGACGTGCAAGCCTGCAAATCCTGCTCGTTTTATTTCCGATTACCCACACCACTTTGGAATCACTGCCTCATCAAGTTAAGTCGGACTATTTCAGACCGTACAAAACTAGACTAAGTAGCACTTATGTTAGATTGTGCTCAGATAACAAACGGATCTCCTCCTCTGACCTGACTTGACACTCTGCCCTATTTTCATCCTGGCTACTGCCTTATTTGCCACATCGAACCAATTCAACAGACCTCCAATCAACGCATTGTAGCTATTTTCTCTGGGTCGCGGATACGAAGGATAAGTGCAATGTAAAAAAAAACGTGCTGGTAACTGAAAATGATGTTTAAACTAAGAGATAAATTTGTGCAGATCAAAATCATTCATGCTTATTCCCTAGTCCGTGGTCTTAGATGGAATAATAGAAGTGGAAATTTGTTTTTATGATGTATAATTAAAAACAGATGAAAACAATTAATTGCCAACCGTATCTTAGTCTTTGGATAATGCTTTGACTTTCTATTCTATATTGTAATATGAATTTACATTGTGGTTTTTATAATGATTTCGGATGCATTACCTAACGTACTTCGGACCTAAACGAAATTTCGGTAACCATCAGTGGTGCTAGGGACGCTAACAAGCAAATGCACGATAATCTTTTCGCGTTTGTAGGTAAATCTAGAATTTTAAAGCCCTTTGTCTCATTTCATATTATAATTTCTGTTCTTCGCCCCCGCCACCTTCCAGTCAGAGTTACAAATCGGTAAGTATCTGAGTTCTTTGTAGACTTATCTGATGTATAGAGTCAGTGAAGCTTAGGTCCGAATTTACTAGGCTTCCTTCCTATGAACTCACAATTGCGTGCTAGCTGCATACAGGCACTGAATGGGCGAGAATTATTAAGGCCTAATGTAAGATATGAAAAATGCTCTTCTTCTAGCCAGTACTGTGCAGCTGATGATAGCTCACATCTGACAAAGCTGTCATTAATTGGGCTATTCGGCTGTTACTATTACAGAGCAACTGATGTTCCATGTTTGCTGCTGAATCAACTTTTTGACCCGATTACCACGCTATTCATGATTTCATTACTGAGTGGCTCGTTGCGTTCAAAGGCAGTCAGTCCTTATGCGTTGCTTACAATGCCATGGATTTGAATAAGATATTGTAATAACTTGCAGCGTTAATTGCAACACATTTTACATGTCTACTATTACCATGCACATGTATGTATAAAAGAGATGTTTAGGCGTGTTTTAACTTACATACCTGCGCATAAATCCTTCCAAAATACAAATGCTTTCGTGGATTCTAAAACACTTAGTGGATCTCCGATAATTAACAATAGGATACCTCACCTCATTTAGGAGCCTGAGGCATAGCTGGTCAGATGAGTCGGGCTGACTAATCAATTGGACTGTATCTGATGGCAATCTGGTGGCGCAGGTTTATTCTTCACTATCGAAAATATCAAACTCTCAGTCGGTACATGTCTGGGTGCACTATGTGAATTCCTATTTGCTTACAAACTTGAAAATGTTACGTTTCCTTTTTATCTTTACAGAGGATACTGCTTCAGTGTGATGCCGAGGCAGTGAAATGACTTGTGAATGTAACTTTTCTGCTTACATCTTCGAAAGTCAAAATAATAATGCTTTTGGGCGCAGGAAGGCACAAGTTGGCACAAGATCCTGACTGTGTTAGTCATATGTCCAATCAGCGGCCTGTCATCGCTAAGCAATCGTCTGAACCAGTCCGTCGGAATGTGCATGTGCCACTTTATCTAAGTCTAAACAGTACAAGGTTGGGCTATTTCGGAGTAGGGAGGTTTATTTTAACAATGGAGACAATGAGAAGAGTGTCATAGCAAACACAT
>CM010312.1:34211191-34236192 GCA_001923025.3 Taenia multiceps
ACGTGGACTCCAAGGACACGTGGCTTGCCTGGATATCGATCCACGGCGAGTTTGAAGGTCAGATGACGTCACCAGGGGCGCCAGACTGGAGTCAACGTGGACTCCAAGGCACGTGGCTTGCCTGGATATCGATTTACGGCGAGTTGAAGGTCATATGAACGTCAGCAGGGCGCCAGACTGGGGTTTAATGTCGACTCCAAGGCCACGAGGCTGTCTGGATATCGATCCACGGCGAGTTGAAGGTCAGATGACGTCACCAGGGGGCGCCAGACTGGTGGTTAATGTCGACTCCAAGGCCACGTGGCTTGCCTGGATATCGATCCACGGCGAGTTGAAGGTCAGATGACGTCACCAGGCGCGCCAGACTGGGGTCAACGTCGACTCCAAGGCCACGTGGCTTGCCTGGATATCGATCCACGGCGAGTTGAAGGTCAGATGACGTCACCAGGGCGCCAGACTGGAGTCAACGTCGACTCCAAGGCCACGTGGCTTGCCTGGATATCGATCCACGGCGAGTTGAAGGTCATATGACGTCAGCAGGGGCGCCAGACTGGAGTCAACGTCGACTCCAAGGCCACGTGGCTTGCCTGGATATCGATCAACGGCGAGTTGAAGGTCAGATGACTCACCAGGGGCCGACAGTGAGTAACGTGGACTCCAAGGCCACGTGGCTTGCCTGGATATCGATCCACGGCGAGTTGAAGGCCATATGACGTCAGCAGGCGCGCCAGACTGGGGTTAATGTCGACTCCAAGGCCACGTGGCTTGCCTGGATATCGATCCACGTCGAGTTAAAGGTCAGATGACGTCACCAGGGGTGCCAGACTGGAGTCAACGTGGACTCCAAGGCCACGTGGATTGACTAGATATCGATCCACGGCGAGTTGAAGGTCAGATGACGTCACCAGGGCGCCAGACTGGGGTTACGTCGACTCCCAAGGCCACGTGGCTTGCCTGGATATCGATCCACGGCGAGTTGAAGGTCAGATGACGTCACCAGGGGTGCCAGACTGGAGTCAACGTGGACTCCAATCCACGTGGCTTGCCTGGATATCGATCCACGGCGAGTTGAAGTCAGATGACGTCACCAGGTGCGCCAGACTGGAGTCAACGTCGACTCCAAGGCCACGTGGTTGCCTGGATATCGATCACGGCGAGGTTGAAGGTCAGATGACGTCACCAGTGGCGCCAGACTGGAGTCAACGTGGACTCCAAGGCCAACGTGGTGTGCCTGGTATCGATTTACGGCGAGTTGAAGGTCAAATGACATCAAGGGGCGCCAGACTGGGGTCAACGTCGACTCCAAGGCCACGTGGCTTGCCTGGATATCGATCCACGGCGAGCGAGTTGAAGGTCAGATGACGTCACCAGGCGCGCCAGACTGGAGTCAACGTCGACTCCAAGGCCACGTGGCTTGCCTGGATATCGATCCACGGCGAGTTGAAGGTCATGACGTCAGCAGGGGCGCCAGACTGGAGTCAACGTCGACCCAAGGCCACGTGGCTTGCCTGGATATCGATCCAAGGCGAGTTGAAGGTCAGATGACGTCACCAGGGGCGCCAGACTGGAGTCAACGTGGACTCCAAGGCCACGTGGCTTGCCTGGATATCGATCCACGGCGAGTTGAAGGTCAGATGACGTAGCCAGCAGGGGCGCCAGACTGGGGTTAATGTCGACTCCAAGGCCACGTGGCTTGCCTGGATATCGATCCACGGCGAGTTGAAGGTCAGATGACGTCACCAGGGCGTCACATGGAGTCAACGTGGACTCCAAGGCCACGTGGCTTGCCTGGATATCGATCCATGGCGAGTTGAAGTCAGATGACGTCACCAGGTGCGCCAGACTGGAGTCAACGTGGACTCCAAGGCCACGTGCTTGCCTGGATATCGATCAACGGCGAGTTGAAGGTCAGATGACGTCACCAGGGGCGCCAGACTGGGGTCAACGTCGACTCCAAGGCCACGTGGCTTGCCTGGATATCGATCCACGGCGAGTTGAAGGTCAGATGACGTCACCAGGGGTGCCAGACTGGAGTCAACGTGGACTCCAAGGACACGTGGCTTGCCTGGATATCGATCCACGGCGAGTTGAAGGTCAGATGACGTCACCAGGTGCGCCAGACTGGAGTCAACGTCGACTCCAAGGCCACGTGGCTTGCCTGGATATCGATCCACGGCGAGTTGAAGGTCAGATGACGTCACCAGGGGCGCCAGACTGGAGTCAACGTGGACTCCAAGGCCACGTGGTGTGCCTGTGTATCGATTTACGGCGAGTTGAAGGTCAAATGACATCACAAGGGGCGCCAGACTGGGGTCAACGTCGACTCCAAGGCCACGTGGCTTGCCTGGATATCGATCCACGGCGAGTTGAAGGTCAGATGACGTCACCAGGCGCGCCAGACTGGAGTCAACGTGGACTCCAAGGCCACGTGGCTTGCCTGGATATCGATCCACGGCGAGTTGAAGGTCAGATGACGTCACCAGGGGCGCCAGACTGGAGTCAACGTCGACTCCAAGGCCACGTGGCTTGCCTGGATATCGATCCACGGCGAGTTGAAGTCATATGACGTCAGCAGGGGCGCCAGACTGGAGTCAACGTCGACTCCAAGGCCACGTGGCTTGCCTGGATATCGATCAACGGCGAGTTGAAGGTCAGATGACGTCACCAGGGGCGCCAGACTGGAGTCAACGTGGACTCCAAGGCCACGTGGCTTGCCTGGATATCGATCCACGGCGAGTTGAAGGTCATATGACGTCAGCAGGGGCGCCAGACTGGAGTCAACGTCGACTCCAAGGCCACGTGGCTTGCCTGGATATCGATCCACGTCGAGTTAAAGGTCAGATGACGTCACCAGGGGTGCCAGACTGGAGTCAACGTGGACTCCAAGGCCACGTGGATTGACTAGATATCGATCCACGGCGAGTTGAAGGTCAGATGACGTCACCAGGGGCGCCAGACTGGGGTCAACGTCGACTCCAAGGCCACGTGGCTTGCCTGGATATCGATCCACGGCGAGTTGAAGGTCAGATGACGTCACCAGGGGTGCCAGACTGGAGTCAACGTGGACTCCAAGGCCACGTGGCTTGCCTGGATATCGATCCACGGCGAGTTGAAGGTCAGATGACGTCACCAGGGGCGCCAGACTGGAGTCAGCGTCGACTCCAAGGCCACGTGGCTTGCCTGGATATCGATCCACGGCGAGTTGAAGGTCAGATGACGTCACCAGGGGCGCCAGACTGGAGTCAACGTCGACTCCAAGGCCACGGGCTTGGCTGGATATCGATCCACGGCGAGTTGAAGGTCATATGACGTCACCAGGGGCGCCAGAGTGGGGTTAATGTCGACTCCAAGGCCACGAGGCTGGTCTGGATATCGATCCACGGCGAGTTGAAGGTCAGATGACGTCAGCAGGGGCGCCAGACTGGAGTCAACGTGGACTCCAAGGCCACGAGGCTGGTATGGATATCGATCCACGGCGAGTTGAAGGTCAGATGACGTCAGCAGGGGCGCCAGACTGGAGTCAACGTGGACTCCAAGGCCACGTGGCTTGCCTGGATATCGATCCACGGCGAGTTGAAGGTCAGATGACGTCACCAGGGGCGTCACACTGGAGTCAACGTGGACTCCAAGGCTACGTGGCTTGCCTGCATATCGATCCACGGCGAGTTGAAGTTCAGATGACGTCACCAGGTGCGCCAGACTGGAGTCAACGTCGACTCCAAGGCCACGTGGCTTGCCTGGATATCGATCCACGGCGAGTTGAAGGTCAGATGACGTCACCAGGGGTGCCAGACTGGAGTCAACGTGGACTCCAAGGCCACGTGGCTTGCCTGGATATCGATCCACGGCGAGTTGAAGGTCAGATGACGTCACCAGGGGCGCCAGACTGGGGTCAACGTCGACTCCAAGGCCACGTGGATTGACTGGATATCGATCCACGGCGAGTTGAAGGTCAGATGACGTCAACAGGGGCGCCAGACTGGGGCAACGTGGACTCGAAGGACACGTGGCTTGCCTGGATATCGATCCACGGCGAGTTGAAGGTCAGATGACGTCACCAGGGGCGTCACACTGGGTTTAATGTCGACTCCAAGGCCACGTGGCTTGCCTGGATATCGATCCACGGCGAGTTGAAGGTCAGATGACGTCACCAGGTGCGCCAAACTGGAGTCAACGTCGACTCCAAGGCCACGTGGCTTGCCTGGATATCGATTTACGGCGAGTTGAAGGTCAGATGACGTCAGCAGGGGCGCCAGAATGGGGTTAATGTCGACTCCAAGGCCACGAGGCTGGTCTGGATATCGATCCACGGCGAGTTGAAGGTCAGATGACGTCACCAGGGGCGCCAGACTGGAGTCAACGTGGACTCCAAGGCCACGTGGCTTGCCTGGATATCGATCCACGGCGAGTTGAAGGTCATATGACGTCAGCAGGGGCGCCAGACTGGAGTCAACGTCGACTCCAAGGCCACGTGGCTTGCCTGGATATCGATCCACGGCGAGTTGAAGGTCATATGACGTCAGCAGGGGCGCCAGACTGGAGTCAACGTGGACTCCAAGGCCACGTGGCTTGCCTGGATATCGATCAACGGCGAATTGAAGGTCAGATGACGTCACCAGGGGCGCCAGACTGGAGTCAACGTGGACTCCAAGGCCACGGGCTTGCCTGGATATCGATCCACGGCGAGTTGAAGGTCAGATGACGTCACCAGGGGCGTCACACTGGAGTCAACGTGGACTCCAAGGCCACGTGGCTTGCCTGGATATCGATCCACGGCGAGTTGAAGTTCAGATGACGTCACCAGGTGCGCCAGACTGGAGTCAACGTGGACTCCAAGGCCACGTGGCTTGCCTGGATATCGATCCACGGCGAGTTGAAGGTCAGATGACGTCACCATTGGTGCCAGACTGGGGCAACGTGGACTCCAAGGACACGTGGTGTGGCTGGATATCGATCCACGGCGCGTTGAAGGTCAGATTACGTCACCAGGGGTGCCAGACTGGAGTCAACGTCGACTCCAAGGTAGGGAGGGGTGGAGGGAGGAAGGGAGGAAGGGAGGGAGGTAGGGAGGTAGTAGTGAGGCAGGGAGTTAGGTAGGGAGGGAGAAAGGGAGAAAGGCATAAATGGAGAGAGGAGGGAAGGGGGAGGGAGATAGGGAGGTATGGAGTGAGGTAAATAGGGAGTAGGGAAGTAGGGAGGGAGAAAATTAGTTTTGTAGGTAGGGAGGTAGAAAGGGAGGTAGGGAGGTAGGGCGGCAAATAGGGAGGTAGTTAGGGGGGGAGGGAGGGAGGGAGGTAGGGCGGGTAAATAGGGAGGTAGGGAGGGAGGGAAGGAGGAGGGTATGTAGGGGGGAGGTAGGGAGTGAGGGAGGGAGGGAAGTAGCTAGGGAGGTAGGGAGGAGGGAGGGAGGGAGGAGGTGTGTAGTTAGTGGGGTAGGGAGGGAGGGAATGGGGAACGTATGTAGGTAGGGAGGTAGAGAGTGAGGGAGGGAAGTAGTTAAGTAGCTAGGGAGGTAGGGAGGGATGTAGGGAGGCAGGAAGGGAGGTAGGTGGGTAGGTAGGGAGGGAGGGAAATAAATAGGGAGGTAGGGAGGTAGGGAGGGAGGGAGGTAGGGAGGTGGGAAGGGAGGTAAATAGGGGGTAGGGAGGTGTGGAGTTAGGGAATTAGGGAGGGCGGTAAATAGGGAGGCATGGAGGTAGAAAGGGAGAGGGAAGAGGGAGGTAGGGAGGTAAGGGGTAGGTAAATAGGGAGGAGGTAGTGAGCTAGGGAGGTAGGGAGGGTGGTAAATAGGGAGGTAGGGAGCTAGGGAGGCAGGGAGGGCGGTAATAGGTAGGGAGAGGGAAAGGGAGAGAGAGGGAGAGAGGAGGGAGGGGGGAGGGAGGGAGGGAGGTAGGTAGGTAGGTAGGTAGGGAGGGAGGGAGGGAGGGAGGTAGGTAGGTAGGTAGGGAGGGAGGAGGGAGGGAGGGAGGGAGGGGGGAGGGTAGGTAGGTAGGTAGGGAGGGAGGGGGAGGGAGGGAGGGAGGAGGGAGGGAGGGAGGGAGGGAGGGAGGGAGGGAGGGAGGTAGGTAGGTAGGTAGGTAGGTAGGTAGGTAGGGAGGGAGGGAGGGAGGAGGGAGGGAGGGAGGAGGGAGGGAGGGAGGTGGGGTAGGTAGGTAGGTAGGTAGGTAGGTGGGTAGGTAGGTAGGTAGGTAGGTAGGGAGGAGGAGGAGGGAGGGAGGGGAGGGAGGGAGGGAGGGCGGTAAATAGGGAGGTAGGGAGGACGGGAGGGAGGTAGGTAGGTTGGAGCTTTCTTTGTAGAAACGCGCGGTCCGGTCTGGAGTCGCGCACCCGTTTCTTTTATTTATTTATTTATTTGGCTGGCCGCACCACACCACACCCTCCTGCATGGCGGCTTTCGCTTTGCTTGCTTTGGTGCCCCAGGGCAGCTACGCTGCGCTGCGCGTGCGTTTCTCGCGGTCACTACGAGGAAACTGCGCTGCGCAGCGGAGCGGCTTGCCCGGCGGCTTGCCCCCCGCGCGAAGATGGGGCCGCCCGCCGCACTCAATCCAGCGGCGCCGCTGGATTGAGTGCGGCGGGCGGCCCCATCTTCGCGCGGGGGCAAGCCCTCCCCCCTTTTACCTTGCCCCTCCCGCGAAATTTTTCTCTATCCTCTTATCCTCTTTGCCCTCTCCCCCCCACTCTCTCACGCATATCACCACCCCTTCTTTTGCTCATCTAACCTCACCCACGCCTTCTCCCTCATCTTCCCCACACTGCCTCCTTTTTTCCGCCTCATTGCCCCTCATTCTACCTCTTTTCTTCCCCTTCTTTACTCATTTCCTTTCCAGTATTATCTACTCTCTCGCCTCCAATTCCTCTCCACTTTTTTTCTCTCCCTGTCCATCCCACTTCTCGTCCCCGCACCTTCCACTACTGCTCTTTGCACTCATTACTCACCCACCCACCCACCCACCCACTAACCAATCGCCATAGCCTCTCCCACCTACTTACAGCTTGTCAGTAGACATACTTGTGCTATGTGCTCCCCTCCCCTCCCTTCCCTCCCTTCCCTCCCTTCCCTTCCCTTCCCTTCCCTTCCCTTCCCTTCCTCCCTCCTTCTCCTTCCATGCTTGTGTTTCTTCTCCTCCTCCTCCTCCTCCTCCTCTACCTTCTAACGCATTCGGTCCTCCTCTCTCAACCCACCTAGCGTTGTTCTCTTTGCTTTCATCCATCCCTCAAGTCCATATGCTAATAGCTAGTATTTGGCAATTATAATGATATCTTTCACTAATAGACATCAATAGTCTTTACTAAGCACATGCCTTATTTTCAGTGATCACAAATGTCCAACAATCAACTTTCCACGCATCTTGTCAACTCCCCACACTATACTTTCCTTCTCTCCTTCTTTCTTTCTTTCTTTCTTTCTTTCTTTCTTCCTTTACCCGCCTTACCACCTGCAATGCCTGCCGTGCCTGCAGTGCTGACTACAAGGGGTGAATGAGGTGGCAAGGCATCTGCTCCTTGGTCCAATTCAACTGCCCACTCACATAGCCGAGGTGCGCACATCCCTCTGGGCCGTGTACCTTCACGTGTATGGAAGGCGTATTTCACACTGAAGGATTGTCATTCCAACGGCTCCCTGATGCACGTCTGTCTATTCCACAATATGTATGCCATTTCCCAGTGGTCCAGTGGTGACTCCATCTCCTTCGATGGTTACCTCTTCAGTCACTTTACCAACCACACATCTTCTCCTTCCATTTCAAAACTGACATATTTACTTTTAATTAATTTGATCGGGACAGGATGAAGTTTCGCCACTGCTATAACCCTAACAGATTTGCTGAAAGTGTTTTGTGGTTAAGATTATAGCATCCTACTACTGCTGTAATTCGCTAGCAGCAGCACTCCCTAGCCTACATTCCGCCTTGCATTGACAGCAGACCGGTTATAGCCGATGTCTGCTTCCTTTGGGTCCTTATGTCAGCGATTCTACCATAGGAGGATAAACCATGCAAGGTTTGCCTATTTATCCTACTTTGCATCGTTGGGTAGCAATAGGCACTTCTGCTTGCCTCAGTGCCATTAAGTCTTCCCCTCTTCCTTATTTTAACGCCTACATTTCAACTCGCTCTATATTGTACGCGTATCAATTAGCAGATGCTCTTCTCCGAGGGTGTGGCTGTAATACCACGGCTATTACGCATGGGAGGCTACAGTTTCATGCATTCTTAACTCCTCTTTTTACTTAGAACCGACAAAATGATTTAGTTGTATGACACAAACACGCTGCTCTTCCTTTTGTGCCCTCATCAAGAACAAGCTATTGCATGCTCTACGTTGCGGTGCTGCCGACCACCAGAATTCAAACCTACTCCTTCCTATAATATAAATGGAAAAGCGTACAGACCTAAGCTGCCTTCTTGATTCTATCCTCCTCATCCTCCTACGTGTACTCTTCCCTACCCCTTAGCGTTCGCTCCACTTTCCTCTTCAACTAACCACCCCTGCATTCGATGATGGTGACGTTGCTCTCTCTCCTCGTTCACCTCAACGTCCCCACGGCCGGCACATGCACGATGCAGGGGCATTGGTGCACTGTCGGTAAAAGGCGTTCTGAGGTTGATTCAATTTCCCATTTTCACATCGAGCCACCCTCTCCATCCACCGCGGGCGATGCAGCGTAATGCTTCTACCTACACATAATTCATGGTGTTTAGGTTATGAAGGCATTTTAAGCAGCTATAGAAACTTTGTATGCGCAGTGCTATGGCTGACCACAATTAGCCCCTAAGCAGCCAATAATATTATCAGACTACAATAATGCTTCCTTTTTTAGTGATGATAGTAAAGTATTGTTAGAATTAGTGGTTGCTGTCACTCAAATGAGCAATCACTCCACTGTGTCACACACGTGTGTGACACTATTCACTATTCACTATTTTGTCCTGCAGACGTAATTATTTCAACCATTGTAGACGAATGAAAACGTGATCATTTTTTGGACTGATGGCAGCAACCTGAACATATTACACGGTTTGTCACATGTGGAGTGGTCACTAGGAGTCACAATTTCCTATTCCAATGCGAGATCATCAAATTTACTTCAAATTGCATATTTGTCTTTGGGACAACTGAAAGACGAGGCCAGTACTACCAGTCACCTTCTCTATGTCTCAAAGCAACAAGTCGTGAACTTTGCAGCGTCTCTGCAGAAGGAGTGGGTAAAACGACGAGCGACGCTGGGCGAGGTGTCGCACTGCCGTCTACTTTCCCCATCAGCACAGCTATGATTAAATAAAATTAATTTAACTTAATGCATGTCGTAAGCAGTTTTAAATGCTCTACTTGCGTCTCTATGAGTTCCAATTTGAAGGAGTAGTTACCAAATGGACGCGTGAGTGTGGTGGCATGGGAATAATGTGCTGTAATTAAGACAGATGCATACAATCCTAGCCCCAAAGGTGAAGCACACCATATGTGCTGTAGAAACTTTCAAACCATTAAGGCTTACACCTTTCAAAGGCCACACACAAACAAGACATCCTAAGTACATTATCCAAAAGCTCCTATCACAACCGACCTAACAAGCGTGCATTGATGTGCCAATCTAACGATCCCTGACAGCCTCTTAGTCTACCATTTAAGTCGGTTGGAGGAAAGCGCCAAGTCAATAAAGAGGCGGTGAGTGGAGGAAGGAAGCCGACCACTCCATTGGCATATGATAGGCAACTAGGAAGTCAGCAGCACCCCGTTTTGAAGTGGTTTTTTTACTAAGGAAGAAGAAACCTAAATTATTCTTGCGTTTTATTTCAAATTTACACAATTTCACCCAAACCAAAATTTTGCGATTGGTGTCAGCCCATCGATTTCATGCGTCACGCATGTGTGACATGCGGATTTATCAGAATTTGATGACCGGCATTGGTGCTGCTATGCTCATAAGCATTACATAAGACTGTAATCTTTTTAACTACCCGCTACTGTACTCCGGAAAGAATTATGGCAGTGGCCATGACCTACGCTTATGAGTGACATCATTCCTCGCTACCATCATTCTGTGCAGCCACAGCCCTAATAGCAAATGCTTTTCCTTCGGTTTGCACTTTGCATCCACCTGTTTGGAGACCTCGACCCCTAAGCATGCCAAGCCAATACCAAATAGTGATGGCAGTTGATGCAGTACCTCATTATTTGCTTGCCTTGAGGAAGCCACAGTGAATAGGCGGTTACGCGTCCCATATGGATGCACATGCATTTCAGTCAATGCCTGCAGACCAGCTAAGCAGCAAAGGTACCCAGCCAACATGGCGTTGGATTGCTGAGAGTAGGTAGTACAACTAGAATTGAGCCTGTGCATAGCTGCATGGGCACATCAGCCAAAGTGTCAACAACGCCGCAAAGACAATGTCCTACCGCCTTCTGTAAACTGCTTGCAGAGCATTATGCAGCAATGTGTAATCGTATTTCAACAAAATTCTTGGCACAGCAACATTAGCTCCGCCTCATCACGCTCTACCCTGCTGCATGGCCGAAACCCTTTCCATGCGCATCCAATGTAACAATGCAAGCATTTGCAATACCTTCCAGTTACTTCTTAAATAGCCTTTTCAAGGCCTTAGTTAGCAGCAGTTATTAGCAGCTGAGAGTTCTGGACCACTTCTAACAAACACATCAAGCATTGTGAAGAAACCCAGCCAATCTAGACTCCAACACGCCAGCATATTTGCCCTGAAGTTTATGTGGAGCAGCAAAAGGACGACTGCGAGAGCAAAGCATTCGCTTCTTCCGGGGGTGGAGGAGTCGTCTCTAGACCTCCTTGAGGACAAAGAATTGGGGAGATTATAAGCGCAGATAAGGCAGTGGGGTTGTGGGTGGACAGTCTGACCATGCATAGATGAGTGGCTGTGGACGATTTGAAGTTGCTGAAATTGAGCCACATTTGCCGCATGCAAAGTTGGAGGAAGATGAGATGGCGACGATGACAATGCGTAAAATGTGGATTCCGACGAAGGATACATTTGGCATGTGTAGCGATGAAGACAATCAAACGGATGCGGACTGGTATGTATTTATAAGAGGAAGCGTGCGATGATTTGTGATGACTGCGTTTTAAGTGAGGTCGGTCTGTACTGTACTGTACCTCACCAACGTCACGACGTGTGCTTGGGGTTGAGTTGACCTTCGAAATTGACAGATGATCATCTTCCATGTGCCAGCAGTGGAGACGTTGACGAGAAAAGAGATTTACCTTACTATGCCCAGGTACGGGAGTTGTTAACTCAGTAAGAAGAAGACAAAGTGGAAGCTGAAGGATGCAAACAAGCAAATGCAGAATGATTTGAAGGATAGAGATGCAAGACGGCAGCGAAGTTATTCTATTGGGATGTTAAATGCGACGCCTCGAACCAGGAGCTAGGCGTCCTGTTTGAAGCACCACCTCTAACCGATTATAGTCATAGCGACCTATTTTCACTGCGTTTCGCAACATAGAACTAGCCCGCCTCACCTTCAGTACGCTCCACAAAGCCCGCAGTCAGAAAACGCAGAAATGTATTTACTCGAGGACGAGATTGTGGTTGTTTATTTGCACCCACATTACCTCCGTCACCTGCTCGCGCACTATCGCAGCTCCGCAAATGCCTCACGCCGTGACCTATCCACACATAAAGCAGTGACGATCCAAAGAGTCCGGAAGTGAGGAGCCTTAGCTTTGGCGAATTGTTTATAGAGCACTTCACTTTTTCACTGTTTAAACGTTCTTGAAGGTGTCAGTGGTGGCGATTGGATGTCGCCTTAATTCCTGCCTATCTCTTAGATCATGCGTTTACATTAGCCATGGCACCGACGCGACGCTAACCACCTCTTCCACACCAAAATGACGTCTTTCCAACAAGCTTGCGCCGTGATGCTGTTTTCTGCCTAACGTATGATTCCAAGTGACTTTCGAGGCTGCTCCTTCAATTTGATCATAAAGACTTAAAAACATCCTGGACAACTTTTACTAAGAATCAACACGTCATAATTATTATTTTGTACAACGACTTCGTCATCACTTGGGTTCACTATTACAGGATTCTACCCATTCACTGAAGGAATTGCAGTGAGTCCACACCCTCAGCACGCCTCTTTTGGATGAGTGGTAAGTAAAATCGCACAATTACAACCCCACAGATTGTAACTGCACCTCAACCACTGTCAGAAACCACTTATGTCAGGTTGATTAAGTGCTGACTAAAAATCTATGAATTCAGAGTAGAGAAGTAGGATCCCGTCATCTACCTATACATCCCTTCAGTTGATTGACAACTGCCCCGTTTTCCATGGCCCTATATGGTCCGCTTCATTCAGCCGTCTACGCTTGCAAGTATCATAAAACTTGTATAACCGAAGCATCTTTAGAAATGTCTTTTCAAACGTCTATTAAATCCGTGCTCCCTTTCCCGTCTGTAAAACTAAAGGAATGAATGAGGTGGACCGAAGTGAATGCAAACTCTGCAATGTACAAGTAAAAAAACAACAAAAGTGCACCGTACACGGCATGTGAAATACACAGGAATGTGTTGATGGTGGGTGGAAGAGGACAATAACTGGGAAGCACGCTAACTCACCATTGGATGATGTTCGAGTCTACGTTATTGCTCACCTCAATCCACGACTCCTACCCTCTTGCTAACAAACCGTACTTCTTCCTTCTCGTAATAAGTCTACACGCACACTCAAACATTCGGTGCGTTTGTTTGCAGTCCTCAATCCCACCAAGTTGGATGGCACACTTACAATTACTGGTATGTATGGTGACAGACAAAAGGCCAGGTGCATTCATGTGGACATTAAATGATGGTGCTGACATCACTTAGGTGTAAGCTTTCAATAGGTCAACCTCAATACGATCATCGTCCAAATTATCTCTAAATTTAATGCCCACCAACAACGTAGGTGGCAGCCCTCAGAATGCTGGGTTGTGGCATCAAGTCAATTCTTTGTATTCAGAAGCATCAGCTCCATTGGCCGTCCTAAGCTAATGACGCGATCCGTTGCTGAATTATATGCCAGTCCCAAACCACTAAAGCATAAAATAAAATTAATGCCAATGTGTTCTTTACAACTTCGTAAGCGTGTGCTAAGCTCTAAATGAAGCAATGAGGTCGTGCGTTTATGTGGTTGTGGAAGAGTGGAAGGCAGGCGAATTGGATCAAAAAAGGCTTTTATTAATTCTTACTGACTATCCAGCAATTACAATTTACAATAGCTTAGTACTGAGTAATCACATCTACATAATCAGGTGTTCAGATTTCTCCTTCTTCGTGCTTTGCAGGGTGGAAGTGGGGGAGGATCGTATAGTTTTCACAGAGATCCATTTTGCTCTTTGAATCCATGCTCACAAATCGAGATTCGTCAGTCCCATAACAAGACCACACTCGCTGCCAAGCTGTTTCTGCATTTGCTCGCAGGCCTCCTTTGTGGCCTCCTTATTGGTGTCCATCCACCTAATTGCAGTGCAGTGAAGGAGTAAACGTGACTAGGCATTGCAGGCTAAGGAGGAGGAGGAGAATTGCAAGTCTTCTCAATGGAAAGTAGACATCGCTACTCCCCAGCCATCGGCGTCAATAGTCAGTGCGAACGCACAACACAAAGACTCGGCGGCAACCGCGGTCATCTACTTAACGTTTACTTCAACAATTATATCCATGCATGGGGAGGTAGAGAGGGGAGCAGACATATGGATGCACACATACGTACACACATACGTACGTACGTCACATAAATGCCAAGCACATGGTGGGGCTGCAGGTCGTCTCAACGACATCACGTCCCAATACCAACTAACTATTGGCAAGAAAATAGCGATTGGGCACCAAGCACTCGGTAAAGCGAAAACACTTCTCAGCTAAATTCAGTATTTTAGTAAAAACAAGACTAAGTTGCCTACATTACGTTAAAAAAAATTTGAGTAAAATAAAATAGGTGTAGGGACTGCAACAGGTCGAATTGTACACAAGAAAATATTAGGAGACAAACAAACAAACAAAGTGGAAACTTCCCCAAGAGGAGAATGTGAGCGAATTATGCAAGTATAAAAATAAATAAAAAAGAGAGAAAGAAAGAAAGAAAGCCCCAACGTGGCTGATGATGAAGGCCAACACACCATCGAGAATTGCACTTCCAACCGCCACAACAATCCCAACTAACCGACCCAAGTCTTCCACACCACCAGCGTAAAGGTGCATGGAAGAGAAACGGATAAACAAGCATCCACAAATAGAACAGGCACTTAGTAGTGGGGAGGTAATGAATGAACGAAGAGGGAGTACTTGGCGTGGATGAAAATTTCCACGTTAAAAGTTAGGCAGCGGCCTCATCGGTCAAAACTACTCCCCATTAAAATGGCAAACCATTTAGCAGGAGCCAAAACAAACAATCTCCATCACTCGCTACGACTGCTGTGCGGTGAAAACGTCAACGCGATTAGGCAGCGCACTTGGAAGACAGCAGCAAGCCTTCACAGTGAATGCACCAACTTTTCCGACATTTACTTCAGCAGGGAAACAGATGGGCGGACATATAGTTGCATATATGCATGTATGCATACAATAGGGGGGTTTTCGTGAGAAAATATCAAATAAATAGGTAAATTCCCAACCACGTAGGAAGGTTAGAAATCTTCGTAACCAAATTACGTCTCACTAGTCGAAGTTCATCATCCTGCGTTAAAAGAATTAATCACATCTACGACTACCAAAACAATCACAATCCATAGCCTCAAGTGGTGTGGCTATAAAAGAGTCGACGTGGGTAGGCAGCATAGCTGGAAACCAAAACGTACAGACCACTGCCGCACTAGAAGTCCTTGGCCTACTCCACTCCATAAGGTGAGCGTTTAAACATCAAGTACACGCTGTACACCACCCACCCACCGCCACCAGTGGCACGGTAAGTCCGCAGTGTCCGAAAAGACGGAAAGTAAAAAAAATAACAACGAACAGCACGATGTGCAAATGTCTTACGCGCTACGAGACTAACACCCGCAGACACAACCACCGAGGAAAGACAGAAACGCCTCAACAAACCAACACTCAGGTTGGCTACAGGGCACAGTCCACGCAGTGACCTACGCGAAAACCTCCCCACTCCCATTCCGCGTTCACCTCAGTCACTCACACACACACACACACACACCAACCAACACCGTCAAAGCTGAGGCCCTACACAACACCTCCCGCATCAGCAACACACCAGCACAAATAATAGCAATAACCGTCCCCCCGAGCCGATGGGCACAGCAATTACTAAGTTTCCCACGCCTCGTCCACTCCCTCCACGGCTATCATAGCAAGGAAACTGACAAACCTTCCACACACACACACACACACACACACACACACGCAAAGTGCGAAAAAACCCCCCTACCCACGGATAAGTGCTAAACACATGCCCCACCTAAAATCACAATACACACCGGATGCACTGTTAAGCAGGAAAGACAACAACAGCAACAACAACTTCCTTACAGCAAGCCAATCTTAACCGAAGAACGCGCGAAGTGACGGCGAGGCCAGACAATGTCGCCCCTCTTGGCAAAAGAGGGAGACGAAGACGAAGACCAAGGCGAAGGCGAAGGCGAAGAAGAAGGCGGAGGAGAAGAAGAAGAAGAAGAAGTCCCCACAGGAACCGCACCTACCTACCTCTTCAGCCCCTATTCTACCATCTAAACATAAAAAGAAAATAAAAAAAATAAAAAAGATAACAATAATGAGACATAAAAATGCGAGGAATACTTGCTGGCAAAAAAATTGCGATTAGGCACCAAGCACCCAATACGGTTAAAACGTGTCCTAACGATATTAAATCCTACCAACCCAAATGCACCGTTCAAAGGGCTAACAAAGTAATTGACGAATTGCCAAAATAGTCGCCATTTCTCGCCCCAACCATTATACAGTGGAAAATGTACGCGAGTAGGCCTCGCAGTGGGAAAACAAAACCTCCCAACGGTCACAACAGCAACAACAACTTCCTTACAGCAAGCCAATCTTAACCGAAGAACGCGCGAAGTGACGGCGAGGCCAGACAATGTCGCCCCTCTTGGCAAAAGAGGGAGACGAAGACGAAGACCAAGGCGAAGGCGAAGGCGAAGAAGAAGGCGGAGGAGAAGAAGAAGAAGAAGAAGTCCCCACAGGAACCGCACCTACCTACCTCTTCAGCCCCTATTCTACCATCTAAACATAAAAAGAAAATAAAAAAAATAAAAAAGATAACAATAATGAGACATAAAAATGCGAGGAATACTTGCTGGCAAAAAAATTGCGATTAGGCACCAAGCACCCAATACGGTTAAAACGTGTCCTAACGATATTAAATCCTACCAACCCAAATGCACCGTTCAAAGGGCTAACAAAGTAATTGACGAATTGCCAAAATAGTCGCCATTTCTCGCCCCAACCATTATACAGTGGAAAATGTACGCGAGTAGGCCTCGCAGTGGGAAAACAAAACCTCCCAACGGTCACAACAGCAACAACAACTTCCTTACAGCAAGCCAATCTTAACCGAAGAACGCGCGAAGTGACGGCGAGGCCAGACAATGTCGCCCCTCTTGGCAAAAGAGGGAGACGAAGACGAAGACCAAGGCGAAGGCGAAGGCGAAGAAGAAGGCGGAGGAGAAGAAGAAGAAGAAGAAGTCCCCACAGGAACCGCACCTACCTACCTCTTCAGCCCCTATTCTACCATCTAAACATAAAAAGAAAATAAAAAAAATAAAAAGATAACAATAATGAGACATAAAAATGCGAGGAATACTTGCTGGCAAAAAAATTGCGATTAGGCACCAAGCACCCAATACGGTTAAAACGTGTCCTAACGATATTAAATCCTACCAACCCAAATGCACCGTTCAAAGGGCTAACAAAGTAATTGACGAATTGCCAAAATAGTCGCCATTTCTCGCCCCAACCATTATACAGTGGAAAATGTACGCGAGTAGGCCTCGCAGTGGGAAAACAAAACCTCCCAACGGTCACAACAGCAACAACAACTTCCTTACAGCAAGCCAATCTTAACCGAAGAACGCGCGAAGTGACGGCGAGGCCAGACAATGTCGCCCCTCTTGGCAAAAGAGGGAGACGAAGACGAAGACCAAGGCGAAGGCGAAGGCGAAGAAGAAGGCGGAGGAGAAGAAGAAGAAGAAGAAGTCCCCACAGGAACCGCACCTACCTACCTCTTCAGCCCCTATTCTACCATCTAAACATAAAAAGAAAATAAAAAAAATAAAAAAGATAACAATAATGAGACATAAAAATGCGAGGAATACTTGCTGGCAAAAAAATTGCGATTAGGCACCAAGCACCCAATACGGTTAAAACGTGTCCTAACGATATTAAATCCTACCAACCCAAATGCACCGTTCAAAGGGCTAACAAAGTAATTGACGAATTGCCAAAATAGTCGCCATTTCTCGCCCCAACCATTATACAGTGGAAAATGTACGCGAGTAGGCCTCGCAGTGGGAAAACAAAACCTCCCAACGGTCACAACAGCAACAACAACTTCCTTACAGCAAGCCAATCTTAACCGAAGAACGCGCGAAGTGACGGCGAGGCCAGACAATGTCGCCCCTCTTGGCAAAAGAGGGAGACGAAGACGAAGACCAAGGCGAAGGCGAAGGCGAAGAAGAAGGCGGAGGAGAAGAAGAAGAAGAAGAAGTCCCCACAGGAACCGCACCTACCTACCTCTTCAGCCCCTATTCTACCATCTAAACATAAAAAGAAAATAAAAAAATAAAAAAGATAACAATAATGAGACATAAAAATGCGAGGAATACTTGCTGGCAAAAAAATTGCGATTAGGCACCAAGCACCCAATACGGTTAAAACGTGTCCTAACGATATTAAATCCTACCAACCCAAATGCACCGTTCAAAGGGCTAACAAAGTAATTGACGAATTGCCAAAATAGTCGCCATTTCTCGCCCCAACCATTATACAGTGGAAAATGTACGCGAGTAGGCCTCGCAGTGGGAAAACAAAACCTCCCAACGGTCACAACAGCAACAACAACTTCCTTACAGCAAGCCAATCTTAACCGAAGAACGCGCGAAGTGACGGCGAGGCCAGACAATGTCGCCCCTCTTGGCAAAAGAGGGAGACGAAGACGAAGACCAAGGCGAAGGCGAAGGCGAAGAAGAAGGCGGAGGAGAAGAAGAAGAAGAAGAAGTCCCCACAGGAACCGCACCTACCTACCTCTTCAGCCCCTATTCTACCATCTAAACATAAAAAGAAAATAAAAAAAATAAAAAAGATAACAATAATGAGACATAAAAATGCGAGGAATACTTGCTGGCAAAAAATTGCGATTAGGCACCAAGCACCCAATACGGTTAAAACGTGTCCTAACGATATTAAATCCTACCAACCCAAATGCACCGTTCAAAGGGCTAACAAAGTAATTGACGAATTGCCGAAATAGTCGCCATTTCTCGCCCCAACCATTATACAGTGGAAAATGTACGCGAGTAGGCCTCGCAGTGGGAAAACAAAACCTCCCAACGGTCAAATTAGGCGGCCTTCGACCCTACACCAGCATGTGGGCGTAGAAAAGAAGCCAGTCGACATTTAGGGGACCTAATGACAACAACAGTAACTATAAACCCCAACTGGCGCACTTTACGCCACAAAAAAATGCGTAAAGACCTGCGCACCAATGCTGAAAACATGTTTCCACCCATAAAGAAACCCACATCGAATCCGTCGCTGGGCAGAGAAGACACCAACAACCCACTAATTGCGATCCAATCTTACCTGGCAAATATGCCAAGCCATAGCGAAGGCGAGATTCGCACCCAGCGCCGCCTCCTCATAATGCCTCCATTCTCGCTCACAAAACACAAACATTCCGAAGGAGCTGAAACTCTGCCTCCTCCTCCTCCTCCACCTCCTTCAATGCCCCATCTAGCGATTACGTAGACAAAGAAAATACGTAATAAGGCATATAATGAATAACTATTGGCGAAAATAATACGCAGGCGCTAAGCACTTGGTACAGTTAAAACTCTCCTCCACAAAATAAATACTCATTAATCAGATTCCGTCGTCAATAAAAGGCTAAATAATTATTAAATTGTCACAATAACCATACCTCATCGCCCAAAGTACCGAACACCAACAAATGAACGCGATTAGACCCAAACGTCTGCAAAACAAAACGTCTCAACGGGCACATTCCGAAGCGTGTGCCTGTATCGTGGCGATTAGGTGTATAAAGGGAGCCCACCGACACCTAAGGGATTTAAAAGCAACCAATTAACTAATAGCAATAAGAAAGCACCAAATAATTACGTGAATAGGCAGTATTTTGGGAAAGCGAGCGCCTTAAGCCGCATTATGAAGCCTCTGTGTCTATTCGAAAACGGGAGCATATAAAGAGAAATAATCTACTCTTAAATGATCCAATAGCAGCTAAGAACCTAAAACTAACAAAACAATTGCTTAATACTTGCCGGTTCTCCGAGTTGTTACAGCAAATAATGCACCAGCAATCGATATCAATAGTCCCAAAATGCACACCGATTACCAGTCCGCTGACCAGTTTTGCGCGACAAAACAAGCGAACTTTTGATTTTTGCTTATTTTTTACACAGTCAAAGTTACTGCAAAAGCTGCACTTTTTGTAATTGGCGTCAAATTTGAGGAGTAAATCTGCAAATGAAATAAATTACTTAGTAGGCGTAAGTGAGAAAATCAGCGATGAATTTCAGGGAAATAGAAGCGCCTAAAACCTATATTTTAGCAATCGGTAATACAAACCATGTGCGAATCAAATAATTTTACAAAGGTTTAGCGCACAGTTAATTTGTATATCGCACTTATTCTCCAATTTGATGGTTGTGGCAAAGTTGATACATGGGGACTGTTGAAAGGTAATTTGGCCTACGTTTTAGTGTAGGCTTGCTTTTTTCTTGGGGGTTACACCATGATTTTCCTTTATTGTACTCCTGTCTCGGTCAATTCGTGTCAATAATGACCCTAAGGCCGTGCGAGAATTTGTGTATGGTGTGTCCTACTGCGCAAGTGGCTGTTTCTATTCTGCTAATTAACTTGGCCAATTCTACTGGTGGTTAGGGGCCAATAATGAGCAAAATGTGAGTGCCTTATCTGTCTCACTCAAAATAGCAATGAAGGCTGGTGGTTCCGACGTCTACGCACGTTCGTAGTCTAGTGGGTGGATGGATGGATGGATGGATGGATGGATGAATGAATGAATGAATGAATGAATGAATGAATGAATAAATGAATGAATGAATGAATGTGGAAGAAAACTGTCAACTGAGAGGTGAGTTGGCATTGTATGTATATAGTTGTAATCTTGTAAACCCATTTTTGATAGTTTTATGGTGCTTTCCTGCACTGGAGGCGTATACATGCTCCTTCTCTTTCAGGAGTAGGTGCTTTTCAATGCGTTTGGTCTCATTCAAATGGAGGGCCGGTGATTGTGAAGAGTGAGTGTCTCCTCACTTCGCTGCCTGCGTGTGACAGTGAGGAAAATGAATGGTCACAGTGTCGGTGGAAGTTAATAGGAGTTGAGTTGAGTTGAGTTGCAGCCGATAAATGTGTGTATGCAAGAATGCGTGGGAAGGACGGTCGATTGGAGGCTACTGCAGTGGAAGTTGAAAAGGAATCAAATTATAAGGCAGGCAAGTTTGGAGCATGTATATGTTCTCGGTATTCTATGCATCCATTTTCGATATAGATATAGGCGTGGTGCTTTCATGTGGTGGAAGAATGAATAGATGCGTTCTCCTTTAGGTGGTATGTGGTGTTGGTGGATGCGTTGGCATTTGTGGGAATTGATTGAGCCTGCTAAAGATACGGTTTCTACGCGTTAGTTGGGCTTCTTCCTTCTCTCTCCGTCACCTGGCGGCACGTGTATGCGTGGCTTGTGTTCCACATGACCATGTCATTGTTGACAGGCCTGTCGCTTGTATTCAATGCAATAAAAGTATTGAGAGGCGGTTGTGTGTTCTGGTTTCTGAGAGGCGATTGACTCGTCACATCAAGTAACTGCGGTCAGTCAGCGTGATTATTTAGGCGGAACAACCTGCAATGGTGCGGTGATGATGATTTTTTCCGTTGAAAGGACACTGTCTAGTTCGCTCAGGTAAGCGCTGACTGCAGTAGGAATTTGGTTTTATTTGGGTCCTGTTTGCTGGGCTACTAGCGATGAGGCCTGGTGGTCATGGGTACTTGGTGGAGTGTGCGCAAACAAACAAACAAACAAACAAATGGGCTGGGAGTGGATTTGAAGGGAAGTTGTTGAGTGCAGCCCCATCTTGTGTCAAATTGTCGGTTGCCTGTGAGGAGGAGAAAGAAGTAGGTAGGCTGTGGCGGTGTGGGGTGGCGTGGGTAGGGCGGGGCGGGGCAAGACTTCATTTCACGCATCACCCTGCCATTTTTTACGTTTGAACTTTAAGGTGGAATGTCGAGACTACTGAAATGGTGTTGGGTAGTGAGGGTTTTGTCAACTGGGCGGGCTCACACAAGTTACTCGTTTTTAGCAGCAGCAGCAGCAGTGGTAGGGCCACGGGCCTTAGGCTGAGTTCTAGCGGTGGCGTTGGCGGCAGCGAAGAAGTAGGTCAAGTGGAGGAGGAGTAGTCGGAGCGCCTATCCAACGCTGGTGGTGAATTGATAAGGCAGGAGGGCACACCCATCACTTCACAACATGTGGAGAGTAGTGGGAAGGGAATGAGATTCGGAGGCCTCACAACAACAACAACAACAACAACAACTGCGCTACGTGCCTCCACTCTGCCTGGTTGTCGCGTCGTTGCAGCATTAGAACACCCAACTACAACTACTCCAATCGATTAATCGCGTGCTTCACTAACATTATCTTATTATTCTCCCTACCATTATTTAAGCACTTCTTTGCATATGTTTCGACGCTTTCTTTGCCTTCACACCTCAAATCACGTAGCCTACTGCCCCAACTCTCACTCCTCCCACCAGCCTAGCGCTGTCATGTACAAATTGACACACAACAAGGCGTGGCTGTGCGTTCCCCTCGTGTAATGCAGAGCTAGCTGATCAGATGGAATTCTTTTATTTCCTCTTCTTTATCGCAAAGACAATTGGTAGGTAAAGAGAATGGCTGAGAGGGGGGGCATTAGTGTTCAAATAGAGGAGCATTTTACTTTCCTAAGTCAATGATGAGGATGGTGAGGAGAGGAAGGAGGAGGAGGGGCAGAGAGGGAGAGGGAGAGGGAGAGGGAGAGAGATTGTTCACAAACCGCGAATTCCTACCAAATGCCGTCGGTGGAGGAGGTAGTGCAGAGAGGGGTCCGTCCATTCCTGCTGAGGAAAAGAAAAGAAAAAGAGTAGAAGACGACGACGACGAAGAAGAAGAAGAAGTAGCCGAAAAGATACAGCAGAGACTTAGGCCCTAAGCAATGTTTCTTCCTCCATGTGTCTACCAGTGTTTCACCTCGCACTCAAAGCAGTACTTGCTGAGGTGGTTCGGTAATACCCACAGCCTGCTCATCTTGGTACCTACCTACTATCTGTCTTAGTCTTAGCGACCGCGCTGCTACTGATGGTGTTGCTGCCACTTCTCCCTTTTCCTGACCATCTCATTCCATTCCATTCCATTCCATTCCATCCACTCATTCATCCACTCACGCACACACACACACACACACAGATCAACGTTAATAAACCTACCACCGGTTAGGTTATTGAGTGAGTGAGTGAGTGAGTGAGTGTGTGAATGGCCTAGCTTCGGGCCTCATTACTGACTCATCCACACTGAGCACTCGTTTGGTTGGTGGTCGGTCGGTCGGTCGGTCGGTCGGTCGATCGATGAGCCAATGGATCGATGAATCTCAACGGATCGATGATACCACCCATTGCTGTTGTGCCTGCGTTGTGTGTATTAGTCATCTCTGCTTGCCCGCCTGCCTGCCTGCCTGCCCTACCTGCCCACCTGCCCACCTACTTACTGACCGAGAAAAGAAACAATCTCACACACACACACACACACACAATCACAACGACAAATGTGCCCTCTTCCTACACTTGGCTGGAGGAAAAATGGAAGAGAGTAAAAAGAAGAGGTGAGTTGAGAACCCAGCACAAATCCAATCCCACTAGCTAACCCTCTCGTCTATCCTTTCTTGCCTCCTCCTCCTCCTCCTCCTCATGAAATCATAGTAACAATAATGTTACTGCTATTAGGGATAGATTGCTAGGCATCATCATCAACAAAGCAGCAACAACAACGGCAGGGCTTTCCTGTGGTCGCCTCGAGACGAGTGGAGAAACGATGCACAAAATAGCAGCAGGAAATACAAGCTAGGCGAATGCCTGTGTCCATTTTACGTCCTCATCATCTCCACGACCGCCCGATTCACTCACTCACTCACTCACTCACTCACTCACTCACTCACACTCACCACTCATCACTCACTCACGCACTCACTCACTCACTCATCACTCACTCACCACACTCACTCACTCACTACATCACCACTCACTCACTCACTCACTCACTCACTCACTCACTCACTCACTCACTCACACTCACTCACTCACTCACTCACTAAGTTCCTCGAAAAGACCGTGGGATCGATGGAAGGAAAGAAGACACAAGGCGTACACAAAGATTGTTGAGACAAAAAAGAATTTGCACTCATTGTCCTGTCCAGAAATCCTAGCAAGCGGTGGATGGCGTGAAGGGAGAGGGGAGGGGAGGGGAGGGGAGGGAGGACCACAACATTTTAACTACTATACGGATATGGAGACTGTTTTAAAGCATAGAAACTAAGATGCCTCGTACGCTTGATGAGTGGACTGTGTTTATTACAGCCTCTATCCACTACTGTTCCTACCAGTGCCTCGATTAGTCGACACAGTGTACACAAACAAAGACCATGGAGACAACCTCCACCGCCTCCACCTCATCGCTATTATGTGACGGAGCGCAACATTAAAAAAAAAAGGGGTTCCCACAATGTCTCGACGTAGTATTGAGCGGTGGACGTCAATGTCAAGTGTCCAATAAAGAGGCTGAATGAGGGATGAGGAGGAGGGGGGGAGGAGGAGGGGGACAAACTTAGAGCACTAACCAATTGGGGGAGGAGGGAGGGAGGGAGGGAGTGTTAATTAGGTCCAAAAATTGGTGATTCTGTGTGTGTGTGTGTGTATTTAGAAGAGGAGCTTAAAATAATGAGAGGAAAGAGGAAAGGAAAAGAAAAGAGGAACAGGCACGAGCAAGTTCCACCTTGCCTTTCCCGCACCAGGAATAACAAACTCTAACTTCTAGGGGGCTGCTAGCAGCAGCAGCAACAGCAACAACAAACAACAACAGCAGAAAGAAGCGATTGGAACTAAAAACGCCCGACACGGAGGCAGTTAAAATGGTAAAATTTATAATATATAGAGAGAGAGAGTTAAGGAGGGAGGGAGAGATATCTATTGTAAAGCTCTAGCCACAAGGTAGGAGATTTAATAATAACAATAATAATGATAATATTAGAATAATAATAATGAGTAGCAAAAAATGTCAATTTCATCACTTTCTCCTCAAGTTACATTGATGGAGAGTAAGAGGGAGAGAGGAGAGAGAGAGAAAGAGAGAGGAAAAGAGTTGGAAAAGCGGGATGGGGGGAGGGAGAAAGTAGAGGGAGAGAGAGGGAGAGAGAGAAAAAGAGAGGAAAAGAGTTGGAAAAGCGGGAGGAGGGAGGATAAGTAGAGGTAAGTGAGAGACATCTAATTGTAATAATATTACAACAATAATATACTAATAAGAGCAAATAAAAAGCCATATTTCTTCTCGTCATCACTTCCTCCTCTAGTTACATGAGGGAGAGTAAGAGGGAGAGAGAGAGGGAGAGAGAGGAAAAGAGAGAGGAAAAGAGTTGGAAAAGCGGGATGGGGAGGGAGGAGAAGTAGAGGTAGTGAGAGACATCTAATTGTAATAATATACAACAATAATTATACTAATAAGAGCAATAAAAAGCCATATTTCTT
>CM010312.1:34238792-34266512 GCA_001923025.3 Taenia multiceps
ACATTGAGGGAGAGTAAGAGAGAGAGTGAGGAAGAGAGAGGAAAAGAGAGGAAAAGAGTTGGAAAAGCGGGATGGGGGGAGGGAGAAGTAGAGGTAAGTGAGAGACATCTAATTGTAATAATATTACAACAATTATATACTAATAAGAGCAATAAAAAGCCATATATCTTCTCGTCATCACTTCCTCCTCTAGTTACATTGAGGGAGAGTAAGAGAGAGAGAGAGAGAGAGAGAGAGAGAGTAAGAGAGAGGAAAAGAGTTGTAAAAAGCTGGATGGAGGGAAGGAGAAGTAGAGGTAAGTGAGAGACTTCTAATTGTAAAGCTCTAGCCACTGGGAAGGAGATTTAATAATAATAATAATAATAACAATATTAATGACAACAATGGTAGCAACTAAATGTCAATCAATCAATCCATCAATCCCAGACACTTCTACCACTACTGCGATAACTATTACTAAAAAAAACTATTATTACCAACGCCAACAAACACGCAAACGCACATCTCGTCCCCTGCCCCTACTCACTCCATCCAACTGTTCAGGACGACAGCATGGCAAAGCCAGTTAGTTAGTTGGTTAGTTGGATGGTTGGTGATAGACGAAGGCAAATCAATCAATCAATCAATCAATCAACCAACCAAGCAATCAATCAATCAATCACTTCCTTTGCAACAAAAAATTATAACACCTACTGGCAGCAGTGTGGGTTGCTCCAAACACAAATGGGCTGCCACAATCAGCGGCATGGCAGACGAAGACACCTAGACGATCAGAGCGATGATCAACGGAGGCGGTTAAACAACACAAATCCCGCCTACCTACCTACCTACCTACCCGCCTACCTAGCGATTTCTCCCCACCAACAAGCGAACTAGAACCGCTGAGAACATTAGAAAAGGCAAAAGAGCCCACGCCGACCAAAGTACGACCAGCTCAGCTCTTATCCACTGATCTTACTTATGCCTAAAGTCAGTCCTTTCCACGATCAAATGGCCACCAGCCTACACAGAAACAAAGGACCCAACCGCCGCACGACTAGAATAAGTAACCGGGCATCCCATCAAAGCGGGTAGGGTAGGTGGGTAAATTGGAAAAAATGCAGTTATTATGCAGTATATTAGGTAGGTAGGAACCAAAGCGCTCACACATACGTACAACTGCAGTTTATCAAGATCCTGTTCCTCCTCCTTTCTCTCCTCCTCCTCCTCCGCTCCTCCCTGCCCCGCATAGACGTGTGGACATCCGTCGGCCACATCAAATGCCTGCGTCCCACCCCCTCGCCCGGCAGTGGGTGTACTAAAATGAAGCGAAGCAATGTCCCTCAGTGGAAAGTGGCTAACGAAACCAGCGAAATGAGCAGAACAAGCCAAGAAGAAGAAGCAACCCAATCAATCAATCAATCAATCAATCACTCAATCAACTGCGCACAGTCAGTCACAGAAAAGTGGAACTTACTTTAAACACGACTAAAAGCGACCTAAGATGGGAACTTCTCGTCCGACGTTCATTGTAGATGCGACAAAACGCCCTACAAACAAGACAGTAAAGTAGGCAAAGTACGATACATGTTGTGGTACTTCCCTAATTCCCAACAAATTCAAATCGAGTGAGATCCATCCGCTACTCAAAACCACACTAACAATCGTGCAAATGGCGCTTAGCGATAAGAAGAAGCAGGGAGCGACAAACCACATGAATAACTGCACGGCGAAATCAATCCACAAAACAATGCGCAAATGGGAACGTTTAAAAAGGATACCTGGATCAGAAGCGCCTCCTTCCACGTGGACGCGGCACGGTCCTTGCGACTGGATTAACTAGACTAATAAACGAAAAAGAGCAAGTAACAATTTAGTTAACAGCAGAGATATTGAGGGACGATGAAAAGAGGAACCAAATAACTAACAGGAAAACCATTAGCGTCACATCCAAATCCAAATCCAAATCCAAATCCAACGCCCTCAACGCAGGCAAGGCAAAATCTGCTCAGCACCAAAAGCACGTAGATCTACATTGACAACGAGAGTCATAAGCAAAAGCTCATTTTAATAGATAAGCGCGGCCAAGAGAGGTAACAAGAAACACTGGCAGAAACTCACTTCCACGACCGCAACCGCGAACGCCGCCGGACAACCCTACCCCAACCCCAACCCCAACACCAGCCAGAGCAGCCTGGCGTCCACAAAGCGCCGCCAATCAGTGACCGAGGAAGAGTGGGGCCAATGACCTTGAGGAAGGAAATAGATGATAAAAGAATGGGAAAATATATATTTTAGTAAAAACAAGATTAAATTTCCTGCATTACATAAAAAGAAAATTTATAATAAAATAAAATAAAATGGGTGTGAGGGGTGCAACAAATCGAATTATATAAAGCTCTAAAATAAGAGAAGTATAAAAATAGATATTAAGAAAGAAACAAACCAACAAAATGGAAAATTCCCAAAGGGAGGAATGTGAGCGAACAATGCAGGCACATTTTTTAAAGTAAAAGAGAGGATATGAAAGATGTTAACGAGGTGAAAAAAGGGACCAAAGTGTAGAAATAAAAAAGGAGGGAGCAAATGCGTAAAAGTGTAGCAGGAGCCCAAAGCAAACACAACACAAAAGGAAAGTAAATGAACCCAACAAGCCCAATGCGGCATATAGGGGAAATAGAGTAAGTTAGGACGGGTGCGCGCGCCTGGGGCCGCGAAGCGAAGCGACCCCAGACCGCGCGGTTCTACAAAGAAAGCTCCAACGTGGCTGAAGAAACGACGACTAACTCCCCTGGTTCTGGTCTGAATCTGTGCCCTGACTCCCTGCTATGGTGTGGTAAGCTTCCTCTCCTCCTAATCGAGGGGAGCTGTCTGATGGAACAGGTGCGCGCGCCTGGGCCGCTTCGCGACCCCAGACCGCGCGGTTCTACAAAGAAAGCTCCAACGTGGCTGATGAAACGATGCCTAAATCCCGTGGGTCTAATCTAAAACCCAACTTATCATGAAATAGCAAGGGAAACCGTCGATCCTAAGGCCACGTGGCGGGCCTGGATATCGATCCACGGCGAGTTGAAGGTCAGATGTCGTCACCAGGGGTGACAGACTGGAGTCGATGTCGACTCCAAGGACACGTGGCTTGCCTGGATATCGATCCACGGCGAGTTGAAGGTCAGATGACGTCACCAGGGGCCAGACTGGGTCAACGTGGACTCCAAGGACACGTGGCTTGCCTGGATATCGATACGGCGAGTTGAAGGTCAGATGACGTCACCAGGGGCGCCAGACTGGAGTCAACGTCGACTCCAAGGCCACGTGGCTTGCCTGGATATCGATCCACGGCGAGTTGAAGGTCAGATGACGTCACCAGGGGCGCCAGACTGGAGTCAACGTGGACTCCAAGGCCACGTGGCTTGCCTGGATATCGATCCACGGCGAGTTGAAGGTCAGATGACGTCACCAGGGGCGCCAGACTGGAGTCAACGTGGACTCCAAGGCCACGTGGCTTGCCTGGATATCGATCCACGGCGAGTTGAAGGTCATATGACGTCACCAGGGGCCAGACTGGAGTCAACGTCGACTCCAAGGCCACGTGGCTTGCCTGGATATCGATCCACGGCGAGTTGAAGGTCAGATAACGTCACCAGGGCGCCAGACTGGAGTCAACGTGGACTCCAAGGCCACGTGGCTTGCCTGGATATCGATCCACGGCGAGTTGAAGGTCAGATGACGTCACCAGGGGCGCCAGACTGGAGTCAACGTCGACTCCAAGGCCACGTGGCTTGCCTGGATATCGATCCACGGCGAGTTGAAGGTCAGATGACGTCACCAGGGGCGCCAGACTGGAGTCAACGTCGACTCCAAGGCCACGTGGCTTGCCTGGATATCGATCCACGGCGAGTTGAAGGTCAGATGACGTCACCAGGGGCGCCAGACTGGAGTCAACGTCGACTCCAAGGCCACGTGGCTTGCCTGGATATCGATCCACGGCGAGTTGAAGGTCAGATGACGTCACCAGGGCGCCAGACTGGAGTCAACGTCGACTCCAAGGCCACGTGGCTTGCCTGGATATCGATCCACGGCGAGTTGAAGGTCAGATGACGTCACCAGGGGCGCCAGACTGGAGTCAACGTGACTCCAAGGCCACGTGGCTTGCCTGGATATCGATCCACGGCGAGTTGAAGGTCAGATGACGTCACCAGGGGCGCCAGACTGGAGTCAACGTCGACTCCAAGGCCACGTGGCTTGCCTGGATATCGATCCACGGCGAGTTGAAGGTCAGATGACGTCACCAGGGGCGCCAGACTGGAGTCAACGTGGACTCCAAGGCCACGTGGCTTGCCTGGATATCGATCCACGGCGAGTTGAAGGTCAGATGACGTCACCAGGGGCGCCAGACTGGAGTCAACGTGGACTCCAAGGCCACGTGGCTTGCCTGGATATCGATCCACGGCGAGTTGAAGGTCAGATGACGTCACCAGGGGCGCCAGACTGGAGTCAACGTGGACTCCAAGGCCACGTGGCTTGCCTGGATATCGATCCACGGCGAGTTGAAGGTCAGATGACGTCACCAGGGGCGCCAGACTGGAGTCAACGTGGACTCCAAGGCCACGTGGCTTGCCTGGATATCGATCCACGGCGAGTTGAAGGTCAGATGACGTCACCAGGGGCGCCAGACTGGAGTCAACGTGGACTCCAAGGCCACGTGGCTGCCTGGATATCGATCCACGGCGAGTTGAAGGTCAGATGACGTCACCAGGGCGCCAGACTGGAGTCAACGTCGACTCCAAGGCCACGTGGCTTGCCTGGATATCGATCCACGGCGAGTTGAAGGTCAGATGACGTCACCAGGGGCGCCAGACTGGAGTCAACGTCGACTCCAAGGCCACGTGGCTTGCCTGGATATCGATCCACGGCGAGTTGAAGGTCAGATGACGTCACCAGGGGCGCCAGACTGGAGTCAACGTCGACTCCAAGGCCACGTGCTTGCCTGGATATCGATCCACGGCGAGTTGAAGGTCAGATGACGTCACCAGGGGCGCCAGACTGGGTCAACGTGGACTCCAAGGCCACGTGGCTTGCCTGGATATCGATCCACGGCGAGTTGAAGGTCAGATGACGTCACCAGGGCGCCAGACTGGAGTCAACGTGGACTCCAAGGCCACGTGGCTTGCCTGGATATCGATCCACGGCGAGTTGAAGGTCAGATGACGTCACCAGGGGCGCCAGACTGGAGTCAACGTGGACTCCAAGGCCACGTGGCTTGCCTGGATATCGATCCACGGCGAGTTGAAGGTCAGATGACGTCACCAGGGCGCCAGACTGGAGTCAACGTGGACTCCAAGGCCACGTGGCTTGCCTGGATATCGATCCACGGCGAGTTGAAGGTCAGATGACGTCACCAGGGCGCCAGACTGGAGTCAACGTGGACTCCAAGGCCACGTGGCTTGCCTGGATATCGATCCACGGCGAGTTGAAGGTCAGATGACGTCACCAGGGGCGCCAGACTGGAGTCAACGTGGACTCCAAGGCCACGTGGCTTGCCTGGATATCGATCCACGGCGAGTTGAAGGTCAGATGACGTCACCAGGGCGCCAGACTGGAGTCAACGTCGACTCCAAGGCCACGTGGCTTGCCTGGATATCGATCCACGGCGAGTTGAAGGTCAGATGACGTCACCAGGGCGCCAGACTGGAGTCAACGTCGACTCCAAGGCCACGTGGCTTGCCTGGATATCGATCCACGGCGAGTTGAAGGTCAGATGACGTCACCAGGGGCGCCAGACTGGAGTCAACGGACTCCAAGGCCACGTGGCTTGCCTGGATATCGATCCACGGCGAGTTGAAGGTCAGATGACGTCACCAGGGGCGCCAGACTGGAGTCAACGTGGACTCCAAGGCCACGTGGCTTGCCTGGATATCGATCCACGGCGAGTTGAAGGTCAGATGACGTCACCAGGGGCGCCAGACTGGAGTCAACGTGGACTCCAAGGCCACGTGGCTTGCCTGGATATCGATCCACGGCGAGTTGAAGGTCAGATGACGTCACCAGGGGCCAGACTGGAGTCAACGTCGACTCCAAGGCCACGTGGCTTGCCTGGATATCGATCCACGGCGAGTTGAAGGTCAGATGACGTCACCAGGGGCCAGACTGGAGTCAACGTCGACTCCAAGGCCACGTGGTTGCCTGGATATCGATCCACGGCGAGTTGAAGGTCAGATGACGTCACCAGGGGCGCCAGACTGGAGTCAACGTGGACTCCAAGGCCACGTGGCTTGCCTGGATATCGATCCACGGCGAGTTGAAGGTCAGATGACGTCACCAGGGGCGCCAGACTGGAGTCAACGTCGACTCCAAGGCCACGTGGCTTGCCTGGATATCGATCCACGGCGAGTTGAAGGTCAGATGACGTCACCAGGGCGCCAGACTGGAGTCAACGTCGACTCCAAGGCCACGTGGCTTGCCTGGATATCGATCCACGGCGAGTTGAAGGTCAGATGACGTCACCAGGGGCGCCAGACTGGAGTCAACGGACTCCAAGGCCACGTGGCTTGCCTGGATATCGATCCACGGCGAGTTGAAGGTCAGATGACGTCACCAGGGGCGCCAGACTGGAGTCAACGTCGACTCCAAGGCCACGTGGCTTGCCTGGATATCGATCCACGGCGAGTTGAAGGTCAGATGACGTCACCAGGGGCGCCAGACTGGGTCAACGTCGACTCCAAGGCCACGTGGCTTGCCTGGATATCGATCCACGGCGAGTTGAAGGTCAGATGACGTCACCAGGGGCGCCAGACTGGAGTCAACGTGGACTCCAAGGCCACGTGGCTTGCCTGGATATCGATCCACGGCGAGTTGAAGGTCAGATGACGTCACCAGGGGCGCCAGACTGGAGTCAACGTGGACTCCAAGGCCACGTGGCTTGCCTGGATATCGATCCACGGCGAGTTGAAGGTCAGATGACGTCACCAGGGGCGCCAGACTGGAGTCAACGTCGACTCCAAGGCCACGTGGCTTGCCTGGATATCGATCCACGGCGAGTTGAAGGTCAGATGACGTCACCAGGGGCGCCAGACTGGAGTCAACGTCGACTCCAAGGCCACGTGGCTTGCCTGGATATCGATCCACGGCGAGTTGAAGGTCAGATGACGTCACCAGGGGCGCCAGACTGGAGTCAACGTGGACTCCAAGGCCACGTGGCTTGCCTGGATATCGATCCACGGCGAGTTGAAGGTCAGATGACGTCACCAGGGCGCCAGACTGGAGTCAACGTCGACTCCAAGGCCACGTGGCTTGCCTGGATATCGATCCACGGCGAGTTGAAGGTCAGATGACGTCACCAGGGGCGCCAGACTGGAGTCAACGTCGACTCCAAGGCCACGTGGCTGCCTGGATATCGATCCACGGCGAGTTGAAGGTCAGATGACGTCACCAGGGGCGCCAGACTGGAGTCAACGTCGACTCCAAGGCCACGTGGCTTGCCTGGATATCGATCCACGGCGAGTTGAAGGTCAGATGACGTCACCAGGGGCGCCAGACTGGAGTCAACGTCGACTCCAAGGCCACGTGGCTTGCCTGGATATCGATCCACGGCGAGTTGAAGGTCAGATGACGTCACCAGGGGCGCCAGACTGGAGTCAACGTCGACTCCAAGGCCACGTGGCTTGCCTGGATATCGATCCACGGCGAGTTGAAGGTCAGATGACGTCACCAGGGGCGCCAGACTGGAGTCAACGTCGACTCCAAGGCCACGTGGCTTGCCTGGATATCGATCCACGGCGAGTTGAAGGTCAGATGACGTCACCAGGGGCGCCAGACTGGAGTCAACGTGGACTCCAAGGCCACGTGGCTTGCCTGGATATCGATCCACGGCGAGTTGAAGGTCAGATGACGTCACAGGGGCGCCAGACTGGAGTCAACGTCGACTCCAAGGCCACGTGGCTTGCCTGGATATCGATCCACGGCGAGTTGAAGGTCAGATGACGTCACCAGGGGCGCCAGACTGGAGTCAACGTCGACTCCAAGGCCACGTGGCTTGCCTGGATATCGATCCACGGCGAGTTGAAGGTCAGATGACGTCACCAGGGGCGCCAGACTGGAGTCAACGTGGACTCCAAGGCCACGTGGCTTGCCTGGATATCGATCCACGGCGAGTTGAAGGTCAGATGACGTCACCAGGGGCGCCAGACTGGAGTCAACGTCGACTCCAAGGCCACGTGGCTTGCCTGGATATCGATCCACGGCGAGTTGAAGGTCAGATGACGTCACCAGGGGCGCCAGACTGGAGTCAACGTGACTCCAAGGCCACGTGGCTTGCCTGGATATCGATCCACGGCGAGTTGAAGGTCAGATGACGTCACCAGGGGCGCCAGACTGGAGTCAACGTGGACTCCAAGGCCACGTGGCTTGCCTGGATATCGATCCACGGCGAGTTGAAGGTCAGATGACGTCACCAGGGGCGCCAGACTGGAGTCAACGTCGACTCCAAGGCCACGTGGCTTGCCTGGATATCGATCCACGGCGAGTTGAAGGTCAGATGACGTCACCAGGGGCGCCAGACTGGAGTCAACGTGACTCCAAGGCCACGTGGCTTGCCTGGATATCGATCCACGGCGAGTTGAAGGTCAGATGACGTCACCAGGGGCGCCAGACTGGAGTCAACGTCGACTCCAAGGCCACGTGGCTTGCCTGGATATCGATCCACGGCGAGTTGAAGGTCAGATGACGTCACCAGGGGCGCCAGACTGGAGTCAACGTCGACTCCAAGGCCACGTGGCTTGCCTGGATATCGATCCACGGCGAGTTGAAGGTCAGATGACGTCACCAGGGGCGCCAGACTGGAGTCAACGTCGACTCCAAGGCCACGTGGCTTGCCTGGATATCGATCCACGGCGAGTTGAAGGTCAGATGACGTCACCAGGGGCGCCAGACTGGAGTCAACGTGGACTCCAAGGCCACGTGGCTTGCCTGGATATCGATCCACGGCGAGTTGAAGGTCAGATGACGTCACCAGGGGCGCCAGACTGGAGTCAACGTCGACTCCAAGGCCACGTGGCTTGCCTGGATATCGATCCACGGCGAGTTGAAGGTCAGATGACGTCACCAGGGGCGCCAGACTGGAGTCAACGTCGACTCCAAGGCCACGTGGCTTGCCTGGATATCGATCCACGGCGAGTTGAAGGTCAGATGACGTCACCAGGGGCGCCAGACTGGAGTCAACGTGGACTCCAAGGCCACGTGGCTTGCCTGGATATCGATCCACGGCGAGTTGAAGGTCAGATGACGTCACCAGGGGCGCCAGACTGGAGTCAACGTCGACTCCAAGGCCACGTGGCTTGCCTGGATATCGATCCACGGCGAGTTGAAGGTCAGATGACGTCACAGGGGCGCCAGACTGGAGTCAACGTCGACTCCAAGGCCACGTGGCTTGCCTGGATATCGATCCACGGCGAGTTGAAGGTCAGATGACGTCACCAGGGGCGCCAGACTGGAGTCAACGTCGACTCCAAGGCCACGTGGCTTGCCTGGATATCGATCCACGGCGAGTTGAAGGTCAGATGACGTCACCAGGGGCGCCAGACTGGAGTCAACGTGGACTCCAAGGCCACGTGGCTTGCCTGGATATCGATCCACGGCGAGTTGAAGGTCAGATGACGTCACCAGGGCGCCAGACTGGAGTCAACGTCGACTCCAAGGCCACGTGGCTTGCCTGGATATCGATCCACGGCGAGTTGAAGGTCAGATGACGTCACCAGGGGCGCCAGACTGGAGTCAACGTCGACTCCAAGGCCACGTGGCTTGCCTGGATATCGATCCACGGCGAGTTGAAGGTCAGATGACGTCACCAGGGGCGCCAGACTGGAGTCAACGTCGACTCCAAGGCCACGTGGCTTGCCTGGATATCGATCCACGGCGAGTTGAAGGTCAGATGACGTCACCAGGGCGCCAGACTGGAGTCAACGTCGACTCCAAGGCCACGTGGCTTGCCTGGATATCGATCCACGGCGAGTTGAAGGTCAGATGACGTCACCAGGGGCGCCAGACTGGAGTCAACGTCGACTCCAAGGCCACGTGGCTTGCCTGGATATCGATCCACGGCGAGTTGAAGGTCAGATGACGTCACCAGGGCGCCAGACTGGAGTCAACGTCGACTCCAAGGCCACGTGGCTTGCCTGGATATCGATCCACGGCGAGTTGAAGGTCAGATGACGTCACCAGGGGCGCCAGACTGGAGTCAACGTCGACTCCAAGGCCACGTGGCTTGCCTGGATATCGATCCACGGCGAGTTGAAGGTCAGATGACGTCACCAGGGGCGCCAGACTGGAGTCAACGTCGACTCCAAGGCCACGTGGCTTGCCTGGATATCGATCCACGGCGAGTTGAAGGTCAGATGACGTCACCAGGGGCGCCAGACTGGAGTCAACGTGGACTCCAAGGCCACGTGGCTTGCCTGGATATCGATCCACGGCGAGTTGAAGGTCAGATGACGTCACCAGGGGCGCCAGACTGGAGTCAACGTGGACTCCAAGGCCACGTGGCTTGCCTGGATATCGATCCACGGCGAGTTGAAGGTCAGATGACGTCACCAGGGGCGCCAGACTGGAGTCAACGTGGACTCCAAGGCCACGTGGCTTGCCTGGATATCGATCCACGGCGAGTTGAAGGTCAGATGACGTCACCAGGGGCGCCAGACTGGAGTCAACGTCGACTCCAAGGCCACGTGGCTTGCCTGGATATCGATCCACGGCGAGTTGAAGGTCAGATGACGTCACCAGGGGCGCCAGACTGGAGTCAACGTCGACTCCAAGGCCACGTGGCTTGCCTGGATATCGATCCACGGCGAGTTGAAGGTCAGATGACGTCACCAGGGGCGCCAGACTGGAGTCAACGTCGACTCCAAGGCCACGTGGCTTGCCTGGATATCGATCCACGGCGAGTTGAAGGTCAGATGACGTCACCAGGGGCGCCAGACTGGAGTCAACGTCGACTCCAAGGCCACGTGGCTTGCCTGGATATCGATCCACGGCGAGTTGAAGGTCAGATGACGTCACCAGGGCGCCAGACTGGAGTCAACGTCGACTCCAAGGCCACGTGGCTTGCCTGGATATCGATCCACGGCGAGTTGAAGGTCAGATGACGTCACCAGGGGCGCCAGACTGGAGTCAACGTGGACTCCAAGGCCACGTGGCTTGCCTGGATATCGATCCACGGCGAGTTGAAGGTCAGATGACGTCACCAGGGGCGCCAGACTGGAGTCAACGTCGACTCCAAGGCCACGTGGCTTGCCTGGATATCGATCCACGGCGAGTTGAAGGTCAGATGACGTCACCAGGGGCGCCAGACTGGAGTCAACGTGGACTCCAAGGCCACGTGGCTTGCCTGGATATCGATCCACGGCGAGTTGAAGGTCAGATGACGTCACCAGGGGCGCCAGACTGGAGTCAACGTCGACTCCAAGGCCACGTGGCTTGCCTGGATATCGATCCACGGCGAGTTGAAGGTCAGATGACGTCACCAGGGGCGCCAGACTGGAGTCAACGTCGACTCCAAGGCCACGTGGCTTGCCTGGATATCGATCCACGGCGAGTTGAAGGTCAGATGACGTCACCAGGGGCGCCAGACTGGAGTCAACGTCGACTCCAAGGCCACGTGGCTGCCTGGATATCGATCCACGGCGAGTTGAAGGTCAGATGACGTCACCAGGGGCGCCAGACTGGAGTCAACGTCGACTCCAAGGCCACGTGGCTTGCCTGGATATCGATCCACGGCGAGTTGAAGGTCAGATGACGTCACCAGGGGCGCCAGACTGGAGTCAACGTCGACTCCAAGGCCACGTGGCTTGCCTGGATATCGATCCACGGCGAGTTGAAGGTCAGATGACGTCACCAGGGGCGCCAGACTGGAGTCAACGTCGACTCCAAGGCCACGTGGCTTGCCTGGATATCGATCCACGGCGAGTTGAAGGTCAGATGACGTCACCAGGGGCGCCAGACTGGAGTCAACGTGGACTCCAAGGCCACGTGGCTTGCTGGATATCGATCCACGGCGAGTTGAAGGTCAGATGACGTCACCAGGGGCGCCAGACTGGAGTCAACGTCGACTCCAAGGCCACGTGGCTTGCCTGGATATCGATCCACGGCGAGTTGAAGGTCAGATGACGTCACCAGGGGCGCCAGACTGGAGTCAACGTGACTCCAAGGCCACGTGGCTTGCCTGGATATCGATCCACGGCGAGTTGAAGGTCAGATGACGTCACCAGGGGCGCCAGACTGGAGTCAACGTGGACTCCAAGGCCACGTGGCTTGCCTGGATATCGATCCACGGCGAGTTGAAGGTCAGATGACGTCACCAGGGGCGCCAGACTGGAGTCAACGTGGACTCCAAGGCCACGTGGCTTGCCTGGATATCGATCCACGGCGAGTTGAAGGTCAGATGACGTCACCAGGGGCGCCAGACTGGAGTCAACGTCGACTCCAAGGCCACGTGGCTTGCCTGGATATCGATCCACGGCGAGTTGAAGGTCAGATGACGTCACCAGGGGCGCCAGACTGGAGTCAACGTGGACTCCAAGGCCACGTGGCTTGCCTGGATATCGATCCACGGCGAGTTGAAGGTCAGATGACGTCACCAGGGGCGCCAGACTGGAGTCAACGTCGACTCCAAGGCCACGTGGCTTGCCTGGATATCGATCCACGGCGAGTTGAAGGTCAGATGACGTCACCAGGGGCGCCAGACTGGAGTCAACGTCGACTCCAAGGCCACGTGGCTTGCCTGGATATCGATCCACGGCGAGTTGAAGGTCAGATGACGTCACCAGGGGCGCCAGACTGGAGTCAACGTGGACTCCAAGGCCACGTGGCTTGCCTGGATATCGATCCACGGCGAGTTGAAGGTCAGATGACGTCACCAGGGGCGCCAGACTGGAGTCAACGTGGACTCCAAGGCCACGTGGCTTGCCTGGATATCGATCCACGGCGAGTTGAAGGTCAGATGACGTCACCAGGGGCGCCAGACTGGAGTCAACGTCGACTCCAAGGCCACGTGGCTTGCCTGGATATCGATCCACGGCGAGTTGAAGGTCAGATGACGTCACCAGGGGCGCCAGACTGGAGTCAACGTCGACTCCAAGGCCACGTGGCTTGCCTGGATATCGATCCACGGCGAGTTGAAGGTCAGATGACGTCACCAGGGGCGCCAGACTGGAGTCAACGTCGACTCCAAGGCCACGTGGCTTGCCTGGATATCGATCCACGGCGAGTTGAAGGTCAGATGACGTCACCAGGGGCGCCAGACTGGAGTCAACGTGGACTCCAAGGCCACGTGGCTTGCCTGGATATCGATCCACGGCGAGTTGAAGGTCAGATGACGTCACCAGGGGCGCCAGACTGGAGTCAACGTGGACTCCAAGGCCACGTGGCTTGCCTGGATATCGATCCACGGCGAGTTGAAGGTCAGATGACGTCACAGGGGCGCCAGACTGGAGTCAACGTCGACTCCAAGGCCACGTGGCTTGCCTGGATATCGATCCACGGCGAGTTGAAGGTCAGATGACGTCACCAGGGCGCCAGACTGGAGTCAACGTGGACTCCAAGGCCACGTGGCTTGCCTGGATATCGATCCACGGCGAGTTGAAGGTCAGATGACGTCACCAGGGGCGCCAGACTGGAGTCAACGTGGACTCCAAGGCCACGTGGCTTGCCTGGATATCGATCCACGGCGAGTTGAAGGTCAGATGACGTCACCAGGGGCGCCAGACTGGAGTCAACGTCGACTCCAAGGCCACGTGGCTTGCCTGGATATCGATCCACGGCGAGTTGAAGGTCAGATGACGTCACAGGGGCGCCAGACTGGAGTCAACGTCGACTCCAAGGCCACGTGGCTTGCCTGGATATCGATCCACGGCGAGTTGAAGGTCAGATGACGTCACCAGGGGCGCCAGACTGGAGTCAACGTCGACTCCAAGGCCACGTGGCTTGCCTGGATATCGATCCACGGCGAGTTGAAGGTCAGATGACGTCACCAGGGGCGCCAGACTGGAGTCAACGTGGACTCCAAGGCCACGTGGCTTGCCTGGATATCGATCCACGGCGAGTTGAAGGTCAGATGACGTCACCAGGGGCGCCAGACTGGAGTCAACGTCGACTCCAAGGCCACGTGGCTGCCTGGATATCGATCCACGGCGAGTTGAAGGTCAGATGACGTCACCAGGGGCGCCAGACTGGAGTCAACGTGGACTCCAAGGCCACGTGGCTTGCCTGGATATCGATCCACGGCGAGTTGAAGGTCAGATGACGTCACCAGGGGCGCCAGACTGGAGTCAACGTGGACTCCAAGGCCACGTGGCTTGCCTGGATATCGATCCACGGCGAGTTGAAGGTCAGATGACGTCACCAGGGGCGCCAGACTGGAGTCAACGTCGACTCCAAGGCCACGTGGCTTGCCTGGATATCGATCCACGGCGAGTTGAAGGTCAGATGACGTCACCAGGGGCGCCAGACTGGAGTCAACGTCGACTCCAAGGCCACGTGGCTTGCCTGGATATCGATCCACGGCGAGTTGAAGGTCAGATGACGTCACCAGGGGCGCCAGACTGGAGTCAACGTCGACTCCAAGGCCACGTGGCTTGCCTGGATATCGATCCACGGCGAGTTGAAGGTCAGATGACGTCACCAGGGGCGCCAGACTGGAGTCAACGTCGACTCCAAGGCCACGTGGCTTGCCTGGATATCGATCCACGGCGAGTTGAAGGTCAGATGACGTCACCAGGGGCGCCAGACTGGAGTCAACGTCGACTCCAAGGCCACGTGGCTTGCCTGGATATCGATCCACGGCGAGTTGAAGGTCAGATGACGTCACCAGGGGCGCCAGACTGGAGTCAACGTCGACTCCAAGGCCACGTGGCTTGCCTGGATATCGATCCACGGCGAGTTGAAGGTCAGATGACGTCACCAGGGGCGCCAGACTGGAGTCAACGTCGACTCCAAGGCCACGTGGCTTGCCTGGATATCGATCCACGGCGAGTTGAAGGTCAGATGACGTCACCAGGGGCGCCAGACTGGAGTCAACGTGGACTCCAAGGCCACGTGGCTTGCCTGGATATCGATCCACGGCGAGTTGAAGGTCAGATGACGTCACCAGGGGCGCCAGACTGGAGTCAACGTCGACTCCAAGGCCACGTGGCTTGCCTGGATATCGATCCACGGCGAGTTGAAGGTCAGATGACGTCACAGGGGCGCCAGACTGGAGTCAACGTCGACTCCAAGGCCACGTGGCTTGCCTGGATATCGATCCACGGCGAGTTGAAGGTCAGATGACGTCACAGGGGCGCCAGACTGGAGTCAACGTCGACTCCAAGGCCACGTGGCTTGCCTGGATATCGATCCACGGCGAGTTGAAGGTCAGATGACGTCACCAGGGGCGCCAGACTGGAGTCAACGTCGACTCCAAGGCCACGTGGCTTGCCTGGATATCGATCCACGGCGAGTTGAAGGTCAGATGACGTCACCAGGGGCGCCAGACTGGAGTCAACGTCGACTCCAAGGCCACGTGGCTTGCCTGGATATCGATCCACGGCGAGTTGAAGGTCAGATGACGTCACCAGGGGCGCCAGACTGGAGTCAACGTCGACTCCAAGGCCACGTGGCTTGCCTGGATATCGATCCACGGCGAGTTGAAGGTCAGATGACGTCACCAGGGGCGCCAGACTGGAGTCAACGTCGACTCCAAGGCCACGTGGCTTGCCTGGATATCGATCCACGGCGAGTTGAAGGTCAGATGACGTCACCAGGGGCGCCAGACTGGAGTCAACGTCGACTCCAAGGCCACGTGGCTTGCCTGGATATCGATCCACGGCGAGTTGAAGGTCAGATGACGTCACCAGGGGCGCCAGACTGGAGTCAACGTCGACTCCAAGGCCACGTGGCTTGCCTGGATATCGATCCACGGCGAGTTGAAGGTCAGATGACGTCACCAGGGGCGCCAGACTGGAGTCAACGTGGACTCCAAGGCCACGTGGCTTGCCTGGATATCGATCCACGGCGAGTTGAAGGTCAGATGACGTCACCAGGGGCGCCAGACTGGAGTCAACGTGGACTCCAAGGCCACGTGGCTTGCCTGGATATCGATCCACGGCGAGTTGAAGGTCAGATGACGTCACCAGGGGCGCCAGACTGGAGTCAACGTCGACTCCAAGGCCACGTGGCTTGCCTGGATATCGATCCACGGCGAGTTGAAGGTCAGATGACGTCACCAGGGGCGCCAGACTGGAGTCAACGTCGACTCCAAGGCCACGTGGCTTGCCTGGATATCGATCCACGGCGAGTTGAAGGTCAGATGACGTCAGCAGGGGCGCCAGACTGGAGTCAACGTCGACTCCAAGGCCACGTGGCTTGCCTGGATATCGATCCACGGCGAGTTGAAGGTCAGATGACGTCACCAGGGGCGCCAGACTGGAGTCAACGTCGACTCCAAGGCCACGTGGCTTGCCTGGATATCGATCCACGGCGAGTTGAAGGTCAGATGACGTCACCAGGGGCGCCAGACTGGAGTCAACGTCGACTCCAAGGCCACGTGGCTTGCCTGGATATCGATCCACGGCGAGTTGAAGGTCAGATGACGTCACCAGGGGCGCCAGACTGGAGTCAACGTCGACTCCAAGGCCACGTGGCTTGCCTGGATATCGATCCACGGCGAGTTGAAGGTCAGATGACGTCAGCAGGGGCGCCAGACTGGAGTCAACGTCGACTCCAAGGCCACGTGGCTTGCCTGGATATCGATCCACGGCGAGTTGAAGGTCAGATGACGTCACCAGGGGCGCCAGACTGGAGTAACGTGGACTCCAAGGCCACGTGGCTTGCCTGGATATCGATCCACGGCGAGTTGAAGGTCAGATGACGTCACCAGGGGCGCCAGACTGGAGTCAACGTGGACTCCAAGGCCACGTGGCTTGCCTGGATATCGATCCACGGCGAGTTGAAGGTCAGATGACGTCACCAGGGCGCCAGACTGGAGTCAACGTGGACTCCAAGGCCACGTGGCTTGCCTGGATATCGATCCACGGCGAGTTGAAGGTCAGATGACGTCACCAGGGGCGCCAGACTGGAGTCAACGTCGACTCCAAGGCCACGTGGCTTGCCTGGATATCGATCCACGGCGAGTTGAAGGTCAGATGACGTCACCAGGGCGCCAGACTGGGGTCAACGTCGACTCCAAGGCCACGTGGCTTGCCTGGATATCGATCCACGGCGAGTTGAAGGTCAGATGACGTCACCAGGGGCGCAGACTGGAGTCAACGTCGACTCCAAGGCCACGTGGCTTGCCTGGATATCGATCCACGGCGAGTTGAAGGTCAGATGACGTCACCAGGGGCGCCAGACTGGAGTCAACGTGACTCCAAGGCCACGTGGCTTGCCTGGATATCGATCCACGGCGAGTTGAAGGTCAGATGACGTCACCAGGGGCGCCAGACTGGGTCAACGTCGACTCCAAGGCACGTGGCTTGCCTGGATATCGATCCACGGCGAGTTGAAGGTCAGATGACGTCACCAGGGCGCCAGACTGGGGTAACGTCGACTCCAAGGCCACGTGGCTTGCCTGGATATCGATACGGCGAGTTGAAGGTCAGATGACGTCACCAGGGCGCCAGACTGGAGTCAACGTGGACTCCAAGGCCACGTGGCTTGCCTGGATATCGATCCACGGCGAGTTGAAGGTCAGATGACGTCACCAGGGCGCCAGACTGGGTCAACGTCGACTCCAAGGCCACGTGGCTTGCCTGGATATCGATCCACGGCGAGTTGAAGGTCAGATGACGTCACCAGGGGCGCCAGACTGGAGTCAACGTGGACTCCAAGGCCACGTGGCTTGCCTGGATATCGATCCACGGCGAGTTGAAGGTCAGATGACGTCACCAGGGCGCCAGACTGGGGTCAACGTCGACTCCAAGGCCACGTGGCTTGCCTGGATATCGATCCACGGCGAGTTGAAGGTCAGATGACGTCACCAGGGGCGCCAGACTGGAGTCAACGTGGACTCCAAGGCCACGTGGCTTGCCTGGATATCGATCCACGGCGAGTTGAAGGTCAGATGACGTCACCAGGGGCGCCAGACGGAGTCAACGTGGACTCCAAGGCCACGTGGCTTGCCTGGATATCGATCCACGGCGAGTTGAAGGTCAGATGACGTCACCAGGGGCGCCAGACTGGAGTCAACGTCGACTCCAAGGCCACGTGGCTTGCTGGATATCGATCCACGGCGAGTTGAAGGTCAGATGACGTCACCAGGGGCGCCAGACTGGAGTCAACGTCGACTCCAAGGCCACGTGGCTTGCCTGGATATCGATCCACGGCGAGTTGAAGGTCAGATGACGTCACAGGGGCGCCAGACTGGAGTCAACGTCGACTCAAGGCCACGTGGTTGCCTGGATATCGATCCACGGCGAGTTGAAGGTCAGATGACGTCAGGGGCGCCAGACTGGGGTCAACGTGGACTCCAAGGCCACGTGGCTTGCCTGGATATCGATCCACGGCGAGTTGAAGGTCAGATGACGTCACCAGGGGCGCCAGACTGGAGTCAACGTCGACTCCAAGGCCACGTGGCTTGCCTGGATATCGATCCACGGCGAGTTGAAGGTCAGATGACGTCAGCAGGGCGCCAGACTGGGTAAGTCGACTCCAAGGCCACGTGGCTGCTGGATATCGATCCACGGCGAGTTGAAGGTCAGATGACGTCACCAGGGGCGCCAGACTGGGGTCAACGTCGACCAAGGCCACGTGGCTTGCCTGGATATCGATCCACGGCGAGTTGAAGGTCAGATGACGTCACAGGGGCGCCAGACTGGGTCAACGTCGACTCCAAGGCCACGTGGCTTGCCTGGATATCGATACGGCGAGTTGAAGGTCAGATGACGTCACCAGGGGCGCCAGACTGGAGTCAACGTGGACTCCAAGGCCACGTGGCTTGCCTGGATATCGATCCACGGCGAGTTGAAGGTCAGATGACGTCACCAGGCGCCAGACTGGGTCAACGTCGACTCCAAGGCCACGTGGCTTGCCTGGATATCGATCCACGGCGAGTTGAAGGTCAGATGACGTCACCAGGGGCGCCAGACTGGAGTCAACGTGGACTCCAAGGCCACGTGGCTTGCCTGGATATCGATCCACGGCGAGTTGAAGGTCAGATGACGTCACCAGGGGCGCCAGACTGGGGTCAACGTGGACTCCAAGGCCACGTGGCTTGCCTGGATATCGATCCACGGCGAGTTGAAGGTCAGATGACGTCACCAGGGCGCCAGACTGGGTCAACGTCGACTCCAAGGCCACGTGGCTTCTGGATATCGATCCACGGCGAGTTGAAGGTCAGATGACGTCACAGGGGCGCCAGACTGGGTCAACGTGACTCCAAGGCCACGTGGCTTGCTGGATATCGATCCACGGCGAGTTGAAGGTCAGATGACGTCACCAGGGGCGCCACTGGGTAACGTGGACCAAGGCCACGTGGCTTGCCTGGATATCGATCCACGGCGAGTTGAAGGTCAGATGACGTCACCAGGGGGCCAGACTGGGTAACGTCGACTCCAAGGCCACGTGGCTTGCCTGGATATCGATCCACGGCGAGTTGAAGGTCAGATGACGTCACCAGGGCGCCAGACTGGAGTCAACGTGGACTCCAAGGCCACGTGGCTTGCTGGATATCGATCCACGGCGAGTTGAAGGTCAGATGACGTCACCAGGGCGCCAGACTGGAGTCAACGTGGACTCCAAGGCCACGTGGCTTGCCTGGATATCGATCCACGGCGAGTTGAAGGTCAGATGACGTCACCAGGGGTGCCAGACTGGGTCAACGTGGACTCCAAGGCCACGTGGCTTGCCTGGATATCGATACGGCGAGTTGAAGGTCAGATGACGTCACCAGGGCGCCAGACTGGGGTCAACGTCGACTCCAAGGCACGTGGCTGGCCTGGATATCGATCCACGGCGAGTTGAAGGTCAGATGACGTCACCAGGGCGCCAGACTGGGTCAACGTCGACTCCAAGGCCACGTGGCTTGCCTGGATATCGATACGGCGAGTTGAAGGTCAGATGACGTCACAGGGGCGCAGACTGGAGTCAACGTGGACTCCAAGGCCCGTGGCTTGCCTGGATATCGATCCACGGCGAGTTGAAGGTCAGATGACGTCACCAGGGGCGCCAGACGGGTCAACGTCGACTCCAAGGCCACGTGGCTTGCCTGGATATCGATCCACGGCGAGTTGAAGGTCATGACGTCACCAGGGCGCCAGACTGGGTCAACGTCGACTCCAAGGCCACGTGGCTTGCTGGATATCGATCCACGGCGAGTTGAAGGTCAGATGACGTCACCAGGGGCGCCAGACTGGGAAACGTGGACTCAAGGCACGTGGCTTGCCTGGATATCGATCCACGGCGAGTTGAAGGTCAGATGACGTCACCAGGGCGCCAGACTGGGGTCAACGTCGACTCCAAGGCCACGTGGCTTGCCTGGATATCGATCCACGGCGAGTTGAAGGTCAGATGACGTCACAGGGGCCAGACTGGGTCAACGTGGACTCCAAGGCCACGTGGCTTGCCTGGATATCGATACGGCGAGTTGAAGGTCAGATGACGTCACCAGGGGCGCCAGACTGGGGTCAACGTCGACTCCAAGGCCACGTGGCTTGCCTGGATATCGATCCACGGCGAGTTGAAGGTCATATGACGTCACCAGGGTGCCAGACTGGGGTTAATGTCGACTCCAAGGCCACGTGGCTTGCCTGGATATCGATCCACGGCGAGTTGAAGGTCAGATGACGTCACCAGGGGCGCCAGACTGGGTCAACGTCGACTCCAAGGCCACGTGGCTTGCCTGGATATCGATCCACGGCGAGTTGAAGGTCAGATGACGTCACCAGGTGCGCCAGACTGGGGTCAACGTCGACTCCAAGGCCACGTGGCTTGCCTGGATATCGATCCACGGCGAGTTGAAGGTCAGATGACGTCACCAGGTGCCAGACTGGAGTCAACGTGGACTCCAAGGCCACGTGGCTTGCCTGGATATCGATCCACGGCGAGTTGAAGGTCAGATGACGTCACCAGGGGTGCCAGACTGGGGCAACGTGGACTCCAAGGACACGTGGTGTGGCTGGATATCGATCCACGGCGCGTTGAAGGTCAGATGACGTCACCAGGGGCGCCAGACTGGAGTCAACGTCGACTCCAAGGTAGGGGGGGTGGAGGGAGGAAGGGAGGAAGGGAGGGAGGTAGGTAGTGAGGCAGGGAGTTAAGTAGGGAGGGAGAAAGGGAGAAAGGCAGAAAAGGAGAGAGGAGGGAAGGAGGGAGGGAGATAGGGAGGTATGGAGTGAGGTAAATAGGGAGGTAGGGAAGTAGGGAGGAGAAAATTAGTTTTGTAGGTAGGGAGGTAGAAAGGGAGGTAGGGAGGTAGGGCGGCAAATAGGGAGGTAGTTAGGGGGGGAGGGAGGGAGGGAGGTAGGGCGGTAAATAGGGAGGTAGGGAGGGAGGGAAGGAGGAGGGTATGTAGGTGGGGAGGTAGGGAGTGAGGAGGGAGGGAAGTAGCTAGGGAGGTAGGGAGGGGGGAGGGAGGGAGGGAGGTGTGTAGTTAGTGGGGTAGGGAGGGAGGGAATGGGGAACGTATGTAGGTAGGGAGGTAGAGAGTGAGGGAGGGAAGTAGTTAAGTAGCTAGGGAGGTAGGGAGGGATGTAGGGAGGCAGGAAGGGAGGTAGGTGGGTAGGTAGGGAGGGAGGGAAATAAATAGGGAGGTAGGGAGGTAGGGAGGGAGGGAGGTAGGGAGGTGGGAAGGGAGGTAAATAGGGGGTAGGGAGGTGTGGAGTTAGGGAATTAGGGAGGGCGGTAAATAGGGAGGCATGGAGGTAGAAAGGGAGAGGGAAGAGGGAGGTAGGGAGGTAAGGGGTAGGTAAATAGGGACGTAGTGAGCTAGGGAGGTAGGGAGGGTGGTAAATAGGGAGGTAGGGAGCTAGGGAGGCAGGGAGGGCGGTAAATAGGGAGATAGGGAGAAAGGAGAGAGGAGGGAGGGAGGGAGGGAGGGAGGGAGGTAAGGAGGGAGGTAAATAGGGAGGTAGGCAGGTAGGTAGGGGGGAGGGCAGTAAATAGGGTGGGAGGGTGGTAAGTAGGGAGGTAGGGAGGGAGGGAGGTAGAAAGGTTGGGAGGTAGGGAGGAAGAGAGGTAGGGAGAGAGATATGGAGGCAGGCAGGCAGGCAGGCAGGCAGGTAGGTAGGTAGTAGGTAGGTAGGTAGGTAGGTAGGTAGGTAGGTAGGTAGGTAGGTAGGTAGGTAGGTAGGTAGGTAGGTAGGTAGGTAGGTTGGAGCTTCCTTTGTAGAAACGCGCGGTCCGGTCTGGAGTCGCGCACCCGTTTCTTTTATTTATTTATTTATTTGGCTGGCCGCACCACACCACACCCTCCTGCATGGCGGCTTTCGCTTTGCTTGCTTTTGGTGCCCCAGGGCAGCTACGCTGCGCTGCGCGTGCGTTTCTCGCGGTCACTACGAGGAAACTGCGCTGCGCAGCGGAGCGGCTTGCCCGGCGGCTTGCCCCCCGCGCGAAGATGGGGCCGCCCGCCGCACTCAATCCAGCGGCGCCGCTGGATTGAGTGCGGCGGGGGCGGCCCATCTTCGCGGGGGGCAAGCCCTCCCCCTTTTACCTTGCCCCTCCCGCGAAATTTTTCTCTATCCTCTTATCCTCTTTGCCCTCTCCCCCCCACTCTCTCACGCATATCACCACCCCTTCTTTTGCCTCATCTAACCTCACCCACGCCTTCTCCCTCATCTTCCCCACACTGCCTCCTTTTTTCCGCCTCATTGCCCCTCATTCTACCTCTTTTCTTCCCCTTCTTTACTCATTTCCTTTCCAGTATTATCTACTCTCTCGCCTCCAATTCCTCTCCACTTTTTTTCTCTCCCTGTCCATCCCACTTCTCGTCCCCGCACCTTCCACTACTGCTCTTTGCACTCATTACTCACCCACCCACCACCCACCCACTAACCAATCGCCATAGCCTCTCCCACCTACTTACAGCTTGTCAGTAGACATACTTGTGCTATGTGCCCCCTCCCTTCCCCTCCCTTCCTTCCCCCCCTCCCTTCCCTTCCCTTCCCTTCCCTTCCTTCCTCCCTCTCCTTCCATGCTTGTGTTTCTTTCCTCCTCCTCCTCCTCCTCCTCTACCTTCTAACGCATTCGGTCCTCCTCTCTAACCCACCTAGCGTTGTTCTCTTTGCTTTCATCCATCCCTCAAGTCCATATGCTAATAGCTAGTATTTGGCAATTATAATGATATCTTTCACTAATAGACATCAATAGTCTTACTAAGCACATGCCTTATTTTCAGTGATCACAAATGTCCAACAATCAACTTTCCACGCATCTTGTCAACTCCCCACACTATACTTTCCTTCTCTCCTTCTTTCTTTCTTTCTTTCTTTCTTTCTTTCTTCCTTTACCCGCCTTACCACCTGCAATGCCTGCCGTGCCTGCAGTGCTGACTACAAGGGGTGAATGAGGTGGCAAGGCATCTGCTCCTTGGTCCAATTCAACTGCCCACTCACATAGCCGAGGTGCGCACATCCCTCTGGGCCGTGTACCTTCACGTGTATGGAAGGCGTATTTCACACTGAAGGATTGTCATTCCAACGGCTCCCTGATGCACGTCTGTCTATTCCACATATGTATGCCATTTCCCAGTGGTCCAGTGGTGACTCCATCTCCTTCGATGGTTACCTCTTCAGTCACTTTACCAACCACACATCTTCTCCTTCCATTTCAAAACTGACATATTTACTTTTAATTAATTTGATCGGGACAGGATGAAGTTTCGCCACTGCTATAACCCTAACAGATTTGCTGAAAGTGTTTTGTGGTTAAGATTATAGCATCCTACTACTGCTGTAATTCGCTAGCAGCAGCACTCCTAGCCTACATTCCGCCTTGCATTGACAGCAGACCGGTTATAGCCGATGTCTGCTTCCTTTGGGTCCTTATGTCAGCGATTCTACCATAGGAGGATAAACCATGCAAGGTTTGCCTATTTATCCTACTTTGCATCGTTGGGTAGCAATAGGCACTTCTGCTTGCCTCAGTGCCATTAAGTCTTCCCCTCTTCCTATTTTAACGCCTACATTTCAACTCGCTCTATATTGTACGCGTATCAATTAGCAGATGCTCTTCTCCGAGGGTGTGGCTGTAATACCACGGCTATTACGCATGGGAGGCTACAGTTTCATGCATTCTTAACTCCTCTTTTTACTTAGAACCGACAAAATGATTTAGTTGTATGACACAAACACGCTGCTCTTCCTTTTGTGCCCTCATCAAGAACAAGCTATTGCATGCTCTACGTTGCGGTGCTGCCGACCACCAGAATTCAAACCTACTCCTTCCTATAATATAAATGGAAAAGCGTACAGACCTAAGCTGCCTTCTTGATTCTATCCTCCTCATCCTCCTACGTGTACTCTTCCCTACCCCTTAGCGTTCGCTCCACTTTCCTCTTCAACTAACCACCCCTGCATTCGATGATGGTGACGTTGCTCTCTCCTCGTTCACCTCAACGTCCCCACGGCCGGCACATGCACGATGCAGGGGCATTGGTGCACTGTCGGTAAAAGGCGTTCTGAGGTTGATTCAATTTCCCATTTTCACATCGAGCCACCCTCTCCATCCACCGCGGGCGATGCAGCGTAATGCTTCTACCTACACATAATTCATGGTGTTTAGGTTATGAAGGCATTTTAAGCAGCTATAGAAACTTTGTATGCGCAGTGCTATGGCTGACCACAATTAGCCCCTAAGCAGCCAATAATATTATCAGACTACAATAATGCTTCCTTTTTTAGTGATGATAGTAAAGTATTGTTAGAATTAGTGGTTGCTGTCACTCAAATGAGCAATCACTCCACTGTATCACACACGTGTGTGTGACACTATTCACTATTCACTATTCGTCCTGCAGACGTAATTATTTCAACCATTGTAGACGAATGAAAACGTGATCATTTTTTGGACTGATGGCAGCAACCTGAACATATTACACGGTTTGTCACATGTGGAGTGGTCACTAGGAGTCACAATTTCCTATTCCAATGCGAGATCATCAAATTTACTTCAAATTGCATATTTGTCTTTGGGACAACTGAAAGACGAGGCCAGTACTACCAGTCACCTTCTCTATGTCTCAAAGCAACAAGTCGTGAACTTTGCAGCGTCTCTGCAGAAGGAGTGGGTAAAACGACGAGCGACGCTGGGCGAGGTGTCGCACTGCCGTCTACTTTCCCCATCAGCACAGCTATGATTAAATAAAATTAATTTAACTTAATGCATGTCGTAAGCAGTTTTAAATGCTCTACTTGCGTCTCTATGAGTTCCAATTTGAAGAGAGTAGTTACCAAATGGACGCGTGAGTGTGGTGGCATGGGAATAATGTGCTGTAATTAAGACAGATGCATACAATCCTAGCCCCAAAGGTGAAGCACACCATATGCTGTGTAGAAACCTTTCAAACCATTAAGGCTTAAACCTTTCAAAGGCCACACACAAACAAGACATCCTAAGTACATTATCCAAAAGCTCCTATCACAACCGACCTAACAAGCGTGCATTGATGTGCCAATCTAACGATCCCTGACAGCCTCTTAGTCTACCATTTAAGTCGGTTGGAGGAAAGCGCCAAGTCAATAAAGAGGCGGTGAGTGGAGGAAGGAAGCCGACCACTCCATTGGCATATGATAGGCAACTAGGAAGTCAGCAGCACCCCGTTTTGAAGTGGTTTTTTACTAAGGAAGAAGAAACCTAAATTATTCTTGCGTTTTATTTCAAATTTACACAATTTCACCCAAACCAAAATTTTGCGATTGGTGTCAGCCCATTCGATTTCATGCGTCACGCATGTGTGACATGCAGGATTTATCAGAATTTGATGACCGGCATTGGTGCTGCTATGCTCATAAGCATTACATAAGACTGTAATCTTTTTAACTACCCGCTACTGTACTCCGGAAAGAATTATGGCAGTGACCATGACGCTACGCTTATGAGTGACATCATTCCTCGCTACCATCATTCTGTGCAGCCACAGCCCTAATAGCAAATGCTTTTCCTTCGGTTTGCACTTTGCATCCACCTGTTTGGAGACCTCGACCCCTAAGCATGCAAGCCAATACCAAATAGTGATGGCAGTTGATGCAGTACCTCATTATTTGCTTGCCTTGAGGAAGCCACAGTGAATAGGCGGTTACGCGTCCCATATGGATGCACATGCATTTCAGTCAATGCCTGCAGACCAGCTAAGCAGCAAAGGTACCCAGCCAACATGGCGTTGGATTGCTGAGAGTAGGTAGTACAACTAGAATTGAGCCTGTGCATAGCTGCATGGGCACATCAGCCAAAGTGTCAACAACGCCGCAAAGACAATGTCCTACCGCCTTCTGTAAACTGCTTGCAGAGCATTATGCAGCAATGTGTAATCGTATTTCAACAAAATTCTTGGCACAGCAACATTAGCTCCGCCTCATCACGCTCTACCCTGCTGCATGGCCGAAACCCTTTCCATGCGCATCCAATGTAACAATGCAAGCATTTGCAATACCTTCCAGTTACTTCTTAAATAGCCTTTTCAAGGCCTTAGTTAGCAGCAGTTATTAGCAGCTGAGAGTTCTGGACCACTTCTAAAAAGACACATCAAGCATTGTGAAGAAATCCAGCCAATCTAGACTCCAACACGCCAGCATATTTGCCCTGAAGTTTATGTGGAGCAGCAAAAGGACGACTGCGAGAGCAAAGCATTCGCTTCTTCCGGGGTGGAGGAGTCGTCTCTAGACCTCCTTGAGGACAAAGAATTGGGGAGATTATAAGCGCAGATAAGGCAGTGGGTTGTGGGTGGACAGTCTGACCATGCATAGATGAGTGGCTGTGGACGATTTGAAGTTGCTGAAATTGAGCCACATTTGCCGCATGCAAAGTTGGAGGGAAGATGAGATGGCGACGATGACAATGCGTAAAATGTGGATTCCGACGAAGGATACATTTGGCATGTGTAGCGATGAAGACAATCAAACGGATGCGGACTGGTATGTATTTATAAGAGGAAGCGTGCGATGATTTGTGATGACTGCGTTTTAAGTGAGGTCGGTCTGTACTGTACTGTACCTCACCAACGTCACGACGTGTGCTTGGGGTTGAGTTGACCTTCGAAATTGACAGATGATCATCTTCCATGTGCCAGCAGTGGAGACGTTGACGAGAAAAGAGATTTACCTTACTATGCCCAGGTACGGGAGTTGTTAACTCAGTAAGAAGAAGACAAAGTGGAAGCTGAAGGATGCAAACAAGCAAATGCAGAATGATTTGAAGGATAGAGATGCAAGACGGCAGCGAAGTTATTCTATTGGGATGTTAAATGCGACGCCTCGAACCAGGAGCTAGGCGTCCTGTTTGAAGCACCACCTCTAACCGATTATAGTCATAGCGACCTATTTTCACTGCGTTTCGCAACATAGAACTAGCCCGCCTCACCTTCAGTACGCTCCACAAAGCCCGCAGTCAGAAAACGCAGAAATGTATTTACTCGAGGACGAGATTGTGGTTGTTATTTGCACCCACATTACCTCCGTCACCTGCTCGCGCACTATCGCAGCTCCGCAAATGCCTCACGCCGTGACCTATCCACACATAAAGCAGTGACGATCCAAAGAGTCCGGAAGGGAGCCTTAGCTTGGCGAATTGTTT